>CM076573.1:165791761-166483202 GCA_034641835.2 Pinus albicaulis
GTATCACAGCATTGGACCCCTCAGGTTTCCGCGCCTGGTTAAAAAAGATGTAAAATTGCCTTTGTAAAAGTATAATGTCAATCTGGGCCGTTCATTAGGAAAATGATCTGACGGTAGAAGTTATGTTTAGATTAGGGTTTTTTTTTCCCTAGAAGGCAACCCCCTTGTATATATGGGGGCATTGTATTGCGGTTGGGTATGATGAGTGTATTCTCGGAGCGAGAAACAGAGAGGGAGACTCTGAGAGAGAATAGAGGATATTACAGTGGATCTGTTGTAGGTTTTGTCTCTTCATTTTGTTGGATAATATAAAGAAAGGACTGGCTGTTCGGGGTGGACGTAGGCCAAACTGGGTGAACCACGTATATCTGTGTCTCTCTGGTTTTATGTGTTTGTGTGCTTGTATTTTCCGCATATTTTATGTGTTTCATTGCTCTGTAATATTTAATTTTCTAACACGTAGCGGCAGCCGCAAAGCAGTTGTAGCGGATCTGCGCTAGGGTGTTCCATCACATCATTGAGGGCAGATGATATGATTGTAGAGTGTGCTGGGCAGGACCTAATGCGGATTGGGCCCAGATGATGTTTGTATCGGTGAAACGACAGCTGTCGCTATGTAAGCGGCAAGTGAATCATGATTGTGCCTATGGGATGGTATTGTGCTCTTTTTTCTTTGAGAAGATCCTGACCTTACGACCTCGTGTACAGTTACCGGATGGTGGGCTGAGAGAGGATGCGTTGGTGGGGATGACTACTGTGTAGAGGAGGGGGAGGGGCGGTCGGACGAGTGTTCCGACCAGAGTTCTTCGCCCATTGGGATCAAATGCCTTTGTACATAGACGACTATCCCTATAGTGGGATGAGTTATTGGGGCGATCCGAACTTGCCGCTTCTGCCTGGTCGAGTATGGGGGCCCGATGGTAAGTGTCAAGCAACTAATTTGTTATGTGCATTGTAGAGTTTATGACTAGTATTCATGGTACTAATCCTTATACTTTTTTGGAATGCAGATATAGCTCCGGTAAAATTCGCCGGATATATCGGACGACCTGCAGCAGCAGGAGCTACAGGTGCAAGTGGATCAAGGACGGCACAGAACGAGGATATGGCTGCTCTATTGGAGGACATCCGTCATAGATGTGAGGGGCTACTGACCAATGTGTCGGAGCGTGGTTGGCAGGATTTAGACGACCAGTACATAGAGTTATGTATTGGGCTACCCTCGGAATGGCGAGGTATCATGCGACGCATGGCGATGGCCGGTCAGACTGTGCGTGATCTACAAGCTACGGGAGCAGAGCCGTTGGCTCAGGATCCTCCAGAGAGTGATTAGATGTAGGGCAGGTGGTGCCCCCCAGTATCTATGTAGGGGCAAGTGGTGCCCCCTATTTTTGTAGTTTTGTTTTTGTAACATGATATGGGCATGTTAGATGTTTCAGAGTAGATGGAATCTAAAAACACATGTTATATGATATATATGATTTTTACACAGTTTGTTGATGGTGTTAAATATTATTGTCTTGTGTGTGATAAATGCCAATCTAGAACATGATTTGCGATTTGATCTACGTAGTGTTTTTGACTTCGAGGTATATGGTTGAAAGTAATAATTCTAAAGTCACGTATCAAAAGTTTCACTCGTAAATATTGTCTAAACAGGATAGGGTTATGCACACGATAGACACCATTAATTTGTAAGACAAGAAGCAGTGAATCTAAATGGACGTGCAGATGGAGGATGTGATGAGAGAGGGCATCAGCTAAGAGACCACGTACTGCATCATATTCAGCCTGATTATTGGTGGAATTACCAATGCAGACCCCATTTGCAAGAACGAGGGTATGCAAGGGGGTAAAGATGGCATGCGGCCGAGGCGAGATTCCAGGAATAGCGACTTGCCCCATCGGCATAGCCAATATAATGTGTGGACGAAAGGGCCGGTGGAAGAGTGTCACAAGACAAGAGATGGGAGGAAGGAGAATAATGATGGCAGTGTGAATATAGGGTAGACATCCAATGAAAACTATGGGAGGGGGTAATCGGGGTAGGAAGTCTAAGACTCATAGATCGAATAGAGGGAGATGAATGAGAACTATGGGAGGGAGAGTGGGAACTGAGGCTGCAAAGGACAACATAAATACAGATGGTATCATCGTGATTATGGGAATAAAGGGAAAGGTCGAGGAAACCACATGACGCAGCAAAGCTGCCTAAATCATCAGTATGGGAAGAGAGGCGCACATATGGGTCATCAGGGGGATGATAGAAGAACAAGTAAAAATATGGTCAAAGCATGAAGAGTCCAAGAATGTTGCGGAAGTGGAATCAAGCGAAACAGAAGGAGTGGATTCAGAGGGAATGTACTCCGAGGGTCGTGTGGATGATGATAGGTATAGGAGGGGGACAACAGATTCCGACATCTCAACATCAGGGGGAGGAATGTCAATGGTAGCATGGGGATCTTCGAGTAAACTTGACGCATACTGAGCAAGGATGGGAGAAGCGGATTGATTTTGCTCAACTTCGTACTCACGAATGACCTCTAAAGAGGCTTGGTAATGTGTGAGGTGAGGAAAATGGTGAGAATAATGGCCATGGACACCACAAAAAGCACAGGGTTTGTTGGTGCGAAGAGTCTTTGGGTTCCTGGTTGCGGATGAGGAAGAAACAGAGGTTTCATGGGCCGTTGATTCAGGGAACACGAATTTGACCATGGGTTGGATACGGGGTAGCTCAAGACAAGTATGGGTGGCATGAACGATACCATCACAGAAGGCACAAGGTTTGACAGGAGGAGGGGGGGTAGGGTTGGGTGCGGTGACCTTGTTTTTGGATGCATCCCTGTGAGTTTTTCTTTTCTTGCCCGTAGCTATCGCGACATGAGGATGGTTGGGTGGAGGAGCTAGGGGCACGGTAGCGATGAAAGGAGCGAAGGGGATCGTTGCACGGGTGTCACAGCAATGTATGGTTTGGGGTGGCCCGGTGGGGTCTCGGCTGGAGGAGTAAGATACCATACTGGTATTCCCAAGGTTAAATTAGGGAGGGAAAGAGTGGCCATGACAGGAACCGAATAGACTCCCGGGGGGGGGACCAAGGAAAGGTATCTGACAGATGGAGTAATGGCCAGGAGGGACGGCTCCCATATGGTGGAGACTGGAGGGAACTGACTCAAGAGGGTAGGGAAGTTCCTGAGTGTGAGGGGGAGGGGAAGGTCTAGGTGGGAGAGGTTCAGTCGGCTAAGGTGAAGAGCTAGGAGCAAGGTGCGGTGGACAAGGTTGAGGTTGCTGACTAGCCGAAGCAGGCGGTGGAAGGGCAGCCTGAGATGATTACATCATACAAACATTCGCTAAGCTGGGATCAAAGACAGAAGGAGGGGGGGGACCTGGGAAGGTGCCAAGAAAAGAGGAGTCTTTGTAGACGCCAGGAGAAACACTGGTCAAAGAATCAATAGTTTTCTTATTGGTGATAGTAGAGATGGTGGACTCAGGGGAGGTCTGAGATTTGGGTTCATGATATGACAACTGGTCAATGGTGACAATTTTTCCATTATGGGGGAAAAACATCTTGCGGTGGACTGCGGAGGGGACGACAGACATGGAATAGGTGTAACTACGCCCCAAAAGAATGTTGTAGTCAAGAGGGGCGTCGATAAATTCAACATCGACACAAACAGTCTTGCCTGCAAGGGTGATAGGATAGTTACGGAATAAGCCGATGGGCTAGGAAGCATGGCCATCCCACGTGCGAAGAGTGATTGTGGAAGGGGCCAGCTCAAGAGATCCGAGTTGTTTCCAAACCGAAGTAGACATCACACAGGTAGATGCCCCCTCATCAATAATACACCGAGTGACATTGGCATTTCAAATTTTGACTGGGATTTGGAAAGAAACAGAGGCAGGAAGAGGGGGATGGTCTGACTGACGGGCATCGAAAAAAATTAATTGGTCATCAGCAATATCTACAGCACCCATGGTAGATAGTAGAGCCTTCTTTTGAGAAGGACATGACTGGAAAAGTTCCAGTGTTGAAATGGCAGCGAGAGATTGGGCTAGATCATCTACTATGCTGTATGAATGGGCAACCCAACCAGAGGCAACATTTCGGCGTAATGGGCCCTTAGGAATTTTGGTGTGAACCTCAGCTTTGGGCGAAGGGATTTGCAAGGGACAATTGGGTGTCAACAGAGGCTCTGTAGGACCTGAAGATGGGGACCTAGAGACAGACGGAACGAGAGGTGTGGATTATTGACGAGACCGAGTTTGAAGGTTAAGGTCGACGGTGAGAGGTTGGTCAGAGGTCATCATGAGAATCTGGTAATCAGATGAACTAGAAGGGGAAGGTTGAGTGGTTACCGGGGCATGAGGTGGTTGAGGAGCCACGAATCCTTGTTGAAGGAAATGATCGGTAAACACAGCGGGTTGAGAAGTAGTCGTATTGGGAGGGACAGGAGGGGAGGAGTGTTGTCCCCGCACGGTGGCCTGAGACTCCCACATCTGTTGCATCTTTGGTAATAAGGGAGAATCGTGAGTGTAATGACCAAAAACACCACAACATGAACAGGGCTTATTGGTGCGAAGCGGCCTGTCCGGCTTGGGTTGAGAGCCCTGTGGTTGGTTAGCAGTGTTAGGGTCAATACTGGAAGGATTGGATCCATGATTACTAGAGGCAGATGGATTGCCTCTCCTCCGCCGTTGAGAAGGAAGAGGAGTAGTCGCGCCTTGCTGCGCAAATACTTGCCCTAGAGGGGGTAGTAAGTGCGGCTGCAGGGGTGGAGAAGGCAAGGGAGTGGGAGGTCCAAATGCTGGAGGAGCTGGGACACCAGGCTGTGGGTAAGAATAAGGGTGAGGATGGGCAACATTGAGGTAAGCAGGAGTGTGGGAAAAAGGAGGAGGCATGCCATATTCTGGATACATGTTACCTGGAGGGGGAAAGGTGCTGGCCCCTCATAGAGGGAAACCATAGGCCATAAGAGGTTGAGCAGAGGTATGTGACAGAGCTCCGACGATACCGTCGGCAGAATGAGATGCCCCGAGGCATTAGGGTCACCGAGCTTGGGGAGGTCAGGAAGGACGGTATAAACATAACCAGATTGAGCATAAATAAGGTCATATTTCAAGGCTATTTGAAGGGCGGCTTCTTCAGTTTGGGGAAAATGGGATGCAACATCTTTGCCGATGGGAGGTAAGAGAGAGCGAAGGAACCAGTCCATATAAACCCGATCTTCAAAGGGGGGAGCGTGACATAGGCTTCATCTTCTTCGCCATTCCTCGACATGAGCGGAAAGGCGGGTCAAAGAGGATTGATGAAAAGAAGTCAAGAGTTCAGTACCAGTGTCGTATCAGAGAGGGAGTTGGAAATAAGATAAAAAGGCTTGGGAAATGGTCGCAAAGGTGGTATGGGAAGAGGTGGCTTGATCAACATACCATTTGGAAGCTTCATCGGTAAGCGTGCGTTGGAACAATCGAAGATGGATGGAGTCATCGGTGATGGAATTGAAGGAACACCACATGTGAAAAGATCGGATATGGTTGGAGGGATCTTCACTAGAAAGGCCTTCGAACTTGGGAATGTCGGAGGGGAGCTTGGTTGGCATAGCAGGCCAACTAAAATCGTGGCAGATAGGATCATTAATCAGCTGATTGAAGTCGGGGAGACTGAGGCCGGCCATATAAGGGAGCAATGGGGCAGTCGAGGTAGGTCCCGTAGTGGTTACACTAGAAATGGACCCAGCAGTAGAACTGGGGTTACTGCTGGCAGTAGGCCTTGAAGTAGACATGGGGAAAGTAACACGGGGAGAACCAGGAGTAGGGGGAGAACCCGAACAATCAGAAGAAGAGTCAGAGTGAGGACTCGGGGGAGGACTTAATTGATGACGACGGGAAGGAGGATTTAGACCAACTGGAAACTGAGGGTGAAGGCCAAGAAGTCTCTGGGATAAACGCCTTGGAGGCACCATGATGATAGGAAGAAGAAAAACCGACAAGGGCAGGGAGGTGCAAAATGAAGATGAGACAAGGGCAGGGAGGTGTAGTTTCAATTTATTTTAAAGTCTTTGCCAGGCGGTGTTAACCATGCTCTTCTTCACTTAGAGTCAGTGTGTGGCATGTGTTAATTTTAATTTGTTTAAACCCAGACGTTTTGAGAGAAAAATAAAAAGTGTGCTGCGTAACTGAAAATAAATCTGTAGTAAATAAGACTGAATGAACATAAAATTAACAGCTAACAATGCATCAATCTAACCCAAGAAGGCGGGTCTCTCAAAACTAGTCTATAAGAGGGAAAAAAATAAGCAAAGCACGCGAAAAAGAGGGCAATAGATCTAAGGTTGGGAGGGACGAGGATCTAAAGGAGAAATTTGCTGAAAAGAGGTGCAGAGAACAATAAAGAGGCAGAGGCAAGGTTGTTGTTAAAAAGGAGGAGATCAGCTAAAAATAGAAGGGAAAAGGAGGCGACCCTAGAAATGAACCCAAACAAAACTAGATGAGGTGATTTGAAAGGGATAAGAGCTGATATAAAGGGATCTGAAAATGAGGTATCAGATCTGAAAGGAACAAGGCTGAAACTCTGTAAATTCAGACTTCTGAAACAACAAAAACTCTCCCACAAAAATTGGAGGGTACTAGAGCCGTAAGGGGCAAGATTCCCACTTAGTAGAGTGAAATAGATCAGAAAAAAGTCTAAACGGGTGGAGACAGAGGCTGGAAAACCCTGACAGAAGCTTCAGACAAACCCAGAAAAAGTGCTGGAAAATTGTAGAAAAAAGTGCAGGTTGCAGGTTCTGACCTGTTTTCAGTCTAGGTCGCATATTTGGGGCAGAAAAGTGTGACCTCAAGGCCAGGTCGCATTTTTTGGGCTGATAAGTGTGACCTGCAGATCCGGGTCTCTCGGCGGAAAATTTCAGAAAAAATTGTCGTCTTAGCTACGGCTGATGTCTGTCACCTGCGCAATAAGGCCAGAAACACACAAGAGTTAAAAATTTGAATGTTTAAGGGTTTTAAAGGTGAAAAGCACCATAAAAATAGGAAAAATAGAAAACTGAAGGGAAACCCTAGGGTCTGAAACAGCTGGATATGCAGGAATAGATAAAACGATAGCGGTCGCAAAATAAAACCCGTGTGGAGTCGCCAATTGTTAGTATGAATCTTTCGTCGTAAAATATCACTTTAGCTACACATAACAAATAGCCCTAACATCAATTTGGCTGCAAAATATCTTTAAATATGAAGTTAGGTAATCCAAATAATAATGCACAAATACAGATCTAAAAGACATTAAGCAAATAAAGTAAAATATGGCTCCATGCAACCAATAGACAAGGCAAGAACAATGCATTTGAAAGAATTTTTATATTATATTAAAAAGGGGCACCTGAGAGGAAAACAAGAAAGGTGTTTTCCGGTTCTCCTCAATGGGATGGGTTCTTGAAAGTCCTCAGTGTTTCAGATCTAAAATTCCTCTCTCTTGTTGATGTGGAAAACTCAGACAAACATAGAACTCAATGGGAGCTCACAAGGCAAAAAATGAAAAAGGTGACCAAGAGTAGATCTAGAGTGATCTAATGCAATGGAGGTGACTAATGAATGGGGAAAACCCTTCTATTTTTAACAAAATATTAGGGTGTTCTATAACTCAGTGCATGAATAAAATATTATTAATCAAATTCTAGAATCACCCTTTAGGAATATTTTATTATATTTGTTGGAGGGAAAAGGATTTTTGACTTGGGTCAATTCCTTTATTTATAAGTAACAAATAAATAAATGATTTATTTATTATTTTAGGGAGATGATGGGGATATAATTAAATAAATAATGGTTTATTTAATTATTTATATGTGATTTAGTCAAATTTAACTAAGAATATTATTTAAATAATGATTTAAATAACTTATTCTTAGGAAATAATTAAATAAATAAGGATTTATTTAATTAATTTCCTTGTTTTGGGTTAAATATGACCGGGAAATATAAAGGAATAAGTTATTTCACGTGCTGAAAGAAATTTCACTTAGGGTAAAATTGG
Organism: Pinus albicaulis; assembly: GCA_034641835.2. Taxonomy (NCBI): domain Eukaryota; kingdom Viridiplantae; phylum Streptophyta; class Pinopsida; order Pinales; family Pinaceae; genus Pinus; species Pinus albicaulis. The sequence continues at coordinate 165,799,785 of CM076573.1, forward strand.
TCTTACATGGTGTACTTGGGTTCATCTAATGATAATAGGTTAGATGACCAAAAAATGGTGTAACCGTTTCTTCAATGAAAGGAGCAGTAGATTCTTCATTTTCTTCCAACACATCTACCATGTTCATATCTAGTGTTGGAAGTTAGACTCAGCCATAATTTTTTCTAATCCTTGCCCTTTAACTAGTTTGGTGGGCCTGATTTCTAAGTCATATTCAAGAATAGTTGCAATCCATTTTTCCCTTTTACCATCAGGGCCTTGACTTAGAATATCCTTGACAACAATATGTGGAACAAAAGCAATTATGTGAGAGTGTAAAATGTAGACTCTAAAGTCCTTTAGTGCTTTCACTAATGCTAAGGCTTGCTTCTCCATGATGTTATATTTGAGAGGAGAATCTCTTAATGCCCTACTAAAGAAGGATATTGGTTGTTCTTGCCCCAAGTAATTCTTTTGAAGTAAAACTGCAGCTATTGTATTCTTAGATGCAAAATAAAAGATATAAAAATCTTTGGTGAAATATGGACTAATCAATACTGGTGTTTGAGTGAGAGCTTGTTTAACTTGTTCAAATGATTGTTTAGCTTGTAAAGTCAATTTCACACCTACCTCTTTCTTAAGCATGTTTGTAATGTTTTTTTATATCTCAGCAAAGTTGGGGATAAACCTCCTCAAAAAACTAATCTTCCCAATGAAAGATTGTAATTCTTTGAGACTTCTTAGATGGCTGATTTGCAATATGCCATCTATCCTTTTAGGGTCTATTTTGATTCCCTCTTCTAAAATTATATGACCAAGAATTTTACCTTCTTGGAGACCAAAGAATGTCTTCTTGGGATTCAAAGATAAGCCAAATTTCCTACACTTCTCAAAAACTTTTCTCAAGTGAATCAAATGTTCTTCATCAGTTTTTGAGAAAATGGTTATGTCATCAAGGTAAATGATTATAAAATAGCCAATATCTTCAGAGAAGGCTATGTCCATGGCCCTTTGGAAGGTGGCACCTGCATTCATCAAACCAAATGGCATTCATACATACATAAAGGTGCCCCAAGGTGTAGTAAAAGCAGTTTTGAGTTGATCACTTGGGAGCACTAACACCTGATTGTAACCCGAGAACCCATCCAGCAGTGATATTATTTTTGACCCAACTACCCTTTGAATTATATGGTTCATCTTGGGTAAGGGGTATTTTTCCTTTAGGGAGGCTCTATTTAGATTTCTGAAGTCAATATAGAGCCTGATTTCCCATGTTTTCTTCCTAATAGAAACTAAGTTTGACACCCATTCTGAATATCTAACGGGTACTATAATCCCAACATCACACATATTTTCAATTTCTTTCTTAACTAAAGGCAGTAAAACAGGGTTTATTCTCATTAGTTTTTGTTTGAAAGGTTTCTGATTTTCCTTAAGAGGAATTTTGTGTTGAATGATGCTAGTGTCATAAGATTTTAGATCTTTTTACTCCCAAGCAAACAAATCTTTATATTATTTGAACAACTCTATGTATTGAAATTGTATGTGAGCTGGGAGAGTGTTGGATAGTTTAATCATCTTGGGTTCTGCTAGGCTGCCTATGTTATGTTCTTCTACATTTGTTTCCACAGGCTCCATTCTTGTTTCTTTGGCTACATCATTAAAATAAAAAAGGTGTTCTAAAGGTGTGAGACCACTTGGAATTGTATCACTTTTTCATTGTGAGACTTCTAAGTCTTTCTGGTCTACGCAGTCAATTAATTCTACTTCAAAAGGATTCTGATATTGATTTATATCAGTAGAATATGTCATTCCAACTTCTGGGATTTGTTCAATATACAAACATTTTTCTTTTTGGCTGGTTTCTGATGTTGGTATGTCAAAATAATTTTTTTATTTTAAGAAATCATCTATGTATTTGTTAGAATCAAACACTTGCCAGTGATCCTCATTATCAGGCACTACAGACCTGCGTTTCAAATTTACACTAAGTTGTTCGTTTATCTCAAGTATTTGGAAATTGTTGGCATTGAAAGCAAGTTCATTTGCTAGATGATTTTGTGCTTTAGGAATTAAAATAAGTTCATACTTTTTAAAGGTTTTTAATAAATCAAGGGCAGTGTTTTGATACTCTCTAAGTCTTGGGTTTCTACCTGAGTATTCTCCTTTGATTTGTCTTATGATAAGTTTAGAATCTCCTGAGATTGATATCCTTTGGGCTTCTAACTATTTAAGAAATTGTAAGCCAAGGAGAAGTGCTTTGTATTCAGCGATATTGTTTGTGCATGGAAAATATAGTTTATATGAAAAACTCTGATTCGTATTTTGAATCCATACACCTACCCCTACAGTCGTTTTATTACAAGATCTGTCAAATTTTATTGTACAAAGTATATTAGCCTCATTTTCATTCTCTTGTTGCTGTTGATTTTCAATGTTTTGAATTTGATTTGGGGGAAGATTTGATTGTTCTGGTGAACTTATTTGCTCTTGGTTTTCCTTTTCTTCCTGAGTGATTTCATCTTCATTGTATAAGATGAAGGAATCTAAGCTTGACTGAATGGAATAGATTGGAGAGTTGTTTGGTTTATCTATGTTGCTCACCATGTATTTCATGTGGCATTCCCTGTATAACCTTCTATTTTGATTTAAAAATAGGATGGTGGCATAAGACATGTCCATTTGAAGGCTACCATGAAGTTTGGCTCCCCATGATCTTGACAAAAGAATGCCATACTTTAGGGGAATGTCAGCTACAACTATGTCCATCACTAGACTCTTAGCAGGGATTTGAGATAAGTTAACACATAAATCTTTGATTAAACCCAAGCATTTGACTCTACTTGAATCAAAGGAATACAAATCCTTGTATGTTTTAGTAATTTCTAAGCCTAAGCTTTTCCATTACTACTTTGGGCATAAGATTATGCGAAGCCCAGAGTCTAACATGGCATTGTGTAAAATTTTCTCTATGTACATTCAAACTACATAACATAAGGGAGGGACAACTTCTTCTTGGTATTTTCTTCAACTTTAGACTCAAACAACAACTCCTAGCCTTTAATAATTCATCAAGTTTAAGGTATCAATATGACTTCCTAAGTTCAAAGCTTTCAGCCCTGTTTTAGACACTTAAGCGATTAGTTCAATGACATAGTAATTTTTATCCTTGCAATCTCTCCCTCAAGGCTGAAAGGAACAACTTATTTAGTCATATTTATATCTATCTTTTCAATTGAATTCCTTTCAACAATTTTGATTTGCTGAACTTTTTTTGGACTAGTAATTGGGACAATTTTATTAGGTCCACTAGCTGAAGTGCTAGGGATGCTTTGCTCAACATTGGGCTAGCTAATTTTCTCTTTGTTTAAGTCTAGTTTCTTAGCCAAAATGTTGGGTTTGTCTGCTGTTTTCTTAGGCTGATTTTCTGTATTTTTCTTAGCAAGTTGGTGTTTTTGTCTTTGGAATTTTCTATATTCCCTTTGCTCCTAAGATCATATTTTTTGTGCACCTCCATGATTGCATTTTCAAACCCCAATCTATAATCATCAGAATCTTCAGAAGTGTTTGTATTTTGATCAGCGAAGAAGAAACCTTGTTCTTCTTCAGTGAGGAAAACATCATCCCCACTATCTGATCCAATCAAGTTTACATGACCTTCTCCCAACCTTTCAATCTCCCTATCTTCCTCATATTGATCTACATAGTTTTTTTGGAAGAGAGGTCTAATCTATTGGTCACTTTATTTTTTCCTGTCTTGGTTCTTTTCTCTTCTATAATTCTGATTTCTATTTCTATTTTGGTTGTTTTAAGGTTCTCTTGGTGGCACTCTATCATTCAAGTTGATCTTTTCAAGCATCTTCTCCATTACCTTCACTAGGTTGTCAATTTTGGTGTCAAAAGTTGAGGTGGAGGGTGCAATGTCATATTTATAAGTTACCCTCTTCTCTGATATCAACCTATTTCTTTTATCAATTATGTTTGCTTCTACACTCATAGCTCCTTTCTGCATGTCTTCTAGAGTTAAGTAATCTCTCTCCCTTAGTCGATAGGCTATTTCAACATCAAAACCTTCGGGATATCTTACTAAGACCATGCCTTGGGGAGGTTTCATGTGAGGTGGAAGAGAATTGTAGATACTATTAAACCTGGTGGAGCAATCATGAACACTCTCTCCTTGATTTCTTTTAAGACTGCTATACTCTGCTAAGATTTGGAGAGGATTCCTTTTGATTTCCCATCTGTTTATAAATGTTTGACGCAAAGTAGGGAGATCATTGATGCTGTTGGGAGCTAGGCTTTTAAACCATTTTTCACTTCTCCTCCTAGAATTTGGGCAAAGATTCTCATTTGTATGGTCTCAACTTCTATCTCTATGTAATCAAATGCATCATTCATTTTGTCTATATGATTTTGGGTAGTAGTAGGTTCATTTGCAGTGAAATGAGGAATTTTAGATTGATAGTCATTTGGTAAGGGAACCAGAGGTTGTGGTAATAGTAATGGGGCATACCATGTTGCCATGGCTAGAAAGAAAGGTGGATTTACAAGAGGGAAAGTGGGATGAAATGGAGTGTTCTTAACAATGATAGTATGGATTGGAGTGGAAGAGACACTTGGACTAGAAAACTGGTTTTGAAAAGATTTGTTATGAAAAAGGCTAAATTGATGAAGAAGTTGGGAATCAAGAGGAGTGGAAGGTGAGGCTTCTCTACTAAAGCTTATTTGCAAATCTGTAATGTCAAGATAGGTTTGGTTTAAATCACCTTGAGATCTATTTCTAAGGATGTTCTTTGTGTGATGTAAGTCAAAGTGTAAATCCTCTAAGTCAACAAGGTTTTCAGGGACAAATTTTGTTCTTAAGAGGCTCCCACAAGCAGTTGATTTTCTAGATTTAGAAGTATACCACAGAATTCTCTCTGGATTGTCAAATATTGTAGGAGGATTAGGGATTGGATGGGATCTAGTGTTGATCCTATGTGAAGCCAGACTTCTTTTTCAAAAATGGGAAAGGCTGAAGTTTTTTTTTTTTTAGGGACTATTTTTTGAAAATTTTTCCTCTCACAACATCTTATCTAGTATGGGACTAGGTTTCTAAACTTCCTCGAGGTTGGTTAACACAATATTAAGGAAATATGGAGATCTAGATGAGTAATAGGCCTACTGGGGCTAGTGGAGTCGCCAGGTGGAAACTTTTTAGATTTTATGAACGTAAAATATTGAATGGTTCCACCACCATGCTTATTAGGAAGCCAATCTGAAATATTTTTGGGTTTGTCTGAGTTTCTATGGTTGTTTGAAAGACCAATGAGTCTATAAGAGCTTGCTAGGAAACTATGAACTCAGTGGTCCCACCGTGATCGCCATTATGTTGGTGGCGATGAGGTGGCTATTTCAGCATCAAAACCTCCAGGATATCTTACAAAGGCCATGCCTTGGGGAGGTTTCATGTGAGGTGGAAGAGCATTGTAGATACTATTAAACCTGGTGGAGTAATCATGAACACTCTCTCCCTGATTTCTTTTAAGACTGCTATACTTTGCTAATATTTGGAGAGATTCCTTTTGATTTCCCATTTGTTTATAAATGTTTGATGCAAAGTAGGGAGATCATTGATGCTATTGGGAGCTAGGATTTTAAACCATTTTTCACTTCTCCTCCTAGAATTTTGGTAAATATTCTCATCTGTATGGTCTCATATTCTATCTACATGTAATCAAATGCATCATTCATTTTTTCTATATGATGTTGGGCAGTAGTAGGTTCATTTGCAGTGAAATGAGGAATTTTAGATTGATAGTCATTTGGTAAGGGAACCAGAGGTTGTGGTAATAGTAATGGGGCATACCATGTTGCCATGGCTGGAAAGAAAGGTGGATTTACAAGAGGGAAATTGGGCTGAAATGGAGTGTTTTTAACAGTGGTAGTATGGATTGGAGTGGAAGAGACACTTGGACCAACAAACTGGTTTTGAGCAGATTTGTTAGGAAAAAGGCTAAAGTGATGAAGAAGTTGGGAATCAGGAGGAGTGGAAGGTGAGGCTTCTCTACTAAAGCTTTTTGCAAATCTGCAATGTCAAGATTAGTTTGGTTTAAATCACCTTGAGATCTAGTTCTAATGATGTTCTTTGTGTGATGTAAGTCAAAGTGTAAATCCTAGTTGATAGGTTATTTCAGCATCAAAACCTTCGGGATATCTTACTAAGGCCATGCCTTGGGGAGTTTTCATGTGAGGTGGAAGAGCATTGTATATTCCTTTTGATTTGGAGAGGATTCCTTTTGATTTCCCATATATTTATAAATGTTTGCTGAAAAATAGGGAGATCATTGATGTTGTTGGGAGCTAGGCTTTTAAACCATTTTTCACTTCTCCTCCTAGACTTTGGGCAAAGATTCTCATTTGTATGGTCTCATATTCTATCTCCATGTAATAAAATGCATCATTTATTTTGTCTATATGATGTTGGGCAGTAGTAGGTTCATTTTCAGTGAAATGTGGAATTTTAGATTGATATTCATTTGGTAAGGGAACTAGAGGTTGTGGTAATAGTAATGGGGCATACCATGTTGCCATGGCTAGAAAGAAAGGTGGATTTACAAGAGGGAAGGTGGGCTGAAATGGAGTGTTTTTAACAGTCGTAGTATGGATTGGAGTGGAAGAGACACTTGGACCAACAAACTGGTTTTGAGCTGATTTTTTATGAAAAAGGCTAAAGTGATGAAGAAGTTGGGAATCAGGAGGAGTGGAAGGTGAGGCTTCTCTACTAAAGCTTTTTATCAAATCTGAAATGTCAAGATTGGTTTTGTTTAAATCACCTTGAGATATGGTTCTAAATATGTTCATTGTCTGATGTAAGTCAAAGTGTAAATCCTCTAAGTCAACAAGGTTTTCAGGGACAAATTTTGTTCTTAAGAGGCTCCCATTAGCAGCTGATTTTCTAGATTTAGAAGTCTACCACAGAATTCTCTCTAGATTGTCAACTATTGTAGGAGTATTAGGGTTTGGATGGGATCTAGTGTTGATCCTATGTGAAGCCAGACTTCTTTTTCAAAAATGAGAAAGGCTGAAGTTTTTTTTTTTTTTTTTTTTAGAGACTACTTTTTGAAAAATTTTCCTCTCACAACGTCTTATCTAGTATGGGACTAGGTTTCTAAACTTCCTCAAGGTTGGTTAACACAATATTAAGGAAATATGGAGAGCTAGATGAGTAATGGGCCTACTAGGGCTAGTGGAGTCACTAGGTGGAAACTTTTTAGCTTTTATGAAGGTAAAATATTGAATGGTTCCACCACCATGTTTATTAGGAAGCCAATCTGAAATATTTTTGGGTTTTTCTGAGTTTCTATGGTTGTTTGAAAGACTAATGAGTCTATAAGAGCTTGCTAGGAAACTATGAACTCAGTGGTCCCACCGTGATCACCATTATGTTGGTGGCGATGAGGTTGCTAATAATCACTGGATATTCTTGAAGACAAGGGATTTTCTGGAATCCGAAGGTGTACTTAGATTGTCACTAACTCAGAAATGTCCCACCGTGATCTCCATTATGTTGGTATCTTGTGTTTTGATAGATTTGTGAATCAAAAGACAAGGCAACATCAGAACCAATCTTTAGAGTCCCAGGATCTAGTCCTCCTGTTCTCAGAGAGGGATCTCTCAAATTATTTGTTTTGCAAAGGTTTATCTTGTGTGCTTTGAGTATTGGTTTTAGAATAGTTATTAAGTGCAAGTGTTTGTTTGTTTTTTTGGTTGAATGACATAGGAGAATATGAAAGGTCTAGGAAAGATAGCTAGAAAGGAGAAATGTTAGATTCATTGGGCAATGGAGTCAAGAAGAGGTTTATGACAAACTCATTAGTGGATATGGAATATCAGAGGGCAAATCTAACTTGGCCACAGGATCCTTTGGTTTTTTGAATGAGATGGACATCAATGATTTGGAAAGAGAAATTGAATTCTCAACAAAGGGAACTTGAAAACATAACTTGAACAATAAAAAGGTATTTGATAGACAGGGCCAACCATAAATTCTACAAACACACTTCAAGCAAATAATGACTTCAAGATAACTTTCAAAATGAAATCTAAGATTCGGGATCACATCCTATTTCCTCAAAGATTTTATTTCAAATGACTTAGAAAACATAAAATATTCACTGCTAATTGCAGTCATAGAAGAGGGAACACATAACACATCTATGATCACAACTATAAAGACCTCTAAAAAAAATTTTCAAGCAAGGAAAAAGGGCATGATCAGAATAGACCTCCTTGGCTAACTATAAACAATGGTACTTCAAAGGGAAACTTCAAAAACAGCTTTCAAGTGGCGGTAGACAAGAAGGGAAAACCATAAATCATGCTGAAACCAACTATTTGGACTATTAGAGAAATAAAAAAGCATGAGGACTAAAGAGAGAGATTAAAGTCTCTAAAATACCTCAGCAGAAGAAAACATAAAACAGTAAAGGATGAACAGGTCTAAGGTGCTTCTAGGAGTCATTTATTAGCCTAAACCTTTCATCCTACTATAGTAAGCATTTATGCAACAAAATGAAAATAGGAGAAAACATCAAACAGTTCAAAATACTTCACCAACAGCCAAGCTCATGGATCCAATGATAGAGCCTTCTCTAGAACGAGCGTGTTTCAACATCATCAAGCTTACAAGACTTCAATTTCTTCCTCAACTTCGGACAGACTATGTATTATTTCATAGAGTTTCAGTATTACAAATAGTGAACAATCAACCCACATCTCATCTTCTTCAGAAGTATTTATAGAAGAAATGAGGAGGTGGAAGAGTTTTAGGATTGAAGTGTAATAAATTATACACTAAATGCAACTCCTTGCCTTGAAAACCATGCAACGCATAAGGCATGAATGCATCAAATTTAAAACTCTATTTCATTTACTCTGTTTATGCTTTTTAAGGCTTGATGGGTAAAAATATTGCCTTAGAGGCCTATTTATCCTTTACAATAACTTCATTGATAGTTTAAAATATCTTCTTTTGTTTGAAATAACTATTCAGCTGTATTTAGACAAATATCTTCTATTTTGGCAATAACTAGACCTTCTTTTCGATTTATTGAGGCTGCAGGTGGCTTTTGGTAGTTGGAGAGGATTCAATTAGCCTCTTTGATGTGGCTCTGAGGTGTCCTTGGACTGATATTCTCTTCTGTTTTTCCTAAAACACCTTTAATATGTCTTTGATATGTGTTCTAGGCCTAATTAGGCTTAATTCTTATCTTCCGGTCTTCATACTCTACTGACTGTAGATGAGGCATTTGATTTTCCGAGTTTATGCCTTGATCCATTTTTAAAAAACTCTGATTTAAACCTTTAAAACCTGATACTCTTTGATCTCCTGTCTTCAATGTTGATTTTCTTTAATAAATGGACTCTGACTGTGTTGCAGGTGTGCAAAGGGTTTTTTTTTATAATATTACCAATTCTCATGAGTCATGGTTAAAATTGTTGTTCGAACTTTGTATATTCATTTCCTTCATTGATAGTGGCCTGGGGGATCGTCATCTTTGGCCTTTTGTTTCATTTAAATAAATAATGGAAAAACCTTTATAACCTACAAAAAATGAGAAAAGTTAAGAAAAATCCATGAGGGATATGTTTAGACAACACTGAGTGCGAGAAGGAATCGCGGCCATTGGATGAAAGCAACCAACGGTCCAGATCAAATAGTGAGTTCAATTAGCAGGTCAGATGGTGAATGGTGGTAGGATTAAGTCTGGGTCGTTCGATCAAAATGATGAACAGTGGAAATTGCTCAATGAAATGCTTTGGGAGCAAAGGTGGGGAGGTAAGTGAAGGGGTCACGTTATAATATAAACTGTCTGATCTTAACAATAAATGGCTAGGATTAAAAGTAAAAATAACATTGTGGAGGGAAGGTGGTTTGGCGGAATACCGGCAACGGTTTTCGTGCAGCTCTCAAGTGGTTTTTAGACTTTGGTAGGAAGAATGTGATATAGGTCTGCGCTTGACAAGTGTTTTTTCAAAACTGCTTATATCGTGTTATTTTATGGTGTTAATGTTCAAGAGAAAAAATTACGCGATATGATGTTTGGGCCTTTGGATGATGGGTACAAGATCCAACGGCGCGGGTTGAGCGGGATGGATGAAAAGCTGCGGGGTAAAGAGAGTGTGGGACTCATGGTGGAGAAAGGCACAATACTTTATAAAAACCAAGGTTTAAACTGATTTATGCACATAACATGGTTTCCAATGTAAAAATGTAAAACCTTACATACGGGAAAATACATAGGAAAACAGTGAAAATGAGGGGAAAAGAGGGCATTGGTGGTGGAACTGGGAGTACAGAGGAGGAGATCAGCGAATTAAATGAGGATAGTTGATCTGCAAAGATTAACGGTGGATCTTTACCGAAAATTTTAAACTGTCGGGCTTGTAGAATAACAAAGAAAGGTCGGGCTTGATCTGGGCCATTAGATTTTTGGAATGGATGGTCCAGATTTAATCGGAGATCACATCACAGAGGGCAGAAGGGAAAGTGGAAAGTTCCGATGTGATTGCGTATTGACCATCGGATTGGAGGGATAATCGATGTTGGAGATTTAAGCGGCGAGTGCGATGGTCAGAGGGCTATGGCAGAACGTGATTATATCTCAGCCATTGGATCTGTGTAAAATGAACAGTCGAGATTGGATCGAAGATCGCAAAATCAGAGGAGGAAAAGGGATGGCACTTCAGATTTTGCGTGATGCGATTAAGCGCCAGCCATCAGATCGATGGTCAATATTCAACCAGAGGGGTAATGGAGGAAGGTTATGGGCGGGATAGGACTTTAGCGCTAGCCATCAGATTTATAAAGATCGACGACGGAAATTAGATCTGGGGTCGAAGGGAGAAAATTCATCGCATTGGAGATTTTTTGGAAGAACAAAGGAAAAACATTAATAGAAAGCTCTGATTTAAGATTTTCGATTATGCCTTAGCGCTTGGTCACGGCTCCAGGTTTTATACGAAAAAGGGGCATGGGGCTAAAGCCGAAAAGGGGCTTAAGGCCTTATATAAAAATGAAGGTTTTTAAGCCAAAATGAGGGTTTTTCAGAGGTTTTTGAGGGTTCTGATAAGGTTAAAAAAGGAGTTTTAAACCTTATCAAAGGGAATTTATGAAGGGAATGAAGGAAAATGAGGCAAAAGGAGGAATTTTATGAAGAAAAAGGGGATGAAAATGGTGTTATTAATGAATGGAAGGAGGGTTAAAATGAAGGGGGAAAAAGGGTTTTTTGAGCAGTCTTTCTCCTTGCAAACAACAAATTTTTCAGGTTTATGAGGGAAACAACAGTGAAGATTAACTAAAAGATTAGTTATCTTCATAAAAAACTTCAAAGTTGATAGGTTTTCAAATGGAAATATCTCTTGAAGTTTTGAAGAACAAAATTATTCACTTTTTGGTATAACATAATTTATCAGTGGCTAACATATCCAACTCTATATTTTTTGTTCTCTATAAGAGAATATGAACACTATTGAAACATAAGAAAAATAACAATTATAGTGGGAATAACATCACCAATGATTTAGATTAGGATCCAGTAAATCTGCTTGTCTATTGATGTGAAAAACCAGTTACATACTTTGAATCCAATAGCTTTTATAGTCTAATGCTTTTCTTTCTAGCCTACTATATTACAACTACTCAGAAACCCTTACTCGATAACAGTTTAGACAATTAACAATTTTCCAACCCGTTACAATGAATTTTTTGTGAATAATTATAGGTGAAGAAGGAAAAGTGCTGCAGAAATGGTAATAAATATGAATTAAGACAGAGTGGGGGAGGTGTTCGAATGCCTATTCTACTTAATGACCATTGTGTTAATTGATTGTACCATTTTGGTAGTTTCCCTGTCTTTGTGGCATATCTGGTAGGCTGATAATAACTACGAAATGTTTCTTTGAGATAACTGTGGCTGAAGTACCCTGCTTGACTTCTCAGATAAGCAAACTGTCATTTTTTTGGGTTTTGTAGCCTCATGTTTGCTTAGTAACTATTCTAACAGTTTCACAGAGGGTTTGTCAGCAGGATGGTTGTCAAAGTGTCTATGAAAAGTAAAGTAGCCTGCAGGTCTCCTTTTCTTGATCTTTGGAGACTTAAATTTCCCTGATGATTGAACATTTGAAGGCTTTTTTGTTGATATGTCTGTTTTAGCCCCTTTAAACACTGATTTTCCTTTAACTTGTGCTTTAAGGCTTCTTCTGATCATATTTCAAGATTTCTGTCCTTTTTTTACTGTATTAACCTTTAATCCTTTGATTTCTTCGCTGATCTTCATTAATATTCCTTGTCTTTGTGTCTCTATTAGTTTCCTGCTGCACTGGAGGGTTTTATTTGTGATTATGTCCATAAAAATTTGATTAAGCTTGGAAATTAGACCCCTCGGCCGTTTTTCCATTGTTTCTTTGGCTGTGGGAGACCTGTGGATTAATCCACCATTAAACCTACACACAATTACAAGCTGGATATGAAATCCTATGTTTCTTAGGTTTAACTTCAATAGAAGGCTTCAGTGGAGGTTAAGGAGAAGTGAGGAGGTAGGGTGAATGTAGTGGGGAAGGGTTTAACCATGGTGGAGACGAACTAGGGTTCAAATCTAATTATGGCGCGAAGATTTGGAAAGGCAATATTGGAAAACTGACAATGGTTTTTGCGTGGGGTGAAGGCAGTAAATGGTATGGAGTGGGGGGAACGCGATATGTCCAATGGCTGGCACGTATGCTCCTGAAAATTTCCCATTTCATGTTGAAAACGGTTGTTCAAATTTATTTGCGAAATTAACGCGAAAATGGTTTAAGACCGTCCGATCTTGGGGGGGGCCAGATCTACGGCTGTATGCGAGCGTAAAAAATAGAAAAGATGTACGGGAAAACATATGGTGGAGCTGGGGTGATGTGGGGTTGGGTAAACAAAATAGCATTTTTCACATTGAAAATGGGTTTTAGAATGTTATGGGAGAACGAGTGCATAAATGCCTATGGGCCATTGGATCTGGGGGGGAGGCCAGATCAATGGTGGAGATTACGGGAAAACACAATGAAAGTTCCCTGTGTGGTTGGGTGGGACCAGTGGGATTACATAGGAAAAATGAAAGAACATGTGTATGGCGAGGGCACTTGGGGTACAGACAGATTTGCAGACCGAGTGCCTCTGCAGCGAATCTTAGCTGTTGGGTGAAGATTTCACATATCCCAAGGAGTCACTGTGGGGGAACTCAAATGTTTTACTTTTTTGTGGAAAGTGCCCGTGGGTAGAGAAAAAGGGGAAAAAATGCTAGCCATCGGATCTATAAGATGTACGATGGAGAATGCATCGCAGGATCGAAAATCGACAGAGAAAAGTTTTGAGAGGCATGAGTTTGAAAGCAGCGATATGCCGATGATGTGATGGTGTGATGACCGATGAGTGTGATGAAGCGATGGAAAAAGGCCAGTGCGATGGAATATGGACCATTGGATCGGAAACGATCAATGGTGGAGATTTAATCGGAGGATCGACACATCGGCGGGGGGGATTCATCAAAGGGGAAATGCGATGCGCCGATAGCCGTCGGATCTTTGGGGAACAGACGGCTCAGATCCAATTAGCAGATCGGCTATCGGAGGAGTAAGGGGCTTGGGACAAAGAAAAAGGAGATCGCCGATGGAGCTAGGTTCGTCGAATCGAAATGAGATCGACGACTCAGATTTAAAGTGGTAGGTCGCATCGATATTTCGCAAATAGACAAAGAAAAAGGAAAACCATGAAGATTTGGAAAATGCCGAAGTGTGATTGCGATGGGGGCTTAAGACCCTTAGCCGACAGTCTCAGGGCTCGGTCTTATGGAAGAAAGGGCTGAAAACTTAAGCTCGCAGGGGCTTAAAGGTCCACTTACGAAAAAGGTTGGTTTTTAGGTCAAAAAGGGGTTTTTGAGGTTTTTTAGAGGTTTCGATAGAGTTAAAGAGGTGTTTTTAAACCAAAGAAAAGGGATTTTCAAGGTTTTAAAGGGGGACTTTGAGGAAGTAAAGGGTAAAATGAGGAAAACAGGGGGATTTTGAGGAAGTAAAGTGTAAAATGAGGAAAATGGGGGGATTTTTGTAGAGGGATTATTCCAAAGGAAAAATGGTGAAAATGGGTCTGAAGAAACATTTTCCTTTATAATAGCAGAGTTTCTTTGAGGATTTTTGAAGGAAGATCATTATTCGAATGGATTTTTTGGACAAATGGACCCAGCAAGGCTTCAAGAAGTCACAGATTTGCATGAAATTTGTTTCTTGAAGACTAAAGACCCTTTTTAGCCATCTTTGCATAAGTCAAAAATTATGGATGGCTAACAACGGCTCCAACTTGGGGATGGAAGCTCCTTGGAGGTGTCAAGAACCTCAAAAAATTTATCTCTAGAATGTAGATCAATGATTTATCCTTGACAACCCTTTCTTTCTTGATCATGTTGCTTAAAAAATATGATCAATACTTTGTATCAGCAAACAGACTTATTTCCCCAAACAACTACCTACATAGCCTACTTTCCTAACATGTTTTCTTCATAAGGTGCACTTGGACTTGAAAACCTTTGACATCAACATTTTATTCTTTTGAAAGCATGAAAAACTAATATAAATCTACCCTTATTTCTCCATGAGTTCATATTAAACATTTGAACTCATAGCTTCTTTACCTAGTCTACTATCTGTCAGGATTAATGTAGGTTTTAACCCTGAACAGAAATTATCTACACACGAATCTTATAATAGAAAATAAAAAATAGCGAGAGCATAAAACATAAAAGAGATAAACACAGATATTTTCCCCTGGATCCCAGATCGGGACAACCAGCTTGATTTTTCATTATATTCCTTTGTGTTACAACACATATATATACATGCCAAATCATACATAAACCCCAATCCATTAACCCTGGATTAGACCATAACCGTAGTTCCCTTGACCGGATCTACAAAATACCAGGGGTCGAAAGCCATCGTACCCCAAAACCATGTGCAAAATCATGCACAAAACATGGGTGGTTCCTCCTATGAGTGGGTCCACACACCAAAACATTTTTTGACGGGGCTCTACCCCGGACCCCAACAGTGGGGGCTACCTCCTCCCTTGTGACCCCCCTGCTGCGCTCGGCGCAACGTACAATGCGTGGGGCTAGTCATGGAAAGAATATAACACATACCCAACATTCTCCCACTTGTTGTTTTCTTTCCACAGGGGGCCACAGGAGAGCTTAGTCATTGGGCCAATTCTTAAACACCCATTGTTTCTCTACACCAAGAGAACTTCTGAGTGCTCACAGACTTCGTCAATGCATCTGCAACATTCTTCAAAGTGTCCATCTTTACCAGCAACACCCTTTTAGCCTCAACCATATCTCTAACAAAGTGATATTGAACATCAATGTGCTTTGTCTTTGAATGGTAAGCAGGGTTCTTAGCCAAGAAAATTGCACTTTGGCTATCAAAGTCTATCCTTATAGCTTGTTGTACCAACCCCATACTTGAACACAATCTCTGCAACCAAACTGCTTCCTTGCTTGCATGAGTGGCTGCTATGTATTCTGCCTCTGTAGTTGAAAGAGCCACTACAGACTGTCTTTTACTCATCCAACTGACTGCGCCTCCAAATAGGCTAAACACATACCCACTTGCAGATCTTCTTTGGTCCAGATCTCCAGCCCAGTCTGCATCAACAAAACCACGAATGTCCAACATTCTTTCCAATCCTGGTCTTCCCTGGTAGCACAAGCCATAATCACTAGTGCCACGTAAATATCTGAAAACCCGCTTCACCGCTGTCCAATGCTCCTTCCCTGGGTTTGACATAAACCTGCTCAATACTCCCACTGCATGTGCAATGTCTGGTCTAGTACAGACCATTGCATACATCAAGCTACCCACTGCACTTGCATATGGAACACGGGACATATACTCCTCTTATTCTTGTGTCTTGGGACATTGTTCAGCAGACAGCTTTACACCTACAGGAATAGGAACATTCACCGGTTTACTATCCTGCATATTGAACCTCTGCAATATAGTCTCGACATACTTCCTCTGGTTTAACCAGAGCTTCCTCTTTTCCCAATCTCTCTTAATTTCCATGCCCAAAATATAGTTTGCAGCACCAAGATCCTTCATGTCAAATTTGGAGAACAGTTGGGTCTTCAAATCTTGGATAATTTCTTTGTCATTTCCAATCAACAACATATCATCCACATACAAGACCAAATAAATAATACGGTCACCAATTAATTTAAAATAAACACAGTGATCCTCCTTGCTTCTGGTGAAGCCAAGTCCCCGTATATAGGTATCAAATTTTTGATACCACATCCTTGGTGACTGTTTTAACCCATACAGAGACTTCTTCAACTTGCATACCATTTCTTTCTTACCCTTCACCATAAAGCCTTCAGGTTGCTTCATGTAGATCGCCTCTTCTAGATCCCTGTGAAGAAATGTTGTCTTCACATCCATATATTCTATCTCAAAATCAAATGTAGCATCAACAGATAAAAGTAATCTAATAGAAGTAACCTTGGCAACAGGAGAGAAAATATCACCAAAATCAATCCTCCACACTTGGGAATAACCTTTTGCTACCAACCGAGCTTTGTTTTTCTCCACCTTGCCTTCTACATTCATCTTCTTCTTAAACACCCATTTTCTCCCAATGGGCTTCCTTCCAGCCAGCAACTCCACCAGATCCCATGCCTCATTTTTGTGCAAGGATGCCATTTCATCAACCATGGCCTCCTCTTAGAGTTTTCCATCGTCAAAATCTACTGCCTCCCTGATATTTCTGGGATCATCATCAGCTATAGTTAAGGAAAAAATTGAACAGAAAGCAGATGGACTATACCTTTCTGGTTGCCTTCTTTCTCGAATTGATCTTCTCAAAGTTGGAGTTTGTGGCTCTTCCTCTTCTGAATCTTCTTCTGCTGTAGAGTCTGATTCATCCTCCTTTAGCTCAAACTCTATCTTCTCAGGTTCCTTTGGTATGATTTCATATTTAACAACATATTTCACCTCTCTAAACACCACATCTTGGTTGTACACAACCTTCCTTGTTTCCGGGTTCCAAAGCTTGTAACCTTTTAAACCATCCTTATACCCAATAAAGATGCACCTTTCAGATTTATTATCCAAATTTCTCCTTTTCTCCTTTGGAACATGTACATATGCATCACATCCAAATACCCTCAGATGTGAAGAGAGGGTTTCTTACCAATCCATACCTCATGTGGAGTCTTATCCTCCAATGTTGATGAAGGTGATCTATTAACTAAGTAACATGTAGTCTCCACTGCCTCTTCCCAGACTTCTTGTCCTAACCCTGTACCATTGAGCATGCTTCTTGCCTTTTCCATCAACGTTCTATTCATTCTTTCTACAACTCCATTTTGCTGAGGCATGTATGGAGTAGTCTTCTACTATGCTATACCACACTTCTTACAGAACTCTTCAAATTCCTTCTTGCAGAACTCCCCACCATTATCTGTCCTCAACGCCAACTTCTTCTCTCGGTCCGGTTTTCCCACCGTGAGCCCAAATCTTTAAATCTATCAAAGACTAGATTTTCCTCAAGAAATATATCCATGTATTCCTTGGAGAAGTCATCTATGAATGAAACATAAGACATAGACTTTCCCAGTATAGACTTTCCCTGATGGAACCGACACAGTCCAAACACATCACCGTGCACAAGTTCTAATATCTTGTTCGCCCCTCTTAGCACCCGTAAGGAAAACTCATTCGATTCTGCTTCCCATATACACAATGTTCACAGAAATTGAAATCCAGAGAGAAATTAGACATACCTTCTACCATACCATTTCTATGTAGTATCTGAAGGCCCTTCTCTCCAATATGTCCAAGCCTTTGATGCCATAGCATGGTCTTTTCTCCAGAGATAGCTAGGCTTTTCGATCCACTTTCAGGAACCACATAACTATTACACCCATCAATAAAAGTGCTACCTTGTAGCTTATACAAAGTTCCAGACCGAACTCCCCGCATTAATACCAGTGCTCCCCAAACCATCTTGTAGGCATCTTTCTCAAACACTATTTTTACACCTGCATCATCCATCTTGCTTACAGAAATCAGATTTATGGCCAATGCAGGAATATGCAGAACACCAGGAAGTGTTCTAATCCTTCCACCTTGCAGCTTCAGCTTGAACTTTCCACGTCTGATGATTTTTGCCTTCCTATCATCCCCTAGGAAGACATCACCATCATATTTCTCATACTCGCAGAACCTCTCCCTATGGGGAGTGAAGTGAAAGGATGCACCTGAGTCAATCAACCATGACTCATGATCTACATGTGTATTTGAAGAAGAAGAAAAATACACATCCCCACCTTCATTCGAGGTGGTTTTTTCCTCTGCAGAAGAAGCATCATTATATCCCTTTCCTTTCTCAGGAGCTTTAGATATGCACTCCTTTTTGTAGTGCCCTTTCTTTCTGCATTTCCAGCATACCTTTACAAACTTTCCAGGAGATTTAGATATCCCTCTAGATTTGGATCTCCCACTTGAAACCTTATTCTTTTTTATGTTTTGGGACCTTCCTCGTACATATAAGGCATCTCCATTCTGGCCCTCCATATTTCTCTGTCTCATTTCCTCCGAAAACAAGGCTGAGATGATGTCGTCAAAATTCAAGGTAGTTGTATTGCTACCTATTGCAATAACCAGACTATCCCATGAGTCTGGTAGAGAACACAACAAACTGATGCACTTATCTTCATCTAAGATTTTAATATCAACAAATGACAGCGGACTTACCATAGTATTGAAGGCGTTTAGATGCTCTGTCACCGCGTCTCCATCCTTCATCCTCAGGTTATACAACTTTTTCTGCAGGAACAACTTATTCACCAGAGACTTAGATCCAAAGTTTTTCCCACAAATTCTTCGCCATAGCTTCCCCAGATACATTCAACAATACTGAATCTGAGACACACAACCATATTGTGCTCTTAGCCTTCTGATCCAGTTTCATCGAGTCTTCATCTAACATTGCCGTTAGTTTAGTACCTGGATCTACCGTAATCCATTGATCTTTATCCACCAGCAGATCCTCCATCTTGAGCTTCCACAACTAAAAACTCTGACCATTAAATTTATCGATCTCTATCTTTGCGCCACTCACCATCTTCTTTCACCGCAAGAATTGATCCCGCAGATCTCCCACTGAACAGGGTCTACCTCAGGCCCGAGAAAAAAACCCTCAGCAGCAAAGGCGTCCCCTTGAAGCCGAAATAGCTCTGATACCAAATGTAGGTTTTAACCCTAAACATAAATTATCTACACACAAATCTTATAACAGAAAATAAACAATAGTGAGAGCATAAAACATAAAACAGATAAACACATAGATTTTCCCCTAGATCCCAAATTGGGATGACCAGCTTGATTTTTCATTATATTCCTTTTAGTGTTACAACACATATATATACATGCCGAAGTATACATAAACCCCAATCCATTAGCCCTGGATTAGAACATAACCGTAGTTCCCTTGACTGGATCTACAAAATACTAGGGGCCGAAAGCCATCGTACCCAAAAACCATGTGCAAACTCATGCACATAACATGGGTGGGCCCTCCTATGAGTGGGTCCACACACCAAAACAATTTTCGCTGGGGTGCTGCCCCAGACCCCAACAGTGGGGGCTACCTCCTACCTTGTGACCCCCCTGCTGCACTCGGTGCAACGTACAACGCGTGGGGCTAGTAATGGAAAGAATATAACACATACCCAACAATTAAACTGTCTGACATATTTGCATTCTCTACATTCTAAGATAGAAATTGAAAACACAGTCAAACTAGGATTAAGCTATCTGATTTGTTGTGGTGGCTATGATATCAAAAAAATATTGCTCATAGACTTTCATTTGCAGAAAATTAAGATAGAACTTGGAAGGCTTAAGATCTAAAAACAATGAGAATCCTTCCTTCTTCTTATGACTCAAATTTTGATCTGTTTAGAGTCATCATTCTTTCTTTCTTTCAGCTCTATTCCTGATCCTTTTGGAGTTGTCTTTATTTTCTTTATCTAGTTCAAGTTTTCAGCATGTTAGAACCAGTCTTTTTCCTTTATTTGGCTCAGGTTCTGAGCTTGTTAGAGCCATCTTCCCTATCCTAATCTATTCTACTGACAAGCCAAGATTAAATAGTTTGGAAAATCTTCTTCACTAACCTATCAACAGTAAATTTAAATCTATCTAGTCATGATTAGGCTGTATGACTAAATAGCAGTGCTTCTTTTGGTAGTGGCATTTAAGTTTTCACACTTTCAGATTTTTCTTTCTTTTTTTGGTATGGGGCTGTACCTTTCTTGTTTTTCTAATTTGCCCTCTTTTCTCTTTTCTACTGTTTTTGTATTTTTCTTTTTTTTCAAAACCAAAAAAAGCAATGATATTTACAATGGAAAATGAAAGCTTTAAATAGACGTTTCAACAAAAATAATGTTTGAGCATCCTGCCATTGATAGGACCCCCAAACAAGTATGTACCATCCATCTCTTGTAGAAAAAATGCATTATGACCAATGGCAGATTAAATGATGTAAGGGCCCTGCCATAAATTGTCAAACTTGCCATGTTTGCCCTTATCTTCTCTCCTGGAATCCCATTTGAGTACTTTGTCACCAATCTTGAAATCACTGGCCTTTGTCCTCTTATCAAATAGATTTTTGATACTCTCTTTTACTTTATGTGCTCTATTATAAACTTCTTCCCTGGTTTGCTAAATATGTATGGTCTGATTTATCCTTCTCATCATGCTATCTTCTTCAGATTGTATTTCTTGGACCAAATTCATCACTGGCACTCCTAAATTGGTAGGAAAAACTACGTCTTCTCCTTAAGCCAGCTGATAGGGAGACATTGCAATTGATTTCTTTGTTGTCAATATATTTTCCCATAAAGCATGTACCAGCTTGTTGTGCCATGACTTGTGATTCTCTTCCAGCAGCTTATTTATTATGTTTATCAGGCTCTTATTTGAAGACTCTGCCAGCCCATTACCTTGAGGGTAATAAGGTATGGAATGACCAAGCACAATCTGATATCTGTGACATAAATCAACCATCTTTTTAGAACCAAATGCAGCAACATTGTCAGTGATAATTTTCCTAGGACAACCAAACATAGACAGGATATGGTCTTCAAGGAATTTTATGATAACTGAGTCTGTGGCATTCCTAGAAGGGATGACTTCTATCCATTTGGTGAAATAATTAGTGGCTGTGAGTATCCATCTATGTTGGGCATATGAGGCAGGATGGATTTCCCCAATGAATTCTAGGCCCCACTTTTGAAAAGGAGCTTCAACATTGATTGGTTGCAAGGGTAAGGGAAGTAGTTTTCTCTTTCCTTCAAAGATTTGGAATTTGTGTCAGGAAACTATCATTCTGTGGACATCTTGAAAGAGGGTGGGCCAGTAATAGCTAGTTCTAAGGATTTTATTAGAAGTGGTTTTCCAATTTAGGTGGCCTCCACATTCTCCTTCATGAAACTCATGCTTTATCATATCTACATCAACCTCAGGCAAAAATTTAAGCAATAATCCACTAGCATTTTTCCAATATAAAAATTTATCTAAAATGTAGTAGTTAAGATATTTAAACTTTAAAAATCTTGCCTTTTTTTTAGACATACCAGGAGGGGCATTGAGGTTAGTAAGCACATACAAAATATCAGCATACCAAGATGAATTGAGGAAATGATCTTCAATAATATGAGTTTCCAACTCTTCCTATTCATCTAATGCATCTATCATGTTTATATCAAGTGCTTGCAAGTTAGATTCAGCCATTGATTGTGCAAGGCCTTGACCCTTGATGAGTTTAGTGGGTTTAATTTCCAAATTATATTCCAATATCACAACAATCTACTTTCCTCTTTTGCCATCGGGGTCTTGTGACAAAATGTCTTTTACCACTATATTAGGCACAAATGAAATAATGTGAGAGTGTAAGATATAAACTTTGAAATCCTTCAAGGCTTTGACCAATGCATAGGCATGTCTTTCCATGATATTATATTTCAGAGGTGCATCTCTTAATGCCTTGTTGAAAAATTCAATCGGCTGTTCTTGTCCTTCTGGATTTTTCTGTAATAGGACAGCAGCCACAATATGTGTTGATGCAAAGGAAAATATGAGGAAGTCCTTAGTGAAATCAGGACTAATAAGGACTGGTGCTTGGGTAAGTGCATGTTTGACCAGTTCAAAGGAATTCTTTGCTTCTAAGGTCCATTTAACTCCTATCTCTTTCTTTAGCATGTTTGTCATGTTCCTAAGGAGTTCTGCCAGGTTGGGTATGAACCTTCTCAAGAAATTTATATACCCAATGAAAGATTGAAGTTCTTTGATGTTTCGGGGGTGATTGATTTGCAATATACCTTCAACCCTTTTTGGGTCTATTTTAATCCCCTTTTTAGATATGATATGACCAAGAATTTTACCTTATTGGAGACCAAACAATGTCTTCTTAGGATTTAAGGATAGCCCAAATTTTCTACATTTCTCAAAGACCTTTCTTAGGTGTGCTAGGTGTTCTTCATCTGTTTTGGAATAGACTGTAATGTCATCTAAATAAATCATGATGAAGTGGTCTATTTCTTCTGAGAAAACAATGTCCATGGCCCTTTGAAAAGTGGTGTCGACATTCATTAATCCAAAAGGCATTTTCACATACATGAAAGTGCCCCAAGGAGTAGTGAAGGCTGTTTCCAGTTGGTCTTCAGGGAGTACCAATATCTGATTATATCATGAAAAGCCATATAGCAAATAAATCCTCTTGGAACCAACTACCCTTTGTAAGATGTGCTCCATTTTAGGCAAGGGATAGTTGTCCTTTAATGAGGCTCTGTTCAAGTTCCTAAAGTCAATACAGAGCCTTATTTCTCCTATTTTCTTTCTTACAGCTACCAGATTAGATACCCACTCTGAGTATCTCACAGGGACAATAATTCTAGCATCATACATTTTCCTAATTTCCTTTTCAACCAGAGGTAACTGCACAGGGTTTATTCTGCATAATTTTTTCCTAAATGGTTTCTGGTTTTCTTTAAGTGGTATCTTGTGCTGAATGATCTCTATTTCATATGCCTTTAAATCCTAATAGCTCCAAGAAAATACATCAGAAAACTCCTTAAACAACTCAATATATTTCAGTTTCATGTGCGCTGGAAATTTTTTAGATAACTTGATCATTTTAGACTTGTCTTTACTGCCTATGTTGCATTCCTCAATATCAGATTCAGTGGGTTCTATTGTTGGTTTCTTGGCAATGTCATTAAAATCAAACAAGTCTTCTACAGGTGCTAGTCCTTTCGGTAAGCCTTTGTCTTTAGACTGTAGTACCTCTATGTCTTCTTTTCCTGAGTTTATGTACTCTTATGTTTGATTTTAAAACTCTCTGCGTAGAAGATTAATTTCTGCAATGGGATAAGGCTCTTTTTCAACAGGTTTTTCTTCATTAAGACAGTCTTTATCATACGTTGAGTCTGAATTTGGAGATTCAAACTCATTTCTGAACTATAGAAAGTCTTATATCTGTTTGTCTCCCTCAAAGACCTGCCAATATTTTCCATTATCTGGGACAACTAGTCTATATTTTACTCAGACTGTGAACTATTTGTTATCATAGGGTCTTTGGCATGAACTGGTAGCACAAGCTAATCCATTGGCAAGGATGTTTTGGTCTCTAGGGACAAAAACAAGTTCATATTCCTCAAAAGTTTTCAAAAGGTCCATAGCATCATTTATATAGGCTCTTAGTCTTGGATGTTTGGCAGTGTACTCTCCATTTATTTGTCTAATGATCAGTTCAGAATCTCCATGTAAAGCTATCCTCCTGGCTCCTATTTTCTTCAGTAAAGGTAGTCCTAAGAGGAGTGCTTCATACTCTGCTATGTTATTTGTGCATTGGAAGTTTAACTTGTATGAATGGCTTTCAGAATGATTATTCTATGTGTTGTGAAGCCACACACCCGCTTCTACACCGGTTCTATTATAAGACCCATCAAAAATCATACTCCAGAGAGGGCTAGTTTCATATTTGTTATTGTCTTCATTCCTGTCCCCTTTGTCCTGTGTGTTTTGACTGTCATTATGCAGTTTTATGGATTCTACAGCATGTTTATGTTGGTCTTGTTCCTTAAATTTTTCATGAAGTTGAGGCTTTTCTTCTTGAATCTCATGACTTGAACTAAGATGATGGACAGTGGGTTGTTCATACTCTCTATTTTGTTTGCTGTAATTTTCAGATTTGGAAAACTATTTGAGAGCCTCTCCCTTCCTATCTTCTTCTTCCATGTTCTCTATTATGTTGGGTGATTGCTCACTACCCAACTCTAGCTCACCAAAGCTTTCATCATTGCAAAGAATGAATGAGTCTAGGTCTATATGAACAGAATAAAGAGGGGAATTTTCTTATTTTTCTTGACTATTCACCATAAATTTCATGTGTGATTCCCTATAAAGTCTTCTAAGTTGGCTGGAAACAGGGATGGTGGCATATGTCATGTCCATTTGCATGGTACCTTGAAGCTTAGCACCCCATGATCTTGACAAAAGCATGCCATATTTGTGGGGCACATCAGCCATGACCACATCCATCAGCATGAATTTGGCTGGGATTTGTGTCATGTTTACACAAAGATCCTTGATCAAGCCTAAGCATTTTACTCTACTGGACTCAAAAGAATATAGATCTTTGTATGGTCTAGTTATCTCATGGCCTAATCTCTCCATGATTACTTTGGGCATGAGGTTATGAGAAGCCCCTAAATCATGCATAGCATTGTGTAAAATCTTATCATGGATATTCAAAATTACATAGAAAGGAGGGACCACTCCTTGGAACTTTCCTTCAATTTTAGGACCAAATAAAAGGGCTGGCTGATCATCATTTAGATTGACAGAATCATTATTTTCTTCTATGTTTAAAGCTTTTAACACCTGATCCTTATATACATCTTGAGTGACTAACTCAACGAGGGGGACAAAGATCTTGATTTTAGCAATTTCACTTTCCAAATTGAAAGGGAACTGATTCTTTGAAAGGCTCAAATCTGTCTTGTTAGTCACTAACTTATCAGCAAAATCAGCTTGTTGGTTTTTACTATGTACATCAGCTACAACTATTTTTACAGGGGTACTAGCTGAAGTGCTAGTGCTGCTAGTCCACACTCTATTTACCAATGGTTTGAGTGCTTTCCCCCTTGGTTTTACTAGAACTTTCAGCTACTATTTTGTTGTTTTCAACAGTATTTTTAATCACTTTTTCAGACCTTTTTTTAGCCGCAGTTTTAGAGGTCTTTTTTTGGGGAGTTTTTGGGTTCTTTTTTCTCCTGGGGTCATATTGTTTATGGACCTCTAGGATGGCATTATCAAAGCCTTGCCTATAGTCTTCAAATTCTAAGCCTTCATTATCATAATATGTATATGTGGCCTGGTCATCTTCTGTGAAAAAGGCAGGGTCTTCATTACTTCCTCCTAGCATGTTTATAATAGTTCCCTCTGGCTCTTCTATCATTCCCTCATCTTCATCAACATAGTTTTCTTGAAATGGAGGTCTGATATGTTGATCAGAATCTCTTTGTCTCATCTGATGGGGGTTTTTCCTGAAGTTTTGGTTCTGATTTTGAGGATGATTCCTATTATAAGCATTTGTTTGCACAACAAACCTCTCCATCATTTTTTCAAACCTATCCATGTTCTTAGCAAGATGGTATAGTTTTGAATTAGATGTGGAAAGTGTTGTGTCTTCCCTATATGTTACTTTATTTTCAGTCCTCATCCTAGCTCTCTTCTCAATCATATTTGCTTCCACACTAAGAGCTTCCTTCTGCATGTCTTCTAAAGTTAAGGGATCCCTTTCTCTTAGCTGATAGGCCATTTCGGGATCAAATCCTTCAGGGAATTTGGCCAAACTAAGCCTTGTGGAGGTTTCAAATCTGGGGGTAATGCGTTATAAACACTATTGAATCTAGTGCAATAAATTTGAACACTCTCCCCAATGTTTCTCTTGAGGTTGTTGTAATATAAAAGTATTTGGATGGGTTCTTCCTCATTTCCCATTTTTTTATGAATGTCTGATGTAAAGAAGAGAGGTCATTTATACTATTAGGAGTTAAACCTTTAAACCATTTCTTGGCTTCTCCTCCTAAACATTGGGCAAAGATTCTCATCTTAATGTTCTCATCTTCTATTTACATATAATCAAAGGCATCATTCAACTTTTCTACATGATGTTGAGCGGTAGTAGATTCATTTCCTATGAAATGAGGAATTATGGACTAATATTCATTGGGTAAAGGAACCAGAGGTTGTGGTAACACTAGGGGAGCATACCATGCTGCCATGATAGGATTTTGTGGGAGAAAAGGAGTCATTTGAATAGTGTGGATATGGATTTCAGAGGTGCTAGGACCAACGAGAGACTGTTGAGAAGATTTGGGGTGAGAGAAACCAAATTTTTGAATGAAATGAAGATCAGGAGGTGTGGGTGGAGGGGTTTCTCTGTTGCCAATAAGCTGGCCACTATGTTGTGGTGAACTTGGAGGCTCAAAGTCTGTCTGATCTATACGACTAAGTGACTTAGTTCTTGGTAAATTACTTGGAAAATCTAATTCAACTTAGATCTCTTGAAGAGCTGAAAGGTTTTCAGGGACAAAATTAGCTCTGTGAATTGAACTGATAATAGTTGGATTTCTAGATGCAGGAGACTTCCTAAGAATTCTTTCTAGATTATCAACTATTTCAGTGTTTGAAATATGATGTAATTTGTTGTCCTTGATGGCAACCTACTTGATGAGTTGCCTATGATAAGCAACCTATGTGTTAAAAATGTAATAATGATGTATCTGCAGATCAGTTTAGATGTGACAGAGAAAACAATTCCAGTAAGTGCGGAGAAATGATAAATATAATATGTCACAATGTATACGCGGGTTTGTAAAGGCCAAGTCGTGTATGCACGTGGATACGTACGTCTCATGCCATGAATGACTTTCGCATATGCCTTTTGCGCTCCAAAATAATAATACCAAGGGGCATTGCCATGGTATTGGCACACAGTATTGAGCGTTGTATGGTTTATTTGATTCCATCCAAGAACACCATCAGAAGTTGTGTGGTTTTGGCTCATGCTATTGGTAAAATACAAATCTATTTAAGGAGACGAAGATCATAGTGCAAGGTGGGCATGTGTCTGGGTATTGAATGAATACTTCACTCTGAAGTATATCTACATGGAATGGGTTACAGTTTATTCATAGATCTAAATTAATAATGCACCTATGAATAAAATTATGGATCAGGATCTCTAGACCTGAAATGACTATGCATCTTCTAGATCTGTTTATGGAATATTTAGATCAGAGATGTGGTGAATATTTTCTGAAGTGAAGGGTAAGATCTGAGATGTTTATATGTTCTGAAGAATTGTGCAGCACTGCAATTTTGCAGAACTATACGCAGGTTCGTGGAAGCTAAAGTGCATATATACGTGGGTTGGTCTCAGCAAAAGTGCGTATGGAATATAAGGTTAGTCCTGAAATGTTTACAGATTTATACCCAGGTTTTTCTATGTGAAAGCACATATATACATGGGTTTAGTGAAGTAAAATCACATATGGAATCTAGGGTTTTGCTAAAGTATGCTGAAGGATATCTCTGATTTGTTTTGTTGTATTTCGTTTGTCTTTCAAGATGTCTTCATATAGATATGAGTTGTTTGAATACTGATTAATGTTGTTGGTTGATTATGATTAAAGATCAGTTGGTTGGTTGATTGGTTGATGATTCTATGAATGAATAGAATGGGTTATAAAGTTTCAGTTTGATATATGTTCTTTGAGCTTAAATGTATGGAGTGGGTCTAGTTTGAAAATCTGATGAAAAGATGCCTGCAAGTTGTGTTGTGTGGAAGCTATTGGATCCAATATGAAATTGATAAAATGTGGTCCATGGTGGTGTTGAGGGTCGAAGCCTTCAGTGAGGGGGTTGCAGTTCCCTTCCAATGGTAGCTGGTAAACGAGATCAGGGGGTAGTAGCTCCATTGTAGTGGTAGCTGGTAAACAAGATCAAGGGGTAGTAGCTCTATTAGGGCCCTTGTTTTGAATTTTGAATAAGGAACAGATTTTGGGTTGCGGATCGACACATGGTAGGTGCAACAATGGTAGGTAGAGGAGCTGCTGAGGTTGCGGAGGAACAAGAGATATTTGATGAGGCTGATGCAGATAAGTGCAGACGAAGAGAAGATACGACAGAGAACAGATAACGAAACTCATAGGCAACAGAAAGAAGCCAAAAGTAGCTGAAGAAGAACACAAGAGAAACTAGCAGTTGCGCTGGTGAGTGAATAAATAGGTCGTCACCTAGCCGAAAAGGAGATCATGCACAGATGCAGAGGGATTGAAGAGGATCGAGAAAACACTGTAGAAGAGCTCTGTTGTGATTACAACATCCTTGTAATTCCTAGGCTTCTATTGATCTATCATGGCTATATTATCAATCTCTTTGTCCCGTGGGATGTTTGTAATAGAACTGTAAGCTCTTCCTGTTGAGCGAAATAACTATGGATCTAGCTGAAGGTTATTAATATAATTGAAGGTTTTTGTCTTGTTACATGAGTTACATGCGTGCATGATGTCTGTGGTACCTTAAAATTTTATTTGCTTAGTTTCTGCATAATGTTCTAAGAAGATCTTCTATGTATGATGTTATGTATGAAAATGATTCTATGTTAGCTTCGAGTTGCGGATCCATCCACCACTACCGATCTGTTCCCCTTCTGCATGTGGTCGTGGCATGCCTTGGGTGAGACTCTCTGCTCTCTAGAGTAGGGTGAAAATTCTGGCGTGGTTCTAGACTACAACAGACTCCTTTTTTGGCCCCAATCCCTGAACCTGGGTCTTGCCTACGAGACCTTCTTTCCCGCCAACAAATGGTTCCGTTGCCAGGACCCTAAAATTCATTAGGGGAAATAGATCATGGTATCAAGGATCTTAGAAGGAGAAATACGAAGATGGTGGGATGACCACCTGGACTAGTTTATAGCTCAGCAAGCGGAGCTAACAAATCAAAAGGAGAAGGTGCTTAAGGATCTAGTCCTTTTCTCATATTCCACCAGTGATACCTACGAGATCCTCTGGGGAAAATTCCCTAGCGACCTCTATAATTGGTTGTGGAGGTTGCAGAACAAGGTGACTAAGGAAAAATAGTGGAAGATCAACTGCAAGTGGGTGCACAGAGATCTGGTGGCCCTGCATTGGCTGGATACTAAGTTGACCCGTGCTGTGGGTTTCTAGGTAGAGTCTACTTTGGACGGGTATATTGTGGAGTTTGCCGCAGAGTGCTACCAGTCCTACTCCAGAGCCGAGGCTATATTCTGATTTGGACTAAGAGGGAAGCTGCTTAAGGAAATTCCACTGTGGATTAAGGCCCTGATGGTGGACGAAGGGCTGATGGAATTCCAGAAATCGGGCATGGAAGCGTGAACCTCCAGTGCTGGGGGAAGGACCTGAGGGACAAATGCTACGTGAAATGTGAAGTGGGGGAGTGGGGGAATGGATGCTGAGACCACAAGGAGGTTGAGGGAGCAACATGCACATCAGAGGGTGCAGATTGTTGATAGGTGGCGAGAAAGAGTGATGCAGGAGTTAAAACAGTGAGGGAGTAGTCAGAAGTATCAAGAGGAGGCGCCTTAGAGGATAGTGGATATGGAAGGCCTGGTGGGTCCCCAGGAGATGGAAGGGACCATTGTGGGAGTGTTGCGGGTGCATGGGAGCCCAGCCAGGAGGAAGTGGGAGATGATGTCTGATGAAGAAGATGCAAATGTGCGGTCCAAAGAAGGTTCCGATGCCAAGTGGTATGCTGCGATGCAACAGTTATTCCAAGAAAGGATGGCATTCATATCTCCAGGTATTCCTACTTCCCAAAGTTTGAATGGAAAGGATCCATACCTTCCCCTGGTACTCTATAAACCTTTAAGTGATATTTTCGTTAAGTTAAAATTGTTGATTCAATTTCATAACAGTCCATTGTCAGCAGCGACACATGCTAATAGCAGCATTACTGGTAGTATAACAATTACTAGTGGTATAATTACATAACCAGGACCTGGAGGGTTCATTCTAGTCACACCTCCATAAGTGAATATGGTGGGGTCATTCACTTGGTACCTAGAAATTTCTAGGCGGGTAACAATGATGTGGAACAACACTGGTACCTCTGTGAAGCCATATGGAGGGCTCGAAAGATGCCAGATATAGGAAAGCTAATATAATTCCAAATCACGCTGAGAGAAAGGGCATTGTGCTGGTTCATAAAGTGGTTAGAGGCCCACCCAAATCCAGCAATTGCGAACGTCAAGCGAGATTTTGTCTGAGAATTTAAGCTTCCCCAAACAGACCAGCAAGGTCTGTCCGAACTATGGGAGATCAAGAAAAGAGAAGGAGAGACTGCGTGGGAGATGATGCGTAGGTTCAAAGAGGTGATCGGGAAACTCAGCTACCTGATCGACCCAAACCATCAGAGGGACTAGTTCATCAAGGCTCTGCTTCCCTTGACACGAACCCCCCTCACTCAACAAAAGATCAACAACTTGCAGGATGCTTTGGAACAGGCTATGAATATAGAGGCAATGGCGGGCTACCCTCAGGAATATAGGGGAGGGCTAGCCCCGCAAGACCCATCCCTACTGGGACTGCAACATCAAATTACCAATCTGACCAAGAAAATTAAGGAGATGCAGCCTATAAGACCAGCCAGGCTGAATGTCTAGTGCACACATTGCTTGGTAGAAGGGCACGTAGCAACTGAGTGTCCTCGACTGCATAGCCCGGGGGTGGGGCCCTTAGTCATAGTAGTACAGGGGACTCCACCTATCGGGGGTGGCACGTTGATAAACTCGCAAGGGGTCTATCCACCACAACAACCGTATGCAGGGTTCCCACATCAACCAACCCAAGCCGCAACAGAGTATTGCGAAATTTGTCGAACAGTGGGTCATCAACCTCAGATGTGTCCGATTTTTTAGAAATACTCCAATGTTTCGAACAACGTATACTGTGAGTTATGTGATTCCATGACGCACAACACCAAATAGTGTAGAGCTCTAGATGCACTGGCAGACCAATTATACCAGCCTTCCTATAGGGTGAATGAGCCTCCCAGAGGCAGAGGAGGCAGTATGCGCGGGGGGCGCACAGGGGGACGGGTTCTACTGAAATGCTACAACTTTGATCAGGAGGGTCATGCGGCTTGGGAATTCCCCCTACCAAGAAGACTATGGTGTTCCCAATGCCGCGTGAACACCCACGCGACAAAGGACTGCCCTGAACTTATCAAGAAGTGGGAGGAACGAGCAAGGCAGTGGGGAACGAATTTGGTAAACGCAGAACCTCGAGGGATAGTGACTCTAGCCATGAAAATCATAGCCATAGTGACATGAGGAGGAAAGAAAATAGGGGAGGATGCTCATGAAAATGAGCCGATATGGGTGATCAGGCCCGCATTCCCGAAACAACTAATCAGGTCGGAAATGCAGAAGAAATATTTCTAGGAGGCAGTAGAGAATTTAGCCCAGATGGGGGGAGATAAAGGTATTGAGGTACCCGTGAATAACGATACTGGAGAAAAAAGTGTTGTAGGGGCTCTGATTGAAGAATGGCTCCACCTGTTCCTCAAAATTGTTGACAATGCTTCAATGCGGGAACAAATCAAGCATACCCTGGAGGACGTATTGCAGTGGAACACAGGAACCAGGGAATCCTCGAACATTGCACCCTAGTATGTACAGTGGGTCAAGTGGAACAAAATAAGAATAGGAAAAGAGTTCTGGCTAAACACATAGGTTGCGGGATTTCAGATCAGAGACACCATGCTTGACTTGGGATCCGACGTCAATATCCTGCCTCGGAAGACATGGGAGACTTTTGGGCAGCCACGACTGACTTACTTGCCAATCTAGCTTAGGATGGTGAACCAGTACTGCATTGTGCCGATCAGAAAACTCAAATATGTCAAGGTTGACATCACAGGGATAAAGACTTACACAAATTTTTAGGTAATCGATATTATGGGAGACAAAGATCCCTACCTTGCATTGCTAGGAATCGACTGGGATGTTGAAAACTATGCCATCATCGACCTCAAAAAGGAGCTGATGATTTTTTAGGATGGAGTGGTCCAAGTCACTTAGCCTCTCGACCCATATCAAGGTCTGAGATATATAGAAACTGTGGATAATAGGGAGGATGCTCAGATATTGTACAACCTCTATTAGATGACAACCGAGAAGTGGGAGGATTATATTAACCTGATATCAACCGTCTCTGTAAGCCGACGAAGTGTCCAGAGCTCGGAGCTAGGGTCGGAACTAGCTTGGGGGGACTAGCATTAAGGTGGGTATGAGACTAGCATGAGGAGATGTGCCAATATTTCCAGAGTCCATTGGATTGGAGCTGAGATAAGGGAGTACCCCACCTTGTCCAACATGCAAGCAGTAAATACCTTCATTGAAAAAGTGGAAGACAAGGTACTCGAGGAAAACAGGATACCACTCTTGGACGTAGCACTCCAATCCACATCAGCCAGGTGGTGGAAAAATCACGGCAACTCCCTATCATGGTGGAGTTGTGTGGCGGAGGCTTTGAGGGCGCGGTTCAAGGAAGATGAAGGACCTCGAAGCAAGCAAAGGTACCAAGGAACTTCTGATCCGAGAGACCACCTGAAAACCTATCACGAGTAGTGGCAAAGTGTAGGGTACCCAGAGGAGATGTGGGTACATCGGTTTGTTCACTCCTTGGATACCATCCCACATGTCTAGTACTTAGAAGAAGAAAGAAAGAGAGGAACTAGTTCTTGGCAGGAGGTTGCGACCAAATTTGTTTAGTGTTGTTCATTCGAGAGGAAGATAGAGTTGGTGTCCCAAGAATTACAGGCTATAAAAGGGGTACTATTTTTCAATGATCCGAGCATTGACAAGAGGCCATTAGTACTAAATCTTGATGGCAGATGTAAGTTGGCTTCCCAACGGATCGATAGCGAGCCAGACGATGACAGTTTGGAGGACCTGAGGCACCTATACTTTGAAGAGACAGAAGGAGAGAAGAACATTAAAGAAGAGCCTACCACTGAAGGAGTCCATCTACTTCCACTAAAGACCAAGAAACTAAACATCGACACGGAGGAAAAACCCAAAATAGCTACATTTGGGGAATACTGGGATGAGGCGACGATAAAGGAAATTTTCAGTCTCCTCTAGGAATACGAATATCTATTCCCTTCATCAGTTGTGGATTTAAAAGGCATCAAAGGGGACCTCGAGGAAATGCGAATTGTTCTGAGCCCAAATGCTAGGCCAGTGAAGCATCGACCTTATCGGCTAAACCCACGTATCAAGGAAAAATTCAAGCTAGAGATCGATAAAATGCTGAAGGCAGGTCTAATATTCCCTGTGGAAGAAGCAGAGTGGGTGAGTCCCATCATCATTCAAAATAAGAAGGAAAAGTCAGAAATCCGCGTCTGTGTAGATTACTAAAGTTTAAACAATGCCTACATCCATGACCCATTTTCCAACCCATTCAACGATGAAGTATTGGAAAATGTTGTAGGAAATGAGGCCTACTCCTTCACTGATGGGTTCTCATGCTACCATCACGTGCGCATTACGGAAGAGGACAAGACGAAAACGACGTTCACCACCAAGTGGGGGTCTTTTGCATATCACGTGATGCCGTTCAGGTTGAATAATGCCCCTACTGTGTTTTATAGGATTGTCATAGCTACTTTCTAGGAATAAATTCATAAGTTCTTGGAAGTCTACATGCACAATTGGACCGTCTACAGTTTGCTGAAAGACCATGCCACCCTACTTTGCACAATTTTCGATTAGTGTTGACAATTGCAAATTTCCTTGAACCTGAAGAAATGTATCTTTGCGGTTCCATTTGGAACGCTCCTAGGACATGTGGTGTGCAGGCAAGGGGTCTGTGTTGACCCCGCCAAGGTAGCAGTGATCATTCACATTGAAGCCCTAGAAATGGTGAAGCAGTTGAGGTCACTGCTGGGGCACACGGTTATTACAGATGGTTCATCAGGAACTATGCGAAGATAACTGATCCTTTGGAAAATGGTAATGTGGAAAATATCCATAATGGAGATGACTGCAATCCCGAGGAAATTGCGTGCTTCACATCCCTTTTCAAGGAATTCCGCGATGTTTTTGTTTGGTCTTATGACGAAATTCTCGACATAGATCCTTCTATTGACGAGAAACAGATCAAGAAATTTTGAGAATTATTTTTATGGTATTTTTCTTGCTCATTAATCCAAAAAACCTCAAGTTCCCTTCTTTGGACCCGTTAAACTTATACGAAGTTGACATCGAGCATTCTTTTTGTATGTTCTTTTTCTTGCTCGTTAATCCGAAAAACCTAGAGTTTTCTTCTTCAAACTCGTTAAAACTATGAAGACGCACTAAGCTTTCTTTTTAGGAATATTTTTCTTGCTCATAAAACTGAAAAAACCCCGAGTTTCCTTTGTCAGGCTCGTTAAACTACCATGACAGAAAGGATGGAGCCATTCTTTTCTCTTTTTCAAAGATCTTTAAACTGAAAAAGTAATCGAGTTTTCTCCGCGTGACTCGTTAAAATTTCACGGAGGTAATTGAGTTTTCTCCACACGAATCGTTAAAATTTCACGGAGGGCACCGAGTTTTTCTTTGTTGGACTCGTTAAAATTTCACAAAGAGTACTGAGTTCACTCCGTCTCCTCGTACTCATAACAAAATGAGGTAGACATCTATCAAAAATAGATTTCTCACTTTTCCAGTTTCGATGGACTAACTTACGGAAAATGAACTGTTTCGAGCTTACTATTATCCCTTTGTCGTGCCCGGTTATCAAGACATGACAAAGGTACCCCAATGGAGTTGTCTTTTATGATATTTTTCAGACTCTCTAAACATGAAAAATTCATCGAGTTTACTCATCGGGACTCGTTAAACTTAATCAGATGGGGCACGGAGTTGTCTTTCCTAACATTTTTCAGACTCTCTAAACATGAAAAATTCACCGAGTTTACTCATCTGGACTCGTTAAACCTAATCATATGGGGCACAGAGTTGTCTTTCCTGACATTTTTTAGACTCTCTAAACATGAAAAATTCACCGAGTTTACTCATCTGGACTCGTTAAACCTAATCAGATGGGGCACAGAGTTGTCTTTCCTGACATTTTTCAGACTCTCTAAACATGAAAAATTCACTGAGTTTACTCGTCTGGACTCGCTAAACTTAATCAGACGGGGAAAAATTTGGACAAAATGGATACTACCTTCGTTACATTTTCAAGAAAGGTCGATTTGGTAGCAAAATTCTTGAACATGGCACTTCCTAGAAAACTTTTTCGCAATTAGCCGAACCCTACCATCTATGAGTATTAGCCTTCATTTCCCAGTGTCCCTGCACCGGTAATATCCTAACACACTCTTTGGTGTTCATCAAGATTCAGCTGCCTAGTACCCTGCTAGAGTGCCTTCTATTGTTCAAGCAGATCTCGCTATCTACTGCTCCTGTTATCAACCAAACTGCTCATTATGCCAGAAATTATTTGTCGTCCGACGTTCCCATTTACTCTTCATTATCTGAATCATAAACAAAATCAGTTGGTTTCCGTTTCGTGTTTACTGATGTAGGACGCCTCAGTGCCTACCTTTCAACAGTTCACTTCCTATCGACTTCAACACCTTATCTAGGAAGTTGATCCAGAAACCCATCAGTACCAGGATACTTGTAGACATCAGTGGTAGGTAGTCCTGTGTTTGATCAGGGGTCTTCATCATTGGCTCCTGGTTGAATGATTCTACGAGTGTTTGACTTCAACTCATTTTTCACACTCGCTAGATTGTACTGTGCATCTTAGGGACCATCATCATTATCAGTGGCCACCTTCGCGTCTATTAACAGTTTTCATTATCAACTGGTAATCAGACGATTTCTCACATGTTCGACGACAACTCCTTCATTCACATGTTGAGAACTATGCAGTTTAAGTGAATCGGTGGTCAAGACCTTGGGGCAAGGGATACATCATTAAAGTTGTGTTTCCTTCCCCAAGTTGCGATATTGTTTATGGAGACAGCTTTTTCAGCCTGATCATGTTATGATAGACACTTCCACATTGTGCCTATCGGTGGACAGATTATTCATATCTCTATTCTAGAGAAATAATGTTGTTTAAGCTACTGAGCATGGGATATGCCCGACTCAAGGCAGATACTATATTTTTTGACATATGTTGTTGTTTCAGGTTTTCCTCAGTCTTTCAATCTCTTTATCTCTACAAAAATTATAAAGTATTTTGGCCATCATCTTTGTCTCTGACCTCACACTTTAGGGGGCATCTGTTACAAGTCAAAATACCTCCTCATCAGCTCAGAGGGGAAGACAAATATGGAAGGATTACAAAGACCTAAATTAAACCTATTTCTACCAGGGTAATGCCTATCTAGAACAATACAAGAGCGTTATAACGTAGTACAACAGTGAATATGCCGCGTTAGTGGCTAGGACAATGCTTTGTTTACACTAAAGGGAAGTGTTACCTGTGTTTTAAGTTTGAATTGGGAAAATCCCGCAGAGAATGATTTGAATCTCCATCTTTCCCTCACAAGAGAGTAAGTTCACAAAAGAAACTGCAGAGCACCAGTTCATTATTGGTCATTGCTATAACAAGACTGAACTCCAAAGGAGGCAAAAGCATAGAGATTAAAGAAACATCTAAGTTTTTTTCATTCCAAACTAGTGGAAAGAGAAAGGAAACAATGGCTTTCTCCCTCTCCTATAAGAAGGAGCTGAAGGCTCTTAATTGAAGGTCGAAGGATTGCTAAAGGTTTTTGCATACTTGTGGAATAGAGAATAGTGTTATATTGTGAAGGCCAAGAGTCAAAGAGGTTCCTAGAGAGCTTGTTGACTTAGACTTCTTCACTTGAGAGATAAGAGAGATTGGGAGACTGAGGAGGGCTTGGTACAACCAATGGTTGTAATCCTCCTTCTTTCAAAATCAATAGAACTGTGTTCGTTTTGTCCATTCAATGCTTAATATTGTCATTATTGTTCGAACATTTACATAGTATGACATGAATGGCTTAGATGTGTATAATTTAGAAGTTCATTATATATTGAATTGATTAATAGGATATATGTTATGTTAGAAATTACACGGGTGCTTTGACTGATTGCAGGACTAAGATTTGGAGCCGGTGAAGAAGGACTCTTGTTTCGCCGCCTAGCGCTCTCCAAGGGACTCCAAGATTGTCAAAGAGGTAATTCTCTATCGCATTCTATAAAGTTATTTTAAGTTAATATGAACATGCTCATGCCATATTTGTGAACAGCACAGCTAATCTTACTATCTGCCTCGGGCACCGGAAAGCCCTGAGAGGGATATTCAAAAACCAACAACCCAAGCAGTTTACCCTATAGCAGAATTGGCGACTCCATAGGGGAGTTTCCCCATAGTTTCCAGACTATTCCTTCCCTCCTCTCTTCTTTCCTTTGTTCACAGACCCTTCTGACCATTTTTGATGCCTAGTAGACATATCAAACGCTCGCAGAGTTCAATCCTGTTTCTGTTTGACCAACTAAAGAACTTTTCCCTGGATAACGCTACCTTTGTAGGTTTTCCAGTGTGTTATAATGTTGTCTCTGACTAAATACAGTGCGTTAGTCGCTGTCTTTACTCACAGATAGAGTGTTACTCAACAAAAACCTTGCTTTTCACTGCTGTGATGGTGTTTTAGTTGCAGAGTTTTTTGGCCATCAGTACCTTTCGCTGACTGAATCCCTGTGCTTGTCTGCTAAGCTGGCATTTCTATTTTTTTCTCTTGTTTGAAAAGTCAGTGTCCAAAGCATTTAATTTTTAAGAGAATTTTTTTTATTATTATTATTTTTCTGCATCTAGCTCAGTTTATTCTGAAATTTTTAGTTCATAGACTATTTAAAAGAGGTAGATAGAAGTCTGAATCTTTAAAAGTTGAACTGAGCTATTTGAATGTTAGTGCATGGATGTTGAAAAGAAACCTCTCCCTGTAGAAACACTCTTCCTCGAATTTAATATCTAGAGCATGTTTTGCATGGTTTCTTGAGTCAGAGTCTCATCACATTTCATACGTCCACTCCCCCTCCGCAAGACTAATAATCAAGTACACTAAGAATAAAGCGATAATAAAATCAATCAACTCTTTTTTGAACTCACACAAACAGTAGTTCAGGCTAGGATCTTGGGTTAGGAGCAGTGAGGAAACTACCCAAGATCTCAAAACTTGAAACTACAGTCATTAACGAGTG
This sequence comes from Pinus albicaulis, assembly GCA_034641835.2. Classification (NCBI taxonomy): domain Eukaryota; kingdom Viridiplantae; phylum Streptophyta; class Pinopsida; order Pinales; family Pinaceae; genus Pinus; species Pinus albicaulis. The sequence goes on from CM076573.1 coordinate 165,838,174, forward strand.
AAATCCTACTGCACTCATATTATCGGGACCGTTCCTTTACCGGAGCTCAGTGCGAGACAACACTTGGGTGCACAAGAAGGTAGCCCGCCTTCGATTGCATCCAGTGGGTGTGTTATATATTGGGGTTCCCTTTGGGGATGTCGAAAATAGATCAGGGATCTAGGTATTCTGCCCATATAGCACACTATCGTTGACCGTGGAGCCCCCTGATGATGTCTGTGATTTGAGGTATCTTTAGTGGCCATAATTTTTAGGGACTTACACAAGGTGACTGGGATGGGTTGTCCTGGTACCTGAAACAGACGGACCCACTCTGTCTTCGGTCTTTAGGAGGGTACTCGTCTTCACGAGAGTGCTTACACCTATCGTCTGAGGTTCGGGTGAAGCTCTAGAGTGACCGTAACTGTAATTTCGACCAAACCTCTCTGTATACTATTGTGATACTAGATTTCATCACCAGAAAACAGTAGTACTCAGACAGGGCACCCTTTTCTGGCTACTTGCTAATTGATTTTAGAGAGTCCTTTTTTCTTTTATTTTTTAGGTGTGTGGTTACTGTCACTGAGACTTTATAATACATCACAATTTATTAAAATTTGTTAAAATTAAGCAGGTCACCGTTGCATCCCTCGACCCACGTCGTCTGTCTAGACAACAGCAAGGTGTACCTCCTCTAACTATTGAGGAAGAACTGAACCTTGGTGAACCCGTGCCTTCTACAAAAGAGCAGTCTCCACTGACTAATATTGATTATCACATAGTATCATATCATCCGGAATTTCCAGAGGACCCTTTCAATGAAGGGGTTGTACCTCATTACAATCCTCTGCTCACTGATCCGTTGGGGCCTGTGATAATTCAGATTCCACCACGCCAAGATATGTCTTTGGCCGCACCAACATCCATTTCACCACCGGTATCCACTAGGTCAATGCCAATGGAAACCATCCCAGGTTCGCCACCATCCTCCCCACCAGTGGTCAGTTCTATGCCATCACTAGGTAACCCTAGTAGTCAACATATACCTACTCCCAACCCTACGGTCATCACAACTGTCAGTATCTTGCCGAATCCTTCGGCATCTACTCCTACCGTGACCACGTCAGGACCCACGGTAGCTCCTCCCATGCGTATGACTACTTCGGTACCTTTTAGCAACCCTTTCGTTTGGAACCCTCTGCTGAGTTCAAACCCCTTGGCCTCTATGCTAGGGGACAGTGTCACCAGCATGCAGGTAGCAGGGAACATTTCACTTCCTCTGCAATCCTTAGGAAAAATAGGATAACCTATTTCTAATACTCTTCCCTTAAGTGGTTCAAATATAGATGTAGGGTCTATGCCGTTGCTAAACTATGCAAGTAGTAGCATGCCTTCGGGAAACTCTATTGCATCCATTTGGACTAACCAACCCCAACCTCCATCTGGAATGGGAGGGAAACCATATGTCCCTACTCCTATGCCTATAGGAAGTTTTTACCAAATTCCTACTTATCCTCCTGGTAACACATTGATGGGTGGACTCTATGGTCTAAATAGTCAGCCCATACTGCCTTGGTTAGATTCAGGGGAAAATCCACAATTGCCATTCTTGGCAGCTTTGGAAATCCCTGATATCCATAAATTGACTAACGATCCCATCAATCACAACCCGCTTTGGCCTCCAGTACTGCATAAGATTCCTTCCGACATCCCGAAGTTCGACAAGAAACAAGGGTACGACCCAGCCGCACACATCACTACCTTTCACCTATGGTCTATATCCAATTACATGGTAGATGATAGTGTCCGACTTCGACTATTTCCCCGCACACTTACCGGAAATGCTGCCAAGTGGTACATTGAATTACCACGCGCCACCATCAATACGTTGTGCTTTAGCAACGGAGTTTCTAAAGAACTTCCAACTACCAATTAGATTTGAAACCGGAATGGAACTATTAACCTCGCTCCACCAAGACACCGTCACCCACATCTCCGATCACATTCATGAATGGAGACGTAGGAGGAGGCTAGTCAAAGTGCCAATTCCAGATCATCTCTTAGCCAATTGGTTTTGCAAGTCTCTCTTACCCCACATAGCTAAATACATTGGCCTTTCTGGTGCAGTTACAAAATATCAATGCATCCGTCATGCCCAACATTTAGATTTAATCTATTCACAATCTAGCATGCTGTATGATTTTCTCCCCCATGCTCCTGGCAACCCAAATCCTTCGGCTACTCAGAAAACCGGGGCTCATGTCGATGGTCTCGTTAGCATGATCTCTGGCATAGCCACAAAGCAGTCTCAGGGGCAAGCCTCCCAGCCATCTTTGGTTGCCACCGCCCCTCACCAAATGACTACTCTTCCCACCATTGAGGTAAATTCGGTGCAAAGCTCACAAAAAACTAGCGGGAAAAATAAGAAGAACAGGAAAAATTCATCTTCTTCGGAAGAGCAGTCGGATAATCAGAATAACACTAATCAGAAAAACGCTACCAAAAATGACAAAGGGAAGGATAAACCGATGAAATTTCCTTGCAAAATCTGTGCGGAGGACCACTTGACATACAAATTTCCTCGGCTACAGGAATGCACCGATTTTATTGCCAACAAGGATTCTGGGCGAACACCTGCCGTTCTTCATAATCCTTTCCCTAATCAATAGCAGCAACATCAACACATGGTTGACAATCCGCCACAACCCCATAGACGGGGAAATGGTGGTTCATATCCTTCCGACGAAGGACCATCTGCCATTTATGGCATTGAGAGTGTTGACCTTCAAACTCGAGGTAAGCTTTATGGAAACCCTACCATGGATGCTCAAGAACCTGGTACTAGTTCAAATCCACCGCTGCCAAATGATTTTCATATCGAACGGCCTACTGCTGACCCTATGATTCGTCCCCCCAAAGGGACACTTCGACACACGACTCATAACACCTCTACACGTGCAGCCCAAAAATACAACATTGTAGAAGATTTGGCGCAGGCACCGTCAGCTATGTCTACTCTCGAAGTATTACAAACCTGTCTAGCACAAAGGAAAGCCTTGCTTTCAGCCGTTGGTGGAATAGACCCCTAGGATTCCATGCTAGCTATATTTCATATGGAAAAGGCTAAACTTTTCCTCTCACACCAACTCGCATTCTAGGTGCAGGTTGTGTCGAAAGGGAGACCAATCCATCGCATTGTCATAGACAAAGGTGCTTCGACCTGCATTATGTCACAAGCTTGCTGGCTCAATTTAGGTTCTCCTACCCTCACCCTGCCATTGAATTCCCTCAAAGCTTTCAATGGCCACACTTTCCTCCCAAAAGGATACCTTTCTAGCTTTCCCATCACTCTAAGTGGGAAAACGGTAAACGTGGACGTTGAAGTCATAGAGCGCCATCTAGACAATAATCTATTGCTTGGTCGCAGTTGGTCTTATGCCATGACTGCCATTGTGTCTTCGGTCTTCCGACTCATCCTATTTCCATTGGATGGGAAAATTGTCATAGTATATCAGCTATCCTTCTGTACCCCTAATTATGCCACGTTACCAAGTAGCACTATACCCCTAATAGGAGGCTTTCCTGACTCTTACGTCAGTATCGGTACCAGTCTTCTGAAGGCATCTTCCCTACTAGGTTGTTTTCCTCTCCTGCCGCCATTGATCCCAAACACAGTTGCAATGATATCCACCACTTTGGATGGCTCTATCTACCTATGGATCATTCTGGCACCTTCAAACAATGATTCCTACGGAGATCAGATGCCGCTCTCATAGGCCAAGTTAGCTTACCAAGCCATCCAAACCGCATCTGAACCCTCCACTGCTATGGTTTCGACCAAAGCTACAAACCTCCCTCCCATCATTTTTCTCTCTAAGGATCTCCTCAATGAAGTCTTGCCTATAGACGAAGCTATTTGAGAGATCGTGTCTCTAGAAGAATGACCTTGGGGAGAGTTTCACCATCGCGCTTCGATGATTGACTCGGAGGCAATAAAAACTGAAATCCCATCTTTTGACCCACCTGAGATGGTTCCCTCCGCTTACAGGACTATCCAAAATATCAAGTCAGAAGGGAACATGGGTAATCTTTCTAAGACAATGCTCATTGACATCTCGGTCAAAACGGGTATTGTGGAAAATATTCAGATTGGAGTCGATTGCAACCTAGAGGAAATTGCATGCTTCACATCCCTTTTTAAGGAATTCCACGACGTGTTTTCTTGGTCTTATGAAGAAATACCCGGTATAGACCCTTCTATTGACGAGAAACGAGATCAAGAAATATTGAGAATTCTTTTTATGGTATTTTTCTTGCTCATTAATCCAAAAAACCTCTAGTTCCCTTCTTCGGACCGTTAAACTTATACGAAGTTGATATCGAGCATTATTTTTGTAGGTCTTTTTCTTGCTCGTTAATACGAAAAACCTAGAGTTTTCTTCTTCAGACTCGTTAAAGCTATGAAGAAGCACTGAGCTTTCTTTTTAGGAATCTTTTTCTCGCTCATAAAACCGAAAAAATCCCGAGTCGCCTTTGTCAGGCTCGTTAAACTACCAAGACAGAGAACAAGGAGCCATTTTTTTCCTCTTTTTCAAAGCTCTTTAAACAGAAAAAGTAACCGAGTTTTCTCCGCGTGACTCGTTAAAATTTCACGGAGGTACTGAGTTTTCTCTGCATGACTCGTTAAAATTTCATGGAGGTACCGAGTTTTTCTTTGTTGGACTCGTTAAAATTTCACAAAGAGTACTGAGTTTAATCCGTCTCCTCGTACTCATAACAAAATGAGGTAGACGTCTATCGAACATAGCTTTCTCACCTTTCCGGATTCGATGGACTAACTTACGGAAAATGAACTGTTTCGGGCTTACTATTATCCCTTTGCCGTGCCTGATTATCAAGACATGACAAAGGTACCCCAATGGAGTCATCTTTTACGATATTTTTCAGACTCTCTAAACATGAAAAATTCACCGAGTTTTCTCATCTAGACTCGTTAAACCTAATCAGATGAGGCACAGAGTTGTCTTTCTTGACATTTTTCAGACTCTTTAAACATGAAAAATTCACCGAGTTTACTCATCTGGACTCGTTAAACCTAATCAAATGGGGCACAGAGTTGTCTTTCCTGACATTTTTCAGACTCTCTAAATATGAAAAATTCATCGAGTTTACTCATCTGGACTCATTAAACCTAATCAGATGGGGCATAGAGTTGTCTTTCCTGACATTTTTCAGACTCTGTAAACATGAAAAATTCACCGAGCTTACTCGTCTGGACTCGCTAAACTTAATCCGAGGGGGGAAAATTTGGACAAAATGGATACTACCTTTGTTACATTTTAAAAAATGGTCGATTTGGCAGCAAAATTCTTGAACATAGCACTTCCCAGAAAACTCTTTTGCAGTTAGCCGAACCCTACCATCTATGAGTATTAGCCTTCATTTCCCAGTGTCCATGCACCGGTAATATCCTAACACACTCTTTGGTGTTCATCAAGCTTCAGCTTCCTAGTACCCTGCTAGAGTGCCTTCTATTTTTCAAGCAGATCTCGCTATCTACTTCTCTTGTTATCAACCAAACCGCTCATTATGCCATAAATTATTTGTCGTCCGACGTTCCCATTTAATCTTCATTATCTCAATCATAAACAAAATCAGTTTGTTTCTGTTTCGTGTTGACTAATGTAGGACGCCTCAGCGCATACCTTTCAACAGATCACTTTCTATCGACTTCAACATCTTATCTAGGAAGTTGATCCAGAAACCCATCAGTACCCAGATACTTGCAGAAATCAGTGGCAGGTAGTCTTGTGTTTGATCAGGAGTCTTCATCATTGGCTCCTGGTCAAATTATTCTACGAGTGTTCGACTTCAACTCATTTTATTCACACTCGCTAGATTGTACTGTGCATCTTCGGGACCATCATCATTATCGGTGGCCACCTTCGCATCTGTTAACAGTTTTCATTATAGACTAGTAATCAGACAATTTCTCACATGTTCGACGACAACTCCTTCTTTCACATGTTGAGAAATATGCAGTTTAAGTGAATCGGCGGTCAAGACCTTGGGGCAAAGGCTACATCATTAAATTTTTGTTTCCTTCCCCAAGTTGCGATATTGTTTATGGAGACAGGTTTTCAGCCTGATCATGTTATGATAGACACTTCCACATTGTGTCTATTGGTGGACAGATTCTTCATATCTCTATTCTAGAGAAATCATGTTGTTTAAGCTACTAAGCATGAGATATGCCCGACTCAAGGCAGATACTATATTTTCTGACATATGTTGTTGTTTCAGGTTTTCCTCAGTCTTTCATTCTTTTTATCTCTACACAAACTATAAAGTATTTCAACCATCGTCTTCGTCTCTGACCTCGCACTTTAGGGGGCATCTTTTACAGGTCAAAATACCTCCTCATCAGTTCAGAGGGGAAGAAAAATATGGAAGGAGTACAAAGACCTAAATTAAACCTATTTCTGCTAGGGTAACGCCTATCTAGAACAATACAAGAGCGTTATAATGCAGTACATCAGTGAATATGCCGCGTTAGTCGCTAGGGAAATGATCTGTTTACACTAAAGGGAAGTGTTACCCTTGTTTTATGTTTGAATTGGGAAAAGCCCGCGAAGAATGATTTGAATCTCCGGATTTCCCTCACAAGAGAGTCAGTTCACAAAAGAAACTACAGAGCACCAGTTCATTATTGGTCATTGCTATAACAAGACTGAACTCCAAAGGAGGCAAAAGCATAGAGATTAAAGAAACATCTAAGTTTTTTCCATTCCAAACTAGTCGAAAGAGAAAGGCAATAATGGCTTTCTCCCTCTCCTATAAGAAGGAGCTTAAGGCTCTTAATTGAAGGTCGAACGATTGCTAAAGGTTTTTGCATACTTATGGAATAGAGAATAGTGTTATATTGTGAAGGTCAAGAGTCAAAGAGGTTCCTAGAGAGCTTGTTGACTTTCACTTCTTCACTTGAGAGATAAAAGAGATTGGGAGACTAAGGAGGGCTTGGTACAACCGACGGTTGTAATCCTCCTTCTTTCAAAATCAATAGAACTGTGTTCGTTTTGTCCATTCAATGCTTAATATTATCATTATTGTTTGAACATTTACATAGTATGATATGAATGGCTCAGATGTGTATAATTTAGAAGTTCATTATATATTGACTTAATTGATAGGATATATGTTATGTTAGAAATTACACGGGTGCTTTGACTAATTGTAGGACTAAGATTTGGAGCCGGTGAAGAAGGACTCTTGTTTCACCGCCTAGCGCTCTCCAAGGGACTTCAAGATTTTCAAAGAGGTAATTCTCTATCGCATTCTATAAAGTTATTTTAAGTTAATATGAACATGCTCATGCCATCTTTGTGAACATCACAGCTAATTTCTTGTACACTTGTGGAGTGTAGGAAAGCCTTGAGAGGATATTCGAAAACCAACAACCCCGGCGAGTTTACCCTATAGCAATGGGAGGACACATGGGGGCAAAACCCACAGCCAGGAAAGTGGTCCAAGCTAGACTATGGTGGCTGACAGTCCATGCCGATAGTAAATATTATGTTAATAAATGCGATGTTTGTCAGAGAATAGGGAGGCCCTCTCACAGAGACGAGCTCCCACTACACCCGGTGACTGTATTGCAACCGTTTGAGAAGTGGGTTGTTGACTTCATAGGCCCCATAGCACCTGTAGCCAGGCATTCAAAGGCCCGGTACATCATTACGCATACTTAGAATACCTCACCAGATGGTCCGAGGTAGTGACAGTATGGGACTGTACAGCAGATACGATAGCCATGTTCATATTTGAATACATCATCAGCAGGTTTGGCCACCCACGGAGCTTAACCAGTGATCAAGGTACACACTTCATTAATGAAATGATCAAATCGCTGCTGGACACCTTCATGATCCAACATCACAAAAGCAGCCCGTACCACCCGCAGGCCAATGGCACTGTTGAAGCATTCAACAAAATCCTCAAAAAGGGTTTGACGAAGATCTGCAATGCCAAGCGGGATGATTGGGACGAATGGTTTCCAGCCGCAATGTGGGCCTACAGAACAAAGGTGAAGCATTTGACTAATCAAACACCTTTCCAGCTGGTGTATGGCCATGAAGCTGTGATTCCCGCCGATTTCACCATACTGAGTCTTCTGATCGCCACCTCCCTAAATTTCTCGGAGGAGGAATCACTACAGGACTTCCTACATGAATTACAAGAACTTGACGAGGCCAGGTTCCTTGCTGAGTTTCATCAAAAGGTTCAAAAAGACAGGCAGAAGGTGTGGCATGATTGCCACATCAAGAGAAAAATGTTCCAGGTTGGAGGTAAGGTTCTCCTATACGATAGCAGGTTTCAGAAGTTTCCAGGAAAACTACAGATGCACTGGTTGGGACCCTACTTCGTCGTTGAAATTAAGGATTCTGGAGCCGTTTGCTTGGCTCAACTGGACAATACTATTTTACCTGGGTGGGTGAATGGCGCATGCCTGAAGCCCTACCATGACTAAGTTTCTTTAGCTTTTTGTTAATAACTCTCACACCCAAGAGAAGTCTGTCGAGTAGAGTAGTTGAATAACTCTCCCGCACCCGGGATGAGCGTAGGTAGTGTTTTTTTTCCATGCATAAGTCTTCGATAACCGCTAGGTTGCGGGGACCATGATGCAACTGATTGTGGTCGAGGAGGGGCGCGTCCAGCGTGTCATCCCCGTAGGATAATAAAATGTGTCAAGTTTCAGTCCCTATCATTTCATTTAGTACTTGTGTCAGTCCGTAGGATTGCCAAGATTTGCAACATAAATTTTCATAATTAGAAGTAACCTTGCAGTAATCATTTTGCCATAATTTGAAGTAACCTTAGCCGTCACGTCCGCCCATTTCCCCATACCACCGTTAGGAGATGTCAGAACACACCTCAACAGGCGATTGATCACACGATTATTGTCGTGGAGGATGCCAGCAGGAATTAATTCGTTATGGGGTGTCATCAACCTCACTTGTGCCAGTTAATTACATAGCTTGCATGAAGAAAAGCGCGAGAATGCCGGAGAGATCCGAGTTAGAGTTACAAATTTCTAAAGACGCAAAGGCAATTGGAGCAGAACCAGAGCAGTAGAGGTGTCCCGAAGAAAAGAGCCAAGAGAAGGGGCTGAGAAAGATGCTGAAGGTGTATCAACGTCATGCAAAGATGACAAGAGACAATCCAGCAGTAGTAGAACAGGCACTCGACAGTCAGATTCATAAAATGGAGTCCCTCGTTGGGAAGTATGATAGTGCCGCCCCCATCGATGCAAACCTCACAGACTCTTTCGAGTTCCCAGCGCTTAAATGCCAGGTGTACATGGAGAGCTGTACCACAGAAGCAAAGAGAGTAGCAACAAGGATTTTGCCTGAGTTTCAAGGCATCTAGCAGTCCTACATACTGCATTTGAGGAACTTGCCAGTATTCGGGACGATAGGAGCAACCATGCAACGTACCAAGTTCTTGCTTAGTCAAATTCAGAATGGGTCCTTGTGGTTGGGAAAAGAAATTCTAATCCATGCCGAGGATATTCACCGGCCCATAGGGCTCTCATAGGAAGGCCTAGATATATCCTCTGCATGCTATACCACCTCCAAAAGAGCAAAGAAGTCGGGGGTGTTACACCATTTTTTTGGTCATCTAGCCTATTATCATTAGATGAACCCAAGTACACCATGTAAGACCAATTTTACCCTAAGTAAAATTGCTTTCACCACATTTGTCTATATTGCATGGTCATATTTAACCCAAAACAAGGAAATCAATTAAATAAATCATTATTTATTTGATTATTTCCTAAGAATAATTTATTTAAATCATTATTTAAATAATATTCTTAGTTAAATTTGACTAAATCAAATATAAATAATTAAATAAACCATTATTTATTTAATTATATTCCCCTCATTTCCCTTAAATAATAAATAAATCATTTATTTATTTGTTATTTACAAATAAAGGAATTGACCAAAGTCAAAAACCCTTTTCCCTCCAACAAATATAATAAAATATTCCTAAAGGGTGATTCTAGAATTTGATTAATAATATTTTATTCATGCACCGAGTTCTAGAACACCCCAATATTTTGTTATAAATAGAAGGGTTTTTCCCATTCATTAGTCACCTTCATTGCATTAGATCACACTTGATCTATTCTTGGTCACCATTTTCCATTTTTGCTTTGTGAGCTCCCATTGAGTTCTATGTTTGTCAGGGTTTTCTACCACAATAAGAGAGAGGAATTTTAGATCTGAAATGCTGAGGACTTTCAAGAACCCATCCCATTGAGGAGAACCAGAAAACACCTTTCTTGTTTTCCTCTCAGGTGCCCCATTCTTTAATATAATAGAAATCATTCTTTTAAACACTTTGCTCTTGTCTTGTCTATTGGATGCATGGAGCCATATTATATTTTATCTGCTTAATGTCTTTTTGTGCTTAGATTTGAATTTGTGCAACAGACTTAAATATATTTTGCAGCCATAATCGATGTTAGGGCTATTTGTTATGCGTAGCTAAAGTGATCTTTCACGCCGAAAGATTCATACTAACAATTGGCGACTCCACATGGGTTTAATTTTACGACCGCTGTCGTTTTATCTATTCCTGCATATCCAGCTGTTTCAGACCCTGCTGTTTCCCTTCAGTTTCCTATTTTTCCTATTTTTATGGTGATTTTCACCTCTAAAACCCTCAAACGGTCAAATTTCTAACTTCCGTGCGTTTTTGGCCTTATTGCGCAAGTGACAGACATCAGCCGCAGCTGAGACGAATTTTTTTTCTGAAATCTGCCGCTGAAAGAGCCGGATCTGCAGGTCGCACTTATCGGCCTAAAAAGTGCGACCTGAGCTTGAGGACGCATTTTTCTGCCCCAAACCTGCGACCTGGACTGAAAACAGGTCAGAACCTGCGACCTGCCTTTTTTCTGCAAATTTTTCCGCACTTTTTCTAGGTTTGTCTGAAGCTTCTGCCAGGGTTTTCCAGCCTCTGTCTCTACCCATTTAGACCTGTTTCTGATTTTCTTCACTCAAATAAGAGGGAATAGTGCCCCCTTAGGGATCTAGTACCCTCCACTTTTTGTGTGAGAGTGTTTTCTGTTTCAGGAGTCTGAATTTTCAGAGTTTCAGCCTTATTCTTCTCAGATCTGATACCTCCTTTTCAGATCCCTTTAGATCAGCTCTTCTCCCTCTCAAATCACCTCATATCATTTTGTTTGGGTTCATTTCCACGACCAACACCTTGTCTCTTCTTTTTTTAGCTGATCTCCTCCCTTTTAGCAGCAACCTTGCCTCTGCCTATTTGTTGTTCTCTGCACCACTTTTCAGCAGATTTCTCCTTTAGATCCCAGTCCCTCCTGACATTAGATCCATTGGCCTCCTTTTTGCGTGCTTGGATTAGTTTTTCCCTCTTCTAGACTAGTTTTTAGAGACTCGCCTTCTTGGGTTAAATTGATGCATTAGTAGCTGTTAATTTTCTGTTCTTTTCGTTTTATTTCCTGTAGATTTATTTTCAGTTACAAAACACACTTTTTATTTTACTCTCAAAACGTCCGGGTTTAAACAATTAAAATTAACGCACGCCACACACTGACCCTAAGTGAAGAAGATCCTAGTTAACACTGCCTGGCAAAGACTTTAAAATCAATTGTCACTGCACCTCTCCGCCCTTGACCTCACTTGATTTTATCCCTCCCTGCCCTTGTCGATTTTTCTTCTTCCCATCATCATTGCGCCCCCAAGGCGCTTCTCCCGGAGACTTCTTGGCCTTCACCATCCTCAAGTAAGTCCTCCCCTGAGTCTGCACTCCAACTCTTCTTCTGATTGTTCGAGTTCTCCCACTACTTCTGGTTCTCCCTCTTTTACCTTCACCATGTCTAGTTCAGGACCTAGCCCTAACCCTAGTTCTACCGCTGGGTCCATTTCTAGTGGAACCACTACGGGACCTACCTCGACTGCCCCATTACTCCCTTATATGGCCGGCCTCAGTCCCCCCGATTTCAATCAGCTGATTAATGATCCTATTCGCCACGATGTTAGTTGGCCTGCCATGCCAACCAAGCTCCCCTCCGACATTCCCAAGTTTGAAGGCCTTGCTAGTGAGGATCCCTCTAACCATATCCGATCTTTCCACATGTGGTTTTCCTCCAATTCCATCACCGATGACTCCATCCATCTTCGTTTGTTCCAGCGCATGCTTACCGGCGAAGCTTCCAAATGGTATGTTGATCAAGCCACCTCTTCCCATACCACCTTTGCGACCATTGCCCAAGCCTTTTTATCTTATTTTCAGCTCCCTCTCTGATACGACACTGGCACTAAACTCTTAACTTATTTCCATCAATCCTCTTTGACCCGCCTTTCTGCTCATGTCCAGGAATGGCGGCGAAGACGGAGCTTATTTCGCGCTCCCCCCTTCGAAGATCGGGTTTACATGGACTAGTTCCTTCACTCTCTCTTACCTCCCATTGGCAAAGATGTCGCATCCCTTTTTCCCCAAACCGAGTAAGCCACCCTCCAAATAGCCTTGAAATATGACCTTATCTACGCCCAATTTGGTTATGTTTATACCATCCTTCCTGACCTTCCCAAGCCCGGTGGCCCTAATGCCTCGGGGGCATCTCACTCTGCCAACGGTATCGTTGGAGACCTATCACATACCTCTGCCCAACCTCTTCCGGGCCATGGTTTCCCTCAAGGGGCCAGCCTCTCTGGCACTTTTTCCCCTCCAAGTAACATGTATTTAGGATACGGCATGCCTCCTCCTTTTTCCCACCCTCCTACTTACCTCACTGCTACCCACCCTACCCCTTATCTGTATCCGTAGCCTGGTGTCCCAGCCCCTCTAGCATGTGTACCTCCCACTCCCTTGCCTTTTCCACCCATGAAACCGCACTTACTACCCCCTCCAGGGCAAGTCTTTGCACAACAGGGGGCACCTAATTTTCTTCCTTCTCAAAGAAAGAGGAAAGGCAATCAATCTGGCCCTGGTAATCATGGACCCAATCCTTCAAGTATTGATCCTCACACTGCTACCTAGCCACAGGGTTCTATGCCCAAGCCGAACAGGCCAGTTTGCACCAATAAGCCTTATTCGTGTTGGGGTTTTTATGGCCATTACACTCACGATTGTCCCTTATTACCAAAAATGCGGTAGATGTGGGACTCTCAGGCCACTGTGTAGGGACAACATTCCTCCCCTACTGTCCCTCATACCCCAGCTACTTCTCAACCCACTGTGTTTACCGATCCTTTCCCTCAACAAGGATTTTTTGCCACTCAAACCACTCAACCTTTCCCTTCTGGTTCCTCTGACTACCATATTCTCATGATGGCCTCTGACCCACCTCTCACCATCGACCTCAACCTTCAAATGCGGTCCCATCAGTATTCCACACCTCTCGTTCCATCTATCTCCGAGTCTCCATCGTCAGGTCCTACAGAGCCTCTATCAACACCCAATGGTCCCTTGCAACTCCCTCCACCCAAAGTCGAGGTTCATCCCAAGCCTCCTAAGGGACCATTACGCCGAAATGCTACCTCTGGTCAGGCTGCCCAATCATACAACATAGTAGATGATCTGGCCCAATCTCCTGCTGCCATTTCAACACTACAACTCCTCCAGTCACGCCCTTCTCAAAAGAAGGCTCTACTGTCTGCCATGGGCGTTGTCGATCCTGCTGATGACCAATTGATTGTTTTTGATGCTCGTCAGTCAGAACATCCCCCTCTTCCTCCTTCGGTTGCTTTCCAAATCCTAGTCAAAATCCGAAACGCTAATGTTGCTCAGTGTATTATTGATGAGGGGGCATCTACCTGTGTAATGTCTGCTTTAGTTTGGAAACAACTCAGATCCCCTGAACTGGCCCCTTCCACCATCACCCTTCGCGCATGGGATGGCCATGCCTCCCAGCCCATTGGCCTATTCCGTAACTGTCCTATCACCCTTGCCAGTAAGACTATTTGTGTCGACGTCGAAGTTATCGATGCCCCTCTTGACTACAACATCATTTTGGGGCATAGTTTCACCTATGCCATGTCAGCCCTCCCATCCGTATTCCACCGCAAGATTTTTTTCCCTCATAATGGCAAGATTTTCACCATTGACCAATTGACCTACCATGAACCAAAATCTCAGACCTCCCCTGAGTCCACCATCTCTACTGTCACCAATAAACCAACTGTTGATTCTTTGACCTGTGTCTTCCCTGGCATCTACAAAGACTCCTATTTTCTTGGAACTTTTCCCAGTCCTCCCCCTCCTCCTGTCTCTGAACCCAGCTTATCAAATGTTTGCATGATGCAATCGTCTCAGGTTGGCCTTCCACAGCCTACTCTGGCTAGTCAGCAACCTCAATCTCACCCACCGCCTCCTGCTCCTAGCCCTTCACTTCAGTCAACTGAACATTTTTCACCTAACCCTTCCCATCACACTTAGGAACTCCCCTACCCTCCTGAGTCCATTCCATTAGGTCTCCATCATATGGGAGTCGTCCCCCCTGGTCATTACCCCGCCGGTCAAATACCTTTATTGCCACCCCCCCCCTGGCGTCTAATCGGTCCCCGTCATGGCCACCCTTTCCCTACCTAATTTAACCTTGGGAATACCAGTATGGTATCTTACTCCTCCAGCCGAGACCCCAACGGGCCACCCCAAACTGTTGAGCTCCAAAAATGTTCTTTCTTCCACCACATTCCACTCCATTTCTTTTATCCATTATTAATCCCAGGCTTAAATGATCAATGAAATTAGTTAAAATTGCTTTAAGAATGAATATCGTGGCTAACTTTCTATGTTTTTATGGTTGTGTCATTGTAGTACTTTTTGAACTGAAACTAGCTACAGAATGCAGACATTCTGTAGCTATTTTCCAATTCTGCAGCCAGCTTCATGTTTATACAGGTTCCAGATGTCATCTTGGGGAAAAGCACACATGGGTGTATTCCACGTCATGTCCTCATCATTTTTTTCCCTCCATGGAGATTGAATGGAATTATGTACAGGGTTAAGCATGTGGAAACCCAAACTAGGACGTAGACTCCTAACAGAATAAGGACAGTCCAGATTCTGTTACGTGATCATGATCAGAGTCCTAGTTTAGTTTCTATTAGGAAAGACAATAATCCCTGTATTATCTCAAGTTCCGTTATGTATATTTGCTATAAATATGCTCGGGAAACCGAGAGAAAGGGGTTAGATTTTGGTTAGATTTTATGTTTGACTGTTAGATCTTTGAAGTCCGTGAATACTCTGTTTTGAGGTGATTCCTCTTTAATGAAAGAAGCAGCATTTCCTTGAACGCGTTGAGTCAATTTTGAGCTAGATTTCATGCTACTCTGGTGGTAGAGGGCCCCTGTCTCCTGAGCGGCCTTGTTTATACAATAGATAAGTGTTTTAATCTCGCTTTTATTTCTAGTTTAAGTAGATTTCTGAAGCTTATGTTCATATTTGTTTATATTTACTATCACAGTCAAACTTACTCTAATCAACTCTTCCAAAATATCATTATGAAGAATGAGGCACAATTGTGATAGTGTAGGTTTAGTTGCATTTACTTTCGTTAGCTATCACAGTTAAGACTTACTCTAATAAACTTTTCGAAAATATCATTATGATGGATAAGGCATGACTGTGGTATTGTAGGTTTTAGTTGTTAAGTTTAAACCAAGTAGCATAGCCAATCTTACTCTTACAATGCTCTTCGAAAACATGATAACAATGAGTAAGAAGTAACTGTGGTGTCTTGGACTTTAGTTGTATTTGCTTTAAGTCTTTTGTTTATGTTCAATTGCTTTGAATAATAAAGCCATACTCGTTCTCACAAACTCTTCCAAAAAATCATTCATACTGAACGGGATGAACTGTAGAATTCCTTACGTTAGTTGCATGATAACTTAGTTATAGCACTCCGGAGGTAGAATGCATGTGGTTCAATTCTATCATTTCATTTGTAGTTTGATAATGGCTTTTAATTTAACACTGTTCACTGAAGACTAGTAGTACTCTAGTTTAGTCTGAACTTAGCTCACTGTGTTAACATTCCAATGTAGTTGCCATCCATTGCATTTCAAATTGTATTAGTTGTTAAATTTAAACACCACGGTCTTCATTATTTACAAAACTTCTTTTGTTCCAAACTCATACTAATACATAATTATCTAGACAGAAGATAGTATCAGTCTAAGGCCTGCAGTATTTTTGCAACCTTTTTACAATTTCACAAACAAGCCTCCTCTCAAAGACTATTCTAAAAATAAATCTATAACTTTTGTATGAGGCCTAGTGGTGCTAGATTGAGTTGCAGAACAAAGTTAGAAGCTAGTTTAGAATAAAAATCTTATGGTGCTACAAATGTTCTTTTCCAAATAGATTTTAATAGACCTTTAATCATGGATGAGATGTTGTAACATTGTAAGTTGATTGTTTGATTGTTTAGTTAGGAGAATTTCATTTACACTTAGCTGCCCATTTCTCAAGCTCTTCCAAAACATCTTTAATTAATGAATTGGACAAGTTAAGCTCATGTTGTGTTTTATTTTCTTGAAGTCATTATCAAGCTTTGTAATTTGCTAGCCATAGTTTAGGCTTTGTTTTGTTTCAGTATTTTCATTTGTCATTTGTCGTCCATAATTTAGGCTTCACTCTGTTTTTCAACCAGTAGCTTCTTTCCACCAGCATTTAGTTCTTTCCCTTGTGAACATAAAACCATAAAAAAATCCAAAAACATCATAAAACACTAGACACAACGTAGTGAGAAACAATTACCTAGGCACATACAGTGCACCACACTTCAGCAGTTTACCAACCCTGGTTGACAATTAATGAACTCAATTTAGGAGACTAGGTTGAGCACAAACATTTTGGTGCCGTTGGCAGGGAAGTGTAACTAGGTAGCCTTGTTTCTTAACTCCAAAAAAAAAATAAAAAATTATATGCGTAGAGAGAGAGATTCAAGGGGTAGATTCATAAGAAGTAGCAGCAGAAGCTTGATCACTAGAACACCACTTGTTTCATCTAGACCAAGAGCCAGTACACCTCCAACTCAAACCCATAATCCATCCTTTACTGATACTAGACTCCCAGAGGACTTAAGATCAGATATTCCATTAGAAAGACCTCCCATTTCATCCACTGAACCTGCCTTAGAAGAGGATTCAAGGACCTCTGTTAGAGACACAAACTTTTCCACTTCCTCAGAAGAATCAACTATGGCAGAAGAAGGGGGAGGAGGAGTCTTTAATGGAGAACACACATTATTTGGAGGAGGTAAAGGTAGAATTAGAGGAGAAGGAGGTAGAGGTGTAGAAGGTGAAGGAGGTAGAGGAAGAGGTAGAAGAGAGATGGGAAGCTCTTTTGGGTTTCCTATAGTAGATGAAGAAACTAATAAAACCATGAAAAAAATTTCACCCTCTGTCCTTCCAAACTTATATGGACTTAAAACTGAAGATCCTGAAACCTTCTTATTTGAATTTGAAGTCCTCTGTAGAGCTTATGACTACTTACAATATGCTCAAAAACTTAAACTATTTCCTTCAACATTGAAAGGAGCAGCATTGAAGTGGTTTATGAGTTTGATCAATAGTTCTATTAGGACATGGGAAGACATGAAACAAGAATTTCTAGAGAGGTATTTGGATTATTGTATGCTAGTCAATCATAAGAAGGAAGTTTTTAAGATGTTACAAAAAGAAGATGAAAACTTGGAAGATTTGTTGGAGAGATTTCATTACAACATCAAAAGAGCAAAAATGGAAAACTTAGATCAAGACACCTTAAAAGCTCTCTTGTTGAAAACAATTAGGGATGAATGGTTGGATATCCTTAACATGATGGGAAAAGGGGATGTATCTCAGCTCACATTACCTGAAATAGCTGAGTTATGTATCAACCTTTCAAGAGGGAAATCTAAAACTATAAAAGGCCCAAGAGACCCTGCTCTTGCAAGGGTAAGTAAGTCTGCTTATGGTACAGTAAGTAGGGCAGAGATAGGGCATATGCTTGATGAATTCAAATCTGATATCTTAGGGAGTCTTAGTGAACAAATAGACACCCTTAAGTTACAAAACAAGCAAAAAGCTGAATCTGATGCTTTAGTAATCTTTTGTCCTAGATTTAGAAAGAAGCATGCCTTAAGAGAGTGTCCTTTGGATGAAAAAGTTGTAGAGACCTGTGTCATTTGTTCAGAAAAACATGAGACCAAGAGTTTTCCTTCACTTCCTGGTCTTAAAGCTATCTTTCAAGAGGAAATTCCTACAAGTTCCACAAAATCTCTCAATTTTGTCTCTAGAAGGCCTTGGCAAGGACCTCAAACACAAGGATTTCATGATCAAATGTATAATCAACCTCCACCAAATTGGAATTCTTGGCAGCAACCTTGCCCCCAATTTCAAAATCAATCTCAAGCTTGGGCACAAGGGGCACAAAGTCTATATGGAAGATACTTTCAGTACTATCAGTATCCACCATCCTATCCACCCTATCCACATTTTCCTCAACAACAAAATCCTCAAAATTTACAACATCAAAATCAACCACTTCCATTACCATTTCCTCAAAAATCAAATCATTTTCCTTCTCAACCCATACCAAACCCCAACAATAAAAATCCTCAAAATACATATATGATAGAAGGCCAACAGTTTCCAACTTATTTAATTACTCCTCTAGACCTTAGTGATGTTCAACTTAGGTCTGGAAGAATACTTGAAAAGAGGAAACCTTCTGTGATTATACAAGAACAAGACAACTCTGAGGAAGATTCTCTATGAGAAAATAAAATTCTTGAATAAGACACATCTTTTCAGGACCCAAACATTGAAAAATCAAAATAAAAAGAACCAATAATTTCAACTCCTGTATTAGAGCAGCCATCAACATCCACTCCTACACCTCCCTTTCCAAAAATATTACAAATTGATAGAAGTGTATAAAAACAAATTATGGTGCCTAATTATGATTTCCTAGATGAGCTAAGAAATGTTTGCATTAATATTCCATTATTACAAGCCATCAAGGAAATCCCAATTTTAGCAAAGACAATAAAGGAGTTGAGCATGAAGAAAATAAGAAAAAGAATAAGAGAGACAAAGAAAATTCAACTGGCAGGAAAAATAGCAGACATTATGATGGGTACGATTGTTATTCCAAAGTATCTAGACCCAGGAAATCCAGTTGTAAAAATTCACATTAATGGAATTGAGATCCAAAACACACTCATTGATTTAGGAGCAGCAATCAATATCATGAGTAGAAAAATCATGGATAAAATGAAACTTCCTAATCTTATCTTTACACCCACATTATTAAAATTAGCAGACAGATCTGTGATTAAACCTGATTGGGTAATAGAAGACATTGCAGTGTCCCTAGATTCTTGGGAGTACCTTGTGGATTTCATGATCCTAACTCCTAAGAATAATCTAGGAGGACACCTTATTATATTAGGAAGACCTTGGTTAGCTACAGCTGATGCTTTCATTAGTTGTAGATCCGGTGATATGTACATCTCTGATGGTAGTTCAACTAATAAATTCACTTTGTATCCTCTAGCAAGGAAAATTACAGACTTAGATGATACTCAATGGATAGAGGATGAAGAAGACTTACAACCTCTCTTCACAATTTCAGAAATTAGTGAAGATAGTCAAATTCTGAATACTTTAGAAAACTTTGAATCCTCTTTAGAACATAAACATGAAAAATTTCAAGAAGAATACAACATTGAGTTTTTTTCATCAAGACAGATGTCTCTTCATTCTATGGATAAATTTGGCAGCTCTACAAGTGAGATATTTCCAGGCAAAACTTTAAACATAAACAAGAACCTAGAAAAATCTCAACAGGAAGAGTTAGTCAAGATATTACAGAGACATTCTTTTGCATATGCATGGGAGTACACTGATATGAAAAGGATAAGTCCTAGGAATTGCACTCATCACATCTATATAGAGGAAAATTGTAAACCAATTAGACAACCTCAAAGAAGGATGAATCCAAATCTTAGGGAGATTGTTAAAGAAGAATTGCAGAAATTGTTGAATGTCAACTTTATCTATCCTATTTCAGATAGTCAGTGGGTTTTTCCTTTGGTAATTGTGCCAAATAAAAATGGTAAATGGAGGGTATGTATTGACTACCGAGAATTAAACAAAGCTACTCTTAAATATCATTTTCCCTTACCTTTCATAAATCAGGTGTTAGATACCTTAGCTGGCAAAAAGTACTTCTCATTTCTAGATGGGTTTAGTGGCTATAATCAAATTCAAGTAGCACTTGAGGGTCAAGACAAAACCACATTTACCTGTCCTTGGGGTACTTATGCTTACCGAGTATTGCCATTTGGATTATGCAATGCACCTGCAACATTCCAAAGGGTAGTATTAGGAATTTTTTCAGATATAATACATGATTGTGTAGAGGTATATATGGATGATTTCACAGTTTATGGAAACACATTTGAAGAAGCTTTAGCAAACTTGGAAAAAGTTTTAAAGAGATTTCAAGAAGCAAATCTTTCACTTAGTCATGAGAAATGTTTCATGATGTTTACTGAAGGTATTGTTTTGGGGCATCATATTTCAGGGGATGGGATTAGAGTTGATGAGTCAAAAGTTGAAGTCATCTCTAACTTATCTATTCCAAGTTGTCAAAAAGATGTTAGGAGCTTTCTAGGATTTACAGGATATTATCGATGGTTTATAGAAAACTTCACCAAGATAGCATCTCCACTCTTTAAATTGCTTACCAAAGATTGTGAATTCAAATGGAATTTTGATTGCCAGTTAGCCTTTGAGACCCTAAAAACAAAATTTTTTGAAGCACCTATTTTAAGGGGACCTAACTGGAAGTTACCTTTTCACATTTCAACAGATGCCTCAAATACAACTCTAGGAGTACTATTGGGACAAAAAGACCTGATTCCTTATGCCATCTACTATACCAGTAAAAATTTGACTCCTGCAGAGTTAAACTATACTGTAACTGAGAAAGAGTTTTTAGCTGTTGTTCATGCCATAAACAAATTCAGACACTATATAACAAGCTATGAAACTTTTGTTCACACAGATCATTCTACAATTAGATACTTAATGAACAAATCAATTACTAATGGCAGAATTATAAGATGGTTATTTCTTTTACAAGAATTCAACATTACCATTCTAGATAGGCCTGGAAAACAAAACAAAGTAGCTGATTTCCTATCTAGACTCCAAAACATCAAAGATGACACTCCAGTTGAAGATCAATTTCCTGATGAATATCTTTTTGCAATTTCTACTCAGACTCCTTGGTTTGCTGACATTGCTAATTATTTAGTTTCAGGAAAATTTCCTTCAATAATGAAAGCAAGAGATAAAAGAAAAATAATTTATGACAGTGCAAAATATTCATGGGTTGCTATTGAGTTTTACAAGACAGGTCCAGATTTGATCATTAGGATATTTTTTTAGGAAGATGAGATGCCTGAGATTCTCAAAGCATGTCATGAGGAACCTTGTGGCGGACACTTTGCTGATAAGAGGATAGCCTATAAGATCCTTCATTTAGGATATTATTGGCCATCCTTGTTTAAAGATGCTAAAGAGTATGTGAAAAGGTGTGACAGTTGCCAAAGGGTAGGGAAACCTTCTCCTTCAGGTGAAATGCCATTACAACCTCAGGTACATATTGAACCTTTTGAAAAATGGGCTTTGGATTTTGTAGGACCTATTAGTCCTCCATCAAGACAAAAGAGATACATACTAGTTTTCACTGATTATGTTACCAAATGGGTAGAGGCCAAGCCATTACTTTTTGCTAATAAAGCATCTGTAGTTAATTTTGTTTTTGAGGATATTTTTACTCGTTTTGGTGTCCCAAGGGAAATTGTTACAGATCAAGGAGCTCAATTCACATCAAGGCTAGTGGAAAAAATGATGGAGAGGTACAAAATTAGACACAGAAAATCTACTCCTCATCATCCACAAGCAAATGGTCAAGTGGAATCTACTAATAAGGTGATTGAAGGGATCCTAACAAATACTGTCCATTTACATAGAAAATATTGGGTAGATAGGCTTCCTGAAGCCTTGTGGGCCTATAGAACTACATGGAGAAGCACAACAAACCATAATCCTTATGAACTTGTTTATGGAAATCAAGTTTGGTTTCCCATAGAGTTCTAGATTCAAACTTTCAAAATGGCATTTCAGTTAGGACTTGATCTATCAGAGGCACAAAAGCATAAATTGGAGCAGATTAATGAATTGGATGAGATCAGACAAGATGCAGTTCAGAAAACAAGTCTAGTCTAGCAGCAAAGGACTAGATGGCATGACAAGTACATCAAAGAGAAGAAGTTCAAAGAAGGTGACTGGGCTCTCTTGTTTGATTCAAAATTCAAGGATTTTCAAAGTAAATTTCAAACACATTGGCTTTGGCCATATGAAGTTGTTAAAATTTTTAACAATGGAGCAGTAAAAATCAGGACAATAGATGAAGAAGATGTTACTTTTCTTGTGAATGGTCATAGATTGAAGCTATATCACAAACCACTCTCAAGGGAAGAATTTATTACAAAGTTCCAGGAAAACAGTGATGTGAAGTTAATGAAGAAGAATATTTCTTCTTCATCAACTTAATTGAATTTTCTGAAGTCATTTTATTAAAAAAATAAAAATAAATAATAATAATAACAATAAAGTATAAACATGAAAACCAATCAATGATTGGCTTGTTTATACAGAAAAGATAGGGTGAAAATCAGAATCTTTCTGACACTCTAACTTTCCCATTTTGTTTATGCAAGCAGCTATTACAAAATCATAAGTTCAGATCCATTTCACTTATGATCCATCTCATTTCTTTTCATTCCATTTATTCATTAATCCATATTCCATCTCATTCATTCATTCATTCACCTCATTCCATACTTCATCCACCTCATTTCCATTCCAGAATTTAAAACTTGATGTTTTTCTGCAATTGAATAATACACAGCAAAAATTGCAGGGTACTTTTCCACTCCATTTCATAAATTGTAATCCATCCCACTCCATCATTCACTTCATACATATTCAATTATACCATATTTCATCATCCATCTTCATTCATTCCATACAAAATTCCATTTACATTCCAAACCACTCCATTCCATGATTCAAGTTCTCTACAGGTACATTCTGCAATCAAACAGACATTCTGCAGCTAATCAGACTTTCAGCAGCCAGACAGTCATTCTGCAGCTACAGATCCTGAAGGCATTGATCAGCAGACATTTGAATTGCAAAAAAATGATCCTGCACATCCATGAACAATTCAAGATCAAGAAGGTTATGAAGACTCAAAAAGTTAATGATTTTCAGGGAAAACAAAGCATATGAAGATCACAAGAAAATCAAAGAAAAGGCAAAGGTATGAAGTAATTATAATGCCACATCATGAAAAAATTTAGTATAGTTTAGCTATGAATAATTCGAAAAGTTGTTTTGATTAATTTTATTGATCATGCCGAATAAACCTTCCGCAAAACTCTGGATAAAAATCCTTCTATTTCACCATTCCAAAACCCATATCCGATCATCATTTTAAAAAATCTCTAAACGGTTAAAGTGCTGAAGTGATTGAATTAATCACGTCACTAAGAATTTAATGATGATTTTTGAAATATCTTCGCGGTCTTTTCATTCATTGATTCATTTTCTTCACCTCACCTCATTAATTCATTCCGTAACCATTCCTTATCACTCCTTTCCGCAGCCGACTCTTAACCATTTCATTCTGTAGAACAAAGTTATCTCTGTAACAACCGTTGTCACCGTGAAACAGAGGAAACATTTGGGGAGCAAAAACAACTTGTTAACGGCCATTCTCACCGTGAGTAGAAGGCTGGTGAATTGAAGATTGAAGAAGAGTTATGGGCCTCATCGTGAGAACAGAACCAGTTGGCACTAATTATTTAGAAGGCTATCCCCAAATACGAGAAATGTTGCAACAAGCAGGATGGTTGCAATTCCTTGAAAAATTTAGTGGCTCCCACAAATAGGTTACTAAAACGTTTGCAAGGTCATTCAAAGGAGCCGAGGTTGAAGTTGGAGATATTAAATTCACTGACACAGAGGTTTTTATTGCAGAAGCAACATGATTGCTTAGACAAGGAGAAAAGTGGTTTAAGAACAGAGAATTCCATAACGAATCATTGAAACAGATCCTCAAGTCACCAAGTATGGATGTCACTGTGTTTAAAAAGGGTATCCCTAATTCTGCATTAAAGAACAAATGGAGAAACATGTTGCTTATCCTACAAAAATTCATCACTTGTGAAGGTAGATATGGTACTTTCTATGTTTACCATATTAGGTTGATAATGCATTTCCTAGAAGAAGAGCTTAATTTTCCCTATTTCTTGCTTCAAAGTTTAAAGAAAATGGCTTCAAGTGTCCAAAAGAGAATTCAATTTCTGGAGACAACCTTATACCACCATGGGTTAGTCAAGATTTTGATTGAGCATCATTTGAGCAAAATAGGGGATAATTGGGATAACTTCCTGGTGAGAAATCACTTTGAGGAACCAAAAGAGCCTTCACCTGAACATCAGCCTACAAAAAGAAGCAAAAGATGGAAATCCTCTAAAACTGAAACTGATAAAACAATACAAGAAAGTAGTGAAGAAATGATCTCTGAAAAATTAGTTCAGATTAAGGAGCAGCTTAAGGAAAAGAGAATCATAAGAAGAGTTGCCAGAGAAAAAGGAGAAGGGCCATCTCAACCGAGGAGGAGCCACAGACTGAGGGGCATACTAAAGAAAACAAAAGTTAAACAAACTGGGGTTATAAACATAGAAGATGAAGAAACACCTACTGAAGAGGATTTTGATGAAGAAGTTCCAGAAATTGATCCTGCACAGCAAGAAATTTACAACTATGTTGAAACATTGGAGAGAAAAGCTTCAGAGAGTAGGGACAGAACCCCTAGTCCTACACTCACCGAAATAGATGTGTTAAGAAGAGATAGGTATGAGCTGGAAGTACTTAATAGACATATCAAGACTGAGAATGATATTCTGAAGGAACAAGTTAAACTAAAAACCAGTATGAACTCAACCCTGTCTCTACAAATGGACAAAGTGGAAAAGGCTAATGAAAAGATGAAAAAGAGGAACAAGAAGTTAATCAGGGAACTTACCAATTTAAGGTTCAAGTTAGTCATCAGGAAGCCCAGAAGGCCTTTAACTACCAGACAAAGCAGAAGAAGAGGATTGGATGTTCTTGCAGAGGCCTCTGAGTTCATGGAATAGTTGCATGAGGACATGCAAGAATCTAGCAGTGGGGGTATGTTGAGCTCCAAAAATGTTCTTTCTTCCACCACATTCCACTCCATTTATTTTATCCATTATTAATCCCAGGCTCAAATGATCAATGAAATTAGTTAAAATTTCTTTAAGAATGAATATCGTGGCTAACTTGCTATGTTTTTATGGTTGTGTCATTGTAGTACTTTTTGAACTGAAACTAGCTACAGAATGCAGACATTCTGTAGCTAGTTGCCAATTCTGCAACCAGCTTCATGTTTATATAGGTTCCAGATGTCATCTTGGAGAAAAGCACACATGGGTGTATTCCACGTCATGTCCTCATCGTTTGTTTCCCTCCATGGAGATTGAACAGAATTCTGTACGGGGTTAAGCACGTGGAAACCCAAACTAGGAGGTAGACTCCTAACAGAATAAGGACAGTTCAGATTCTGTTACATGATCATGATCAGAGTCCTAGTTTAGTTTCTATTAGGAAAGACAATAATCCCCGTATTATCTCAAGTTCTGTTATGTATATTTTCTATAAATATGCTCGGGAAACCGAGAGAAAGGGGTTAGATTTTGGTTAGATTTTATGTTTTACTGTTAGATATTTGAAGTCCGTGAATACTCTATTTTGAGGTGATTCCTCTTTAATGAAAGAAGCAACATTTCCTTGAATGCGTTGAGCCAATTTTGAGCTAGATTTCATGCTACTTTGGTGGTAGAGGGCCCCTGCCTCCTAAGCGGCCTTGTTTATATAGTAGATAAGTGTTTTAATCTCGCTTTTATTTCTAGTTTAAGTAGATTTATGAAGCTTATGTTCATATTTGTTTATTTACTATCATAGTCAAACTTACTCTAATCAACTCTTCCAAAATATCATTATGAAGAATGAGGCACAACTGTGATAGTGTAGGTTTAGTTGCATTTACTTTCGTTAGTTATCACAGTTAAGACTTACTCTAATAAACTTTTCCAAAATATCATTATGATGGATAAGGCATAACTGTGGTATTGTAGGTTTTAGTTGTTAAGTTTAAACCAAGTAGCATAACCAATCTTACTCTTACAAAGCTCTTCCAAAATATCATAAAAATGAGTAAGAAGTAACTGTGGTGTCTTGGACTTTAGTTGTATTTGCTTTCAGTCTTGTGTTTATGTTCAATTGCTTTGAATGATACAACCATACTCGTTCTCACAAACTCTTCCAAAGCATCATTCATACTGAACCAGATGAACTGTAGAATTCCTTAGGTTAGTTGCATGATAGCTTAGTTATAGCACTCCGGAGGTAGAATGCATGTGGTTCAGTTCTGTCATTTCATTTGCAGTTTTATAATGACTTTTAATTTAACACTGTTCACTGAAGACTAGTAATACCCTAGTTTAGTCTTAACTTAGCTCACTGTGTTAACATTCTAGTGTAGTTGCCATCCATTGCATTTCAAATTGTATTAGTTGTTAAATTTAAATACCACGGTCTTCATTATTTACAAAACTTCTTTTGTTCCAAACTCATACTAATACATAATTATCTGGACATAAGATAGTATCAGTCTAAGGCCTGCAGTATTTTTGCAACCTTTTTACCATTTCACAAACAAGCCTCCTCTCAAAGACCATTCTAAAAAGGAATCTATAACTTTTGTATGAGGCCTAGTGGTGCTAGATTGGGTTGCAGAACAAAGTTAGAAGCTAGTTTAGAATAAAAATCTTATGGTGCTACAAATGTTCTTTTCCAAATGGATTTTAATAGACCTTTAATCATGGATGAGATGTTGTAACATTGTAAGTTGATTGTTTGATTGTTTAGTTAGGAGAATTTCATTTACACTTAGCTACCCATTTCTCAAGCTCTTCCAAAACATCTTTAATGAATGAATTGGAAAAGTTAAGCTCATGTTGTGATTTATTTTCTTGAAGTCATTATCAAGCTTTGTAATTTGCTAGCCATAGTTTAGGCTTTGTTTTGTTTCAGTATTTGCATTTTTCATTTGTCATCCATAATTTAGGCTTCACTCTGCTTTTCAACCAGTAGCTTCTTTCCAACAACATTTAGTTCTTTCCCTTGTGAACATAAAACCATTAAAAAAATCCAAAAACATCATAAAACATTAGACACAACGTAGCGAGAAACAATTACCTAGGCACATACAGTGCACCACACTTCAGCAGTTTACCAACCCTGGTTGACAATTAATGAACTCAATTTAGGAGACTAGGTTGAGCACAAACACAAACCATACATAGTTGTGACACCAGTGCAACCAATTCCCTTTGCTCCTTCTACCGCTATAGTGTCCCTAGCCCCTCCACAGGACCCTCCCCATGTGAAAACCCCTACAGGCAAGAAAAGAAAAACTCGAAAGGCGGCATCCAAAGACAAGGCCACCGCACCTGACCCTACCCCTCCCCCTCCCCAAGCCTCCAAGCCTTGTGCCTTGTGTGATGGTATCGGCCACCCCACCCATACTTGTCCTGAGTTTCCCCATATCTAACCAATGGTTAAAGTCGCGTTCCCTAAATCGATGGTCCCTGAAACCTCTGGTTCCTTCTCATCCGCAGCCAAGACCTCAAAGACTCTTCGCACCAACAAACCCTGTGCTCTGTGTGGTGTCCACGACCATTACTCTCACCATTTTCCTCACCTCACGCATTATCGGGCCTCTTTAGAGCTCATTCACGAGTACGAAATTGAACAAAATCAATCTGCCTCTCCCATCCTTGCTCAATATGCGTCAGGTCTACTCGAGGATCCTTCTGCTACCATTCACATTCCTCCCCGTGATGTTGAAATGTATGAATCTGCTGCTCCCCTCATATACCTATCATCATCTGCACAACCATCTGAGTACATTCCCTCTGAATCCACTCCATATGTTCCGCTTAATCCTCCCTCAGACACATTCTCGGGCTCTGCATGTTTTGACCATATTTTTACCTGTTCTTCTGTCATTCCCTGTGATGACCCATATCTGTGCCTCTCTTCCCATACTGTTGACTTCGGTAACTTTGCAGTGTCATATGGTCCACTTGACCTTTCCATTCCCTCTCATACTCACGATCATACCATCCGTATCTTCGATATTCTTCGCAGCCTGAGTTCTCGCTCTTCATCCCATAGTTCTCATTCATCTCCCTCTCATCGATCTATGAGTCCTAGAATTCCTACCCAGACTGCTCCCTCCCATAGTCGTCAGTGGATGTCTATCCTCTACTCACGCTGCCATCATTTTTCTCATCCCTCCCAGTTGTTGTCATGTGACACTATTACATCGGCCCTCTTCTCCACCCTTTATCTTGGCTATGCCGATGGGGCAAGTCGCTCTTCTTAGAATCTCTCTTCGGCAGCATGGGCCATATTTACCCCCTTGCATACCCTGGTTCTTACAAATGGGGTCTGCATTGGTAATGCCACCAATAATCAGGTCAAATATGATGTCTTGCGTGGTCTCTTAGTCGATGCCCTCTCTCATCACATCCTCCATCTGCATGTTCATTTAGATTCCCTGCTTCTTGTCCTACAACTTAATGGTGTCTATCATGTACATAACCCTCTCCTGTTTAGACAATATTTACATGTGAAACTTTCGATACGTGCATTTACATCTATTACTTTCCACCATATCCTTCGATGTCAAAATCACTACGTCAATCAAATTGCAAATCATGTTCTAGACTGGCATTTATCACACACAAGACAATAACATTTCACATCATCCACAAAATATACATAAATCATATATATCATATAACATGTGTTTTTAGAGTCCATCTACTCTAAAACATATCACATGCCCATAGCATGGTACAAAAAGAAAAACTACAAAATGGGGGGCACCACTTGCCCCTACAAAAACACTGGGGGGCACCATCTGCCCTACATCTAATCACTCTCCGAAGGATCTTGAGCCAATGGCTCTACTCCCGTAGCTCGTAGATCATGCACAGTCTGACCGAACATCGCCATGCTTCGCATGATACCTCTCCATTCCGAGGGTAGCCCAATACACAACTCTATGTATCGGTCATCTAAATCCTGCCAACCACGCTTCAACACACCGGTCAGCAGTCCCTCACATCTATGATGGATGTCCTCCACCAGTGTGGTCATCTCCTCGTTCTATCCTGTCGTCGATGCACTTGCACCTGTAGCTCTTTCTGCGGCAGGTCGTCCCATATATCCGGCCGATTTTACCAGAGCTATATCTGCATTCCAAAAAAGTATAAGGATTATCACCATGCATACTAGTCACAAACTTTAAAATGCACATAACATATTAGTTGTTTTTCACTTACCATCGGGTCCCCATACTTGACCAGGTGGAAGCGCCAAGTCCGGATCTCCCCAATAACTCATCCCACTATAGGGATAGTCGTCTATGTATAACAACATCTAATCCCAATGGGCAAAGAACTCTGGTCGGAACACCTGTCCAACCGACCCTCCCCCTCCTCTACTCAGTAGTTGTCCCCACCGACGCATTCGGGGCTCTCTCGGGCCCCCATCAAGAAACTGTATACGAGGTCGTAAGGTCAGGATCTTCTCAAAGAAGAAAGAGCACAATACCATCCCATACGCACAATCGTGATTCACTTTCCGCTTACATAGTGAAAGCTGTCGTTTCAATGACACCAACATCATCTGGGCCCACCCTTAGTATGTCCCACCCAACACACTCTCTACAATCATCATCTGCCCTCGAGTGATATGATGGAATGCCTGGTTGCCAAAAATCCGCAACACTGTTGCTGTGACTGCCCGGGTCTCCAATCTCTCCAGATCCCCAATCATTATCCGAGTCCCTTTGACTCGGACGCCTGGTCGACAATGTCGCTCAACAAACTCCATAATGTTATGCCCCCGTGGTAACACGGGCTGCGTATTCCCCACCATCCCCAATGGTGGGAGACCAGTCAAGAAATAAATATCCTGGATTGTCAGCTCGATCCTATGCCCCTACACTATAAACGCCTTATGATCTGGGTCCCAATAGCTGATAATCCGGGCCAACGAGGGCTCCTCATCTCTCATCAATGGGTTCTCCAAAAATTTAAGAACCCCAAATCTAGCCAGTGCATGATGGACACCCTGATCCACTTGGATTTCCATCCACAGTGTACCTAAGTCTCTCTCTCTCCATTTCATCAGTATATATACCATATCTGCACAAAAAAATCATTTTTTCAGTCTATTGATCCACGAAACTGCCTCTATTCACACCAAAACTAAATCTCAGTACAAAACAACACTGAAATCACCTCCCTCTCACAGGTCGCACTTTTCAGCAAAAACCTGGGCCAGGTCACACTTTTCAGGCCCAAACCTGTGTTCTAGGTTGCAGTTTTTGCCCCAAAAAGTGTGACCCGGTCGTGAGGAAGAAGTAGGGACAACTACTGAGCTTTCAAGCCCTAATCTGAACTTTGAATCCATCAAAAACAAAGAGTAGGATTAGACCTCTTACCTGCAACTGACGAATCACGATTCCAATGGTCAGTTTGTCCGCTACGATCGCCGCAATATTTAGGGCCTTCTCTCCTCTCCACATTCACCATAGCTACACAAGAAAATGAATGATTTTGGAGGGAAAATGCCTTATTAGAAGAAAAACCCCTGTTTTTTCTTTCGCCAGCTGCGACCACACCGTAGCCCCATTTGACAAACCGTCTGCACCGTTGGAAAGATCTCATTGAGCACTCAAATAAGTGTTTGTTAGTTTTTCATGTTTTTATAATTCATCCAGACACATTTTGTCCATTAAGGATCTTTTCATATCTTCTCAAAATCGAATTTCTTCACTTACCACACTTGTACCAGGGGCACCACTTTGCCTCCTTACTTGTCTTTGTTCGTGTTGATTTTCATCATGAGCTACCCTATTGTACTTGTTAGCCACCTGTAAAATTTGATTATACCAAATGTGGCTAAATATGTTTTGAGCCTTCAAGGAACAATTTTTCCCCATCAAAAACTGTTGGCTCTTGAAGACTCTTGAAGGCCTCTTACCTCTGTCCAGATCCCATACTGCTGTTTTACATCCTAAAAACCTCTGAAATCCTACAAAAATCCAAAGTGAAAGACTACTGCAGGCCCCTTGTTCCCTTCCTTTTCGTCCAAACTAACCTGTTTTAATATCCCTCCATTCCCCATGAAAATCCCTCATTCCCACGTTTCTGCTATTTCCCCTCATCAAAATTCATTTCATAAATATAAAAAACCCACTTTTTTAACCTTACCGTAACCTTCTTTTCCTTTGAAAAAACATTAAAAAGCCATAGAAAACGCATATTTTCTATGTTCTAGGCTTAAGCCCCCTCGGGCTAAGCCTCTAACGCTTTTTCGTCCATGCGCCTGAGCACCAGAACCAACTGCTAAATCTCGCGGGCGCTTATCCTTTCCAATATTTTATCCGCCCAAAGACATTGAAAACCTTTGTAAATTCATGTTTTTTAGGTTTTTAATTTATTTCCAAAGTTTTCTGCCATGTAAATTATGGAGAAATCTCAACCGTCGATCTGCTTTGCAGATCAGACGGTGTGGAGCACGACTTACCATGTGGTCCCTGCCATCCGTGCGTTGTTTCCCAAACCCGCCTGGTATCCTTCGCACTGCCTTCGGGCCAAAAGATGTTTTCTTCCATTGGCCAGCGATTCCATACGCTATGTGACGCATGTCCCTTGTACGAGTTGAAAACCGCCGTGCAACCATCATCCATCGCGCGTTATAGTTCGTACCAGGATGCCTAGCGAAATCGATCTCTGCTGTTTGATCTGGGCCCACTCATCCAACGATTTTTGATCGCCGAAAGTGTTCGATGTTTAACCAAAGTACCCGCGCGATAAACATGCCCTCGTATAGTAGCAAACTAATCCCCGTCGTTGATCTGATCTGCAGATCGATGGCCCATATTGCGTCGTCCTATTCTGTTGCCCAGTCAAGGATTCCCCGCCGCTGACTTTCCATTGCCCGCTCCCGACCGTCAATCATGCGCGATCAACGGCTCTGATCTAATCCTCCCCTCCCCCCCCCATGTTTTTTCGACCATTCTGAGATTAAATCTCGACCGTTGAATGATGCCATCCAACGGCCCTGCTTCTTCCGTACATCCTTCAATGCAGATTGACCTATAAACGTAGGATTTTGTAACATTTGTTTGTTTTTGTAGGGTTTAATGTTTTTCTGCTTAAATGAATAATTTTCATAGGTTGAGGATGATGATCCTCTGGCCTTTTAATACATCAGAGAAATAATCAACAGCGTTAAAATACATGTTTCGTCAATGTTTTCTCAGGCATTGATGCCTTATAAACTCTGCACAGCCCCACACGACAGCAAGAAAAACCATGAAATAGGGACTGTTGAAGATTATCAGTGTCGAAGACCAGGATGAAGCAGAACAGAGAATTAATGGACAGATCAGTGGGGATTATGGCTAAGACAGTTATCAAAAGCCTAATCCCCAATATAAAGCACAGTTTAAAGAAAAACCTAAAGTGTTTTATCAAGAAAACCCTCCACCGCCACAAATGGAGGCGAATTGATTCCTCCCAGCAACCAAAGTGCCACCTGTACCTCAAAGTATTCAGTCAGGAACATAATTTATTGAGAAAAATCAGATATTTTTCCTCGACGCAGCCGAAGAGTTACTTCTGCCAGGGATTTAATGAAATAATATCTGCAGAGTAACCCTAAAATCACCCAGAGCCTCAAAGGTCAACAAAAGCTCCCACCGAGCTTAAAACATGAGTGAAAATCAATTAATACAGTGAAACACCTGTACAATTTCTTCATTGAGCCCCCCAAGGGCCAAGAAAACATTAATGTTGTATTAATTGTATTTGAGATCTTTTATCAGATCTCACCTCCTCATCTTTCTATAAATACTTCAGTAGAAGATAAGTGAGGGGTTGGTTGTTGATGTAATCGCTGAAGCATTGTAATGTAATTGAGCTGAAGACTCCCGATTGTAAATAGTGATTCACTGGCTCTTGGACCTCTGCTTGTGACATATAAGTTATGTTGTGAAAGAAAGATGAATTAACACACTGGACTTGAAGATTGCAACTATTTTGGAGCATCAATACAAGCTGATTTATGGGATCCTGGTCTACGTCAACGGTGATGTTATTCTCATGGTGACTTGTGATTTTGATTTTGTTTTCATTTTGTTTCACATTCTTCTGTAAATAATAGTTTAAACAGTGTTAGGACCTACTGCATACCAGTAACCTTCTCTGGCTGAAAAATCTTTATTTAAATGTTTTCTTTCAACTGTGTTATTTGGAAATGATTTAATTCGGTTTGAGCATAGGAATGTTGGCGTTCCCTCGTCTTATTGTCTTAGATGAATATTATTTTTGAATGTTACTTTCAATATATGTTGTGTGAAGATGAACTGAGGAAGATATGGTGAGCCCTAGTCCCAGTCTTGTTTGCATAACTATTTGATTGTTTCCCTTAGAATGCGTTAAAAGCTGGATAGTTTCAAAGTACTTACCAGATATTAGGCCATTCTATGTTATCTCTGTGATTTTCTTGGAAGTAGCCAAGTAAAGAAGAGCTAGGAGAGGATTTGTGGTGAGCTCGACCCGCTAGCTTCTACTCCAAAGGTTGCCTTCAAGTTTCCCTTAGTTTTTGTATGTTTTCTATTGAAAGTGTATCAAAGGCTGGCTAGTTTCAAAGTACTTACTAGATCTTAGTTTTCTTTCATGTTTTTCTTAAGTGCCTGGTCAAAGGCTAGCTAGTTTCAAAGTACTTACCAGATCCTGGGCTGCTCTTTGTTCTGCATCTGTTTATTTCCCCTTCTTAATGTATCATTCCATTCCATAAATAAAACCTTTAAAGAGATCCTTAAACATAGATGACTTGCCCCATGGACCACTCTTGCCTCTTGCTGTTCCAATTAGATCCTATTATGACTCCATAGCCCAATGGACTAAATACCTACCACCATCTTTCTTCTTGGTCAAAACTTACTCTTTTGCTTGCAAGTTCTCACTTTTGAACCTTTTTACCTTTAGGACTTTTCACCTCTAACAGCAGTCATGTTCAACCATCCAAAGAACAAATAAAACCCTTGGACTTCATAACTAGCCTAATATCATTATTCCAAACTTCAAATACAAATCCATCTTTGCACCTATTGGAGAGATGCCTCTCCAGATTCAGGAGGGCTAGATCCTAGAATCCCAAAGTTGGTTGAAACAATGTTGTTTCTGTAATTGGACTCTACCAATCTTGCTAATAAATTACAGATCCCCAACATTTCTGGTGACTCCACTGTGGATTGAGTTGAGTTTTCATCTCATTTTCTTTTGATTTTCACACAAAACTTTGAGAGTAAAAAGCAGCATTTTCAAGCACTACCAAGAAATGGTAATCATGATGAAACTTGTTTGAATCAGTTACAATCTAGGTCAGCCTTAGGATTCTCATAAGACTTTATCTAACCTTGAAAAATCAGCTAGCTTAGCCATAAGAGTAGACTGTCTTTGTCTCACAACCGTAGCTAAGTTTTGATGCAAAGTTAGGACATTCTTAGAAAACCACACAAATAAAAACTAACTCAGAAAATACCAAAAATACTTCAGATTGGTGGCAAAACACTTAGTCCTATATTTTACTTACCTTTTGTTGTGTTTTACCCTATACTCTTAGACAAATCCTGGAAAGGGCCAGGTAGCCTTCGGATCTCATCCTCTTTTAGAGGTGAAATATCTGGTGAATGCCCTCCCAGTCAATCTCTGGTTAGAGTTTGTTGTGTTTCCGGATATCCTTGAAAATGATATTTCTCAAGGACTGTGGTGGACAGTGTATCTCTTAGAAAACATTCTAAACTTTCCACCTGGCGACTCCACAATCCTGATCAGACCTTAAGACTCCACTGGGAAGAACCCTTATCATCATAACATCATTTAAAACTCAGTTAGAGGACTGTTGGATTAAAATTGTCAAAACAGATTAGTTAACCCCTTAAAGACTGTCATACCTGGTTGAACTTTTCTTGTCATTTGGGTCTAAAAACACAGCATAGTGGCTCCTAGGAAGATTCACACTAGAGCCCATCCTGACCCTGATCCACCTGAGATAGTTGATAACCCAGAAAGAATCCTTAGGAAGTCTCCTAAGATAGAATTATCAACTGTTTTCAGATCACCCTTGAGAGCTAATTCTATCCCTGAAAATATTTCAACTCTACAACAATCACAAGATGATTTAGTCAATCCCTTTAGAACTAGGTCCCTCGATGATTTAGATCAGTTATATTCTTAATCTTCACATTCATCTCCTGAAACAAGTGAACATCTTGGGAGTAGAGAAACAACACCCCCCAATTTACATTTTCTTTATAATCTAGGTGTCTCTCGTCCAAGATCAGCTCAACAATCTACTGCAGTTCCATCCACTTCTGTTCATCCTTCATCTACTGTTCAAACCACTCCATTTCAGCCCACACCTCCTCTTGTCAATCCACCCCTTGTAAACCCACCCCCACCACATATCATGGCACCATGGTATGCTCCCTTAGTCCTTCTTGTACCATTAGTCAATCTTCCACAGGACTATCAGTCCAAAATCCCATTGTATGATGCTAGCAAAGCGATAACTGCATCACAACATGTGGATAATATGGATGACTACTTTGACAGAAATGAAATTGATAATGATTCTGTCAAGATTAGACTATTTGCTCAAAGTCTGGGTGAAAAGTAAGAAAATGGTTTAAAGGCTTAACCCCCAATAGTATTAATGATCTCCAAGGTTTCCATCAAAAATTCTTAAACAAATGGGAAGTAAGGAAGAATCCTCTCCAAGTTCTTGCTGACTACAACAATCTCCATAGAAACCCCAGGGAAAGTGTACAAGCCTATTGTACTAGATTTAACAGTGTGTATAATGCACTTTCCCCAGAATTAAAACCTCCACAAGGCTCAGCCTTAAACAATTTTCCTGAAGGGTTTGACGTTGACATGACCTATTCACTCAGAGAGAGAGATTTTGCAACCCTTGAAGACATGCAAAGAGGTTCTCTTTCTGTAGAAGTCAACCTAATGGAGAAGAGAGAAAGGATGAAAGATGAAAAGAGAGTATCTTTTAGAGAGGAATCCACACCTACTACCTCAAACTCAAAGATGGAAATAATGATGGAAGAAATGATGAAGAAAATGAGCATCCTTGAGAGAGCACAAGCAAGTCAAAATCAAACTACTCCTCAAAACAGAAACCAAAACCAGAACCAAAATGTAAGAAGAAACCAACCTCCAAACAGACCCAGGGAAGATGATCAACAGATCACTCCTCCCTTTCATCAAAACTATGTAAGTGAGGTTGAGGAAACAGATGAAATAACATAGGATAATGATATGAACCTATTTGGGGTAGATGACGAGGACTTCGAGGTTCATTATGATAGAAAAAAGGGTCTTTACACACCTTATGATGAAAAAAGAGATGATGATGAAAATCATTATCAAGACATGGAAAATATCGTCATAGAGACTCAAAAAGAATATGACCTTAGAAGCAAGACCAGTCAACAAACCCCCAACACCAATACCTCTGACCAATCTTCACAAAACAACACTACAACCAGGCCTAAAACAGTTAAACAAAAAGAAAAAATAGTGGCTGTTGATTCTAGTAAAGGTAAAGAGAAAGGCACTCAAAATAATGAAAACAGAGTGAAGACATTAGTAGTACTAACACTTCAGCTAGTACTCCTATCAAAACAATTTCATCAAATGTAAATAAAACAAAACAACAACCTGACATTGCTGATAAAGTGACAGCTAGTAAGGCTGAGACAAGTGCTCCAAAGAACCAAATTCCGTTCAGCTTGGAGAAATAACTTTCAAAGATCAAAATCTCTATTCCCCTCACTGATTTAGTTGCCCAACATGTATATAGAAACCAAATTTTGAAGGCTTTAAACATAGAAGAAAACAATGACACTCTCAATCTTAATGATGACCAACCAGAGCTTATTTTTGGTCCAACGATTGAAGGTAAATATCAAGAAGGACATGTTCCTCCCTTTTATGTAAGTCTAAACATTCATGACAAAATTCTACACAACGCTATGCATGAATCAGGGGCTTCTCATAATTTAATGCCAAAAGCTGTAATGGAGAGCCTGGGTCTTGAAATCACCAGACCTTATAAATACCTTTACTCCTTCGACTCAAGCAGAGTAAAATGTCTAGGGTTGATCAAAGACCTCTATGTTAACTTAGCCCAGATTCTAGCCAAGTCTTTAGTGATGGATATTGTTGTGGCTGATGTACCCCCAAAGTATGGAATGCTTTTATCAAGATCTTGGGGAGCTAAGGTATAAGGTACTATGCAGATGGACATGACCTATGTGACTATCCCTATTTTCAACCAAAATCGAAGACTTTACAGGGAGTCCCATATGCAATACACAGTCAGAAGTCAAGACAGACCACAAAACTATCCTCTGTACTCCGTGAGTACAGGCCTTGATTCTTTTATCATGTTCAATGATGAAATCCTTAATGAACAAATCACTTTAACAGAATTAGTGACCAAAAGGGAGGAAGAGGAACATAATGCTCAAGTGTCTAAGCAGTTTGCTATATTTGAAAACATTAGCAAACCAAATACAGGTCTTGAACTACAAGTCATCAATCCATTAGACTTAAATCTTGATAGTCAAGAGAACAATCCTCAAATCGATGAGAAACTTGAGGATTTAAAACAAAAACAACTTAGTGCTGATATTCAAGAAACATCTGGAAGCACGGTAGTTGATGAGGACATTCACCAAACAGATAAAACTGATAAAATTCCTCTGTGGAGAATGTATTTTGATGGGTCGTGCACTAGAACTAACGCTGGTGCAGGCGTTTGGATCTGCAACACTGAAAGCAAACACACAGAATGCATTTCATCCAAGTTAAACTTTTAGTGTTCTAATAACATAGCAGAGTATGAATCCCTACTCTTAGGCTTACATTTGTTAAAAAATTTAGGAGCCCAGAGAATCAATGTGTATGGGGATTCTGAGTTAATCATTAGGCAAGTCAATGGGGAGTATAATGCACATCATCCCAGACTTAGGGCCTATCATAACGATGTCATGGATCTTTTAAAAACATTTGAAGAGTCCAAATTAATTTTTGTCCCAAGGAAAAGAAATATTATAGCCCACAATTTAGCCTTTGCAGCCAGGACATGTTTAACGCCATATGAGACCAAGGATTGCTCAACTCAGATAAAATTTAGACCAGCTGTGCCTGATAACAAAAAATATTGGCAGGTGTTTGACGGAGATAAACAAATAGAAGACTTCATGCAATTCAGAAATGAATTTGAACTGCATAGCTCAGATTCAGACTATGATACAGACTGCAGTGAAGAAAATTTTCTTAGTGAAGAAGAACCTTCTCCTGAGCTTGTCAATATCAACCTTCAGACTAGCAAACTTAGAAACAAAACAGAATTGAGTGCTGAATCAGAAACAGAAGAATTAGAAACTCTGCATTCTAAAGATGAAAGTTTTCCAAGTGGTCTAGCACCTTTAGAAGAGTTGTTTGATTTTAATGATGTGACCAAAAAACCTAAACTGGAACCTGTAGAGACTAAAGTGGAAGAGTGCAACATAGGCAGTGAGGAAAAACCGAAAATGATCAAACTGTCCAAAACTTTGCCAGCTCACATTAAACTCAAATACATAGAGTTGTTCAAAGAATTTTCTGATTTTTTTTCATGGAGTTACGAAGATCTTAAGTCATATGACACTAAAATAATACAGCACAAAATCCCTCTTAAAGAAAACAAAAACCCATTCAAACAGAAACTGCGCAGAATAAACCCTGTACAACTGCCTTTGGTTAAGAAGGAAATCATGAAGATGTATGAAGCTGGTATTATTGTCCCTATTAGATATTCTGAGTGGGTATCTAATTTGGTGTCTGTTAGGAAGAAGACTGGAGAAATCAGGCTTTGTATAGATTTTAGAGATTTAAACAAAGCTTCGTTGAAAGACAACTACCCTTTACCAAAAATGGATCATATTTTACAAAGGGTGGTGGGGTCCAAAAGAATTTCTTTGCTTGATGGCTATTCAGGGTATAATCAGATCTTAGTTCACCCTGCTGATCAATTAAAGACAACTTTTACTACACCATGGGGCACTTTCATGTATATGAAATTGCCTTTTGGTCTAATGAATGATAGAGCAACCTTTCAGAGATCCATGGACATAGCATTCTCATAAGAACTGGGTTTCTTCATCATTATATATCTTGATGATGTAACTGTGTTTTCAAAAACAGATGAAGAGCATTTAGAACATTTAAGAAAAATTTTCGAGAAATGCAGAAAGTTTGGGATATCTTTAAACCCTAAGAAAACTCTATTTGGTATCCAAGAGGGTAAACTTCTTGGGCACATTATTTCTGAGGAGGGTATAAAGATAGATCCAAAGAGGATTGAGGCTATATTGCAAATCTCTCATCCTCGAAACATCAAAGAGTTGCAGTCTTTCATTGGAAAGATTAACTTTTTGAGAAGGTTCATCCCCAACTTGGCTGAGCTCCTTAAGAATATCAAAAACATGTTAAAGAAGGAGCAAGGGATAAAATGGACCTTGGAAGCAAAGACATCCTTTGAGCTAGTGAGACAAGCATTAACCAAAACACCGGTTCTCATAAGTCCTGATTTTTCAAAATATTTTATATCTTTTCATTTTCATTAGAACATACCATAACTGTTGTCATTTTACAGAAAAATCCACAAGGACAAGAGCAGCCTATTGCATTCTTTAGTAAGGCATTGAGGGATGCCCCATTGAAGTACAACATTATGAAAAAGCAAGCTTTTTCTTTGGTTAAAGCTTTAAAAGATTTCAAGGTGTACATCCTTCACTCACACATCATTGCCTTTGTCCCAAATTCAGTGATTAAAGACATTCTAACACAGGACCCAGATGGTAAGAGAAGTAAGTGGATTGTTTTTATTCTTGAATATGATTTAGAGATAAAACCCACTAAGCTCATCAAAGGCCAAGGTCTAGCCAAATTAATGGCTGAGTCAAATTGTGAAGTTCTTGATATTCATATGATTAATGCTTTAGATGATCAAGAAGAAATCTCGACACCCATTGTTGAAAACCATTTCATGAATTCCTATTGGTATGCTGATATTGTTTATGTTTTGCTTAATTTAAATACACCTCCTGGTTTATAAAAAAAAAGGCAAGATTCTTGAAGTTGAAAGCAGTAAACTATTGCATTATAGATAGATGTCTTTATTGGAAAAATTCAAGTGGTATATTTCTTAAATGTTTGCCTGAGTTTGATGCAGAGAAGGTTAAGTAGGAATTCCATGAAGGAGAGTGTGGGGGTCATTTGTACTGGAAGTCAACAACCAACAAAATTTTGAGGGCTGGTTTCTATTGGCCTACTCTTTTTCCTGATATACACAAGATGATCATTGCCTGTCATAAATGCCAACTATTTGAAGGCAAGAGAAATTGCTACCCCTTCCACTGCATCCAATCACTGTTGAAGCTCCTTTTGAATAGTGGGGACTTGACTTCATAGGAGAAATCCATCCACTATCTTCTGCCCAGCATAGGTGGATTCTTACTGCCACAGACTATTTCACTAAGTGGATAGAAGCCATTCCTTTTAGGTAGGCCTATGATTCAGTTATCATAAATTTCATAGAGACTAACATTCTCTCCAGATTTGGCTGTCCTACCAAAATTATCACTGATAACGCAGCAACATTTGGATCAAAGAGGATGGTTGACTTCTGTCATAGATATCAGATATCATTGGGGCATTCCATAGCCTATTACCCTCAAGGTAATGGACTGGTATAATCTTCAAACAAAAGCTTAGTGAACATAATCAAAAAACTATTGGAGGACAATAAAAAGTCTTGGCACACAAAGTTGGTCCATGCACTCTGGGCTGACAGATTAACTTTGAAGAAATCTATTGGTATGTCACCTTTCCAGCTTGTGTATGGTACGGATGCAATTTTTCCTAATAGCCTTGGTGTACCAGTGATGAAGCTCATTCAAGAGTTGCAGACTGAAGAAAATGACATGACCAGAAGAATAAATCAAACCATTCATCTTCAGCAGAGTAGAGAGGAAGTGTATAATAAAGCATTACAGAAGCAGGACATCATCAAAAATATTTTTGACAGAAGAAAAAAGGCCAACAATTTCAAGATTGGGGAAAAAGTTTTAAAATGGGACTCAAAGAGGGAAGAAAAAGGCAAGCATGGAAAATTTGATAACCTATGGCTTGGCCCTTACTCTATTCATTCAGTTGCTAGTAATAATGTTTTTTTCTTACATGAACTAGATGGAACAGAATTGTTTGGGGGTCTTGTCAATGGCAAGATGCTTAAGCATTACTTCTCTTGATACATTTTATGTTTGAAAACTTTTTACCTTTTTTCCATTATAAATATTCCATCCACCATTGCATTCAAGGTTA
Source organism: Pinus albicaulis (assembly GCA_034641835.2). Lineage (NCBI taxonomy): Eukaryota > Viridiplantae > Streptophyta > Pinopsida > Pinales > Pinaceae > Pinus > Pinus albicaulis. Next base: position 165,879,941 of record CM076573.1, read on the forward strand.
TGAAAAATCAAAAAATACAAAAACAAAGAAAATAAAGAAAAGAGGGCAGAAATGAAAACAAGAAAGGCAAAGCCCCATGCCAAAAAGAGAAATAAACTTGAAAGCGTGCAAGCTCAAATGCCACTCCTCAAAAACACACTTTTAGTTAGTCAAACTATTTAATCTTGACTAATTAGCTTTAAATTTTTTTGCTGATAGGATAGTGAATTCAATTTGCCAAACTGTTCAATCTTGGCTTAGCAGTGGATAGATTAGGATAGAAATTGAAGGTTCAAACAAATTCAAAATCTGAACCAAAGTTTCCAAAAAGAGATGACTCAAACTGTTTTATTTTCTGAGTCATAAAAAAGAAAAACTGGTTCTAATTTGCCCAAAATCTGAACCAGAAGAAAAGCAAGGACAGCTCAAGAAAAAGCAAAAGTAGAGCTGTGAAGAAAAGAGAAGGCTATGATGAGAAACTTTCAGATCTTAAGCCTTCCATTTTGTTTTTATATTCTGCAAATAATAATCTATGTGCAGCTTGTTTTCATGCCATAGATCACAGTAAGTCAAACAGCTTAATCTTGACTTGACTGTTTTTAAATTTCTGTTGTAGAATTTAGAGAATGAAAGTCTGTTCGACAGTTTAATCCCAACAGAGAGTAGATTAGGTAGATAAATATCTGAGCTCAACTGTTTAATTTGAGTTCAGGGAGAAATAAGGAGTAGAATTAGATTAGTTTTTATGCTTTCAAAAGAATAAAATGTTGTGAAAAGAGTTTTCCAATCCAAGTGCACTCTGACGAAGAAAAAATGTTAGATCAGTAGGATTGGGTAGGTAGAAAGTTGTATTGATGAAGTCCATTATTCTTTCATAACTGATACTTTTTTTTCAGAGCAAAGCAAGATCATCCAGCAAAATAAGAGCAATCTAAAGGATGAGGCACATGGTCAACATCCCAGAGAAAATAATAGATCAGGCACAAGTCAACCTCCCAGAGAAATCAAGTTTGAATTCTTGATGCCTTCAAGAAGGCACCATCCCCAAGTGGAGCCACTGTTAGCCACCTGTAAAATTTGATTATACCAAAGGTGGCTAAATATGTTTTGAGCCTTCAAGGAACAATTTTTCCCCATAAAAAACTGTTGGCTCTTGAAGACTCTTGAAGGCCTCTTGCCTCTGTCCAGATCCCATACTATTGTTTTACATCCTAAAAACCTCTGAAATCCTACAAAAATCCAAAGTCAAAGACTGCTGCAGGCCCCTTGTTCCCTTCCTTTTCTTCCAAACTAACCTCTTTTTCTATCCCTCCATTCCCCATGAAAATCCCTCATTTCCACGTTTCTACTATTTCCCCTCATCAAAATTCATTTCATAAGGTTAAAAAACCCACTTTTTTAACCTTACCGTAACCTTCTTTTCCTTTGAAAAAACATTTAAAAGCCATATAAAATGCATATTTTCTATGTTCTGGGCTTAAAACCCCTCGGGCTAAGCCTCTAACCCTTTTTCGTCCATGCGCCCGAGCGCCAGAACCAACTGCTAAATCTCGCGGGCGCTTATCCTTTCCAATATTTTATCTGCCCAAAGACATTGAAAACCTTTGTAAATTCCTGTTTTTTGGGTTTTTAATTTATTTCCAAAGTTTTCCGCCATGTAAATTATGGAGAAATCTCAACCGTCGATCTGCTCCGTAGATCGGATGGTGTGGAGCGCGACTTACCATGCGGTCCCTGCCGTCCGTGCGCTATTTCCCAAACCCGCCCGGTATCCTTTGCACCGCCTTTGGGCCAAAAGCTGTTTTCTTCCATTGGCCGGTGATTCCATATGCTATGTGACGCATGTCACTTGTACGAGTTGAAAACCGTCGTGAAACTATCGTCCATCGCGTGTTATAGTTTGTACCAGGATGCCCAGCGAAATCGATCTCCACCGTTCGATTTGGGCCCACTCATCCAACGGTTGTTGATCGCCAAAAGTGTCTGATGTTTAACCAAAGTGCCCACGCGATAAACATGCTCTCGTATAGCAGCAAATTAATCCCCGCTGTCAATCTAATCTACAGATTGACGGCCCATATTGCGTCATCCGATTCCGTTGCCCAGTCAACGATTCCCCGCCGCTGACTTTCCATTGCCCGCTCCCGACCGTCGATCATGCGCGATCAACGGCTCTGATCTAATCCTCCTCCCCCCATGTTTTTTTGACCATTCTGAGATTAAATCCCGACCGTTGGATGATGCCATCCAACAACCCTGCTTCTTCCGCACATCCTCCGATGCAGATTGACCTATAAACGCAGGATTTTGTAACATTTGTTTGTTTTTGTAGGGTTTAATGTTTTTCCGCTTAAATGAAGAATTTTCATAGGCCGAGGATGAAGATCCTCCGACCTTCGAATACATCAGAGAAATAATCAGCAGGGTTAAAATACATGTTTCGTCAATTTTTTCTCAGGCATTGATGCCTTATAAACTCTGCACAGCCCCACACGACAGCAAGAAAAACCATGAAATAGGCACAGTTGAAGATTATCAGTGTCGAAGACCAAGATGAACCAGAATAGAGAATTAATGGATAGATCAGTGGGGATTATGGCTAAGACATTTATCAAAAGCCTAATCCCCAATCTAAAACACAGTTTAAAGAAAAACCTAAAGTGTTTTATCAAGAAAACCCTCTACCGCCACAAATGGAGGCGAATTGATTCCTCCCAGCAACCAAAGTGCCACTTGTACCTCAAAGTATTTAGTTAGGAACATAATTTATTGAGCAAAATGAAATATTTTGCCTCGACACAACCGAAGAGTTACTTCTGCCAGGGATTTAATGAAAGAATATCTGCAGAGTAACCCTAGCATCACCCAGAGCCTCAAAGGTCAACAAAAGCTCCCACTGAGCTTAAAACATGAGTGAAAATCAATTAATATAGTGAAACACCTGTAAATTTTCTTCATTGAGCCCCCCAAGGGCCAAGAAAACATTAACGATGTATTAATTGTATTTGAGATCTTTTATCAGATCTCACCTTCTCATCTTTCTATAAATACTTCAGTAGAAGATGAGTGAGGGGTTGGTTGTTGATGTAATCGCTGAAGCATTGTAATGTAATTGAGCTGAAGACTCCCGATTATAAATAGTGATTCACTGGCTCTTGGAGCTCTACTTGTGACATATAAGTTAGGTTGTGAAAGAAAGATGAATTAACACACTTGACTTGAAGATTGTAACTGGTTTGGAGCATCATTACAAGATGATTTATGGGATCCTGGTCTATGTCAACAGTGATGTTATTCTCATGGTGACTTGTGATTTTGTTTTTGTTTTCATTCTGTTTCATATTGTTCTGTAAAGAATAGTTTAAACAATGTTAGGACCTACTGCATACCAGTAACCTTCTCTTGCTGAAAAATCTTTATTTAAATGTTTTCTTTCAACTATGTTATTTGGAAATGATTTAATTCAGTCTGAGCATAGGAATGATGGAGTTCCCTCGTCTTATTGTCTTAGCTGAATATTATTTTTGAATGTTACTTTTAGTATATGTTGTGTGAAGATGAACTGAGGAAGATATGGTGAGCCCTGGTCCCAGTCTTGTCTGCATAACTGTTTGATTTTTTCCCTTAGAATGTGTTAAAATCTAGATAGTTTCAAAGTACTTACCAGATCTTAGGCCATTCTATGTTATCTCTGTGATTTTCTTGGAAGTAGCCAAGTAAAGAAGAGCTAGGAGAGGATTTGTGGTGAGCCCGACCCGTTAGCTTCTACTCCAAAGGTTGCCTTCAAGTTTCCCTTAGTTTTTGTATGTTTTCTATTGAAAGTGTATCAAAGGCTGGCTAGTTTCAAAGTACTTACCAGATCCTAGTTTGCTTTCATGTTTTTCTTAAGTGCCTGGTCAAAGGCTGGCTAGTTTCAAAGTACTTACCAGATTCTAGGCTGCTCTTTGTTCTGCATCTATTTATTTCCCCTTCTTAATGTATCATTCCATTCCATAAATCAAACCTTTAAAGAGATCCTTAGACATAGATGAATTGCCCCATGGACCACTCTTGCCTCTTGCTGTTCCAATTAAATCCTATTATGACTCCATAGCCCAATGGACTAAATACTTGCCATAATCTTTCTTCTTGGTCAAAACTTACTCTTTTGCTTGCAACTTCTCACTTTTGAACCTTTTTACCTTTGGGACTTTTCACCTCTAATAGCAATCATGTTCAACCATCCAAAAAACAAACAAAACCCTTAGACTTCATAACTAGCCTAATATCATTATTCCAAACTTCAAAGACAAATCCATCTTTTCACCTATTGGAGAGATCCCTCTCCAGATTCAGGAGGTCTAGATCCTAGAATCCCAAAGTTGGTTGAAACGATGTTGTTTCTATAATTGGACTCTGCCAATCTTGCTAATAAATTACAGATACCTAACAGCTTCGAAAGATCTGACATGTATGTCATATGTTCCGATAAGTTGATTTGGATAACATGAGGAATTGGATAACAATGATAAATTCCCTTAATTTGGGGTATTGGACGATCAAATGATCAGGTTCATCGCATAAAGGGAAAACCAAGAGGTGATGTGTGGCCTAATTTTTCCTTCTTGGTGTTTGCACCATTAGGTTTATTGGGTAAGAGCATGATGTTGGTTCTTCTCTTATGTATAATATGGTCCTGGATCCATATTCCCTTATCTGGATGGATGGATCCAAGGAGTTGGATTTCTCTAGGGCGTGTAATGCATCCCTATATCAAGGAATATCTGTGCAATGATAGGTGTAATGCCCATATTCTATACATTTAGTGCATGCATTGTTTGTGTGTAATGTCTTGCCTTGTCTGTTTGTGACCTTTTCCCTTTTTTTTGGAGTTGGGATCACAGTCTCTCTTTTGGCATGTCGAAGAGCTTTCAACTTTTCTAACTCCAGGAAAATTTTGGTAGGATGGCCTATGATATTACACAATCCACAAGGTTGAGATGCCCTAGTAATCCTAGGTACATCAACCTTCTTCCCTTTATTGTTATCCTTTGTGGTAGTACCAGTTGGTGTCATTGCAGGGCATTATTGTGCTATTGTGACCTCTTAGGAGGTAATAGGAGTTATTCTTATAGTGGTAATGCCTAGGTTTCCCGACGTGGCCAGAGGGGACAAATACTAGACTGGTATTGCAAAAGACATATTTGGAAATGTAAGAGTTGCCATGACTTGTTGCAAAACAAAAATAGGAGGTGGGTACAAAAAAGGGTTCTAGGAGATGGCATATGATAGGAATGTCAAATAAGTGGTGACAACATCTGTGATGCCGGGTTCTGGCTCCAGGCTACTCTCGGTGTTTGATGAAATTGTTAACCACCTATAAATTCTGATATACCTAATGGTGGCTAAATTTGTCGTCAAGACTTCAAGAGATATATTTCCTTTTAAAATCCATCATCTTTGAAGTCTTATGATGATTCCTTATCCTCTGAATTAATCTTCACTGTTGTTTCCCTCTAAGCCCTCAAAACCATGCTCATTGCCAAGAGAAAACTGCTTATAATGCTCCATTTCCCACCATTCACCTCTCCATTTCACCCCCTATTTAACCCTCCATATTCCTCTTTCTCCCTCATGAATTACCCTTCAAATGCCCATTTCATCCAAAACCCTATGATTAAACCTTATATCTCCCTCTGATTTGGGTTAAAAATCCTTTCTTCACCCTATCGAAACTTTTGTTCTGCCTTAAAAATCCCTCTATTTAGGCCTAAACGCAATCTTTGCACTATAGAGGTATTAGCCTCTAGGGCTTAAAATCCTTTAGCCGCTTCCTCCATGCATCCCAAAGCCTCGCAATCAGGCGCTAAAGGGCTTAAAAACCTTTTTCAAACCCAAATTTCCTTTTATTTTCTTCATTCCCGACGTTATGATTTAGGTAAATGTGAACTGTTGATATTCGCAGATCAACGGTCCTCGAGCGCTCATCCTTCCACCCTTTCATCTGTTGTCCCTTTCCACACTCCCAAGCTTTCTGCTTCATCTTTAAATCTCCACCGTTCATTTATGCAGATCTGACGGTTCACACTAAACTCGCCATTCACCCCGCAACAAAGAAGATCATGTCTGTAGAAATTTGAATAACTGATATGTTATCCACCGAGATTCTCCTAATCACACACTATTTTATCTTCATGTACAATACAAAATCTCTTCTACCATTGATCATCACATGCGGAAATAAAATCAATTGCATGCACACATTAAAACCATAAAAATTCACACATATGAACACAGTATGTAATGGGAAAGCTTAAAGCTGAAAACCCCCAACTATCTGTATATTATATATGTCATAGAGATCATGTAACAATCATCATACAAAGCTCCTCACAATCTCTCAGTATAATCTCCACTTGCTACACACTAATCAGGCCCGATCTTGCAAATCCCATGCACCGATCTTTGCCAGCCTTTAGCCTGCCTCTACTGCGCAATCCCTGCTGAAGAATGCCTCTTGATGAGAATTGAATTACCCTAGCCTTGCTCACGCAGTCTTTATAGGCATCTCTATTGAGTTTTGGATGAAAACCATGCATCACTTATAGTCACAACTGATAGTCACACTTTCCCTTTCACCTATCTTTGCACTAGTCTCCAATGAAACTGTCCATGCACTGAAGTTAACTGATGTATTATTTAGTTGATTAGTGATTTTATAATTAGTGAATTAATTAATAATTAATTCACACTAATCTCACTAATTGTATCAATCAGTTAAACTAGATACAAAGAGCTCAACTATGTTTAGATTAGTTAAACTGAACACAACTCCATTAATTTCCTCAATCAACTCCACCAAACTCTGTCACATGAGTTCTAACTGAAGTATCCATGCAATAGCTCCACATAACCCTCAGGAATAGCGTAATTCCTTCTTTCATCTCCTGTGCCACATCTGTGCACTTAACTAAAGTGCTCCAAGAGAATAAGATAATGTTTATAGTCCAAATATTATTAAGAGCTAATAATATTCGACATATCTATTTTTAGACTAGTAGTCTAAAAATAGATTCCGCCCAATATGTCTAAAAATAGAAATCCATCTATTTTTCCAACTTGACCAACCATCCACAAATAACATCCCGCAACTTACAGAACATGATCCATATGTCTAAAAATAAACATAGTCTAAAAATAGAATTTGCAACAAAAAATCACCTGTGTGACCCCCACCTAGTTTTGGCGGCCACTTTCCAACTAGGATCACGAATGATGTTTAAGGATGCCTCCTTCACTTTTTCTTGTTACAATCTTCAACACTCCCTCTCAACAAGAAAGGACTGTCTTTTCATGCGACATGCAACTCCATGCATTCACCCTGCAACCTTCACAAGCGCCATGCAACTCCATGCATCTGATCTGCCACTCCTCTGAAACTGAATAGGCTCCAAACAACTCAATCAGTATAATGCATCTATCAAAGTCTTCGACCTCTGCTGGTACCAACTTCACATGTCATTAGGAACCACTGCGCTGTTGAACTCTTGCACCCATGCACTCTGCACTTGCTGTCAACTCTAATCCGCACTCCAGTATCCGACACTGTCACTTTTATCTGCCTGCATCAATCCAATTGATCATGCTACTGCTGCGCTATGGGAACCTCGTAGCCAGGTTCAATTCATGAGATCCAAACCATCTCATGAATCCTGCCCATAAATCTCCTCTTGGGATTACTCATGCATGTCACTCCACCTCTCACTTGCTGGTATAACTGCATGCACTCCCTCTACCCATCTGGCACAAAATTTCTCTGCATGAGTGGTTTCTTCCACTCCATGATCCTCATCTCATGGCTGCTCCACATCCTGAGGTTCACTCTTACCTGCATGCAAAACTTGCTCCCTCTCAAGCATCAATTGCATGTCTTTCTTTCACTTCCCAACAGTAGGAAGCTTTGTAGACATCCCATCTACTTCAAGTCTATAGAGATTCTTTGCTTGAATCCCAACCTTCTTGACTTGTCCTTCTTCATCCAAACTAACTCCTACACTCCCAAGCTCATCCCTGCAGTGGAAAAACTTTGTCAAGTATATCGGAATAGTGCCATTCTTCTCCATTTTTATTTTCCTGAGTTTATCCTTGAGCGCCAACTTCCTCTAGTCGCTTCAATACAAAAAACTCAACCGCTTCAATGCTTTGCAATTGCTCCAATGATCAATATCGCTCTGATACCATGTAGAAATTTGAATAACTGATATGTTACCCACCGAGATTCTCCTGATCACACACTATTTTATCTGCATGCACAATACATAATCTCTTCTACCATTGATCATCACATGCGGAAATAAAATCAATTGAATGCACACATTAAAACCATAAAAATTCACACATATGAACACAGTATGTAATGGGAAAGCTTAAAGCTGAAAACCCCCAACTATTTGTATATTATATATGTCATAGAGATCATATAAAAATCATCATACAAAGCTCCTCACAAGCTCTCAGTATAATCTCCACTTGCTACACACTAATCAGACCCGATCTTGCAAATCCCATGCACCGATCTTTGCCAGCCTTTAGCCTGCCTCTACTGCGCAATCCTTGCTAAAGAATGCCTCTTGATGAGAATTGAATTACCCCAGCCTTGCTCACGCAGTATTTATAGGCATCTCTACTGAGTTTTGGATGCAAACCATGCATCAATTATAGTCACAACTGATAGTCACACTTGCCCTTTCACCTATCTTTGCATTGGTCTCCACTGAAACTGTCCATGCACTGAAGTTAACTGATGTATTCTTTAGTTTATTAATGAGTTTATAATTAGTGAATTAATTAATAATTAATTCACACCACTCTCACTAATTGTATCAATCAGTTAAACTAGATACAAATAGCTCAACTATGTTTAGATTAGTTAAACTGAACACAACTCCATTAACTTCCTCAATCAACTCCACCAAACTCTGTCACATGAGTTCTAACGGAAGTATCCATGCAATAACTCCACATAACCCTCAGGAATAGCGTAATTCCCTCTGTCAGCTCTTGTGCCACATCTGTGCACTTAACTGAAGTGCTCCAAGAGAATAAGATAATGTTTATAGTTCAAATATTATTAAGAGCTAATAATATTCGACATATCTATTTTTAGACTAGCAGTCTAAAAATAGATTCTGCCCAATATGTCTAAAAATAGAAATCCATATATTTTTCCAACTTGACCAACCATCCACAAATATCATCCCGCAACTTATAGAACATGATCCATATGTCTAAAAATAGACTTTGCGACAAAAAATCACCTGTGTGGCCCCCACCTAGTTTTGGTGATCACTTTCCAACTAGGATCAGGAATGATGTTTCAGGATGCCTCCTTCACTGTTTCTTGTTACAATCTTCAACACTCCCTCTCAACAAGAAAGGACTGTCTTTGCATGCAACATGCAACTCCATGCATTTTCCCTGCAACCTTCACAAGCGCCATGCAACTCCATGCATCTGCTCTGCAACTCCTCTGAAACTGAATAGGCTCCAAAAAACTAAATCAGTATAATGCATTTATCAAAGTCTTCAACCTCTGCTGGTACCAACTGCACATGTCATCAGGAACCACTGCGCTGTTGAACTCTTGCACCCATGCACTCTACACTTGCTGTCAACTCTGATCCGTGTTCCAGTATCCGACACTGTCACTTTGATCTGCCTGCATCAATCCAACTGATCATGCTACTGCTGCGCTGTGGGCACCTCGTAGCCAGGTTTAATTCATGAGATCCACACCATCTCATGAATCCTACCCAGAAATATCCTCTTGGGATTACTCATGCATGTCGCCCCACCTCTCACTTGGTGGTATAGCTGCATGCACTCCCTCTGCCCATCTGGCACAAAATTTCTCTGCATGAGTGGTTTCTTCCACTCCATTATACTCATCTCGTGGCTACTCCACATCCCGAGGTTCACTCTTACCTGCATGCAAAACTTGCTCCCTCTCAAGCATCAATTGCATGTCTTTCTTGCACTTCCCAACAGTAGGAAGCTCCGTAGACATCCCATCTACTTCAAGTCTGTAGAGATTCTTTGCTCGAATCCCAACCTTCTTGACTTGTCCTTCTTCATCCACACTAACTCCTACACTCCCAAGCTCATCCCTGCAGTGGAAAAACTTTGTCAAGTATATCGAAATAGTGTCATTCTTCTCCATTTTTATTTTCCTGACTTTATCCTTGAGTGCCAACTTCCTATGGTCGCTTCAATACAAAAAACTAAACCGCTTCAATGCTTTGCAATTGCTCCAATGATCAATATCGCTCTGATACCATGTAGAAATTTGAATAACTGATATGTTATCCACTGAGATTCTCCTGATCACACACTATTTTATCTTCATGCACAATACAAAATCTGTTCTACCATTGATCATCACATGCGAAAATAAAATCAATTGCATGCACACTTTAAAACCATAAAAATTCACACATATGAACACAATATGTAATGGGAAAGCTTAAAGCTGAAAACCCCCAACTATCTGTATATTATATATGTCATAGAGATCATGTAACAATCATCATACAAAGCTCCTCACAAGCTCTTAGTATAATCTCCACTTGCTACACACTAATCAGGCCCGATCTTGCAAATCCCATGCACCGATCTTTGCCAGCCTTTAGCTTGCCTCTACTACGCAATCCCTGTTGAAGAATGCCTCTTGATGAGAATTGAATTACCCCAGTATTTCTCACGCAGTATTTATAGGCATATCTACTGAGTGTTGGATGCAAAACATGCATCACTTATAGTCACAACTGATAGTCACACTTGCCCTTTCACCTATCTTTGCACTGGTCTCCACTGAAACTGTCCATGCACTGAAGTTAAATGATGTACTCTTTAGTTGATTAATGAGTTTATAATTAGTGAATTAATTAATAATTAATTCACACCACTCTCACTAATTGTATCAATCAGTTAAACTAGATACAAATAGCTCAACTATGTTTCGATTAGTTAAACTGAACACTACTCCATTAACTTCCTCAATCAACTCCACCAAACTCTGTCACATGAGTTCTAACTGAAGTATCCATGCAATAGCTCCACATAACCCTCAGGAATAGCGTAATTCCTTTTGTCAGCTCCTGTGCCACATCTGTGCACTTAAATGAAGTGCTCCAAGAGAATAAGATAATGTTTATAGTCCAAATATTGTTAAGAGCTAATAATATTCGACATATCTATTTTTAGACTAGCAGTCTAAAAACAGATTCCGCCCAATATGTATAAAAATAGAAATCCATATATTTTTCCAACTTGACCAAACATCCACAAATAGCATCCCACAACTTATAGAACACGATCCATATGTTTAACAATAGACATAGTCTAAAAATAGACTTTGCGACAAAAAATTACCTGTGTGGCCCCCACCTAGTTTTGGTGATCACTTTCCAACTAGGATCAGGATTGATGTTTCAAGATGCCTCCTTCACTATTTCTTGTTAAAATATTCAACAATGTCTCCTCCCAGGCCCACAACCCATTCTTCCAGCACACATTTCTGCCTATCGCATGCAACCCGCGTCGTCTGATCTGACACCCCAGATCCAACGGTTGCTATCCAATATCGCAAAATTTCTGCACCCAAAGTTTAACGCTCCAAAATTTTGTGAAATTGGCGGTTTTGAAAATCCACATGGCGATCAGTGTATGGAATCGCGTTCCAAAAGTGAATATCGCCTCCCCCCCATTTTGTCGTGCGAAAACCATTCTCGGTTTTCCACCATACCGCCCCTCTGCAATGTCATTTTGCTTTTAATCTCGGCTGTCGATCTCTGAGATCGAACGACCCACATTAGATTGCGATATCAATTCTTTTGTTTCTCATATATTCTCCCAAATTCTCATCGTGAGATCTCGAGCGTTGATTATCCTAATCCAACGACTCCTGTTCGCCATCACACCCAAACCCCATCAGACCTGGTTAGTTGCTCTGCTAGGGTTTTCTTCACATTTTCTGCTGCAATCGTGTTCCACCTCACTGCTCCTCCACCCTCGCAAGCCTCTGCTATAGTCATACCCCCTCACATGATTTATATAACATGGTTAAATTGTCTATTTGTAGGTTCCACAATGGTGTTTCTCAGGTTTTCTTACAGTCACAGAGGTGACACGAATGATAAAGTGCGACGATCATACACATGAATAAAAGCATAGAGGGAAGCGCCTAGGTTTAAAGGCTTGTTTTATCAAAGATTGGGGTTATTGACCCTAAAATAAAACCCTCCAGTAACTCCTATAACCTATATATTCACAAACACAAGTTCGCAGAAGTTTAAAGTGTATCAAAGCAGAATTAAAGGATTAAATCATGAGATTGAAGATTAATAGTTTAATCCACTGTTTAGAAGGATAAACATAGCCAAAGACTCGAGGACCATGAAGGAAACTTAATAAATCTTAGATCATAAATATAAACAAGCCATACCAGCAATTCAAAGCATCAATGATCTGATATCAGCAGAGCGTTCTTTTCCCTAAGAAGGACCAATTCACACGGCCTACTCCATTCCTCATCAAGCACCAGAATAGTTATTACTCTGACAAAAGTCCCTAAAACTGTTAGTGCATTAGTTATAAAGCGTGGAGGACCTGAAAGACAAATATCCACCTTACTTATCTTAGAAGATAGAACAAAGTACCAATAGCCAGAGAGTACTTCAAAGAAACATACCTGAAGTTAATTGTCAATCTGACAAAAAATCCCAATTCATCTAAAGGTACACACAGTTAATGTAAACCATTAAGAAGAGTGGGCATTCGAATACTTTCTCCCCTCTGTCTTAATGAATCATTTAAGCTCATATCTACTACCCCACCTCCTGATTCACCTATAAAGACTCTTCGAAGTCTCATTGTAAAAGGTTGGCATTTTTTGATTTCTAAAGTAATACATATTGCTGCTTTGAAGAAGCATTGGTGTTCTGAAGGAGTGTGGAGGTCTTTGTTTTTCTATTGATGAAGGAGGCTGGACCATTGGATCCCTAAGCCTTTTTTTGGTGAAGTAATTCTTATTGTTAATTTTATTTCCTGTTTTCCACTTTGTTCCATCATGCTTTGCTTACAGTAGGATAAAAAGTTTAGGCAGAGAAATGTATCTTAGAAGCACCTCTGACCTGTTTATCTTTCACTGATTATATTTTTTCCACTACTGAACATGACAGGGTAGTCTAATAGCTCTCTCAAATATTCAGTTTGTTTTATTTCAGAAATGGTAAATTCAGTTGTGCTAAAGACTGTTTAGGCGTTCCCTCTTTCTTTGCCACTGATTATGGTATCTGAAATCTCCCTTTAATTATTAATGTTTACTATTTGACAGAGAGGTCTGTTTCAATCATACCCTATGTTTCTTACTGTAATTATTGTGTTGAAGGTCTCTATAATTGCAGTCCTAGATGTCTAAGGCGTTCCCTCTTCTTTGAATGCAATTGTATGTCTTTGTTGATTTAAGCTCTCAACAGTGAACTTATAGGAGGAAATAGGGTGTTCCCCGAATCCTTTAAGTCATTAAGAGAGTTTTATTCCGCATTTCTCTTTTTGTTTAAGTGTTTATATTGATTATGTCCAAAACAATGAGCTTACTGGAGGAAATAGGGCGCTCCCCGAATCCTTTAAGTCATTTGTGAAAGGGTTTAATTTCTTTTCACTCTTAGCTCTTAATGTTCATCTCATTTCACCTATATTATTCAATAGATCCTTGACCAAGTTAGATTTTCCCTCTGGTTTCCCTTTCCTTCTCAATCAGAACTATTTTGACTTTCACATGACTCCATTGCCCAATGGCTTGTAGATTCCCATGCTCTATCTATACTGCATGAAACATATTTTCCCAACCAAACAAAACAAACAACCCTGCACTTCCTAACTAGCCTAAAACCAACTTCTAAATCATTCAAGACATATCTTTATAAATGCATTGAGAGATCCCTCTTTGAGACTAGGAGGGCTAGATCCTAGAGCTCTAAGGATTGGTTCTGATGTTGCCTTGTCTTTTGACTAGCCAATCTATCAAAACACAAAACCCCAACATAATGGCGATCACGGTGGGGCCTATTGAGTATATGATATCCTAGAAAACTATTATAAACTCTTTAGTCCTACAAATCTCTAAGAAAATCGGTTAGTAAGCCATAGAGTAGATTCTTGTTGGGTGTGGAGCTTGATTTTCTTCCTGATTCAAAGATCCTTGTTTTAGCTGGATGTATACCCCAAGAAAATTGTACACCCTTGCACGCGGGGGGGGGGGGGGTGTGGGGGGTACTTGTCCCCCCCACGGGGCCTGGGGGGGCCGACCCCCCCAGCTAGGGGTTCTGGGGGCCAGCAGTCCCCCGGCTGGGGTTTCAAGGGAAGCGCCCCTGAAGCCAAACATAGATGTAAAATTTCCTTGTAAAAGTATAGTAATTTCTAGTCAATCTGGGCCGTTCATTAGGCGGATGATCTGACGATAGAAGCTATGTTTAGTTTAGGTTTTTTTGCCCTAGAAGGCAACCCCTCGCTTTGATGAGGGTACTGTATTGCAACTGTGTAATGTATTTGTATTCACTGAGCAAGAAACAGATGGGGAGACTATGAGAGAGAACAAAGGATATTATAGCAGATCTGATGTAGGTTTTGTCTCTTCATTTTGCTGGATAATAGAAAGGAAGGACTGGCTGTTCGGGGTGGATGTAGCCCAAACTGGGTGAACCATGTATATATGTGTCTCTCTGGTTTTATGTGTTTTGTGTGCTTGTATTTTCCGCATATTTTATGTGTTGAATTTCTCTGTAATATTTAATTTTCTAACAATTCTGTTTGTTTGAGCACCTTAGCTAAGTTTTAAGATCAGACATAGGACACTCTCATAACCATAAAAATGTACAAAATCCAAAAATATCTCAGATTGGCTTCATAATAAACATGGTGGTGGAACCATAAAACATTTTTCCTTCACAAAAAGCTAAAAACTTTCCACTCGGAGACTCCATTAGCCCCAGTAGGCCTATTACCCATCTAGGTCTCCAGACCTCTTTAGGACTGTGTTAACCAGCCTTGAAGAAGTTGAGAGGCCTAGTCCCATATTAGATAAGACATTCTGTGAGGAAAAACTTTCAAACAGTTCCTACAAACTTCAACCTCCCTCAATTTTTGAAAAACAATCTGGCTTCACATAGGATCAACACTAGATCCCATCCAAACCCTAATCCTCCTACAATAATTGACAATCCAAAGAGAATTTTGTGGCAGACTTCTAGAGCTGGAAAATTAGCTGCTGATAGGAACATCCCAAGAGAAAAATCTCTCTCTGAAAACCTTGTTGTCTTGGAAGATTTACACTTTGACTTACATCATACTAAGAACATTTTTAGAACTAGATCTCAAAGTGATTTAAAACAAACTGACCTTGAAACTAAAGATTTGCAACAGAGCTGTAGTAGAGAAGCTTCACCTTTTACTCCTCCTGATTCACAGCTCCTTCACCACTTTAGCCTCTTTCATAACCAATCTGCTCAAAACCAGTTTGCTAGACCAAGTGTTTCTTCCACTCCAATCCATACCACCACTATCCAAAATACTCCATTTAAGCCCACTTTCCCTCTTGTCAATCCACCCACTGTAAATCCACCTTTCTTGCCATCCATGGTAGCATGGTATGCCCCATTAGTGTTACCACAACCTGTGGCTCCCTTGCCAAATGACTATCAGTCTAAAATTCCCCATTTCATTGGAAAAGAATCTACCACAGCTCAACAACATGTAGATAGGATGGAAGATGCTTTTGATTATATGGAAATAGAAGATGAGACCATAAAGATGAGAATATTTGCTCAAAGTTTAGGAGGAGAAGTAAATAAGTGGTTTAAAGGCTTAGCTCCTAATAGCATCAATGACCTTCCCTCTTTACATCAAACATTCATAAACAAGTGGGAAATCAAAAGAAACCCTCTCCAAATATTAGTAGAGTACAAGAGTCTTAAAAGAAATCAGGGAGAGAGTGTTCATGAGTACTCCACCAGGTTCAACAGTGTCTACAATGCTCTTCCACCTCACATGAAACCTCCACAAGGCATGGCCTTAGTGAAATATCCTGAAGGTTTCGATGCTGATATGGCTTATCAGCTAAGGGAGAGAGATTATTTAACTCTAGAAGACATGCAGAAGGGAGCTGTGAGTGTAGAAGCAAACTTGATTAAGAAAAGAGCTAGGTTAAGATCAAAGAAGAGGTTAAATTATAAAGATGATACTGTACCCTCAACCTCATTTTCTGATGCCAAAATTGACAACCTAGTGAAGGTAATGGAGAGAATGCCTGAGAAGATAAACTTGAATGATAGAGTGCCACCAAAAGAACACCAAAACAACCTCCAAAATAGAAATAGAAATCAGAATTTTAGAAGAGAAAACAATCAAGAAAGGCAAAGAGATAATGACCAACAAACTAGGCCTCCCTTCAAACAAAACTACGTATATCAAGAGGAAGAAGAAGAGATTGAAAGGTTGGGAGAAGACCATGTAAACTTGATTGGATCAGACAGTGGGGATGATGTTTTCCTCATTGCAGAAGAACAAGGTTTCTTCTCTTCAGAACCAAGGGAAGATACATTTGAGGAGTCTGAAGATTATAGATTGGGGTTTGAGAATGCAATCATGGAGGTACACAAACACTATGATCTAAGAAGCAAAGGGAACATAGATATTCCAAATGACAAAAACACTAGCTCTGCTGTTAAAATAAATACAGAAAACCAGCCTAAAAATACAGCAAACAAAACCATCACAATAGCCAAAAGAGCCGATTCAAACAAAGACAAAAACAACCAACAAGGGTTTGAATAAAGTTGCCCTAGTACCTCTGCTAGTGGCCCTACTAAAACAGCTCATATTGGCAGTCCTAATAAAACTCAGCAAGTCAAAATTGCTAAAAGAAATTTAATTGAAAAAACATATGTAAATATGACGAAATCAACGGTTCCTTTCAGCCTTGAGGGGGAGATTGCAAAGATAAAAATTAACATAACTCTGGCTGAATTAGTGACCCAGGAAGTGTGCAAAAACCAGGTGCTAAAAGCTTTGAATATAAATGTTGAAACTGATACTTTGAACTTGACAGATGACAAGCCAGAGCTGTTGTTTGGTCCTAAAAGTGAAGGAAAATACCAAGAAGGGGCTGTGCCCCCCTTCTATGTCAGTCTAAACATACATGACAAAATATTACACAATGCCATGCTAGATTTAGGAGCATCACACAACCTTATGCCCAAGGTAGTAATGGAAAGATTAGGCTTAGAGATTACTAGACCATATAAAGAATTGCATTCCTTTGATTCCAGAAGGGTCAAATTCTTGGGGTTAATTAAATATTTGTGTGTTAACTTGTCTCAAATTCCTGCCAAGAATATTGTAATGGATGTGGTAGTAGCTAACATTCCCCCAAAATATGGCATGATTTTGTCTAGATCACGGGGAGCTAAGATTCAGGGCACCCTTCAAATGGATATGTCTTATGCCACCATACCAGTGTTTGGTCAAACCAGAAGATTATATAGGAAACCCTCATGAAATACATGGTGAGAAGCAAGGACAAACCTCACAACACTCCTGTTTATTCTACCCATTAAGATCTAGATTCCTTTATTTTATACAATGAAGATGAAGTCACCCAAACAAAGAAAGAAAACGAGCAGGACATTAGTGCACTAGAGCATTCAGAATTGTCTTCCTCTCAACCTCTAGATATCTCAACTCCCAGTAGCTTTGAGCAACACAAAATAGATGAGAATGAAACATAAACATTTTGGAGAATGAGCTTTGATGGCTCTTGCAACAAAAGTAGTGCAGGGGCTGGTGTATGGATACACAACACAAAAAAGGGACATGCCTGCAAATTAGAATTCTCATGCACTAACAACATTGCAGAATATGAAACCCTTCTCCTTGGCCTACACATACTTAAATATTTAAAGGCCAAAAGGATATCAGTGCAGGGAGAATTTGAGTTAATCATCAGACAAATCAAAGGGGAATATTCAACCAAAAATCCCAGACTCAGAGAATATAGAAACACTGTTTTATATCTCCTAAAAAATTTCGAAAAATATGAACTCATGTTCATACCAAGAGCCCAAAATCACCTGGAAAACGAGCTTGCTTTTGCTGCTAGTAATTTCCAGATACCTCAAATCGATGAACAGTTCATTATAAAGGTGAAAAACAGGCCAGCAGTGCCTGATAATGAGGATCATTGGCAGGTTTTTAACAATGATAAACATATAGAGGATTTCTTGCAGTCAAAAAATGAGTTTTCCACAGCATCACTAAGTTTCAACCATGTAAAAGAATGTTTAGATGAGGAAAAAATTCCTGAAACAGAGTCCTCCTCTCCTAATGATATAAATCAGTTTGATCATCTTTTCAAAGAAAAATTATCTGATGATCCAAACCAAAAGGACCTTGAAGTTCTATAATGTAAAGGTCATACCATACCCAAAGGCCTTGCTCCATTAGAGCAACTCTTTGATTTCAACGATGTAGCTAAGGAACCAAAAGCAAAAACCTTGGAAACTAGTGCGGAAGAGCACAATATAGGCAGCCCAACTGAGCCTAAAATGATTAAGTTATCTAGCACCCTTCCTGTCCACATCAAACAACAATACATAGCACTCTTCAAAGAGTTTATAGATTTTTTTGCATGGGACTATAAAGATTTGAAATCATATGACACCAGCATCATTCAGCACAAGATCCCTCTTATGGAAAATCAAAAACCTTTCAGACAGAAATTAAGGAGGATAAACCCCGTTTTGTTGCCTACAGTAGAAAAAGAAATTAGGAAGATGTATGATGCAGGGATCATTGTTCCTCTCAGATACTCAGACTGGGTCTCTAATCTAGTATCTGTCAGGAAGAAGATAGGGGAAATTAGGTTGTGTATTGATTTCAGGAACCTAAATAGAGCCTCTCTGAAAGATAACTACCCCTTGCCAAAAATGGACCACATCCTTCAAAGGGTAGTTGGGTCAAAAATAATATCATTGTTGGATGGGTTCTCAGGGTATAATCAGGTTCTGGTTCTCCCAAGTGATCAACATAAAACTGCTTCTACTACACCTTGGGGGACATTCATGCATGTCAAAATTCCATTTGGTTTGATGAATGCAGGGGCCACCTTCCAGAGAGCCATGGACATAAATTTATCAGAAGACATAGGCTATTTTATAATCATTTACCTTGATGACATTACTGTCTTCTCCAAAACTGATGAAGAACATTTGGAACATTTAAGGAAGGTTTTTGAGAAATGAAGAAGGTTTGGTTTGTCTTTAAATCCCCAAAAGACACTCTTTGGCCTTCAAGAAGGAAAGCTTCTCGGTCACATAATCTCTGAAGAAGGGATCAAAATATATCCTAAAATAATTGATGGCATACTGAATATCAGTCACCCTAGAAACCTCAAAGAATTACAATCTTTCATTGGAAAGATAAATTTTTTGAGGAGGTTCATCCCCAACCTTGCTGAGCTATTAAGAAACATCACTAACATGCTCAGGAAAGAAGTAGGTGTTAAATGGAAAATACAAGCTAAATAATCATTTGAACTGGTAAAGCAAGCCCTTACTCAAGCACCAGTCCTTATCAGTCCCGATTTTACCAAAAATTTCTATATTTTTTCCTTTGCATCTGAGCATACAATAGCTGCAGTGTTATTGCAAAAGAATAGCTTGGGGCAAGAATAACCTATATCTTTCTTCAGTAAAGCCTTAAGAGATGCCCCACTCAAATATAATATCATGGAGAAGCAAGCCTTGGCACTGGTAAAAGAATTAAAGGACTTTAGGGTGTACATCTTACATTCACATATCATTGCCTTTGTGCCACACACCATAGTTAAATATATTCTAAGTCAAGACCCCGATGGTAAAAGAGGAAAATGGATTGCCACTATTCTAGAATATGACTTAGAAATCAGGCCTACTAAACTCATCAAGGGACAAAGATTAGCAAAACTCATGGCTGAGTCTAATTTCAAGGTTCTAGATATGAATATGGTTGATTCCTTAGAAGAAATAGAAGAGTTCCCAGCACCATTTATTGAAGAAACATTCATGAACTCTCCATGGTATGCTGACATCATTTATGTGTTGCTTTATTTAAATTATCCTCCTTCTTTGTCAAAAAAAAAGACCAGATTTGTCAAACAGAAGGCTTTAAATTATTGCATGATAGATGGAGTTTTATATTGGAAAAATGCTGTTGGGATACTACTAAAATGTTTACTTGAGGTTGATGCAGGAAAAATCATGCATGAAATGCATGAAGGAGAATGTGGGGGGCACTTAATTTGGAAGACCATAGAAAACAAGATCCTCAGATCTGGTTACTATTGGCCCATCAGACATCCACAAACTAGTAATGTCTTTCCACAAGTGCCAAATTTTTGATGTTAGAAGAAAGCTCTTGCCCTTACCCTTGAAACCTATCAGTGTTGAAGCACCCTTTCAACAGTGGGGTTTTGACTTCAAAGGGGAAATCCATCCATCCTCCTCAGCCCAACACAAATGGATCCTCATAGCCACTGATTATTTTACCAAATGGATAGAGGCCATACCCACTAGGAATGCTACTGACTATGTCATTATTAAATTCCTTGAGACCAACATATTGTCTAGATTTGGTTGTCCTAGAAAAATAATCATAGACAATGCTGCTGCCTTTAAGTCCAAGAGGATGGTTGATTTCTGCCATAAATATTAGATCACCTTGGGCCATTCCACTGCTTATTAAACCTAAGGAAATGGACTTGTTGAATCCTCCAACAAGAGCCTGATCAACATCATCAAGAAGTTGTTAGAGAAGAACCAGAAAGCATGGCATAGTAAGCTTGTTCATGCCTTGTGGGCTGACAGATTGACCACCAAAAATTCAATCAACATGTCCCCCTATCAGCTGGTCTATGGCATGGATGCTGTTTTCCCAACATCCTTAGGAGTTCCAGTCATGAAACTCCTTCAGGAAGTCCAAGTTGAAGAAAATGATATGCAAAGAAGGATCAATTAGACCATCCATTTGCAGCAGACCAGAGAGTCTGTTTACCAGAGAACTCAAACTGTCCAAGAAAACATCAAAAGGTTATTTGAAAAAAGGACTAAAGAAAATGACTTCCAAGTTGGAAATGTGGTTCTAAAATGGGATTCAAGGAGGGAAGAGAAAGGAAAACATGGTAAGTTTTAAAATCTGTGGAAAGGGCCCCACATTATTCATTCCATAAGAGGGAATAATGCATTTTTCCTGCAAGAACTGAATGGTGAAGAAGTGTTGGGAGGTCCTGTCAATGGCAGGATGCTTAAACACTATTTCTGTCAAGAGTCTTAGTTTCAGAGTTTTTATCCATTGTATATACCATTTCCATCAAGAAAAGGGAAATAAAATATACAAAAACAATAAAAAATAGAAAAGAGGGCAGGAATAAAACAAAAAAGGTATAGCCCCATACCAAAAGGAAAAGAAAATATGAAAGTGTGCAAGCCCAAATGCCACTACTTTAAGGAGCACTACTATCCAATCATATAGCCTAATCATGATTGGGTAGATTTCAATTTACTACTGATAGGATAGTGAAGAAAATTTGCCAAACTGTGTAATCTTGGCTTATCAGTAGAACAGATTAGGATAGAAGAAAGAAATGGTTCTAACATGCTCAAAACTTGAACCAACAAAGAAAAAGAAAACAACTCTAACAAGATCAAAACCAGAGCTGAAATGAAGAAAAAAGGATGACTCTAAAAAGTTCAAAATCTGAGTCACAAAAGGAAGGAGGGATGCTTTAAATTTCCAGAATTTCAAGCCCTCACAATTTTGTTTCAATTTTCTGCAAAAGTTTCAGTTCATGTGCAGCTTGTCTTTATGCCATGGACCCACAACAAATCAGACAGTCTAATCCTGGTTTGATTGTGTTTTCAATTTCTGTCTTAGAATATAGAGAATGAAAATCTGTCAGACTGTTTAATATTGACAGATATTAGTTTATGTAGTGAATTTATGAGTTCAACTGCTTAATCTAAACTCATGGAGAAATAAGGGTGGCATTAGATAGGTTTATTTTTCTGTTTGAAAAATAATATGTCAAAGAGATGCCAGCCCAAGTGCACTCAAAGGAAGAAGAAAATGTTAGGACAAGTAGCTTTGGGTAGGTAGAAATGTTTGTTTCAAAGAGATCTCATGTTGTAGGTCACTGAAAGAACTGTCAATATGAAAAAAGCACCAGCAAGAAAGCAAATCATTCTGCCTAAATGGAAAGGCACTAGTCTGATACAGAGATTACTGAGGTTCTGGACACCTAAAGAACCAGTTGTCCTCCCCAAGTGGAGCCACTATTAGCCAACTATAAATTTTGATATACTTGATGGTGGCTAAATTTGTTGTCAGCTGTCCTCCCCAAGTGGAGCCACTGTTAGCCACCTATAAATTTTGATATACCTAATGGTGGCTTAATTTGTTGTCAAGCCTCCAAGAGATATATTTCTTTTGAAAATCCATCATCTTTGTGTTGGCATGTGTTTTCCTTGATGGCAACCTACTTGATGAAATGAGATTGTTGGCAATATGATGCAATGTGTTGTCCTTGATGGCAACCTACTTGATGAAGTAAGATTGTTGGTAATATGATGCAATGTGTTGTCCTTGATATGGCAACCTACTTGATGGAGTTGTTCTTGATGGAAACTGACTTGATGAGTTGCCTATGATAAGAATCCTATGTAAGGATGATGTATCTTGTGATCATCTCAGAAGTATCAGAAGAAAGGAATTCCAGTAAGTGCCATAGAAATGATAAATAATACATGTCACAAAGCATATGCGGGTTTGTTAAGGAGAAGTAGCGTATGCACGCGGAAAAGTACGTGCCAAGTCGCGTATGCCAATTTGCGCTCTAAATTTATAAAACCAGGGGACATTACCATGGTATTGGCCCACAGTATTGAGCGCTGGATTATCTATTTGATCCCGTCCAGGAATACCATCGGAAGTGTGTGGTTTTGGCTCATGGTATTGGTAAAAGATAAATCTATATAAGGAGAAGAAAATCATAGTGCAAGTCTGGGTATTGAATGAATACTTCACTCTGAAGTATATCTGCATGGAATGAATTGATTGATCTGAATTACTAATGCACCTATGAAGAAAATGATGAAGAGGAATCTCTAGATCTGTTTATGGAATGTTTAGATCTGAGATGAGGCGAAATAATTTCTGAAGTAAAGGATGAAATATGAATTGTTTATCTGATCTGAAGAGTTTCACAGTCCTGAAAAGTTACAGATCTATACGCAGGTTCGCTTCATCAAAAGCGCGTGTATACGCGGGTCTGCTTAAAGAAAAGCATGTATGGGCAGTTAGGGTTTTCTGAAAAATGCATAGAAGTATACGCGGGTTGGTGTGCATGAAAGCGTGTACATACGTAGGTTCAGTAAAGTAAAAGCGCATATGGAATCTAGGGTTTTCTGAAGTAAGTGGAATGAACTATCTGATCTGTTTTGCTGTTTTACTGCTATCTGTCAATGATGTATTCATACAGAACTGGGTTGTTTGAATAATGAATATGCTGCTGATTATGTTAATTGAAGATCAAGTTGTTGGTTGATTGGTTGATGATTCAATGAATGAATTGATGGGGTTATAAGTTTCAGTTTGATATATGATGAGCTTAAATGTGTGGAGTGGGTCCAGTCTGAAAATCTGATGAAAAGAGGCCTACAAGTTGTGCTGTATGGAAGCTGTTGGATCTAGTATGAAAATTGATGAAACATGGTCCGCAATGGTGGTGCTGAGGGTCGAAGCCTTCAGTGAGGGGGTTGTAGCTCCCTTCCAGTGGTAGCTGGTAAACGAGAGCAGGGGGTAGTAGCTCCCTTCCAGGAGAGGCTGGTAAACGAGAGCAGGGGGTTGTAGCTCCCTTCCAGGAGAGGCTGGTAAACGAGAGCAGGGGTTGTAGCTCCCTTCCAGGAGAGGCTGGTAAACGAGAGAAGGTTGTAGCCTTCTGCAGGTGGGTGCCTGCGTGCTGGTATGAGTCTGCACTAGTACATGGTTGTAAGAAGTTTTCTTTATAATAAATATTGAAGACAGATACGACGGCAGTGGTGGTTTTCTCTCGAATTGGGTTTCCACCTTAAATCCCGGTGTTCATGTGTGTTGCTTATGTGTGATGATTTATTCTGTTCTTACTGCACATGTTTACTGCTTACTAAACATCTAATGAATGAATGATGCAATGATCTAAGTAAAGAATTATCTGCATAATGAGATCTCTGGTAATACGCAAGTTTCATTAAATATATCCGCGTGTGTACGCGACTTGGGTTCATTAAAGTAGCATATGGGTTTTAGAGAAAGAAAAGTAAAAGTTTTTAGTCTGCACTAAATACTAATTCACCCCCCCTCTCATTATTTTTCCCAACACTTTGAAGTCTTATGACGATTCCTTATCCTCTGAATTAATCTTCACTGATGTTTCCCTCTAAGCCTTCAAAATCCTACTCATTGTCAAGAGAAAACTGCTTATAATGCTCCATTTCCCACCGTTCACCTCTCCATTTCACCCTCCATATTCCTCTTTCTCCCTCATGAATTACCCTTCAAATGCCCATTTCATCCAAAAAATTATGATTAAACCTTATATCTCCCTTTGATTTGGGTTAAAAATCCTTTCTTCACCCTATCAAAACCTTTGTTTTGCCTTAAAAATCCCTCTATTTAGGCCTAAACGCAGTCTTTGCACTATAGAGGTATTAGCTCCCAGGGCTTAAAATCCTTTAGCCCCTTCCTCCATGAGTCCTAAAGCCCCATAATCGGGCGCTAAAGGGCTTAAAAACCTTTTTCAAACCCAACTTTCCTTCGATTTTCTTCATTCTCAACGTTATGATTTAGGTAAATGTGAACCGTTGATATTTGCAGATCAACGGTCCTCGAGCGCTCATCCTTCTGCCCTTTCATCTGTTTTCCCTTTCCGCACTCCCAAGCTTTCCACTTCATCTTTAAATCCCCACCGTTCATTTATGCAGATCCGATGGTTCACACTAAACCCGCCATTCACCCCGCGACAAATAAGATCACGTCTCCTCTCGGGCCCACAGCCCGTTCCGCCCGCACACATTGCTGCCTATCGTGCGCAACCTGCGCCGTCCAATCTGACACCCCAGTTCCGACGATTGCTATCCAATATCGCAAAATTTCTACGCCCAAAGTTTAACGCTCCAAAATTTTGTGAAATGGGCGGTTTTGAAAATCCACATGGCAATCAGTGTATGGAATTGCGTTCCAAAGTGAATACTGCCTCCCCCCCATTTTGTCGCGCGAAAACCATTCCCGGTTTTCTACCATACCACCCCTCTACAATGTCATTTCGCTTTTAATCTCGGCCGTCGATCTCTAAGATCGAACAACCCACATTAGATCGTGATATCAATTCTTTTGTTTCTCATCTATTCTCCCAAATGCTCATTGTGAGATCTCGAGCGTTGATTATCCTAATCCAATGGCTCCTGTTCGCCATCGCACCCAAACCCCATCAGACCTAGTTAGCTGCTCTACCATGGTTTTCTTCACATTTTCCGCTACAATCACGTTCTGCCTCACTGCTCCTCCACCCTCGCAAGCCTCTGCTACAGTCATACCCCCTCGCAGGATTTATATAACACGGTTAAATTGTCTGTTTGCAGGTTCCACAATGGTGTTTCTCAGGTTTTCTTACAGTCACAGAGGTGACACGAATGATAAAGCGTGACGATGATACAGCATGAATCAAAGCACAGAGGGAAGTGCCTGGGTTTAAAGGCTTGTTTTATCAAAGATCGGGGTTATTGACCCTAACATAAAACCCTCCAGTAACCCCTATAACCTGTATATTCACAGACACAGCTTCGCAGAAGTTTAAAGTGTATTGGAGCAGAATTAAAGGATTAAATCATGAGATTGAAGATTAGTAGTTTAATCCACTGTTTAGAAGGATAAACACAGCCAAAGACCCAAGGACCATGAAGGAAAATTAATAAAGCTCAGATCATAAATATAAACAAGCCATACCAGCAATTCAAAGCATCAGTGATCTGATATCAGCATAGAGTTCTTTTCCCTAAGAAGGACCAATTCACATGGCCTACTCCATTCCTCATCAAGCACTAGAACAATTATTACTCTGACAAAAGTCCCTAAAACTGTCAGTGCATTAGTTATAAAGCGTGGAATACCTGAAAGACAAATATCCACCTTACTTATCTCAGAAGATAGAATAGAGTATCAACAGCCAGATAGTACTTCAAAGAAACATACCTGAAGTTAATTGTCAATATGACAAAAACTCCTAATTCATCTAAAAGGTACACACAGTTAATGTAAACCATTAAGCAGAGTGGGCATTCGAATAATTTCTCCCCTCTATCTTAATGAATCATTTAAGCTCATATCTACTACCCCACCTCCTGATTCACCTATAAAGACTCTTCAAAGTCTCATTGTAAAAGGTTGGCATTTGGTGATTTCTAAAGTAATACATATTGCTGCTTTGAAGAAGCATTGGTGTTCTGAAGGAGTGTGGAGGTCTTTGTTTTTCTGTTGATGAAGGAGGCTAGACCATTGGATCCCTGAGCCTGGTTTTGGTGAAGTACTTCTTATTGTTAATGTTATTTCCTGTTTTCCACTTTGTTCCATCATGCTTTGCTTACAGTAGGATAAAAATTTTAGGCAGAGAAATGTATCTTAGAAGCACCTCTGACCTGTTTATCTTTCATTGATTATATGTTTTCCACTACTGAACATGACAGGGTAGTCTAATAGCTCTCTCGAATATTCAGTTTGTTTTATTTTAGAAATGGTAAATTCAGTTGTGCTAAAGACTATTTAGGCGTTCCCTCTTTCTTTGCCATTGATTATGGTATCTGAAATCTCCCTTTAATTATTAATGTTTACAGTTTGACAGAGAGGTTTGTTTCAATCATACCCTCTATTTCTTACTGTAATTATTGTGTTGAAGGTCTCTATAATTGCGGTCCTAGATGTCTAAGGCGTTCCCTCTTCTTTGAATGCAATTGTTTGTCTTTGTTGATTTAAGCTCTCAATAGTGAACTTATAGGAGGAAATAGGGCGTTCCCCGAATCCTTTAAGTCATTAAGAAAGTTTTAGTCCACATTTCTCTTTTTGTTTAAGTGTTTATATTGATTAAGTCCAAAACAGTGAGCTTACTGGAGGAAATAGGGTGTTCCCCGAATCCTTTAAGTCATTTGTGAAAGGGTTTAGTTGCTTTTCACTCTTAGTCCTTAATTTTCATCTCATTTCACCTATATTATTCAAAAGATCCTTGACCAAGTTAGATTTTCCCTCTGGTTTTCCTTTCCTTCTCAATCAAAACTATTTGTACTTTCACATGACCCCATTGCCTAATGGCTTGTAGATTCCCATGCTCTATCTATACTGCATGAAACATATTTTCCCAACCAAACAAAACAAACAACCCTACACTTGCTAACTAGCTTAAAATCAACTTCTAAATCATTCAAGACATATCTTTATAAATGCATTGAGAGATCCCTCTCTGAGACTAGGAGGGCTAGATCCTAGAGCTCTAAAGATTGGTTCTGATGTTGCCTTGTATTTTGATTAGCCAATCTATCAAAACACAGGACCCCAACAGAACTCATCATGCACACCATTGCCTTTGTATTTTCCGAGGTTTCCTCTACAGGGGTATCTACTAGGTAAATTCCGTGGAGGTGGAAAGTTTGAATTGGAAGGGGCCAAATTTTGTGTATCTTGTGATCAACTCAGTATTTGTATCTATGTATGATAGTACGATATCCAGAGCGGCCACGATTTTCTTTTCGTAATACGTGAGTTGGTCAATGGTGATTATTTTGTCTTCATGGGGGAACATCACCACCTTGAAAGTAGACGATGCTATAGTTGTCATAGCATACATATAAATCCTTCCAAGGAGGATGCTATAGTCTAATTGCACATAAAATACTTTAATTTGTATGAGTATTGTCATGTTGGAAAGATGTATTGGTACATTTTGGAAAAGACCCACGGGGGCTGATGGGCGCCCATCATATGCTCTAAGCATGATGTCATATGCTTTCAATTTTAGCGATCCTAATGTTATCAAAAAATTGGATCTGATAGGCTACTTGATCAGTCAACTTCATGTAACTATTTCAAACCTAATATTTTGACTGAGGCTAAGCCTCCTCAGCCTGAGAGGGCTCTCTCAAGGGTTAATGATTTAGATAAAAATATAGATGGCTAACTCTATTTAGGTAATAAACAGATAAATGATAGATGTAGGTTGAGAATCACATCAGCATGTATACATTGGGCTTATGGATTCAAAGCAATTCAGTCATCCAGTAAATCTACTTAACATGGAAGTTGAGGCATATCAGAGTTTTAGTCATAAGGTACACACACATGAAACTGTAAAAACACAGTCAATTCACTTATATTGGAAGTCATAGCATAAAACAAATTATTCTGAGTAATATAGATGAACATCAATGCAAATTAAACATATAAGAGATGCAAATAGAATAGGAAACACTAAAACTCCTTTTGAATCTCAAGCTGGTCAAGTAGAAAATCTCTGTATTAGCTGAAAAACCAGTCAATTCACAACAAGCCCAATTTTGCCAAAAATGTCCAACCCTTGACAAATTCGACCTCTTGGTATTTAATAGACATATTACCACATGAGATGATCTTCCTCTAGGCTAGATACATCGAATTTCTATCCCTTGACACCTTACATAATCATAAAACATGGAGCTTATTACAAAAATACACCTATCCTACTTAACAGTCCTATTCCAAAAAGGACTCAAACTCCTTATCACTATCTATAACAACCTTATATATTTGAATTTACATCATTGCCAAGTGTATCATCACATGGTAAAATTTGGATGATGGGCTTCATTTCTTCATGACCACTTTGCTGACCTCCACAAAAATAGGAAACAATACCTTGTTTTTTAGGCATAAGACCTTTTTCATTATTTGAACATTCTAACCATCATTTACTCTTCATTTCGTGGTTCTTGGTTGTTGGAAGTTGGCTTCACACGTCCCATAACTCCTTCCTAGCCTCCAGCTGTCTAAAACCGCTTTAAACATTGCTCAAAATGCTGTAATTTCCTGCGCTACGAAAACACAACAGTTTCGTAGTGCTTTTTGTAGCGCTGCCATTTCAAGTCTTTATCCTCCAAAAGCTCAATTATTTCCTCTGCATCACTTTAATTACCTTTTAATACATCTCCCATAGCAAATTCAATTCTTAACTCAGTCTTCAACCCTTTAAAATCTGATCAAAATAAGCAAGAAAAGCAGCTACAACATTTTCGTAGCGCTTTTCTGCTTTTTTACACTGAATGCGCTACAAAATTGCTGAGTATGCAGATTCTTCAAAAATTTGACAAGGGAAAACAATGTTTGCCTCCAAAACTTAAAACATAACCTGTCTTTAGTATTTAAAATTCACACAAACTATAAACCCACTTCATTCTAGCTCTCTTGAGTCCTTCCTTCTTCATTTACACTTGGTTGAGCTATTGGTTCTTCTATGACTGTCATTTTAATGCCTCTGCTCTTTAACTCATCATGAATTAAATCCAGTTGTTGCTCTAAAACTTTCACCTGGTCTTTAAGTCTTCTATTAGTAGCTCTCAGATGAGTGTTTACTATTCTGAAAAATTTAGCTTCTTTTTTTGGAACTGTCCATTTGAAAAATTTCTCTGTACTACTTAAGTTTTCAAAAGCAAAATCAACTTGTCCTTCCCACATTTCCTTCATTCTTTTAAACGGTAATTTCAAGGCACTGTGTTTTCTAGCTCTCTTTTTCATGACAGAAATCTTCTGGTTTGTCAACCTTAATTTCTCCTCAAGGCACTGAAACTCTGTTTTCTTTGTCATTTTCTCTTTTCCCCTTTTTTTTCTGCTGATTGTATGCTTCACTGTAGATGATGAAAGATCAAAAATTTATTTAGGATATTTAACTATCTCAGTGGGTATTTGAACCTCCTTAATGCTCTCTATCAATTTCCTAGCATGCCTTATCCTAGGCTTTCTTGCTTGAAAAATGAAACCTGCATCTCCCCCCTCAAAATCTAGCCTCTTTGCAGACTTGGCCTTTTTCATCTTATGCTCATATTCCCCAATGAACTCATCTTGGACAATCGGTATTTCTTCTATTTCAATGGCATGAAGTATATCCTCTAGATTCCCCTTTGTTACTGGGTTGTCTTCTGTAACAACTGTCTTTTCTTTCAATGCCATTGATTGGCTTCTAGTTACTCTTTTTATTCCCTGTTTTCTGACAGCTTGCTTCTGTTTTGCATTTTTGACATCCTTTGATCTCTGTTTTGTAGGTTAGAGAGTTGGTGCATCAAGTATTTGCGTTTTCTCTGGCCCTTTCTGAGTTTGCTTTCTTGGCTTCAGTTTTGCAGTTGATTTTGGTTTTTCAACCATAGGTTGGCTTGGTTCAGTTGCTGGTCATGATGAAACTCCTTTAGCTTTAGGGTTTCTTACAGGAGTTA
Organism: Pinus albicaulis; assembly: GCA_034641835.2. NCBI lineage: Eukaryota > Viridiplantae > Streptophyta > Pinopsida > Pinales > Pinaceae > Pinus > Pinus albicaulis. Next base: position 165,910,525 of record CM076573.1, read on the forward strand.
GGGTTTCTAGCTCAAACCATTAATAAACAAGAATGATGACCAATCTCTGCCTATCTTCTGAAGTTCATCTAAAATTAATAATTTCATTAAGCCATGATAAAATAAGGATGTTTCACTCCCTTCAGAATTTTCTTGAACTTTATCAGCCATCTTTGCAAGACTCCTATGCAGATAAAAAGGTAAATCAAGTGAAATCTTACTAGTGAAGTGTACAAGAAATTTGAAATGATATGAACAAACCTTGTGATGTTTGCCTTCACAAGTAAAATATTTCTGAATGTTGAGAAACAATTTTGAGTAGTTATCTTTGTGCAGCTTCTAGGGATAGCATTATTAAGGTCCATGTCTGTGTGCTTAGGTTTCATGAACTCTTTACACTAATCCATATCAAATTTTAAACCTTTGAACCAGGTTTCTTGACCTTTTTCTATCTCTGTAACAACAGCAATGACCTCTGGTGTAATAGACACACTTAAAATTCTGACTTTAGTGGTTGTTCCATTGAAATTCATAGCAAATTCCTTGGATACCTGTGTGTGACAGCCCTGCAAATTCTCACAAAACCGCTGGAAACCAACTATTTTGAATGCTTCCATCACTGTTGGGTCTTCAATTATTGCCTTTATGTCTTCAGGTTCATGCCTTAGGCACTGTCCTCCTCTGTGAATTTTTCTTTCCTCTTCCATATTCTTCAGAAAAGCTTTCAGCCTCACTTGAACAAATCTTTCAGCCTTGCTTGATATGGATGTATCAACCTCGATTGAATAAATTTCTCATCCTCGCTTGATAAATGTATTAGCCTCGCTTGATATGGGTGTAGTAAAACATTTGTATGAACCACCATAGGTTTGGGTTGACACTTAGAGCTCAGAAATTTCAAATGGAGGCAAAAGGATGAGAATGACTAATTAGGAAATATTTTGAAATTTTAAATGTCCTCTCATAACTAAAATTATGTCTCATTCATAACCTATAATGACCATGATGACTGCAAACGTGGGTGTGCACTTTAATTCCATCATTACATGACTCGACATGCCACTATCCTACCCTTTCCCAATGGTTTCTGAAATTTTCCAACTCAACTGACAAGACAATTACAAAACCGCGCTTTCGTAGCACTTGCAGTGTAATTTTTCCTGTTTGTGTTATGAAACTATCAGTGCTTTCATAGCGCAAAATGAATTTTTTCAATGGGTGGTGCTATGAAACTACAGTTTCTCGGCTAATTGGACAGTTTTGACACAAAAATTTGGGAAATGAAATAAAAATGGAAAATGATGAATGTTTGACATGAAAGAGCTTAAAAAAAGGCTTAATTTGAACCTTAGGATGAGCTTTAAACCATAAAAAATCTATAACCTTCCCTTGATCAAACCTAAATTGAATCCTAAAACCCTATTTTGATTCATGAAATTTTGTAACCTTGTCAAAATGATGTTTTGAAAATTTTTGGGTGATAACACCTAACTTCTGCCAAATTGTTTTAGACATGATGAATTTGGATGCTCCTTCATCCACGATGCAATGATGAATGGTGATGTTATGGACTGAAACCGGTATTTGGAAAGCGATTAGAGAAGGAAGCCTTGGGCCTGCCTTATCTAGATTGGTGCCCATTAGGAAAGAATCAAAAGGGTCAATTGCACCTAATGAGGAAAGTAAGGCTTTTTGCTCAGTTGGGAAAGATTGTAGGACTTCTAAAGTTGACATAGCCGAGGGAGACTCAACTAAGTCATCCACTATACTATAGTTGTCAACAGATTTGGAGTGATGCCCTGCACTCCTTGTCGGGCCTTTTACCATTTTTGGCATGTGTTCGATAGGTACCTTGGAGATGGTTAATGGCGCAATAGATGTGCTTGTACTTGTACCTGAAGGATTGGTATCCAAGGGTGCTTCACAGTTCCTATTCTGTGTTTGGAAGAACAATTATTCTCCATCCATGAAGATATCATGGTTTTTTCCTCCGGTCTTATTTTTGGGTGGTTGTTGTTGTTGGGTGTTAACTACTCCTTGATGGGGGAAGGTTTCCTGCATTACTGCAAGATGTTGGTTTTGTCCCCCTTGTCCTCGGTTACCCTGAAGTTGCTTCAACTCAGGAAGTTCAGGATAGTGATGGGTGTAATGACCGTACTCCCCACATATGGCACAAGAATGATTTTTCCTTAGATTGGTCGTATTTTTTTTTTCCTCTTAGAGTTATTGGTTGGTTCCTGGTTTTGATTTCGTTTGGGATTTCCCCCAGCCTGACATCATGAGGGGCATTGATAATTATTTCCCCCCTATCCATGGTCTCCCTTTGGTTTTCTCTTTGGTTTTTCTTTGCAACATTTTGAGGATTATTATTATTCTCCTAGACATATGAAGGTTGTTGCTGAGTCTGGGAGGGTTGCACTAAAATAACCAGTGCGTTGTTTTGCACTAGTGGTATATTTTGTGCGGGGAAAGGGGAGTATTGGTTTCCTTGTACCTGGTTGGTGTATTTATGCTAGGGTGGTTCTCTAGTATCAATATTTCTAGTCGAGTATTGAGTCCCCTGCAAGGGTGGGTATGGGCCTCCTTGCGGTTGGTGGTATGGAATTTCCCTATTAGTCATGTTCTGCAGAGGTGTAGGCTTAATATGGTAGTACCCTGGTTGCGATATATTCTATGTAGTATCATAAGAATATTCAGGGCACTGATAACTATTTTTTTATTTACTTTGGGCTAAGGACCTTATCAAACCGTCAACAGTATTCGACGCACCTAGTAACTCTCTATAAGTTTGCAGGCATGGGGAATTTGGAAGGATATGGTAGATATATCCATATTGGGTGTAAATGAGCTCTATTTGTTGGGATTTACTGATGGCGTCTTCCTCATTGTGAGTTTTTTACGTTGCCACATATTTTGAAATTTCTGCTGTGAGTTTTAAAAAAAATAAGTCCGGAAGAACTCTATCGTCGAGATTGGCTTTGCACAATCTACAATTCTTTCGCCATTCATGGAGATGGTATGTTATGTGAATGACAGGTGTTTGTCTAAATGGGTGAGGTTCCATCCTTGAATAATGATGAATCGGGAGTTGGAAGAAGGTGAGGAACACAGTCGCAAGGGTGTTAAAGATTCCATTTAACGCAGACGGATGGTCAACATACCATTTCATTGCAAGCCCTGTAAGGTTGCTCTGAAACAGTCGTAGTCAAATGGTATCGTCTGTGACACTATTTGACAAACACCATAGGTGGAAAGTCATGATGTGATTTCCTGGGTCTTCCACCTACTTATCTTCAAATTTTGGAATATTTGAAGGGAGCTTCATGGGCATGGGTGGCCAGTTAAGGCCATGTTCAATAGGGTCATTCATTAACTTGCTCAGATCTAGTAGATTTGATGATGCTAAAAAATATAATTGAATATTGACCACCATCGTATGTTGATGTTGAACAGGTATATGTATGGGGGGCCCTTGGGGAGGTGCATATGGAATATTTCTCTATGGCGTTCCCTGAGGGGTGGTGTGTTGTCTCCCCGAAGGGGTAGCGATCCTTTGACCTTGAGGGGTTGTAACATGAGTGGAGTGTGGTGATTGGTGGCCCTTGGGGGGTTCCAATCAAATATTCCATAATAAATGAAGATCCTATAATGACAATAGTGTGACATCGTCTACGCCTAAATGGAAGGATGCCCGACACTCCACTCGGTAATGGGGGGAGGTTTAAGAAATGCCTAGATTGACGGAGGGTTGTTGGGTCCCCTATGGTGTCGATTAGTGTAACTTATTGTTTTTTTTTTCACTTTGGAGGAAGGATGATATTTATCAATGCAATAAAATAGTCACATACATTAAACAAAGCGAAAAAACGGAAAGGTAATTTTCTCCTTTAGATTTAAGCTATGTGATCAATTAAGCAAAAATAAGGTTTTTTGTTTGTTTGTGTATGATACAAAAATATTATATAGACCTGACCATCCTCACATTCTCAAAGTAACTGGGCCTTGCAGAGATATCATATGATGGGTACTCGGAACAAGGTCCCAAAAGAACTGACAACGCCTTCCAGCAGCCGAAAAATCAACCAAGGTAAGCGGTAACAAGGATCTAGTGTTGCCAGCACCGTCACCTATAGGGAAATGATGCCCTAGTTTTTGGCCACTAAAGTAACTTCTTCTCACGTGAGCATTTGAGTATTTAGCTTCTTGGTATTCAAATACCAGTACTAAGGACTAGATGGATCGGGTAGCCCCAGATAGTACCACACGTACTGGACCTATGTCGAACCTCCTCTGAATCAGGTCTCCATAATGCTCGTGAAATATTTTTTGTGGGCGAATAGAAGGATTTTAGGATCCCTAAACAGTCAACATCTATGATTCAAAATATAATATGACCATGGCGGCTTATTGGATTCCTACCCCCAATGTTCCTAACCCGAACTATAATCTATTTTCTGGCCCCTGTAGGGAGAATTTAATGAGTTCAAGTTATTGATTGTTTTTTAAGAGTATTAATTTTTTTTAGGTTGTGATATTGTAAGAAAATGTAAGATAAGAATAAAATCCCCAAAAATTGTTTCCTTTTGCTTCAAATATTACTAATGCTTAGTGTGTGTTTTGAGTGAACAAACAAGAGTGTGAGAATATGTGGATATTTGATGATCCTTTACTTCCCCTCTAATTACACTATGTGTTTTGATTGCTCCTTGCAAAAATTGAAATGATTTTCAGATAATGGGTCAATTTCACTTTTCCTAATTAGACTATGTCGAACTAAAGGGAGATGGTAGTTCAAAATGATTTTGAGAAAGCATTCATATGCAAACCCAAGTTCACCAAGAGGTGAAAGGGAAGCAGATATTACTTTATTTCTTTATGAAAACTTTAACCTTAGTCCCAAGCCTAATGAAAAAATGAAAAAATAATTTATATAGTAAAAAATATTGTGGATAATGGGCCACTTACTCCTTGACTAATTAAAATATGTGTTCTGCCTAAAAATATGCAAAAATTAGCTTGAAAAAAATGTGTGGAATTTAGCCACTTACTATTTTTCTTAGTTAAACTATGTGTGTTTTTCAAATGTAGAAAACAAATAAAAACACTTAATTGTTATACTAGTGGTGGTCATTGCAGCAATTAGTTAACCTCAAAATAGAAAAATGTAGAACAATGGTGAAGTAAATTCATTATAGGTTTCCAATCACCTTAGAATTTGACAAAATATAGATATTTTTTTCTTTCTATAATACAACATGGGTTTTTTTAAAACAGGTGCAGTGTGCGCGTATGTCTAATAGAAAGGGACGTCGTCGAGAAAGATAAAAATAATTGAGATCTCCGCCTCTCAAAACAGGAATTGAATGTCTTGAGTAATTTTCAAAGAGTCCCTAAATTCCTTATAGCTGGTTATGTAGAGAGGAGGTCCTGCAAAACAACCATTAAACCAAATAAAATAAACTAGCAGAGTCGCCAATCCTATGGTAGTTCTTTTGTCACACTAGTGTACCAAAAGACACCTCTTTAGCAGTAGGTTGCTTCCTGAAAATATCACAGAGAGTATTATGGTGTTGTTAATGGGTAGACTGAAAGCAATGTAAGACAAAACTTATAATGTAAGTAATGCATACAAGACAATAATAACATGAACCGAAACAGAAAAAACAAGACAATAATGCTCAAATGGAGCAAACAAATCAATACAATAATGGATAAAACTCCCTTTATTGGTTGTTGGTAGTAAGAATAATACAATTCTAACACACTTATAGTGAGTCCTTTGAGCTATGGAGCTCAAATACTATCAACAAGGGGGTCCCTTTCCTTGGTCTCCTTGCAAGCCTCTCTTCCCTCTCTCAAAAGGAATGTGAAATATCTCTAATGGTGGAGTTATTTTCTTCACTGAGATGTTGGATGGCCAACATGCTAGTGCCTTCAATCATCTTGCTTCAACACTTGAAATTTGGTGTTGCTATGGTAGAAATTTTTCCAGCATAACAATGTGTCTTATTTTTCTCTTCCCATGGCTAGTTTATATAGAAAATTTTGAACTTCCCTTCCCTCTCTTGGCCCAAGATTGATAATGACACAAGAGTAGGATAAGAGATTCGTTTTTTGGCTGCACAACTCTTCAAGGTGGCTCTAATTCAGTTGGCCTTGCTTGCTACTGACAGAGAATCATCTTAACCAGGTGTGTAAAGTGGTCCTGGATGGTGAATTTTCTCCATCCCCAGGACCACACGACTATAAAAGGATAAAGCACACTCTACACAAAAGTCCTTTGCTTTCAGTGCACTGTCTGCCAATTTCTGACTGAACCCTGGGAATTAATTAAATTTTTGTCCTTTATAATGTATTTTTGCTAGAAAATCTTTATTTGTACTGTTTTCTTGACATTATCTAATGTATTTTACCTATATGATTTTCCGGTGTTAATAGTATATTCAGTGATTGTACCTATGGTGATGTGCACATGTAACATATGTAGTGTTATGTACATATGATGTTGTATGCCTATTGTATATATATGGTGTTGTGTATTTATTGCATATGCAATTCTAGGTATAGATGGTGTTATGTACATGTTGGATATACCGTGTTGTGTACATACCATACTCTGTGCATGTTGGATATGTGGTGTTGTGTGCATATGGTGTTGTGCACATATTGGATATGTGGTGTTTTGTACGTATGGTGATATGTACATGTTTTATATGCAGTGCTATGTACGTATGGTGGCATGTGTGTGTGTGTTGTACATATGGTGTTGTGTGTTGTACATATGGTGTTGTGTGCATACTTGTACATGTGTTGTGTACATGTTGTACAAGTGGTGCTGTATGCAGGTGGTGTTGTGTACATGTCGTGCATGTAGCACTGTGTACATGTGGTGTCACGTACATGTCGTGCATGTGGTGTGGTTTACATGTGGTATTTTGTACACGTTGTACATTTGGTGTAGTGTACATTTGGAATTGTGTACATGTAGTCCATGTGGTGTCGTGTACATTTTATGGTGTACACATGTTGCATAGGTAGCATTGAGTACAGGTGGTACTATTTACATGTTGTGCATATGGTACTGGTATACATGTGGTAACGTGTGTATGTCGTACATGTGTTGAGGGCATGCAGTATTATGTATGTGCATGGTGTAATTGTGACATGTATATTCTTTGTGTTGTGCTTTGTATATGTGTATGTATTGTGTTGTATTGTACACCGGGTGTAGGTGTATGTGTTTTGTTGTACATCAGATATAGATGTATGTGTTGTGTCGCATGTCGGTGTGGGCATATTTTTTTATTTGTACACCAGATGTAGGTGTATGTATTGTATGGTGTTGTACGCCTTGTGAGGATGTACATGTTTTGATGTAAATTGCATGTATGTGTACGTGATTGAAGAGAATCAAATGAATTGGGTGTTTTTCAGGTGTGGCAACCGATCGGGTGTGTGTACAAATGAACAAAGGCAGAAGTAAGGACCGATGAAGGATAAGTATCGGTATTTCCTTTCAGTTTTATTATGCATGTGATCTACGATTCTGACTTATGATGGTTACATGTGATTTATGATTATGGTTTATGGTGATTTCATGTTATTCATGATTTTAATTTATGATGGAGGTGTTTGTGATAGGAAGTAAACAGAAGTGAAAGTGTACCTGTTGACAAGATACCAATGAGGTATGATTTGAAGTTATTTCAATTTATTTTGAATCTAATGTAGCTTATGTGATTCGTACAGGAAAGCATGGAGATGCCCGATTGGATGGTTGAAACTAATTGCAAGCACTAGCAACAACAACAAAAGGAATTGGAACATGCAACAGTATGTTGGTAAAGACTTCAGGAGTAGGGCCTGTTGGATTTCCCATGTTTTGGCCAGATTGGCAAGACCAAAAGATGAGACAACATCATAACCACTTTCAGACCTCAGGATCTAGCCCTCCTGGGTCCAGAGAGGGATCTCTCTATATTAGCAAAGTTTTTATGTATTTGAAGCTCTATGTTTGAGATATTAGGCTAGTTATAGGCATGGGGTTTGTTTGTTTGATTTTTGGTTTGGTTGTTGGGAATCAGGAAAGAAGGGTTCAGTATAAGACAAGGCTGAGCAAAGAGGGTTTTAGGCAAAGGAGAGATAATTTAGAGAACATTCAAGACCATTGGGCAATGGAGTCAGGAAAGGGTTTACTTGCTATTCAATATGCAGGCTTTCAGTTGGGCTAGTCATCTAAAGCATTGGATCTTAAAGATGATAGTGTGGCATGAAAAGGTAAGAGAGAGGGTGAAAGCAAGGAAACCTCCAAGGTGACCTTTCAGAAATCAGATCCAGGGACAGGACATGCCATTGGACAACCTGTGATCCAAAACCTAAAAGGTTAACTCTTCAGACAAGGAACATTAAAGATTCAGAACACAAAGGTGAAAACCTGAGATCAGAGAGAGACTTTGAACTCTCAATTATTTGGCCTTCAACTTAAGGGAACTTAGAAAGGTTTAATTAAGTGAAAGGACTTTAGTGAGACAGATACAAAGTTCTAAATTCCCAGTATCCCAATTCATTTAATTAAAGCCTAACAAGAACATCTAAGAATAGATTCATTAATTCATACATCAGCTAGTAGTATATGTCTGACCACTACACTGGTTAAATTATTTGAAATCAATCCTCAGATAACACATTCAGCAGAAAACATTCAAGGTAGGGAGAGCAGCAACATAGGGTACCTAACAAGGGTAAATCCTATGCCAGATTTCTGATGCGTGCCAGAAGAAATGAAATGAAATGAAATACAAGGTAAAACAAATAAAAAGATAGAAAAACATCACCGCTGCTTTAAATCAGGATCCAAAGAAATGTGTTTGTCATATTAAAGAGCAACACCAGTCATGTACAACATTGCAAACAACTTGATATTCAGCCTGAAAACATCTTCCTTAGCCTATCTTACAACTTTACACAAAGACTATGTCTCAGGAGAAACAACTTGCAATTCATAGATATCCGATCAACAACAACTTACAATGAGTTTCTTCATGAAATTTATAGTTGAAAGAAAAACAGACGAGGTAGATGAAAGCTAAATGTAGCATTAAAACTCAAAAGAGGAAGAGGGCTGAGGCCCATTCTGTTTTAAATTCTGGGCATTTATCTTCAGTACTCTTTGGATGAAAGAGTGGTCTTCGTCAGGCTGCAATTTACTCCAGGTATGTCTCTGATGTACTTGTTGTAGCACTCTATAGAATTCTGGTGAACTGAACAAAGGCAGATCAACGATTTCAGATCTGCCATACTGTGTAACAAATGCGTCTGATAGCGTTAAGACTGTTGTTAGGGGGAAAAATTCTCATGGACACAACATAAACTAAAACCGTATGAGTACTATGTCCTTTCTCAGGAGGAGACATTCTGCTGATGTAAAAACCCTGATGATATGGTTTTCTATGCGTCGAACCTTCTGAGTGATCCACGGGGTCTTCGATTTGGTACTTCACCTTTAAATTATTGGATTAAGGCTCAAAATCTTCACTTACAGGCCTTAAGCTCTCTGTTTTTTTACTCATACTCTTTGTCATTCCATGATTGCCTCTGTCTGCGAAATTGGAACTTTAAATGATGTAGGAGAGGTTTTACAGGGTCGAACCTTGTACTTTGATGAAAATATTTCTTGCAGAGACCCCCTCGAACATTTTTCTGCTATATCAAGTTCTAACAGTGGCCCTCTCAGCCTTTTTCCCTGTGCTCTGTGCCATGATAACTATGGCTATGAACCATGGTGGTTTCCACCGCCTGTAACCCTGCAAAACACCAAAAATGTGTTAAGAAATCGTGCATGGGGTCGGATGATGTGGATGACTGTGAAAATGGCAACGCGGCATGGATGAGGACGATGAATGAAAAGGATACTGTGGAGGAACACCATGGAATAGCGGGAGATGCATTTGGAAGATGGCGAGATTGGAAATTTAAACGTAAAACATTAAAATTTGACCTTTGAATTAAATATAAAGGGAACAGACGAAAACATATGAAATGGGTGACGTGGCAGGACTCGGTCAATGGCGGGGGATGCATTCAATCCAGACTGTCCGATCTCAAGAGGAGATCGACGACTGCAAGGGAATCAGAGGGCAACAGATGGTGGGTCAGGGGTTCTATTTTCCTTGGACTAACTCCCGAGCATCTTCGTGGCACGATCACCGTTGGATGGACAACTTCAGATCGGACGGTGTACGAGCATATCGCGCCGGGTCCACATTCGAACGTTAACGTGCGATGAGAGTGGTTTCCCAATAGTGCTCTGAGCCACGTGTCGGCCGGTGAATGGCATCGCTGCCAAACGAAAAATACTGCCCTCCTCTCAAAAGCGATGCGATAGAAACCACCGGTTTCTGCACAGTGCTTTGGCATGGGGACCACTGGGGCAGATGAAATATGGACCGTCAATCTGCGGATCAGATCGACGGTTGTGATGTGATCAGAGGGGCGAACGTGAAATGAAAGTGCTTGTGATGGCCGTCGGATGCCGCGAAATCGACGGTTAATAGCGCTCTCGATATCCAATCGTGATAAGCGCTTTTCGGGCTAGTGCCTGGTTCTAGCACTGGGTCATATGGAGGGAAACAGTTCTGGGGCTGAGTCAAAAGGGGCTAAACCTGAAATGTGAAGAATATGGGTTTTTAGCCCTTTTTAATGCAATTTGAGGCCAGAAAGGGGTAACGGTAGAGGAAAAATGAGGTATTAAACCAAACAAGGGGTGTGTGTAGGGTCTAAAGGGGATTTTGGGATGATTTAGAGAAATTAGGGGAGGGAAAAGGAGAGGGAAACAGGGGCTAAGTGAGGATGAAATAAGGGGAAAAGTGTTTGGACATTATTTTCACAAAAGAGAGGCTTATTAACTTGGAAAAAACAGTGAAAATTTACCAAAGGGAAGAGGGTATGAAGAGGCTTTCAAGGATGATGTGTTTTCAGGGAAAAATGCATTCCTTGAAGGCTCAAAAAACAATCTAGCCTCCTGTTTTCTTGACAAAAAATTCATAGGGGGCTAACAGTGGCTCCACATGGGGATGGCTTCTTCTTGAAGGAGTCAAGAATCTAGAAATGATCTTGGTGCAGGCCAGATGCCTGGTACTTGACCCATTCATTTTCTTTCTTGGATCAGCTGCCACAAATCATGAAGTCATCAATTCAGCAGGAAAATTCTCCCAAACAATCTACCTACCCATCCTACAATCCTACCATTTTCTCTTCCAGGGTGCATTTGGACTAGCAGACCTTTTACATCATTTATTTTTTACAAACAAGAAAATAAACCTCTACTATTTCTACCCTTATTACTCCATGAGACCAGATTAAACTGTTGGCCTCACATGTTTCTCTACCTAATCTAACATCTATTGGGATTAAACTGTCCAGTAGATTTCTTCTCTACATTCTACAATAGAAATTTAAAAATAGCCAAACTAGGATTAAACAATCTAGTTTGTTGTGGATCCAAGGCATAAAGATAGTTGCACATGGACAGAAACTTGCAGAAAACTGAAAACAAAATCTTGAAGGCTTGAAATCTGAAGTCTTGAAGTATCCTTCTTTTCTTTGTGACTCAAGTTTTGAGCTTGTTAGAGTCACTTTCTCTTCTTCATTTTAGCTCTGGTTTTGGGCTTGTTAGAGCCAACTCTTCTTCCTTAGTTGTTGGTTTAGATTTTGGACATGTTAGGACCAACTGTCTTACTTCTTTGGCTCAGGATTTGATCATATTAGAGCCAATATTTTGCACTTCAGAGGTTCATGTTTTGAGCATGTCTGAACCTCTCCTATCTCTCTGTTTTTTTGCAACATTTTCTCTTTTTTCTTAAAAACATAACACAACAATGGTATTTACAATGGAAATGGAAACTGCAAACTAGAAATCAGCAGAAGTAGTGTTTGAGCATCCTGCATTTGATAGGACCCCCAAACAGCTCTGTACCATCTAGTTCTTGTAGAAAAAAGGCATTTGGACCCACAGTGGCCTAGATGATGTATGGAACCTGCCACAAACTGTCAAACATGTTGTGCTTCCCTTTGTTCTCTCTCCTTGAGTCCCACTTCAGAACTTTATCTCCAATTTTGAAGTCAGAAGCTTTGGTTCTCTTGTCGAACAAATTCTTTATATTTTCTTGAACTTTCATAGCTCTGTTATAGACTTCTTCCCTTGTTTGCTGGAGATGAATTGTTTGGCTTATCCTCCTTACCATGCTGTCTTCTTCTGTCTGAATCTCTTGGACAAGTTTAATCACTGGTACCCCAAGGCTGGTAGGAAACACTGCCTCTGTTCCATAGACAAGCTGATATGGTGACATGCCAATGGATTTCTTTGTTGTAAGCATGTCAGCCCACAGGGCATGCACTAACTTGTTATGCCATGACTTTTTGTTCTCTTCCAGCAGCTTTTTGATGATGGTCACCAGGCTCTTGTTTGATGATTCAGCTAACCCATTACCTTGTGGGTAATAAGAAGTTGAATGACCGAGTGCTATTTGATACCTGTGACAAAAATCAACCATTTTCTTGGATCCAAAAGCAACAACATTATCAATGATTATTTTTCTTGGACAGCCAAACCGGGAGAGGATGTGGTCTTCTAGGAGCCTAATTATAACTGAATCTGTGGCATTCCTAGAAGGTATGGCCTCTATCCACTTAGTGAAGTAATCTATGGCTGTTAGGATCCACTTGTGTTGTGCAGAAGAAGCAGGGTGTATTTCTCCTATGAAATCTAGGCTCCATTGCATGAAGGGACCCTCAACAGTGATGGGTTGTAAAGGTAGGGGGAGGAGCTTTCTTTTGCCTTCAAAAATCTGGCATTTGTGGCAGGAAATTATCATATTATGGATGTCATTGAAAAGTGTAGGCCAATAGTAGCTAGCTCTGAGTATTTTGTTAGTAGTGGCTTTCCAATTCAGGTGGCCTCCACACTCTCCTACATGGAATTCCTGTTTAAACCTCTCTGCCTCATTTTCAGGCAAACATTTAAGCAATAGGCCATTTGTATTTTTCCAGTATAAACATTCATTTAGTATGCAATAGCTTCTGGCTTTTAGCTTTAGGAATCTGGCCTTGGTCTTTGATAGTTCAGGAGGGGCATTGAGGTTTGTGAGCACATACAGGATATCAGAATACCAAGGAGAGTTCTGAAACTTCTCCTCAACAGTGGGATCAGGCAATCCTTCCTGCTTATCCAAGGCATCCACCATGTTTATGTCAATGGATTGTAAATTTGATTCAGCCATTAGTTGAGTGAGGCCCTGACATTTGATCAGTTTTGTGGGTTTTATCTCAAGGTCATATTCTAATATCACAACAATCCATTTGCCCCTCTTCCCATCTAGGTCTTGGGACAGGATGTCTTTAACCACTACGTTTAGCACATAGGCTATGGTGTGGGAATGCAGTATGTACACCCTAAAGTATTTCAAGGCCTTAACCAAGGCATAGGCCTGTTTTTCCATTATGTTTTATTTCAAGGGTGCATCCCTCAGATCTTTACTGAAGAAATAAATGGGTTGTTCCATTCCCTCTGGATTTTTCTGCAATAGAAATGCAATTACTGTACGCTCGGAGGCAAATGAAAAGATCAGGAAATCTTTTGGGAAATCGGGGTTGATTAAGATAGGAGCTCGTGTGAGTGCAATTTTAACTGATTCAAAAGATTTCTTAGCCTCAATGGTCCATTTAAATCCTACACCTTTCCTTAACATGTTTGTCATATTCCTAAGGTGTTTAGCTAAGTTGGGAATAAACCTTCTGAGGGAGTTAATTTTCCCAATGAATGACTGTAACTCTTTGATGTTTCTCGGGTGTGTGATTTGTAGTATTCCCTCAACTCTTTGTGGATCTATCCTAATCCCCTTCTCAGATATGATGTGGCCAAGAAACTTACCTTCTTGCAGCCCAAATACCGTCTTTTTAGGATTCAATGACAGACCGAACCTTCTAAATTTTTCAAAGACCCTTCTCAGATGTTTTAGGTGTTCCTCATCAGTCTTGGAATAGACTGTTATGTCATCCAGGTAGATGACAATGAAGTGTCCTATTTCCTCTAAAAAGGCTATGTCCATTGCTCGTTGGAAGGTTGCACCAACGTTCATCAGTCCAAAGGGCATTTTTACATACATAAAGGTGCCCCATGGAGTGGTGAAAGCAGTCTTGAGGGCATTTTTCAAACTCGTTCCTGCCTACCAGGAAATCTTCAATCTGCTTATCACCCTCAAAGACCTGCCAATATTTTTCATTTTCCATCACTGCAGGTCTGAATTTGGTCTGAATTATGATTTTTTGGTCACTGGGAGGCTTGTGATATGAACTAGCCATGCAAGATAATCCATTTGCAATTGCGTTCTGACTCTTAGGGACAAACACCAGTTCGTATTCTACAAAGGTTTTCAATAGATCGATAGCGTCATTCCTGTACACTCTCAGCCTAGGATGTTTCGCTATGTATTCACCATTCACTTGTTTTATGATCAACTTAGAGTCTCCACGCACAACTATCCTACGGGCTCCTAAATTTTTCAACAGATTCAAGCCTAGGATAAGAGCCTCATACTCTGCGATATTATTTGTACATTTGAAGTGTAGGTTACAGGCATGGCTCTCTGCGTAGTCACTCTCTGTGTTATGTAGCCACACTCCTGCTCCCGCAGTCCTCCTAGTGCATGACCCATCGAAGTTCATTTCCCACAAGGGGTCGTGTTCGTGTTTATCATTGTTTTCTTCCCTAATGTGGGTTTCACTGGTCTGTTGTGTTACGGGGTCTGCTTTGGACTGTGGATGGTCTCGTTCTTCGTGTGGTGTAAAAACTTGTGAGGGGTGACTAATCAGCTGACTACATTCTATTCCTTGTTCACTCTGAGTTTCGTTTTTGGTGCACTGCCCATAGGTTTCTACATCGTTTTCTTCCGAGTCTAGAGTAGCCATTATGTTAAAGTCTATGGGTTCTGTTTCATTGTTTGTATCTCTATTTTCGAATTTTGGTCCCTCTAAGGATTCATCATTTCAAAGGATGAAGGAGTTTAAATCTGTGTGCACAGAGTACAAAGGAGAATTTTCAGGCTTTTCAAGGCTGCTGACCAGGAATTTTATTTGTGCTTCTCTATACAGTCTCCTAAGCTGGCTGAAGACAGGGATTGTGACATATTCCCCATCCATCTGCATTGTACCTTGTAGCTTGGCTCCCCATGATCTTGATAAAAACATGCCATACTTAGGTGGCACATCTGCCACTACAACATCCGTGACCATGCATTTGGCTGGAATCTGGGTTAATTTCACACATAAATATTTGATCAGGCCAAGACACTTTACTTTTCTAAAGTCAAATGAATAGAGGTCTTTATAGGGACGGGTTATCTCTAGGCCTAATATTTCCATAACTACCTTAGGCATCAAGTTGTTTGAGGCCCCAGAGTCATGCATTGTGTTGTGAAGGATCTTGTCGTGGATATTGAGACTGATATAAAAAGGGGGTACTACCCCTTCCTGAAACTTCCCTTCTATCTTTGGACCAAACATAAGAGTTGGTTGATCATCACTCAGATTGACAGTGTCACTATTTCCCCTAGCTTTAAAGCTTTCAAAATTTGGCCTTTATATACATCCTGAGTGGCCAGCTCAGAGAGTGGGACAGAGATTTTAATTTTCGCAATCTCACTCTCCAAGTTGAAAGTGGACCGACTCTTTGGAATGTTCAACTCTGTTTTGTTAGCCACCACCTTGGTGGTAGAATCAGTGGGCTGATTCTCACTATGTACAGGCTTAGGAACTGTTTTATCAGGAACACTAACTGCAGTGCTAGTGCTGCTAGTTGGTTGACCTTGTTTATCAGTGATTTGGTTGTCCTTTTCTTTGCTCTTCCCAGAACTCTCAGCTGCTGATCTGCTACTTTCAGCAGTTAATTTAGAAGTTTTCTCAGGTCTTTTCTTGATGGAAATCTCAGAAGTTTTGGGTTTGGAATTGTCTAGACTCTTTTTGCTTCTAAGTTCATACTGTTCCCTAACCTGCATGATGGCATTTTCAAATCCCAGCATGTAATCCTCTGATTCCAATCTTTCCTCATCCCAATATGAGGATGAGGGCTGATCTTCCTCTATGGAACAGTTGTGGATTGAGTTTTCTATTTCAAACATATTTATTGTGGTTCCCTTAGACTCTTCTATGATTCCCTCATCTTCATCAAGAAAATTCTCTTGAAATGGGGGAATAACTTGCTGATCTGATTCTCTTTGTCTGTTGGGAGTGGTATTGTTTCTTCTAAAGTTCTAGTTCTGGTTATGATTTTGGTTTCTGTTCTGATTACTAACTATGACAACCATTTTTTCCATCATTTGATGTAGCTTTTCCATGTTTTTAGATAGACGGTCATAATTGGGATTAGATGTGGAAGCTACAGTGTCATCTCTATATGTTACCCTTTTCTCAGCTCTCAATCTTGCTTTTTTCTCAATCAGATTAGCCTCTACACTCACTGCTCCCTTTTGCATGTCTTCCAATGTGTTGTAATCTCTCTCCCTAAGCTGGTAGGCCATGTCAGCATCAAATTCTTTAGGGTATTTCACTAGGGCCAAACCTTGGGGAGGTTTCATGTGTGGAGGAAGAGCATTATAAACACTGTTAAACCTTGTAGAGTAGTCATGGACACTCTCTCCTACGTTTCTCTTAAGATTCTTGTATTCTGCTAGGATTTGGAGAGGGTTGGCCTTAACTTCCCATTTGTTTATGAAAGTATTATATAAAGTAGGAAGGTCTTGGATACTATTAGGAGGTAGTCCTTTGAACCATTTATTCACATCACCTCCTAAGCTCTAGGAAAATATTCTCATTTTGACTGTATCATCATCTATCTCCATGTAGTCAAAAGAATCTTCCATCCTATCTACATGGTGCTGAGCAGTGGTGGACTCTTTTGCAGTGAAGTGTGGGATCTTTGATTGATAATCGTTGGGTAAAGGCACTAGAGGCTGGGGTAATACCAGAGGTGCATACCAGGCTTCCATGATGATGTTTTGAGGAGGTAAGGGGTTGGCTTGAGCAGTTGGTATATGGATGGTAGGGATACTAGGACCAGTAGAAGTCTGTTGCGCAGATTTAGGGTGGCAGAGCCCCAAGTTTTGAATGAAGTGAATATCAGGAGGTGTAGATGGAGGGGTTTCTCTGTCCCTAATGTGTTGACCACTATGAGATGGTGAACCAGGAAGCTCAAGGTCTGGCTGGTCTAGAACATTGAATGACCTATTTCTTGGTAGTCTGTTTTGAGAGTATAGGTCAAAAGGTGGGGCTAATAGAGCTGTAAAGTCTTCCGGTGCAGAGTTAGCTCTATGGATATGACTGGAAATAGTTGGTCTTTTAGGTGTAGGAGACTTCTTGAGGATGTCTCGGGGTTGTGAACTATTTTAGGTGGGTTTGGGTTAGGATAAGCTCTTGTCTGAATGGTTCTTGAAGCCAGAATGCTATTTTATAACCAAGCAGCTTAACCCTACTTGTTACTTCTATTATGGCTGATGTTGTTATGGAGGCTGGTCTCCCAGTGGAGTCTTATGTGAACCAAGATAATCAGCAGGCCTACTGATCACCAGTGGAGTCTTTGATCTTTAAGGAAATATGGAGTCGCCAGGTGGAAGATTTAGGGTGTTCTAGGAGGTACACTGTCCACCACAATGCTTATGTAATGTCCCTTTTCAAGGATATCCCGAAAACACAGCAAACTCTAACCAGAGATGGATTGGGAGCGCTTTTACCAGATATTTCAGCTCTGAAAGAGAGTGAGATCTGGAGGCTACCTGGCCCTTTCCAGACTCTGTCTAAGAGTGTGGGAGAAACACACAAGACCGGATACAGTAGTTAAGGGTATTCAAAGTTCCTTCCCCAGTATGGTCTCCATTATGTTGGAGTTCCCATGTTTTGGCCAGATTGGCAAGACCAAAAGATGAGACAACATCAGAACCACTTTCAGACCTCAGGATCTAGCCCTCCTGGGTCCAGAGAGGTATCTCTCTATATTAGCAAAGGTTTTATGTCTTTGAATCTCTATGTTTGAGATATTAGGCTAGTTATAGGCACGGGTTTTGTTTGTTTGATTTTTGGTTTGGTTGTTGGGAATCAGGAAAGAAGGGTTCAGTATAAGACAAGGCTGAGCAAATAGGGTTTTAGGAAAAGGAGAGATAATTCAGAGAACATTCAAGACCATTGGGAAATGGAGTCAGGAAAGGGTTTACTTGCTATTCAATATGCAGACTTTCAGTTGGGCTAGTCATCTAAAGCATTGGATCTTAAAGATGATAGTGTGGCATGAAAAGGTAAGAGAGAGGGTGAAAGCAAGGAAACCTCCAAGGTGACCTTTCAGAAATTAGATCCAGGGACAGGACATGCCATTGGAAAACCTGTGATCCAAAACCTAAAAGGTTAACTCTTCAGACAAGGAACATTAAAGATTCAGAACACAAAGGTGAAAACCTGAGATTAGAGAGAGACTTTGAACTCTCAATGCTTTGGCCTTCAGCTTAAGGGAACTTAGAAAGGTTTAATTAAGTGAAAGGACTCTAGTGAGACAGAGACAAAGTGCTAAACTCCCAGTATCCCAATTCATTTAATTAAAGCCTAACAAGAACATCTAAGAACAGATTCATTAATTCATACATCAGCTAGCAGTATATGTCTGACCACTACACTGGTTAAATTAGTTGAAATAAATCCTCAAATAACACATTCAGCAGAAAACATTGAAGGCAGGGACAAAAAAAACATAGGGTACCTAACAAGGATAAATCCTATGCCAGATTTCTGATGCGTGCCAGAAGAAATGAAATGAAATGAACTACAAGGTAAAACAAATACAAAGATAGAAAAACATCACCGTTGCTTTAAATCAGGATCCAAAGAAATGTGCTTGTCATATTAAAGAGCAACACCAGTCATGTACAACATTGCCAACAAATTGATATTCAGCCTGAAAACATCTTCCTCAGCCTATCTTACAACTTTACACAGAGACTATGTCTCAAGAGAAACAACTTTCAATTCACAGATATCCGATCAACAACAAATTACAATGAGTTTCTTCATGAAATTTATAGCTGAAAGAAAAATAGAGGAGATAGATGAAAACTAAATGTAGCATTAAAACTCAAAATAGGAAGAGGGTTGAGGCCCATTCTGTTTTAAATTCTGGGCATTTATCTTCAGTACTCTTTGGATGAAAGAGTGGTCTTCGTCAGGCTGCAATTTACTCCAGGTATGTCTCTAATGTACTTGTTGTAGTGCTCTGTAGAATTATGGTGAATTGAAAAAAGGAAGATCAATGATTTCAGGTCTGCCATACTATGTAACAAATGCATCTGATAGCATTAGGACTGTTGTCAGGGGGAAAAATTCTCATGGACACAACGTAAACTAAAACCGTATGAGTACTATGTCCTTTCTCAGGAGGAGACATTCTGCTGATGTAAAAGCCCTCATGATTTGGTTTTCTGTGCGTCAAACCTTCTGAGTGATCCACGGGGTCTTCGATCTGGTACTTCGCCTTTAAATTATTGGATTAAGGCTCAAAATCTTCACTTACAGGCCTTAAGCTCTCTGCTTTTTTACTGATACTCTCTGTCATTCCATGATTTCCTCTGTTTGCGAAATTGGAACTTTAAATGATGTAGGAGAGGTTTTACAGGGTCGAACCTTGTACTTTGATGAAAATATTTCCTGCAGAGACCCCCCGAATATTTTTCTGCTATATCGGGTTCTAACAGTGGCCCTCTCGGCCTTTTTCCCTGTGCTCTATGCCATGATAACTATGGCTATGAACCATGGTGGTTTCCACCGCCTGTAACCCTGCAAAACACCAAAAATGTGTTAAGAAATCGTGCATGGGGTCGGATGATGTGGATGACTGTGAAAATGGAAACGCGGCGTGGATGAGGATGATGAATGTAGAGGATACTGTGGAGGAATGCCATGGAACAACGGGAGATGCATTTGGAAGATGGCGAGATTGGAAATTTGAACTTAAAACATTAAAATTTGACCTTTGAATGAAATATAAAGGGAACAAACGAAAATGCAACGAAAACATATGAAATGGGTGATGTGGTGGGACCCGGTCAATGGCAGGTCATGCATTCAATTCGGACAAGGGCATCGGAGGGCGACAGATGGTGGGCTAGGGGTTCTATTTGCCTTGGACTAACTCCCGAGCATCTTCGTGGCGCAATCACCATTAGATGGACAACTTCAAATCAGACGGTGTATGCGCATATCGCGTCAGGTCCGCAGTCGAACGTTAATGCTCGATGAGAGCAGTTTCCCAATAGCGCTCGGAGCCACGTGTCGGCCGGTGAATGGCATCACTGCCAAATGAAAAATACTGCCCTCCTCTCAAAATCGGTGTGATAGAAACCGACGGTTTCTACACAGTGCTTTGGCATGGGGACCACTGGGGTGGATGAAATATGGATCTTCGATCTGCAGATCAGATCGATGGTTGTGATGTGATCAGAGGGGCGAACGTGAAACGAAAGTGCTTGCGATGGTTGTCGGATGCCGCGAAATCGACGATTAATAGTGCTCTCGATATCCAATCGTGATAAGCGCTTTTCGGGCTAGCGCCTGGTTCTAGCGCTGGATCATGTGGGGGGAAATGGTTCTGGGGCTGAGCCGAAAGGGGCTAAACCTGAAATGTGAAGAATATGGGTTTTAGCCCTTTTTAATGCAATTTGAGGCCAGAAAGGGGTAACGGTAGAGGAAAAAAGGAGGTATTAAACCAAACAAGGGGTGTGTGTAGGGTCTAAAGGGGATTTTGGGATGATTTAGAGAAACTGGGGGAGGGAAAAGGAGAGGGAAAAAGGGGCTAAGTGAGGATGAAATAAGGGGAAAGGCCTTTGGACATTCTTTTCACAACAGAGAGGCTTATTAACTTGGAAATAGTAGTGAAAATTTACCAAAGGGCAGAGGGTATGAAGAGGCTTTCAATGATGATGTGTTTTCAGGAAAAAATGTATTCCTTGAAGGCTCAAAAAACAATCTAGCCTCCTGTTTTCTTGACAAAAAATTCATAGGGGGCTAACAGGGCCATTGTGGGATGCTGGTACCGAATAGTGTCCATTGATTTCCATGAGCATGCTATGACCAATGTGATGGTTTTGAGGTAGGTATATTCCTTGGTTGTTTGAACTTCCGATGTGAGGAAACCTTGCCAAGGGATGGGCTGCCCGGGATGAGGGTGCCAACGCAAGGGGTGACTGGATTTCCTGAGGGACTGTGTAGTAGAGAAGTGAAGGTCAGGGATATATTTGTTTTGACAATTATCATTTCCATATGGAATCAAATGAACATTGGGAGTGTGCCCTAGAATAATGAGTCGGTAGTTGTTCACTGAGAGGACAAGTGGTGCAGGATTGTAGCACTGGACATTGGATGCATAATTTGACTATGACAGTGGATTCTAGACTTCCTGGGAAGGAATTGAATCTTGGTTTAGGGTGGAGGTGTGAGCCTCTAGATTCCCTTGTTGTTGATATGGGCATCACATTATTTTATTTGTTGGTTGATAAAATGCACATGTGTTTATATGTGTATATTATTGTAAATATTGTATCAAGTTGGATTATAAAGCTCCATAGGCAGTATGATTATTCATTGGTTGAATCGAATGTGTATGAGTATATGTGGTTTTTATTGTAAATATCATAATGATTTATGTTATAAAGCTCCAATACATAGTATTTTTGTCATGCTTTAGGAGTGGTCATTGTAAATACTGCAACAAATTGTGTTATAAAGCTCCACAGGCAGTATGTTTTGTTTCAACTGTTTTTTGGTTTATAGGTATCATTGAACACCGAGGACGGTGTTTCCCCACGGGGGAGGGTTTTGTAACATCCCTGGTAAAAATCCATGTAAAAATATATATAATACCATGGTGGATGGGACACGTATTCCAAGCTGAATGGTGGGAAAAACATCCTAGAGGGTTTTCATTCAGTTTATTATAGCTAAAGGAAGTTGGAAAAGGAAAAGGCAAAGGCTTTGGAAATGCATGAGGCATTAATTGACATATTATTTATGAAAATAATGGAAATTAGGAGAAAGGAAGTGAAAGGTCACAGGTTGCATGTGAGGAGGAAAATGAAGGAAAATAATGGAAATTGAAGAAAATAGAGGCCTCATTGATAAAAAGGCTTTTGAGGATCAGTTGGTAAGTATTTGGCAGTTCATTTTGGATCTCTCTCATTATTCTATATCTCTCTAATACTCTTGGATACTTAGATTTTTCTTGGAGCACTCTTGGATAGTGTGGATACTTGGTGATTTGGATCAAGAAGGCAAAGCGTTTAGTCAATTTAATGTCTTAAATTTCTATTATAAATTATCAATCGAGGTTAGTAATCTGATGAAGTGTGGTGCACTATATATGCTTAGTTAACCTTCTTCTTACTTCGTTGTGTATGTTTTTATATTGTTTTGGGGGGTTTTGTTTCTTTATGTCTAAAGGAGTTAATCTTAAGAAATTAAAGCTATGAATTGATCAACTAAATCTAATGAAGTTTAATGTTAAAAAATAGTTTTGAAAGAAGGAAGAAAATGAAATGTTATTTAACTATTCTAAATTGCATAAAAATTAATCAAACTTTAAATGGTTAGAATCTGATCTAAAAACAGAGCATTTATTCTAATGAATTTGAACTTAAAGCTAAATTCTATTTTATGTTACTCTAATTATACT
Source organism: Pinus albicaulis (assembly GCA_034641835.2). Taxonomy (NCBI): domain Eukaryota; kingdom Viridiplantae; phylum Streptophyta; class Pinopsida; order Pinales; family Pinaceae; genus Pinus; species Pinus albicaulis. The sequence continues at coordinate 165,933,257 of CM076573.1, forward strand.
CCATGGATTGAAAGCATAAATCCTATGATTTAATAATTGAAATGACAATGCTAATCTAAATGGAAAGAAAATTCAAAGAAATTGAAAGGCAACTATTGTATGACCAAATACTCAAATATCATTCAATTTTGGAAGAATGAAAAATTCATATTCTTGATATGATTTAACAAGCAATTGATTATACATTTAATTAAATATTTAATCTAAGAAAGAAATTAAAAAAAATGTAAAAGGAAACTAAACTACTGTATGACCAAATACTCAAATACCATCAATTTTGGAAGAATGACAAAGTCATCTTCTTGATATGATTTAACAAGCATTTGATTACACATTTAAACTTAATATAGGAAACCAATTAAAAATCATGTAAAGGAAACTCAATTGTTGTATGATCAAGTACTCAAATATCATTCAATTTCGGAAATTGACAGAGCCATCCTCTTGAGATGATTTAGCAAGCATTTGATTATACATTTAATTGAGAATTTAATCTAGGAAAGCAATATAAAAACATGTAAAGGAAAACTAAGGTAACTGTATGCTCCAATGCTTCAAACACAATCTAATTTTGGAAAATAGAAGAACTAATTTCTTGAGATACTTTGGTAAGCATAAGATTACACAGTTATTCTAAAACTAATTCTAAGAAAGCATTCATAAGTTTAATATATGAAACATTAAAAAAATTAATCTAAGAATCGGCTGCAAATCAATGTAAATCTAACTATGAATTGACAAAACATAGTTAATAAAATCAAACTAAAAACAACTAATGAAACCTCCTTTTTGTGTAGGGGCCCTATGCAATAGAACGAGTTGAAATCCTAGCAAACTATGCATGCATAAAGAAGGATTTGGAACAAATGAACATGGTATTCATATTATCAAAACAGAGTTTCAAAGCGTACACAACATTCACAAAATTAAGACTGTCTTCCGGTTTCAAAACGACCGGTATTTAAACAAATTTAAATGTAACTGTCTTGAGGTATTTTCGCCTACAGATGGAAATTATAACTGAAACATAGAAGCAAAATCTAAGTAGCTAACTCTCAATTTTCTACGTCAGAGAAAATCGAGTCTTTTGTTCTCGGATCACGTCCTTTGACCAAATTTTGACCACGTGCATAGGCACATTTTTCTGTCGAATTCAAACAGGTGGATAGGACGGGATCCATGTGTGGATCATTCCAAAGATGCCCATGTGACTCATTCCTTCATTTTCTCCTCAAAACTTGTCAAACCATTAAAGTAGTTGTGGAAACAACAATTAGATGCAGAATAGCATGCGTTCTATAGCCGAGTTACAAAAAAATCATTCAAATAATAAGAAAAAAAAAATATAAAATAGATACCATTCAAATGCATTCCTTAAGATGAAATATTTCATTTATCATTGATTGGAGTTATGGATTTATGAAAATGTAGGGAGAAGTGATGAAAAAGGATGCCCCCACTAAGAAGCCATTGCATGTCCTCATGTAATTATAAAAAATGTGAACTTCCTTCTCCTATTGCATTTGTTCATATACCTCTGCTAATACATCCATTTTTCTCTTCTTGCTCTTCCTTGAGGTGACTTCCATCTTGGGCTTCTTCATAAGGAGTTTGTACTTGAGATTGATGACTATCATGTTCAGAGATTTGTTCTTTATTTTTGGCTTTCTATTTTTTTGTACCACAATCCCAAATGCACGATGGTGTTACCACTGATGACTTTCTCCAATTGGTTCTGCTATTTTAAAGCTTCATTTTCATGTTTAATGTTCTTATTCAATAACTCTAGCTCATAGATTTCTTGCTTGACTTTGTTAACCAAAGGTTCTTGTGGACTGATAGGCTATTCTTGCATACTTGGATTCACTGTTGCATTTATTTTCTCCAATGAATCAATATAGTCATATATCTATTGTTGTGCTGGGTCAATGCCTAGAGATCTTCTTCTTGGACTACCTTAAAAAATATGTACAGGAGAATGTGTAGTACTATGTGGAGGAGAGACATTGATGGGTGATGGAAATTGAGGTTCCTCATCTAAGGTCACAAACTCCGTTCCTTGTGATGGTTTATTCTTCATGGTTTTTCAAAGACTAGAGCTTCTCCTTGGCTATAGAGGGTTTAATTTTTCTTCACTTGTAACCTTGCTCTTCCTCTTTGTTTTACCTCTTGTCTTGACTCCACCCCATTTCTTATTTTTCATCAACTCTGCAAGGGTAAGTTCCTCTTCATCTTGTTGTAGTGGAGGTGAAGGTCTGTCCTCAGTGCTTGTATCAACCTTCCTTCTTCTACTTTTTCTAACCTTGCCTTCCTTAGGCTTCTCTGACTCATCTTGGAAATGGTTTCTTATTAGGAAACTATCCCAAGAGTCTCCATACTTTTCAAATGAAATTCAATAAGTAATTTTACCAACCCATGATGGTGCATAGTGTTGTCTATAAACTGAATTCTTTTATGTACGTTTGTGGACATTATTTTTAAGCTATTCAGTAGAAATAAAGGGAGGTTTATTTCACGATCCTCCAAAAATTTCATCAAAAACCGAATATGATAAACAAACATGTAGCCAAATCTGCCTTCACAAGTGATAAACTTCTGTAAAATTAAAAGCATATTTCTCCATTTGTTCTTGAGTGTTGAGCTAGGAATACCTTTCTTGTAAACATAAGTATCCATACCTGGATTCTTGAGGAAAAATCTCCATGATTCACTGTGAAATTCTTTGTTTTTAAACCATCTCTTGCCAACTCTTGGGAGCTCTGTAGCTTCAGCTATGAAGGCCTCGGTCACTGAAAATTTATGTCTCCTATTTTGACCTTTGTTCAATCAAAAGGCCTCGCAAAAGACTTAGTGATCTCCTTATGGAACCCATCAATTTTTCTATGAACCTAAGCCACTTAACCTTCTGCAACATCTCTTTGATCTGAGGATAACCCTCCATAAATTTAGCTCCCACTGGTTCGGTCCTGACTATCAAACCCATGTCATCTGTCATGAAGAGTCTTGCCTTTAGAATTGTTCTTCTCTGTGTGAAATGAATTGGGTTGCGGATCTGGTTAAGGATGTTGAGGGTTTGTAGGGAAGTATGAGTGAAATGAATACTTGATGGAGTTTTAAGAAATGTGGATGAATGGTTTACGGAAGTAGGATGTGACTGTTTAATCATAAATGGAAAAATCCATTACATATCATTATGAGATATGATGTGGATGATGTGGTCAATTTATGACATGATATGAGTCCAAATCAAATCAAATGATGACATATTGAGGTAGCATGTGATCATCTACATTATATATGCTAATGTTTTGATCTTTTTATTTAAATTTTTTTATGTAATGTACCTTTAGAACTAACATTTTGTTTCTATTTTCTTGATGTTGATTCTTCAAGTATCCTTCAACATGATGATATTCAATTGGAGTTCTCAATTTCTTGTGCTTAGTACTCTTGCTTCAGCAGGTTGTAAAAAAATGTAACAGAGCTGCAGAATGTGGTATCAGCTGTAGAATGGAATGACAACTACAGACTGGAAGTAGTTATGTAGCTACTTATTTTATTGCTTTAGAAAAATAAATGGGAACAAATATTTTTGGGATTTTTAGAATGGACTATAAAATATAAGATATCAAAACTCTGATTTTCATCCTATATTTTCTGTATAAGGATGCCAATCATTGATTGGTTTTCATACTTATACAATATTTTTTCTTTTTTAATAATATATATATATATATTATTTATTCTCTCTATATTTTTTTCCTCTTTTTTTTTAATATGAAAAATAAAAAGAAGACTAAGTTGGGGAAGAAGAAGGATTCTTCTTCACCAACTTCATATCAGTATTATCTTGGAAAATTTTGATAAACTCCTCCTTTGTAATTGGCTTATGATAGACTTTTAATTGATGTCCATTCACAAGAAGAGGTACCTTTTCTTCATCAATTGTCCTTATCCTGACTGCTCCATTGTCAAAGAATTTTTCAATCTCATAAGGTCCAAGCCAATGAGTCTGAACCTTTCCTTGAAAGTATCTGAACTTTGAAACAAACAAAATTGCCCAATCCCTTGCTTGAAACTTTTTCTCCTTTATATATTTATCATACCATTTGAACCTTTGTTTCTAGACTAGATTGGTTCTTTGAACTGCATCTTGCCTGATCTCATCAAGCTCATTAAGTTGCTCCAATCTGTGCTTCTAGGCTTTTGATAAGTCAAGCCCGAATTGGACTGTCGTCTTGAAGTTTTTAATTTAAAATTATATAGGAAATAGGAATTACTTCCCACAAACAAGTTCATAGGGAGTATGTCCTTTTGAATTCCTCCAAGTAGTCCGGTAGGCCCATAAGGCTTCATGAAGCCTATCTACCCAATCCTTCCTATGTAGATGTACAATCTTGGTGAGAATTCCTTCGATCACCTTATTGGTAGACTCCACTTGACCATTTGCTTGTGGATGATATGGAGTGTAATTTCTATGTTTGATCTTGTAATTCTCCACAAGCCTCTGCACCAACTTGGATGTAATATGAGTTCCCTGATCTATCACAATTTCTCTTGGGACACCAAAATGAGTGAAAATATCCTCAAAGAGAAAATTAACTACAAAATTTTCATTAGCTAAAGAAATTTCTTTAGCCTCTACCCATTTAGTGACATAATCAGTACATACCAGAATATATTTATTTTGATTAGATGGTCAATTGATTGGTCCAACAAAATCCAGGGCCCATTTTTCAAACGGTTCAATGAGTACCTGAGTTTGTAATGGCATTTCATCTGTAGGAATAGGTTTCCCCATTCTTTGACAACTGTCACACCTTTTTACATACTCCATGGCATATTTAAAGATGGATGACCAATAATATCCTAGATTAAGGATTTTATAGGAAGTCCTTTTATTAGAAAAGTTTCCACCACAGGGTTCATCATGACATGCCTTCAGAATCTCAAGCATTTCATCTTCTCGAACACATCTTCTGATGATGAGATCTGGACCTGTTTTATACAATTCATTATTAACCCATGAGTACAATGCACTTGTTTGAATAATTTTATTTTCTCTCTAGGAAACAATTATGTAGGTAACTTTCCTGTAGCTAAGTATTTAGCGAAATCTGCAAACCAAGGAGATTTAGTAGATATTGCAAGGAGATATTCATCAGGAAAAATATCTTCTACTGGAGTATCATTTTTAACATTTTGAATTCTAGACAAGAAATTAGCAACTATGTTTTGTTTTCCAGGTTGGTCTAGAATGGTGATATTGAATTATTGCAAAAGTAATAACCATGTTGTAATTCTGCCATTCGAAAAAGATTTATTCATTAAATATATAATTGCAGAATGATCTGTATGAATAAAGGTTTCATAGTCAGTAATGTAATATCTAAATTTGTTAATAGCATGTACAAAAACTAGAAACACTTTTCCAGTTACAGTGTAATTTAACTCAGCGGGAGTCAAATTTTTTCTTGTATAATAGATGGCACAGGGGGTTAAATATTTTTTTCCTAATACAGCTCCCAGAGTTGTATCTGAAGCAACTGTTGAAATGTGAAAAGGTAGTTTCCAATTAGGACCTCTTAAGATGGGTGCTTCAGATATTTTTGGTTTTAAAGTTTCAAATGCCAATTGGCAATTAGGATTCCAACTAAACTCACAATATTTGGAAAGAAATTTGAAGAGTGGGGATGGTATTTTAGTGATTTTTTCTATAAATATTCTATAATACCCTGTACCGATCATGATCCTTACCTAATGGGAATACACTTCAAGGTAAAAACTGATCATGATAGTCTTAAACACTTTTTGGAACAAAGACTATCTTCAGAAGAGAAGCAAAAATGGGTCACAAAGATGTTGGGTTATGACTTTTAAATCATCTACAAAAAAGGGAAGCTAAATGTTGTTGCAGATGCACTCTCAAGAAAGGATGAAGAGGTGGGAGCATTTCCTTGTGCTATTTCTATTATCCAACCAGATTGGATAACCAAAGCAAGGGATGAATGGAATAAGGACGAAGAAGTGTGGACACTCATTCAAAAGTTGCAACAAGATCCTAGTACATCAGATAAAATTAGTTGGAAAAATGATTCCTTATGGTAAAAATATTGCTTATATATTTGTAAGAATTCTCAACTAAAACAAAAGATTGTTTTGGAATTGCACACTTCTCCTTTAGGAGGACACTCAGGATTTTTAAAAACTTACGACAGGGTGAAGAAATATTTTTTTTCGGATGGCCTTAAATATGATATTCAAAAGTTTGTGGTGGAATTTTTGGTTTGCCAGAAAAATAAAGTTGAGACAATTAAGACCCTGAGTCTTCTACAAAATTTATCCATTCCAAGTCAACGTTGGGAAGATATTTCAATGGATTCTATCACAGGTTTACCTAAGTCCAAAGGAAAGAGTGTCATCATGGTGGTAGTTGATAGACTTACCAAGTATGCACACTTTTGTGCATTATCTCATCCATTTAAAGCAAGTACAGTTGCTACTGCATTTATGGAAACAATTCAAAAGCTACATGGAAACCCAAAGATTATTGTAAGTGACAAAGATCCCATTTTTACGGGAAATTTTTGGACATAATTATTTTCTTGTTTGGGTACTCAACTATCTCATAGCTCATCTTATCATCCTCAATATGATGGTCAAACTGAGATAGTGAATAAATATTTGGAAGCATATCTTCGTTGTTTTGTATCTGATAAGTAAGTACAATGGGTCAAGTGGTTGCCTCTCGCTGAATGGTGGTATAGCACTTCCTTCCATACTGTAGCAAAAATGACCCCATTTATGGTACTTTATGGATATCATCCACCATCCATCATATATTATTTAAGGGAAAATTCTAGGGTTCAAGCAGTGGAAGACCACATCGAGCATCAACAAGAAGTTCTCCAACTCTTAAAGGATAACCTAAACTTTGTACAAAATCGAATGAAACAACAGGAAGATCAACATCGCAGTGAGAGAAGTTTTGATGTAGGAGACTAGATATTTTTAAGGCTACAACCATACAAACAAATGTCCCTCAAGCAAGCTAAGAAGGATAATAAATTATCGCCAAAGTACTATGGTCCTTACAAGGTGTTGCAAAAGATTGGTACTATGGCATACAAATTGGAGCTTCCTGCTTCTTCGTGAGTGCATCCAATTTTCCATGTTTCATGCTTAAATAAGGTTATAGGAGACAAAATTCCAGTTCAAACAATATTGCTAGAACTTGATGAGGAAGGAAAACCCATATTTGAACCTGAAGAAGTCATGGAAACAAGAACTTGACAGCTACGAAATCGATCAATTTCAGAGTATCTCATCAAATGGAAGAACTTACCCACTGAAGATTCTACATGGGAGGATGAGAATTTTATACAGAAGCACCGGGAGCTAATAAAGCATTGAGGACAACAATTTTTTTAAGGAGAGGAGCATGTTAGGTCCCTATATTACTAGTATAGTCCCTTATTGTTGTTAGTGTAACCCCCTTATTTTTATTTTTGTACCCTTGTAACCCCCATATTATTATTATTATGCCCTTACATTATTATTGTTAGGTTGGCTAGGATTACATTGTGGCCACATGGAATCCTATATATAGAAAGGAGGTTTTTTCATTCGTATCATCCAAGAATTATTCATTTATGTAATGTATTGGAGGTTTCCCCCTTGAAGTGGCTTATTTCTAAGGCGTTGATCTCTCTTTTCTTCTATTTTTGGAGCTGGTTTCATAACACTGTGAATCCTATAAAATTATAACATCCTTTTGAAAACTTGGAATTGATAATCTGGAGATGACTTCAACCTTAGATGAATCAACATTAATTCTATCTCCCTAAATGTGATGTCCTAGACCAATTCCTTCAGTAAACATCATAAAACATTTTTCATGACTTAATGAAAGATTTGATTCTTTACATCTTTTAAGAACCTTTTCCAAAATTTCAAGAGATTCTTCAAATGAGTTCCCATAAACTGTAAAATCATCCATATATATTTCCACACAATCATATATTATATTAGAGAAAACTCCTAATACTTCCCTTTCGAATGTTGCAGGTGCATGGCACAAACCAAAAGGAAGTACTCGGTAGGCATAGGTTCCCCATGGAGAGGTGAATGCGGTTTTATCTTGGTCTTTTGGTGCTACCTGAATCTGATTGTAACCACTAAAACCATCGAAGAATGAGAAATACTTCTTTCCTGCTAATGTATCCAATACTTGATCTATGGAGGGTAATGGAAAATGATCTTTTAGAGTAGTTTTATTCAACTATCGATAGTCAATGCATACCCTCTATTTACCATTATTTTTAGGTACAATCACCAAGGGAGAAACCCACTGGATATTTGAAATTGGATAGATGAAGTTTACATTCAGTAATTTTTGCAATTCTTCTTTCACAATTTCCCTAAGATTTGGATTCATCCTTCTTTGAGGTTGTTTGATAGGCTTACAATTTTCCTCAATGTAGATGAGATGTATACAAGTCTTAGGACTAATTCCTTTCATGTTAGTGTATTCCCATGCATATGCAGAAGATTGTTTTTGTAATGTTTTTATTAACTTTTCTTGTTGTAAATTTTCCAAGTTTTTGTTTGTGTTCAAAGATTTTCCCAGAAAGATTTCAACCATAGAGTTACAAAATTCTTCCATAGAATATAGAGACATCTACCTAGATGACAAGTTTTCAATATTGCATTGTTCTTGAAAATGATCATGTTCATATTATGAATATGATTCAAAGTTTTATATTGAATTTAAGATTTGACTATCATCACTAATACAAGAAATAGTAAAGAGAGGTTTTATATCATTGTCATCATCAATCCATTCTTCATCTTCTATCTCTGTGATTGTTCTTACTGAAGGATATAAGGTGAATTTCTTTGTATAATTACCATCATAAATGTACATGTCACTAGATATTTAGCTAAAGAAAGCATCAATTTTAGCCAACCAAGGTCTTCCTAATATTAGTGGATGTCCTCCTAGATTGTTCTTGGGGGTTAAAATCATAAAATCGACTGAATACTCCCAAGAGTCTAAGGATACTGAAATCTCTTCTAATACACCATCTGGCTTGATTACTGATCTACCTACTAGTTGCAGTAATGTAGGTGTATACTGAAGGTTTGGAAGCTTGAGTTGTTCCATGGTTTGTTTTCTCATGCTATTTATGGCTGCTCCTAAATCAATCAATGTATTTTGAATTTCAATACCATTGATATGTGTTTTTACAACTGGACTTCCTGGATCTAAATATTTTTGTATGACAATTTTTCCCATCATAATGTTTGCAATTTTTCCTACTAACTGAATTATTTTTATTTCTTTTGTTTTTCTCCCTGATTTATTCATGCTCAACTCTTTTATTGTTTCGGTTAAAATTGGAATCTCTTTAGTGGCCTGTAACAAAGGAATTTTGATACAGACATTTTTCAATTCATCTAGAAAATCATAATTGGGCAACACTATTTGTTTTTCTACCTCTCTATCAACTTGTAATATTTCAGGAAAAGGAGGGTTAGAAATAGATATTGATAGTTTCTCTATGATAGGAGTTGATTTTATTGGTTTTTCTTGTTTTTCAGTTTCAAAATTCTAGTTCTGTTGAAGAGTTTTTCCTTCTTCAGAAATTTCATTTTGTTGTAGAGAAATTTCTTCATCAAAATTATTTGTTCTTGAATAACGAAAAAATGATTTTTCCTTTCTAATATTCTACCATATTTGAGTTGAACATCATTTAGATCTAGTGGAGTAATCATGTAAGTTGGAAATTCTTGTCCTTCTATGGTGTAAGCATTTTGAGAATTTTTATTATTTGGGTTTGGCAATGGTTGGGCAGGTATTTGGTTTGGTACTTGTGGAAATGGTAATGAAAGTTGTGGGTTTTGGTTTTGGAGTTGAGGTTTTTTATTTTGTTGTGGAAATTTTTGGGGAGGATAGTTTGGATAGGATGGAGGATATTGGTAGTATTGAGAATATCTACCATAGGAATTTTGCATTCCTTATGTCCAAGGTTGAGGTTGGGACCAAGGTTGCTGCCAAGAATTACAATTTTTTGGTGGGGGATGAGTATACATTTGGTTGTTAAAACCTTGAGTTTGTGGCCCCTGCCATGGTATTCTAGAGACAAAGCAAAGAGGTTCTACTGGATTTGAAGTTACTTCTTCCTGAAAAGCAACCTTAAGACCTGGAATAGAAGGGCAACTCTTAGTTTCATGATTTTCTGAGAAAATAACACAGTCTCTATGATTTTTAAATCAAGAGGACATTATCTTAAGTCATGCTTCCTTCTACATTTAGGACAACAAACACCTAAGGCATCAGTTTCGACTTTCTGCTTGTTTTTTAATTGAAGGGTGTCTATCTGTTCATTAAGACTCCCTAAGATATTTGTTTTAAATTAATCATGCATATTTCCAATTTCCGCCCTACTTACTGTTCCAGTTGTAGATTTATTCACTCTAGAGAGAATAAGATCTCTCGTATTTTTCCCAGTTCTTGATTTTCCTCTTGAGATATGAATGCATAATTCACCAATTTCAGGTAATGTGAGTTGAGAGATGTCTCCCCTCCCCATCATTTTGAGAATGTCTATCCATTCATCTCTAATGGATTTTAACAAGAGAACTTTTAAAGTATCTTGATCTAAGTTTTCCATTCTAGCTCTTTTTATGTTGTAATTGAATCTTTCAATTAGATCTTTCAGGTTCTCATCCTCTTTTTGCATCATCTTGAATACTTCATCCTTCCAATTAATGGGTATGCAATAATCCAAATATCTTTGTAAAAATTCAATTTTCATATCATTCCATATCCTAATAGATTGTGTGATTAAACCCATGAAACATTTTAAAGCTGCTCCTTTAAGTGTTGCAGGAAATAGCCTAAGTTTTTGAGAGTCTTGTAAGTAGTCATAAGATCTACACAAAACTTCAAGTTCAAATAAAAAGGTTTCAGGATCTTCATTATTTAATCCATGGAAATTTGAAAGAATGGAAGGTGAAATATTTTTCTTTGTGGCATTTGTATCCTCATCAACTATAGGAAATCCAAAAGAATTATCATCTTCCCTATTTATTCTATTTTAGTCACCTCCTCCTATGTTCCCTCTACCTTGTCCTCCACCTCTTCCTCCTCCAATTCTTACATTTTCTCCATTTATAATTTGTCCCTCTCCTTCTCCTGCCATTGTAGATTCCTTAGAGCTAATATAAGGTTCTAACTGTAAAGTTAATTTCTCTTCCTCTAGTTTTTCTATCAATGGAATATTGAAGAAAGTTTCTTCTTCTTCTTCCTCACTAGGAATTTCTAACTCTTCAGCTAGAATGTGTTCTCCTGTATAGGTGAAAAAGGTTACTCATTTTGTTGGAGACCTAGGATCTTCTTCCTCTAAGATTTCCTCAATGGATGAAGTTGGAGATCCTCCTGGTTGGATTTCTGACCTTAAGACTTCAGGGAGTCTATGTCTGGTGAAATATGGAATATGATTTTGAGATGGTGGTGTAGCATGACATGGTCTAGGTGGGGTGAGTGGTGTTGTTGGAATCAAACTCATGCCTCTAGCTATGAATATATCCCTAGAATATCTTTCTCTACGCATGTCATTTTTTAGATGTAAGAAATAAGGTTTCCTAATTACACTTCCCTGACAACGGCGCAAAAATGTTTAGTCAATTTAATGTCTTAAATTGCTATCATAAATTATCAAGCCAGGTTAGTAATCTGATGAAGTGTGATGCACTATATATGCTTAATTAACCTTCTTCTTACTTCGTTGTGTAGGTTTTTATATTGTTTTTGGGGTTTTTGTTTCTTTATGTCTAAAGGAGTTAATCTTAAGAAATGAAAACTATGAAATTGATCAACTAAATCTAGTGAAGTTTAATGTTAAAAACTATTTTGAAAGAAGGAAGAAAAGGAAATGTTCTTTAACTATTCTAAATTGCATAAAAATGAATCAAACTTTAAATGGTTAGAATCTGATCTAAAAACAAAGCATTTATTCTAATGACTTTGATCTTAAAGCTGAAATATAATTTATAAATCTAATTCTAATCCATGGATTGAAAGCATAAATCCTATGATTTAAGCACTGAAATGACAATGCTAATCTAAATGGAAAGAAAATTCAAAGAAATTAAAAGGCAACTATTGGATGACTAAATACTCAAATATCATTCAATTTTGGAAGAATGACAAAGTCATCTTCTTGATATGATTTAACAAGCAATTGATTATACATTTAATTAAAGATTTAATCTAAGAAATCAATCAAAAATCATTTAAAAGGAAACTAAAATACTGTATGACCAAATACTCAAATACCATTCAATTTTGGAAGAATGAAAAAGTCATATTCTTGATATGATTTAACAAGCATCTGATTACACATTTAAACTTAATCTAGGAAATCAATTAAAAAGCATGTAAAGGAAACTCAACTACTGTATGACGAAGTACTAAAATATCATTCAATCTCAGAAAATGACAGAGCCATCCTCTTGAGATGATTTAGCAAGCATTTGATTATACATTTAATTGAGAATTTAATCTAGGAAAATGGTATAAAAACATGTAAAGGAAAACTACGATAACTGTATGCTCTAATGCTTCAAACACAATCAAATTTTGGAAAATAGAAGAACTACTTTCTTGCGATGATTTGGTAAGAATAAGATTACACAATTATTCTGCAACTAATTCTAAGGAAGCATTCATAAGTTTAATATATGAAACAGTAAACAATTTAATCTAAGAATCAAATGCAAAGCAATGTAAATTTAACTATGAATTGACAAAATAGTGCTAATAAAATTAAACTAAAAGTAACTAATGAAACCTCCTTTCTGTGCAAGGGCCCTCTACAACAGAACGAGTTGAAATCCTAGTAGACTATTCGCGCATAAAGAAGGATTTGGAACAAATGAACATGGTCTTTGTATTATCAAAACAAAGTTTCAAAGCGTACACAACGTTCACAAAATTAAACTGTCTTCCGGTTTCAAAACGATCGGTATTCAAACAAATTTAAATGTAAATGTCTTGAGGTATTTCTACATACAAATGGAAATTATAATTGAAACATAGAAGAAAAATATAAGTAGCTAACTCTCGATTTGCTGCGTCAGAGAAAATTGAGAGTCTTTCATTCTCAGATCACGTCCTTTGACTGAACTTTGACCACAATCATAGGCACCTTTTTCTGTTGAATTCAAACTGGTGGATAGGACGAGATCCATGTGTGGATCATTCCAAAAATGCCCATGTGACTCATTCCTTCATTCGCTCCTCAGAATTTTTCAAACCATTAAAGTAGCTGTAGAAACAACAATTAGCTGCAGAATAGCATACGTTCTATAACTGAGTTACACAAATTCTTTCAAATAACAAGAAACATCAAAATATAAAATAGATACCATTCAAATGCATTCTATGAGATGAAATATGTCATTTATCATTGATTGGAGTTATGGATTTATGAAGAGGTAGGGAGAAGTGATGAAAAAGGATGTCAGAGAAAGAACAATTTTGAGGTTCAACACAAAGGAAGAGCAGGAAAGTGCAAGTGGACATCCGAATTAGTAGTTACAGTAGGATTTTATTGCAGGTACCGAGTTACATGTATTTTTTCCTCACTAGGTTTTGTATGCATTTGGATTTTCCTAACCTTGACATTTTCTGGAAAGCCATGGTATTGTGGTTTTATTTCCATTGATTGTTTTTGTTTTTTTCTCATGATTCCTTTAGTTGTGGGTTGATTCATTAGTTCTTGGAAGGCTTGGTTGGCCAAATGCTCTGGAAGCCCTAGGCGGGTTGAGTTACTAGTCCTGGAAGCCCTGGTTGAACAAATGCTCTGGAAGCCCTGTAACAGTTTGGGTTGAATTACTAGTCCTGGAAGCCCTGGTTGTAAAAAACACTCTTGAGCCCTAGAACATATTGGATAGAGATCAATTCATGATGGTTAGTGATGTTTTACCATGAGGTGGAATCACTGGTTTGGGGTTGAGATGGTTTGGTCTCTAGAGGCCTGGTTTGGTGTTGAGCTATGTGTTTGCCAAAGTCCCTCATTCATGCTTGGAATATGGCACGGGGGTGATTGGCTGAAGTGAGACTTGGCTCAACCAATCTATGGTCGGGTGGAACATGGAAGTACCATCTCTAGTTGCTTTTACATTCAGTAATTAATAGCTCATTCTTCTCGTATTCATTATGCAAATTTATGGATTTATTTATTGTTATATCCATTGTATTTATGTTATTATTATCAGTTGGTTATAAGCATGTATTTGATCAGTGATGATATATGGCTCTATTCATGTTATTACCTTTAAATAAATGCACAATGTATCTATGGTCAAATAGACTATATTTTAGCTTATTATGTAGGGGAGAAATGTTTCTTAGCTATTTTCATACTTGTAAAGAACCCCATGTCTAAATCTGTTGTTTATATTTGTAGATGCAATGTTTGTGACATTTTTGAAGAAATGCATGTCATGGCTAGGAGGGTCCATATGAGTTCCTGATGATGTGATTGATTCCATACCTTGTTTTTAACGTTATTTAACCTATACTGAAGTTTCGTGAAGTTTTGTGCAGTGACTTGGGGTTTGGGGCTAAAAATGTTGTACGAATCTCGAAGTTGAAGCCATAAAATTGACCTTTTGGGGCCCTGGTTGCGACCTTACCAAGGCATGCCCATGGCTATATTTTTCTATCTACTCCCTTTCCCTTACATGCCCATGACTAAGTCCTAAATGGGTAAAAAATCAGAACCCCCTTTAGGGTTCAAGGGTCTGGGAGGTTGGGTTACCTGTTTTTGATCCAATGTAAGGTTTGTTTGTCAGGTTTCCATCAGTTCAACTTCCTCAAGGTCATCTAGGAGGTTGAATCTCATATTAGTATAATCTCATTGCATGTTTACCCTGGTTTTCCGATTACTTGGGTAGATGTGGGAAAAGGTTGTTACAAAATTATCGATATGGGAATTCACAAGCTTGTGAGATATAAACACCATATGCATAGGATTATAGCATCTAGATTACTTCTATCAAATTCAAAAGAAAATTAGCTTATTATATCATTTCTAAGAGTAAAAATTAATTATTGAGGCTAATTTCATCTAGTTCACTCAACAATTCAAGCAACCATGTAGCTCTATTAGGCATTTAAACTAAAGAAGTTTACAATCATAAATCAAATTCGAGAAGGTCTTTATGATCATAGATTTAAGTCATGTATCTTTGCAGTTTTCTCAAGATTCCTTGGGAGTATGCCCTTAATTTTTTTTGTAAGCCACCACACTCATCCAATAACACACAAGAATATATTTAAAAGCATAAAGGAATGAATATTAAAGCATAAATAAATTGACAATAGAAGGAAGAAATCAAAACAAAGAAATTAAATAAGAACATTGAACTATGAAATAACATCACAATTAAATCTTGTAAATGTAGAAATCAAAGGTGCCTAAGAAAATAAACTATCTAGGTAGTGTACACCAAAGAGTGGGGGGGCTACCTCCCTTAGCATACACCCCCGAGGAAGGATCCAACACTTAGTTCACAATCTATAGAAAAGTTTATTTAGTTCAACATGTAATATTATAGAGTGAAATCGTCTATACACCAATATTCCCCCTTAGAATTTTCGTTGTTTAAATTGTATTCCTCTCTATCTTTATGTCCTATGTGTGTTTCGATTCTAAGATCTCCAAATAAATTTACACATAACTTTAATTACATATAATATTGTGAAATTTTTTTGAGTTGGGGTCTCGATATACATGCAAGGATCCTTAGGAGGGTTCATCTTGGACGTATATCTCACAATTGTGGCAGGAGTTTACTTCTTTACTTTGTTTCACCAAGCCTTTCAATGATATTCGTATCTGATGTTATCATAGATGGTTGAAGTGTTTGGGATGTTGGTGTTTTTTATTTTGGGTGCTTCCTATATCTCACACTTTCATCTATGGTGTTATTGCCATGTTTTCAATCCTGGATGGTCTGATATGTGGGAGTCTAATTGAAAAAGGTGATGTTGTAGAGGATCGAAAATTTTTGAATTCTCTTGTGACTTGATATATTTGTTCGGAGCTACTTTATATTTGGTAGGTGAGTCTTTATTGGTTTATGGTGGATCACATATTCTTCATATCAGTGGATTAGAACTAAAGGGAGTGATTTTCTATATATGACACTTCCATTTCAGGATGACGACGTACTTCTCCAGATACATCTTCTCAAAGTGTTTTGTGCAATAAGCTTTTAGTCTTCTAGCCAATCACAGAAGATATGGGTGGTTGGAACCCTACCTTCCTTCCTTTATGGAAACTTTGGAAGGGTTTTTCTTTTAGATCCCTAGTTTTTTATGGAAATTTTCATATCCCTTTGTCATTTTTGGTGGATCGACCAACTATCTTCGAGATCGCGTCCCCTGACATTCTCCTGCAAGTGCATTTACTAATTTTTGTAGTGTTGTGGAAGTGCAACACCCCTTTGATATGTTTTTATATTATAATACCTCATTTGGTGCCTAGGAAGATGGAGCATGCCTTTGACATGCTAGACCTGGACATATCATTACAAGAAGCCTTTATTCGAGCTACCTTGGATGTTGAGAGGGATTTTTCTCATCGTAACTATGCAAAAAATGGATTGACTCTTCCTTTACAACAATAACCTACATTGATTTCTGATTGGAGGCCATGTGTTACCCCATCATCTGACGAGGACACTCATCTTCAACATCATTCCAAACGACTTTCAGGTCGGAGAAGGAATAGGAAAAGAATTTCAAGACCACATCTGAGATAAAAATATTTTGTTTTGGCCATGATGTTTTATGGGATCATGTGTTAAGTTTACAAAATCAGGCTCTAGTCGAGTGGTGGGTGTTTGATGGTGCACAGGATATAGACATGGCGGTTTGGGTTTCCCACAATGGTCACCTATTTTGGGATATACACCAAAGGTGATCAGACCGATGAATTCATGATATAGCTTTCATTTCTTACATATGGATTACTCTAGCCGCATATTGAATACCCCCTAGGTATGAGGACATAGCTTTCTTCAGTTAAGCAGATGGTATGTTGGTTTTAACCTCTTCCTCGACACACCGAGAAATAATCTAGTATGGGTTAAACTCCCTCATTTTCCTCTAGAGTTATGGGCTCGCCAAAGGATGATGGAGATCGGGAACGTTGTTGGTCACTTAATCTATATGTTTCCTCGTGATTTTAGAGCTCGGGAAAAGTGGGTTGCATGGATACTGGTTGAGGTAAATTTTTCTGAGGGCCTCCCCAATAACATTGATTTGGCTTGGGATTCAATTCAAATTAGGAAAAGGCTGGATTACTGGGGAATCCATTTCATATGCCTTCTATTTCATCAGACGAGATATCTTCTTGAGTGGTGCCCTCAAAGAAATCATGGCTCAAATGGAGCTCATCATAGCAGGATTAGAACTGAACCTGGAATTAGATATTTTACTAAACATGCTCATCCCAAGGTTAAAAAAGGTACTACACTTTCTTTTGAGGATCCTTATTTGTTTTTGTACAATTCTCTTTCTAGGCACTCTTGCTCCCCTCCATACTCACCTGACCCCATACCTAAGGACTATTTGGGGATGGCCCAATCTCATGATCCTTGTAGTCAAATTTCCCCATATATTGGGGACAAACATGTTGGTCCTTCTACGTAATTTAAGGCTCCCTCTCTTATGACCTCCCCTGTTTCCTCTAAACCTACCCCCCCACCCCCTACATTAGAAGTCACTAAGATCCTAGAGAATAATTCTCCCATGGATTATTTCCATTATCCCTCCAGATCTAGATATTTGATCTCGTCATCCCAGAATCTCACCCATTCCCCCACAATGCCCCCTCTTTAGCCTCTCTCCCCTCATGATTCAGTTGGCAATGAGCTTGAATTTTTTATTCTAAATCCTGTGATGGAACTTTCCTCCCTTACCATATAAAAATGAAAGGGACTCCTTTCTTCACTTGTCATCATCCTTGGATTTTCCAGAAACATCACTATTCGTCAAGAGGGGGGGGGGGGGTGTTTGGTCTCAATCTAGTCTCCTAAATTGAGCTCATTTAATTGTCAACCAGGGTTAGTAAACTGCTGAAGTGAAGTGCACCATATGTGCCTAAGTAACCTCTTCCTACTTCGTTGTGTTTAGTGTTTCTAATGTTTTTGGTTTTATGGTTTTATTTTGAAAAGGAAAAGAACTAAGTGCTAACTGAAGGGAAACTATTGGTCAAAACAGAGTGAAGCCTAAACTATGATGGTAAATAAATGAAAATGCTGAAACAAAACAGAGTCTAACTATGACTAGCAACCAACAAATACAAAGCTTGATAATGACTCTATTGTAAACTCACAACATGAAATTGAAATGAACCTGAGAAATGAACAAGCTAAGTGTAAATGAAATTTTCTCCTAAATAAACAATCAAATCACAATATTACAAAAATCTAAATTATCCTATGATGCTGAAGTTATTCTATTCTGCAACTTGACTTATCACTACTAAGCCTTATTCAGAAATTTAGAGATTTTCTAGAATAATGTTTGGGAAAAAGGCTATTGGTGAATTTGTAAAAGATTTGCAGAATAATCAAAGCCTTAAACTAATATTACTGACCTCTGTTCATGTGATGATATATTAATAAAAATTCAGAACAAAAGTAAGTTGTGAATAATGAAGGCCGAGAGACTAATTTTGACAACTAGAACTACTTAAAATACAATGGATAACATCAAGCTAGAACGCTATCTATCAATATTAAAGGAAAATGATTACAACTAAATTAGAATGTCATTAATCTATTTGAAACAAAATGAACTAAAACTAAACTAAAGAAAGTCATTATCAAACTGAAAATGAAATAACAGAACTGAACCACATGCATTCTAACTCCGGAGTATTAAACCACAGTGCACCTAACTGTAATATGTAATGTAAATGAACGTGGAAAACATGAAGTTGATAAAACTATTGAAATTGGAAATTGAAAACGAAATCAAGCTAACGCTACTTATCTAAACTGTGAAAACAGAGCTAAAATACTTATCTAAATTATAAAAACAGAGCTGCACAGGAGGTAGGGGCCCTCCACCACCTGGTAGCATGCAATCTAACTCAAAATTGACTCAACACGTTCACAGAGATGATGTTTCTTTCATTAAAGGAGATAATGACTGAAAAACAGAGTATTCACGGTTCTGTGGCAAAAGCCAAAAACTAACCAAGATCTAACCAGCGTTGCTTGGTCTCCCAAGTCATATTTATAATGAAATTACATAACAGAACTTGAGATAATGAAGGATTATTGTCTTTCCTTATTGAAATCATACTAGGACTCTTAAAGTGGCTGCGTGAAAAGGAAATGGACATCTGGACTGAGACAGTCCTACTAGAAGTCTACTTTCTTAAATATGTTCCCACGTATCAAAACCATACACAGAATTCGTTTCTTCCTTCATGGTGAGCAATGAACCATGTAGACATGACGTGGAATATGCCCATATGCGGTTTTCCTTCAGACGACACCTGGAACCCACTCAAACTGTAAAACAGCTGCGGAATTCGGGATCAGCTACGGAATGCGCGGTCAGCTACGGAATGCCTGTATTCTGTAGCTATTTTGCAGAAAATTGTTAAAATAGCAAAAATCATGAAAATACAATATGTTAATCAATTTTATGTAACCTTTAAGCAATCCTAATCATTCTTCATTGATTTTAGGCTTATGAAGTGATAAAATAATGATGAAATGAAGTGAAGGTTTGTAAAAGAGAAGGAAATTCTAAGGCTCAACATACCCCCACTGCAAGACTATTGCATGTCCTCATGCAATTTCATCAAAACTTATTCCATGTGCTTTGAAACCTCTGTTAGAACATCCAACCTTATCTTTCTGCTTCTTTTGGCCCTAATCTATTTTCTAATCTCTGTTAATTTTTCAGAGATTAGTTCTTCATCTTCCTTTTGTAGTGGAGTGTCAAGTTTATTTTCAATATCCATGTCAGTTTCTCTTCTTCTGCTCCATCAAAAGATTTGACAAAAGATTTTATAATCTCCTTATGGAAGCCATCAAATTTATCTATAAAATTTAGCCTCCCTTCTTATTGTAGTAGCTCTTTGACTTGTGGATATCCTTCCAAATACTTGACTTCAACTGATTGTGTCCTGACAATTAGCCACATTCCTCCTTTGTGCAGATTATCTTCCTTTCAGAATTACTTTTCTATGCTTGAAGCTAGATTGACTACAGAGTCTAATACTTTATTTTGAAACTGTATCTCTATGTATGAAGATGGATTAGTTGAAGAATGATGCTTCACCCTTAGAATTACCTTTCTGCACTTAGAGATGGATTGGCTGCAAAGTGTAATGGAAGTGAATGGATGGAGGTAATTAAGCTATAAGGGAAAATGAAGTGGCTATGGATCTGATGGAGAATTTATGATGACTTTGTGGTGAAATATGGAATGTTGGATAAGGGATATGGCTAATCAATTCGAATGATAGGTTGTTTAGGAAACACATGATTATACACATTGTATCTATTTCATGTTTTGATTTTTTGCTATTAAAATAATTTTCACAATTTACCTCAGAATTTTGACCTTGTTAATTGTTGTGCTTGATGTTGTTCCTTTGGTCCTCTTTGAGCATGTTGGTCTTCAAAACAAAATCCTTCAATTTCCTGTAATCATCATCTCTTTGTAGGCTGTACAATTATGTCAGAACTGCTGAATAAGATGTGGCTGCAACATGCAATCTGTAAGAAGAAATGAAGTATGACTATGGAAGATGGATGTGAAATGTAATGGAGTGAGAGTGGAATAGGACTTGTGAAATGAAATGAAAATGGCGTGAGATGGAGTGGAAGTGGAATGGACTTGTGAAATGAAATGAAAATGGCGTGAGATGGAGTGAAAATGGAGTGAGATGGAGTGGAATTGTAGAATGAAATGAATTTTGGAATTTCTCTCAAATGGTACATCAGACTTCCCTAAAATTTTCTGAGGTTGTCACCAATATTATTATGCATCTTCCGACGAAAAATCTCTGCCATTGGTTACACGGATCTCCCGGAAAATGAGAAATGGCTGTAGGTGAAAGTGGCCAATTTCTTGAAAAATACACACTGAAATTTTCTGAAATTTTCTGTGTTTATTCACCCTTCCTCAGTGCATCTACCATAAAAATTTCAGGACCAACGGATGCACGGTTTGAAAGTTATGACAAAATCAATTTCTGCCCTGTTTCACCCTTCATTCTGCCCAATGTTGCAACAAAAAAGTACGCCACGGACTCATTTTAAGGCCAAATTGAGTGATTCCAAAGGGAAACTGTGTATTTTTACCTTCTCTACTACCACATGCTTCCAGAATTTCATTTTGATGAAGAAAAGGTGCTGTTGTGCAAAAATACTCAAATCTGTCCTAATCTGTCCATAATGCTGAAAAATGAAAATCTGCCTGAAAAACCCTTCTGAAATGCCCTAGAAAATTTCTTTTTTCCAAATTCTTTCCACGTTATACTCAATTTATCATATTTTGAGAAAACCCAGAAGCTCAGAATTTTTTTATTTCTGCTCCAATCTCTTGCAATATTTGCGCCAAAACTGCCTTCTGGAAAAAGTTGCAAAAAGACGAAAACAGGCTGCTACAGCAATGGCTGCAGAAACTGCCACTTTCCGCAGCTGTTATTGAATTGAAAAAAATATGAACATGCTGCTACAAGAAACTAATAAAATTCACTGCTGCAAGTTGTTGTTGATTCCATAAAACCATTAGTCTTCATCAAAGCCAACATTCATGGTACAATTCTTACCATGCGAATAAATGTGTCGAAGTCGAGCATGGGAAGAAATCATTGGATTACCAATCAATAATGAAAATCGTTAACCAATGCGAGACAACTCACCGATAATGTAAATGAGTGTCAAGGTACCTCGGTGCATCTTGACAGGGACGAATGAATGTGTCGAAGTCGAGTCGCCTGCAAGATTTGACAATCAAGAGACATTGTTGTATTCCCATTGTTATCAACGAGGAGGCTTTCCATTGATGAATGCAAGCTCCAAGGCACTTCAAATAATCTCTAATCTTGATCCCAGATAAAGTGTTTAGGTCGATGGGACAAGATCTGTTGGAAGGTGGACCTTAAGGAATTCCACATCATCCAACTCGAGCATAGAACCAAGAATGATTTGAAGAACCATGAAATATTGAAACCATCATGAAATTGCAGAACTTATTGTGAACTTTGCCCGCCAGTTGCCTGGTTTTCAAACAAAGCTCATGTCCAATTGCGCCAGCAAGCTGGTTTTCACAATAGGACTTATTTTTCTCTTTACTCTTTTTTTCTTTTTTTTTCTTTTTTTTTTTTCTCTTTTTCTTTTTTTTTATGTCCTACTCTACTTGAAAAAGAAAATCTTGTTCAAGTATATGAGTACTTCCAATGGAACCATGTCTGTAACAAGATGATAGATAAACTCATATGCAGGTTTGAAATACACTCTTTGATATGTACCTGTATATGAGATGCCAACTGTCTTGATTTAGATGATGTCAAAAGATATTGAATAATTGAGCATTGGAATCCAATGACTGAATTGAACCAAGATTCAATGTAATCTTGTCTTCCTTGTCTTTCCTCTATCATGAAATGCAAGTCTTCGGGGATATGATCTTCATTCATAGAATCTAGTGATAGGCATGCATGAGACTTTTCAATCTCTGGTTCCAATATCTCCTCTTTATCAATAGACATCCCTGATTCTTGGACCTTATCTGAGTCTTCTTCTGCTGGTTGTTGTTCTTCAATGACAGCTGGTGAATCATTTTGCAATACCTCGGATTTGTAAGTTGATTGAGGTGTTTTATTGTTGAGGATATGAAATGGTTGTGGAGGTAGTGGAGTGGGGAATCTTTGGGGTGCTTGTGTGGATGATAATGGGAAAGGTTGAATTGAGGTAAAATGAGGGTGATATTGATGTTGTAGTGGAGGTAAATGGTATGAATAACATTGATCATGGTATTGAGGATAGAGAGGGAAAGATTGAGGAGAAAGTGGATTTCCTTTGTATGGCCTTTGCCAACTTTGGTGCCAAGATTGGTTTTGAGGTTGGAATTGAGATGGCCAAGGTTTCCAAGGTTGGTTTTGAGGTTGGGATTGAGATGGAAAAGGTTTCCAAGGTTGGTTTTGAGGTTGGGATTGAGATGGCCAAGGTTGCCAAGGCAAGGGTGTTCTCCAATTACCTTGAGGTTGTTGTGCATAACCTTGAAACTGTGCATAAGGATATTGCATCATATTGGGTTGATGAGGCTGCCATAGCCCTCTTGGAGCTACATAACAAAGTTTCTCTTGTGCTTGATTTGCTCCATTATCCTTTTGGTAAATTGCCTTCAACCCTGGTAATGATGGGCAATCTTCAGTAGTATGTGATCCTGCACAAATTTTACACATTTTAATGTTATCACATGGACATTCATGCAAAGCATGTTTCTTTCTACATTTAGGGAAAAATATAAATGAAGCAACTTTTTGCTTGTTTTGCACTCTTAGCATGTCAGTTTGTTCATTTAAATTACCAAGAATGTTTATCAAATTGTTAGGTTCAGTTTGACTTACCAATCTTGATGTTGACTTACTTACTTTTGCCACAAATGGATGTTGAGGGGACCTTACACACTTTGCTTTTCCTCTTGATATGTTCTTGCATAGTTCACAAATTTCTTGAAATGACAATCGATAAACATCTCCTTTTCCCACAAGATTAAGAAGATCAATCAATTCATCCTTTATAGCATTTAGTAGGAGAGTTTTTAATGCATCGGATCCTAAATTATGCAATTTATATCTTTTGATATTATAAGTAAATCTCTCCACTAAATCTTCTAGGCTTTCATCCTCTTTTTGGTTCATCTTAAAGACTTCATTTCTAAGGTCATGGTGCATGCAATAACCTTTATATTTTTCCAAAAATACTATTTTCATATCATCCCATGTCCTTATAGAATTTGTTCCTAAAGTCATGAACCATCTAAGAGCTCTATCCTTCAATGTTGCCGGAAACAAATTCAATTTTTGAATGTGCAATAAATAGCCATAAGATCTACAAATTATTTCAAATTCAAAAAGAAAAGTTTCCGGGTCTTCTGATCTCATACCTTTGAAATTAGGAAGATAGATGGATGGATGTTCTTCATTTGAATGTTGATATCAGTTTCTTGAATAGGAAATCCAAAAGGATCTTCCTCATTGTCATCATCTCCATCCATTTCTTCAACCTCCTTTGTCACCTCTTCTTCTACCTGCAAATATGAATTCATGATGTGGATGTGTGGCTCTTACTGCACCACATGATATAGTGGATGTGGTAGGTAATTGAAGTTTTTGTTTTTGTTTTTTTGTTTTTGTTTTTTTGTTTTTTTTTTTGTTTTTTTTTTTTTTTGATGTAAGAAATAAGGTTACCTAGTTACACTTCCCCGGCAACGGCGCCAAAATGTTTGGTCTCAATCTAGTCTCCTAAATTGAGCTCATTTAATTGTCAACCAGGGTTAGTAAACTGCTGAAGTGAAGTGCACCATATGTGCCTAAGTAACCTCTTCCTACTTCGTTGTGTTTAGTGTTTTCTAATGTTTTTGGTTTTATGGTTTTATTTTGAAAAGGAAAAGAACTAAGTGCTAAATGAAGGGAAACTATTGGTCAAAACAGAGTGAAGCCTAAACTATGATGGTAAACAAATGCAAATGCTGAAGCAAAACAGAGTCTAACTATGACTAGCAACCAACAAATACAAAGCTTGATAATGACTCTATTGTAAACTCACAACATGAAATTGAAATGAACCTGAGAAATGAACAAGCTAAGTGTAAATGAAATTTTCTCCTAAATAAACAATCAACTCACAATATTACAAAAATCTAAATTATCCTATGATGCTGAAGTTATTCTATTCTGCAATTTGACTTATCACTACTAGGCCTTATTCAGAAATTTGAAGATTTTCTAGAATAATGTTTGGGAAAAAGGCTATTGGTGAATTTGTAAAAGATTTGCAGAATAATCAAAGCCTTAAACTGATATTACTAACCTCTGTTCATGTGATGATATATTAATAAAAATTTAGAACAAAAGTAAGTTGTGAATAATGAAGGCCGACAGACTAATTTTGACAACTAGAACTACTTAAAATACAATGGATAACATCAAGCTAGAACGCTATCTATCAATATTAAAGGACAATGATTACAACTAAATTAGAATGTCATTAATCTACTTGAAACAAAATGAACTAAAACTAAACTAAAGAAAGTCATTATCAAACTAAAAATGAAATAACAGAACTGAACCACATGCATTCTAACTCCGGAGTATTAAACCACAGTGCAACTAACTGTAATATGTAATGTAAATGAACGTGGAAAACATGAAGTTGATAAAACTATTGAAATTGGAAATTGAAAACGAAATCAAGCTAACGCTACTTATCTAAACTGTGGAAACAAAGCTAAAATACTTATCTAAATTATAAAAACAGAGCTGCACAGGAGGTAGGGGCCCTCCACCACCTGGTAGCATGCAATCTAACTCAAAATTGACTCAGCACGTTCACAGAGATGATGTTTCGTTCATTAAAGGAGATAATGACTGAAAAACAGAGTATTCACGGTTCTGTGGCAAAAGCCAAAAACTAACCAAGATCTAACCAGCGTTGCTTGGTCTCCCAAGTCATATTTATAATGAAATTACATAACAGAACTTGAGATAATGAAGGATTATTGTCTTTCCTTATTGAAATCATACTAGGACTCTTAAAGTGGCTGCGTGAAAAGGAAATGGACATCTGGACTGAGACAGTCCTACTAGAAGTCTACTTTCTTAAATATGTTCCCATGTATCAAAACCATACACAGAATTCGTTTCTTCCTTCATGGTGAGCAACGAACCATGTAGACATGACGTGGAATATGCCCATATGCGGTTTTCCTTCAGACGACACCTGGAACCCACTCAAACTGTAAAACAGCTGCGGAATTCGGGATCAGCTACGGAATGCGCGGTCAGCTATGGAATGCCTGTATTCTGTAGCTATTTTGAAGAAAATTGTTAAAATGGCAAAAATCATGAAAATACAATATGTTAATCAATTTTATGTAACCTTTAAACAATCCTAATCATTCTTCATTGATTTTAGGCTTATGAAGTGATAAAATAATGATGAAATGAAGTGAAGGTTTGTAAAAGAGAAGGCAATTCTAAGGCTCAACAGGGGGTAAGGGTAGCCATCATTTTCAAGGAAAATCAGTTGGCATACCCCTTCTGTTCAATGACTCTAATGATCTACATAATGTCCCTATCATTGATTCATTTGAACCTAGGGCCCTTAGAGTTTTTGATCCCTCTGAGAATTTTCCCCAATGAATATTCTATCTCTCAACATGCAAGGTCTGGGGGATGCCATTCTCATTCAGGAGATGATGGTTGACTCTGGGAAGACTCTATCTTATTTTCATTTTATCTATCTGAATTTCTACATGGTTTTTTTTTATTCTTGTGGGATGTCAGGTGGCCTTGTAGCCTTATGGGACCCAAATTGGAAAAATCTAAAAGCCCATAAATTATTTTGTGATATTATACTTATAGGTCACTTTTGTGGTATAGATGAACAGATTCACATCTGGAACTTATATGCTCCATATAATGGGATACAACCCTTCTCATGGGACCGTGAGGAATCTTCACACATATTGAAGATCTGGTCATGTTGGGGGACTATAATCCCACTTTACCCCAGGAGGAATGATGTGGTTTTCAGTGTAGAGGTGACACTCTTGCTAATCGATTACTATCCATTTTTGAAGAAAACAATTTAATGGACATCTGTCCTGCTCCTATCACTCCTACTTGGCACAATGGAAGAAGTGGAGTGGAGAAAATTGGTAAGAGGTTAGATAGAATTATGGTACATGAGAACTTGATTGAAATATTTGGAAATTTGAGGTCTTTGGTGGAAATTTTCTTCATCTTATACCATTGCCTGATTTTGTTACAATGGTGAATGGAATTGGTTTGAAAATGTATACATTTAATTTAATTGAATATGGATTGAAAATGAAGACTTTAAAAAATCTAGTTTTGACTACTTCGAATTCACATGTTTTACCATCGGGGTCTTCGACAATGGATAATATCTCGCTTGAATTAAATACCCTAAAGAGATAGTTATGAATATGGAAATGAATAAAAATATCAAAATGTATAGGGAATTGAAGGTGTTGATTGAGGAAATCAAGAAACTTGGGGACAATATGGCACATATGGTGCCCACACATCAGACTATGGAACGCCTTAATTTGAAGGGAGAAAAATACACATTCTTCAAATACAAGAGTCTACCTAGATATTAAAATTTGGGGATTTATGGATCAGAGAGGGGGACAAAAATTCAAAAAAAAAACACCGATATGCATGCCACAGAAATAACATAAACACTATTTGTCATATCAAGGGGGATGTCGGGAAGTATGTTTCTTCCACTGAAGAGATCCAAAGTGAAGTTGTACATTTCTTTCAGAACCACTTCAAAGCTAGTGGATAAGTTAATATTGAAGATCAAATTTGGGGAGCATAGGAATATCCTTTAATGTTCAGTGCTGAATAAAATGAATCTCTATTTCGACAAGAGGAAATTGATTAAATCCAATCAGTGTTGAAGTCCTTTGCAAAAGATAAATGTCCAGGTCCAGATGGCTAGACGGTAGAATTTTTTTTACATTTATTTGACCTTATAGGACAAGAGCTATTGGATATGGTAGAAGAATCAAGGATCACTGGGCACATTTATGATTCCACAAATTCAACTTTCATTCCACTTATCCTGAAGGTATTAAATCCATCCTCCTCCCTAGAATTCAAGCCGATATCTCTTTGAAATATTACTTATAAGCTTATATCAAGATTCATTATAGAGCGTATCAAGGGGATTTTATTGGTTCACATATCCAAGGAAAAATTTGGTTTTCTCTTGAATAGGTCGATACATGATTCCATTTCCATTGCTCAAGAGTGTATACACTCCATACATACCAAGAAATTGGAAGTGGTTGTTATGAAGGTCGATTTGCAGAAGGAATATGACTACTTGGACTAGTATTTCCTCAGGATAATCCTTCTGAATATTGGTTTAGATATACACAATGTGGAGTGGATAATGGCCTACATAACCATGAAATGGTTTTTTTTTATTATAAATGGATGCCCTACAAATTGTTTTTGGGTAGGTTGGATGTTGAGGCAGGGGTTCTCTCTCTCTCGCCCCTGCTTTTCATTATTGTTATGAATGGAATTATTCGGAATATAAATGTGGCGAAAAACATGGGGACTTGCTTTGGATTAAGAATGAAAAATGAGGTAATTATTTCCCACTTATTTTTTGTTGACGACGTTATTACTTTAGAGATAGTATCCAAGGTATAGTGGGTGTTATTGCACAACATTTTTCACCATTATGGTGAGGCCTTGGGACTTCTTGCAAATGGTAAAAAATCCATTCTTTTATTCTCAAGCGGAGACTACATAGAGATAGATTACATTGTTGTAATATTTGGTGTGGGCACCAGGCCATTAAAGTTGAGATTTAATTATTTGGGATTTAGACTAAAGGAAAACAATTACAGACCTAGGGATTGGTCATGGCTATTGACAAAGTTCCAAAATAAGCTTAATTGTTGGACAAATCGTTGGCTTTCTGTGGGTGGTAGATACACTCTGGTCCAGGTCCTTCTACAACAATTGGCTACATATTGGGAACATTTCTTTGCGCTTCCATCACATATCATTACAAATATCCATTCTATCTTATCCTGATTCATATGGTTAGGCACTAATATGGTTTAGAAATTTCATTTGGTTAACTCAGACACTATTTCTAGACCAAAGGAACTTGGAGGTTGTGGTATACTGAACACCAAAATTTTTGGATGGTCACTACTCATAAAGTCACTATGGGATTTATTTGGTGATCGCATATGGGGGGAGATAATTAAGACAAACTATCAAAAGAGAAAAAAATTAATAGAGTGGTTCAGAGTAGGAGAGATTGGTATAAATGAGGGTTCATATATTTGGTTGATCTTTCAAAACAGAAAGTCTTGGTTTCTTCATAGATTAAAATGGTCATTTGGTAAGGGAAATAATATCATAATTGTTCTGGACCATATTATGGGCATATGTAATTCGACTCGCCTTTCTGAAGACACAATCATGGCGCTACATCACAGGGCTCTATTTTTATTAGAGTAGGTTATTAGCATATGTAATGGGATCCATCCGATTTGGAAAGTGGATGAGGATATTGGTTTACATGGACACAAAGAACTATAATGGAATGACTATATCTAAGATCTCAGATAGGTTGGGATATGCAAAAACACGAGGGGAGAATTTCTCATATGGGTTGGGATACTTCAACAAGGCTACATTATGGTAGAAAACAATTATAGGTACATTATGAGTATTAAATATAATTATACTATTCCCTCATGGTTTCTTATTATATGGAAGTGGCATGCTCCCATGAAAATAATTGTATTCATTGGATGGTTTGGAAAAATAAGATTCTAACATGGGATAGTCTTAGCAAGCGAGGATACCATACCCCAGAATGGTGCCCCCTATGTTGTGATGTAAGTGAGTTAGTTTTACACCTATTTCTCAATTGTAAAATCACTCTTCATATATGGACGCATATTCTCTCTTATTGCAAGATTCCATATAGGAATTTCACTTCAGTTGATCTCTGATTACGATGGTGGACATCTAGAAATTGACTACATAAATACATTCCTCTATTTGTCATATGGGAAACTTGGCGTGTGTAGAATTCTTGTATATTTAAAGGTTTCCATATTAACCTTCACTGTATATGTTAAACAATTATCACCTGGATAGAGGCGCACGAACCTCGTTCCTTGGTCACAAAGGATCTTTCATCATAGTCTATGCCTCCACATATTTTTCTAGCGGGCAGGATTCTTTGACGCTATTGCATAGCGGGGTGAATGTGGATGCAGGGCTTGGATTACAATAAGTGAATGAGCACAGTATAAGCTACATTGACATGGTGGGACGGGTTCAAATATCAAGTCAGAAACAATGGCTTTGTGGGTGCTTCTCTGGTTTGCTAGGGAGAAATATTTAGAGATCATCCATGTCCACAATGATTCACAAACTCCTATAGATGGTATTTTGGGCATCTCTACTTTTGATCCAATAGACCTCCAGGGCTGGATGGAACATATCAAGGCTCTTATCAAATATTTTCATAATATTTTCATACAACATGTTTACAGGGAAGAAAATAAGATTGCGGATTCTCTATCCAAAGTAGGACTTACAGATGTTGAGGGTGCCATGAGGTTAACTATTATATGGATGACACAACTATAGAAGAGGGTCTCATTGACATTCCATAATTTACCTTGGTTGGATACTTTTTGGATGTTTTATAATGTTTTGAGACAATATTTTTTTCCCGGTTATCACGGGTTACATATCTTGCCTTATTTTTGGAGAAATGTTCCAGTTTTGGATATTTATAGCTTCCTTTCTATAGTTTTCCTTGATAATGAACATTTTTTAAAGGGGATTTTAGATAAAATTTCTTCTGATGACAATAAAATGCAATCATCCATGATCGAAGCATATATATTGGTATATATTTCTTTAATATATCTATTTTTTATTTTCTTCTAAAAAAAAAAAAACCTTAATTACATAGAGGGAAAATTAGGTAACAACAAATCCCTATAATTTTGGATTTACAACCATTACCTTTATTATTTGTCTCTAGTAATACAAATTTGGTTTGCATATTATTTTAAAGAATCAATTTATTTTTCTATTTTTGGTGAATATCATGGAGAGATCTATGGAATCAAATTCAAATAGTATTCTAAAACCTATTTGTGTACAATTCTTGTCCAAGACTTCGAACAAAAATACACAAATCATTTGATGAGGATGGAAAGGGACTAGTAGCAAGGAAACCATATTTATGGCCACATTAACAAAACCCATGTGCCCAATTTTTCCTTTACTAGGTTTAACCAAGCAAACCAATGAATAATTTTGAAAACAACCACCACATAAACTTTCTAAAAATTATCATAAAATTATCCCTTTGTAAATGTGTATGCATGGACGGTATTTTTGAAATATTCTCATGCTTGGATCAAAGTATAATATTCTTCACAAAACTCATGCCTTGATATTTCCATATTTGGTCTTGTTGATCTGCAAATGTCATGTTAATATTATCCTTGAAAATAGGGCACTAAAGAATTTTGGTAGCACCTTCGCTACTAGAATTTTGAAACTTGTCATGAAGGTTGTTGAAATTTTTCAAGGAGTTAGGTATCACAATATCTACTCTAAATAGTTATCAAAACATGTGGAATTGATGAAAATTAACAATTAAAAGTCTCATGAAGCTTTAGGAAGTGAAGGTCTTTATAGGGCAAGTAAAGGTAGTAAGATGAACAATAAATAAGTGAAGATAAAGGGTGAATCAAGTGAAATCAATTATCAGAAACATGTCAAAACCAATTCTCAACAATAATTCAATATAATAAGGAGAATATCATTCCTAGGAGAGGAAAATATATGTAGAGAAAAAAGTGAAATTATTATAATTGAGGATTTCTTCAAGTGAGTTTTTGTATGGAGAAGGAAATTGATCTCATGGTATCGATAATTCAATAGCACAACCTAGTAGATTTCATCCCAAAAAAATTTAAGAAGAAGACTAAAGACAAGCCACCTATTGAGAATTGTAGCAAGAAAATATTAATTTGACTTTGCCTTAGTCAAATTGAGAAAATTTGAATTTCCACATCAGCAGACAACTTCAAATGTAGTTAAATTGTGTGACATGGATCTTGTTACTTAGTTAGCTCAGTAAATTCGAGTTAGAGAGCTTGGAGTTTTGTTAAGCATGTGTGATTACTAAAATCTATTAATCGAATTCAGTTATATCCAGTTGTGTTCAATTAAACTAGTTCTAACAGTTGATGGAACTAGTCGAAGGTCATTTTGCTGTGGGATAGTAGTCTAACTTAGTGATCATCTAGTGAACTGATAAATCAGGTCAAAATATCTAGTGCATGCAGAGAATTCAAGTTCCTAGCCGTGTTGGAGATTCCAAGGCAATGTAACAAGCAATTGTAAACTAGTTTGAGTGTACAGGTGTTGCATGCAGTCAGATGTTCAAACCTTGGGAATTGCACAATCAATTGAAGGAAAATTCCTAAAAAGTAGGGGATAATTCTTTAGGAATTGTGGAAGGAAATAGGGGCTCAAACAGAGGTAGAAATTGGCTAATTCTAGGTCATAGCTTCTCATTGAGAATAAAGATAGGATATTCACTTGTAGGTTGTGGTCCATGTGGGCAAGAAATTTTAATACATCTCTATTCATATTATTAATGAAAAGAGGCTTGACGGGTTTTTACAGGTTGGGTTCCCCTATAAAAATATAGTGCATGTGTATTATTTCTTATTTCATGTCTGAGATTGTTGTTCTAAATTTTGAATTGAATTCTACAGATCGATAGAGTATAATCATGTATTTTGATTTAGATTAAAATTTCTTGAGCAACTACAATTATATCACCAAATTTCTACATGGTATCAAAGTGAGATTCACATTAGAACAAGAATTTCGAATTTGTTCCTCAGAAGGTTCAAATTTGCAGCTTCAGGGTAGTATGATCTATTTAGAGTTGGGAAAATGGCCTCAATGGACTGAGATTAGAGCATGCCTTAGAAGGTTCTATCACTCCACTGGATCTTTGAAGGCTGAGAAGGAGACCAGAAAAGGTAACCACATACCACTTTTACCTAGTAGCTAGCCCTACTAGGCTGAGAGGGCTCTCTCAATGAGATCACAACCAAATTGACTGAATAAAAGATATTTTAGGCTAGGTATAGTAGGCTCTAGGGTTTTTTTGATTTGGATTTTTGTGTTGGATGGTGAATTAGGTCTAGGAAGAACTAGTTCAAGGCTCTAAAAATTAGATTTGCAGAGATGTAATGGGGAAAGGTAGGCATACAGTTTAGCACTTTAAATGTCTCTGGGGAATATGGTAGATTGATATAGCTTCAAAACGAGCATGAACATCATGAATTTTTTTTTATATTAGAATAAAATGAACATAAATGTGAAAGTTTCTCCAAAACAGAGCATTGATTTAATGAATTCTGCTTATCAAAATTAGAAATCAATCACATAAGACATGGAAATTAATATGGAAGGCACAATACTTTCAAACATATTATAATAAAATAAGAAACACCGCTAAAAAAAATTCCACGTGAATCCCACCACAATAGCTGTAAATTATATCTATTAGTTCTTGCCAAAATCACAAAATACACTAGTGTTCCAAGCTAAATTCCACTACATCCAACCCTTGAAAATGATTACAAATTACCTCACATAGCCATTTACATCACAATCCTCCCTTGGAGGTGTAATTTTCCAGCAAGAAAGTCACATTCATGGATTTATCTAAAGTCAACTACACCCTAGGGAGGTTACACAACAAATTCCTTCTTTTCCTAACCACTAGAGAGATATCCTCAAAGCAATAAATGGAGGATAAGACACCTATTTACCTCTATATTTACCATTTACATTTACATTTTAACTTTTACATTCATCTACTTTCACCTTTTGACTTTTAAAAAATTCAAACTAGAAATTGGAGAAAATTACACAGTGAAAATTTAATTAAAATCTCAGAAAATTACAGAAGCATAGAACCATCTTGGAGGCCATTTTTAGGAACCTTCCTGAAGTTAAACTTGAAATATGAAACAATGGTAAAATTTCCTTGTCTGTCTAGTTTCCATAACATCTTGAATTTTTGAAAATTACACATGGGAAGGCCTTAAAAAATGCATTCTCCCAAGGTGTCTCCAGAAGCATCGCACGTGCTCCAAAACAGTGGCAGAAGCATAGAAATAAGGTGGTTTTTTGCATTTTTCTTCAAAACCTGATCTTGTCATGGAAAACCAACTACAGCTATGGCATGTACTCATCAATATCTATCCATATATGTGGAAAAAATTTCATTTGGATGCCTAGTAAAAAGGGTCACGCCCCTTGCGTGACGCTTCTGTGTGCCAATTTCTGCAAAATTTATGGGTTTTATGGAACAATATGTCTCAAATATGGAGCAATATATCCATATCCATGAGGCGTTTTTAAAAATTTAGAGAGATTTTTGTTCTTTTGAATGTTAGGGACAAAAAAATTCTCTAGTTTCCTAATATGATTCTCTGATTGTCCACAACCATGCCTGCAAAAGGGTGACTAAACCAGGAAATTGCATAGTCAGGAAAATAGGTTGTGAAGATGTGAATGGATATCTCATTATTTAATACATATGTAAAAATAGATAGAGGTTTTTGTTATTTTTCATGTTAGGAACAAAAACCTCCTTTATTTTCCCAAAATTAGGCTCCAGTGGTTCACAATGTTCTCTGAAACAATATGTCTAAAACATTATTTTTTTCTGGAAAATTTCATAAAGGGTTGTGAAAGGGTCGCGCCACTTTGAGAGGCATTTTGGAGGTCTTCCCAGAGGATTTTTGGGCTGCAAGTTGTATGGTTGTAAATCTTAGGATGCCTGCTAAAAAATTGAGTCATTAAGCACTGCAAAACCCTTCTCTAAGCCCCTGAAAATTTGATTTGAAGACAACTTGTCCAAAAGTGCAGAAAATGACCTAGAACAACTATATTTTGAGAATGTCTCTCAAACGATAACACCTGTGTATAAAATTAAGGAGGTTTTTGTTCTCTAGCCTATGATTGAAAAACAAACTCTTTCACTTTTGCGAAATTCATCTCAATTACTTCATAAATGGATTTGGAAGCCAAATTGTCCCTGTGTGCATTGTGAACCCTAGAAAATGATCACAAAACTTTGAAAATGATGCCATGGGTCTGAGTTGACTCAAACTTGGAAACTTGCCCTCCTTTGTTGTACTTTTTATTCTCATTTTTTGTGGTGTTTTTTTGTATGATAGAAACCCTATCTTGATGGGAAGGAAGGAAAGGGTGGAATCTAGGAAAACAAGCGAAAATGGGGCTGCAAGTTTAGGGAAGGAAATGGAGGGGATAGGAGTTAGGGAAAAATATGAAAAAATTAGGAGAGATAGGGGAGATTTCTAGGAACATAGTGCAGGTGGAATTCCTTGAAATGCATAAGGGGAAGAGGGTAAAAAGGCTAAAACACAGTCTTAACCCATAATCTCTGCAAAAACACAACGAGAATTAGGGTTTGAGTGAAAATGGGAGTAATGAGAGGTATGAATGATATGGAATGATATGGTAAGGCATATAGGTGATGTATGAAGGTTTGTATGTGATAAAAATAGGGGTTTTCCAGCTGAAAACAACCAAACATCTCAACAACCCAAAAACTAGTTTGAAAACCCTAAAAGAGGCAATCCACTCTTTGCTAAAGAAATTCACTTGAAGGAAAAGAAAGGAATGTTCAATTACTATTTTGGAAGCACCTGAAACTTTAAGCAATGATGAATTGACCCTTATTTCACCTTCTTATGACAGAATTTGGACATTTATGGTGGCGAAATGAAAGACACCTAGACACTGACCTAGGTGAAAACATGGTAATTGACCTAAGACTCTAGATGATACTGGTGGAAATGACTCATTAAATGATGATGAACATGAGTGAATGGAGGGAGCAACGCTGACCTAGACAACAACCAATGATAAAAATTTATTTGAAACTATAAAATTTTACCTAGGACCCTATCAACTAATCTTGAAAGAGTACATTTGATCATTGGTGACAAGATGTAAATACTGACACTAACATTGGCTCCAGCTGGGGATGGCAGCTCCTTAGAGGTGTCAAGAACACTGTAGAACAAGTAGCCTAACCATTGGGCATGCAGTCAAAAATTAAAAAACAAAATGAATACTGAAAACTTGACATGATAAACGGATTGACTCTGACTGAAATAAAAACTTAAAAAACTTATTAATGGCAACACATCATGAAGACTTGATGGCTTCAAATCCTGATGAAAACCACCTGCTTGCTGAATAAATATGTACAATAATGTGAAGTGATCCCTCCAGTGTAACCAATCCAACAGATGGCTACTTACTTGAATTATTTTCTCACCTTCCTCGAGCAGGAAGAAAAAGAAAAAAATAGGGAACTTCGAGTGTTCACTGAAAATGTCCTCATGATCCATAAATTCAAGAAAATATATCATCCCTGTTGACTGCTGTTGAGCCCCAAAGATGTCCTTCCTTTTCCATCACATTTCACTTCATTTCCTTTGTCCCTCATCAATTACAGGCTTAAATGATCAATAGGACTGATTAGGATTACTTCAAGAATGTGTATAATGACTAACTTGCTATGTTTTCATGATTTTGTTATTGTAGCAATTTTTGACTAGACTGGCTACAGAACATAGTCATTCTGTAGCCAGTCGCCTATTCCGCATCCATTCTCATGTTTACGCAGGTTCCAGGTGTCACCATAAGGAAAAATGCATATGGTCATATTCCATGTCACTCCCCCATCATTTCTTGCTCCCCACGAAGTCTGAGCTCGAGTCTACAGGCGGTTATGCACGTGGGAAACCAAAACTAGGTGACAGACTTCTAATAGGACAAGGACTGTACAGATGTCCTTAATCATAGAACGAGGCCACCACCAGAGTCCTAGTTCGATTTTGGTTTGAAAAGACAATCAATCCTATTTTATCTCAAAGACAGTTATGTAATTTTGTTATAAGTATGGCTCGGGAAACCGAGAAACAGCTAGCTAGATTTATGTTTTATTGCTAGATCTCAGAAGACCGTAAATACTCTGTTTTGAAGAATTTTTCTTTTAATGAAAGAAGAATCACTTTATTGCAAGAGCTGAGTCAATATTGAGTAGATTTGCGTGCTAATCCGGTGGTAGAGGGCCCCTAATACCTGAGAAGCTTTGTTCATATGGTTTAGATAAGTACATTAGCCTCGTTTCATTCTTAGTTTAATCAATTTTCTGAACTTTGCGTTTTATGTTCACTTGCATTGGATACTACAGTTTAGTCTTGTTTTCACAAACTATTCCAAAATATCATTAATATTGGATGAGGTATAACTGTAGTATTTTAGGAGTTAGTTGCATTTCGTTTTTATGCTCAATTACATCAGTTGT
The DNA here is from genome assembly GCA_034641835.2 of Pinus albicaulis. Lineage (NCBI taxonomy): Eukaryota > Viridiplantae > Streptophyta > Pinopsida > Pinales > Pinaceae > Pinus > Pinus albicaulis. The sequence goes on from CM076573.1 coordinate 165,970,571, forward strand.
TACAGCTAGTCATGATCTTATAAACTCTTCCAAAATATCATTAACTTCGGATGAGACATAGCTGTGGTGTTTTAGAGCTTTGTTGTGTTTTTTTTAATTTTATGCTTTCATGCTCATTTACATAACATGTTGCAGCCAGTCCTGTTCTACAAACTATTCCAAAATACCACTAATTCCGAATGAGACAGAGCTGAAACATTTCAGTGATTAGTTGCATCTTTAGTCTAGTTGTAGCACTCCGGAGGTAGATGTCATTCTAGTTTAATTCTGTCACTATATTTCAAGTTTGATAATGGCACTCTAGTTCAGTTTTAATTCACTGCATTTCAAGTTAGATTAGTGGCATTCTAGTTCAATTCCAGTTCACTGTATTTCAAGTTAGGTTAATGGCATTTTAGTTTAGTTGTGGTCACTGTGTTTCAAGTTTGATCAATTGCATTCTAGTTCAGTGTCATTCATTGTTCTTTAAGTTGTGTTGATTGTCAAAATTAGACTTCACGGCCTTCATTGTTTACAAACCAATCTTGTTCTGCCTTTCTATTAATGCATCATCATATGGACAAGAATGAATTAATGATATCAGTTTAAGGCCTTGATTGTTTTGCAATCTTTTGCAATTTCACAAATAAGCCTTTTTCCCAAAACTATTCTAGAAAATCTCTAACTTTCGAATGAGGTTTAGTAGTGACAAGCTGAGCTGTAGAATGGATTAATCTTAGCATTACAAGTTAATTTAGAGTAGAAATCTTATTGTGCTACAAATAGTCTCTTTCAATTGTGTTCCAATAAACTTCTAGCCATGGATGAGATTCTTTGTAATATTGTAAGATGATTGTTTACTTAGGAGAACCTCATTTGCACTAAACTTGTCCTTTCCTCAAGCTATTCCAACATATTTCTAATGAATGAATTGGATGAGTTCATGTTGTGAGTTATTGAGTTCATGTTGTGATTTATTTCTTTGCCATGAGTCATTATCAAGCTTTGCATTTTCTGCTCTTTAGTGCCTTACACAGTTTAGAATAGGTTTTGCTTTGTTTTAGTGTAACTATCCACTTCTCTTTACCAACACTTAGTTCTTTTCCTTTTTAACATAAAATCATAAAACCAAAAACATCAGAAAAACACTAAATACAACGTAGTGAGAAACATATACCTAGGCACATATAGTGCACCTCACTTTAGCAGTTTACTAGCCCTGGTTGACAATTTATGACCTCAATTTAGGAACACTAAGTTGAGCACTACAACTGCAACAAATCAATAAAAGGATCTTCAAAAATTTGAAATTTTACCTTGTCTTGAGTTCCAGAAAAAACACAAGCACACCCTTCATTCTGATCTAAAAGAACACTTATTTTTTGATCCATAGGAAGACATAGGGAAGTATGACTTTCTGCTATCTGATTGTTGGCTGCAAATTCCTGAAGTATGGGCAATTCTGACTGTATCTCTTTCACATTTTCTATTTAAGGCTCATCCTCCTAAAATTCATAGTCTAAATCATACTTGAACATAAAAAATTCTTCAATATTCTCAAACATAACAACCCTATCCTCTTCATGAAAGACAAGGGTCTTTTTTAGCTAATCTTGTAGGAAATCATCATCACAAATTGGCTTATTCAAAACTACTTCATGTATAGTTTCATCATTATCATGACTATAATCATTTAAACTCATATTTTAATTTTCAATAATGGAAGAAGTTTCCCTAACACATTCTTGACTATGTAAACACTGTAAACCTGCATTAGCTTGGGTTGTAACATCACTGTTCAGGAGATGATCTATCTCATCTTCAAATAGAGGAGAAAAATAAGTTTTATAGCAGTAATTATTGGCTTGATGATTTTCATTTTCAGGATCGAGAATATGAATTTATCTTTTTTGGTTCCAGTCTATTTCATCCAAGGAGGGAACTACTGAATCTTATTGGGAGGAAAAATCACAAAGGGCTTCTATGATCTCATCATCTAGACATGCTAATTTTGGGAAACTAGGTCCAAACTCCATGTTGCACTGCTTATATGATGATGGTCATATTTGTGTTGGATTCCTCTTTCGGAGAGGTGCAAGATTGATCTAAATATCATCTTGTTTGGATGAACAGAACGTATATTTTGAATTTATTTTCCACACCTGTGTAAGGTCAACTAGATTTGTAATGTAGGCTCACATGCCTAATAGATGTGTCACACACCCTCACTGATGGATATAAATTGGAGAGACAAGGTCATTTTCTCATCAACTCATCACACATTCTCTCATTGTGATCTGATTGGTTCCATAACCTTTGGAGGCCTTTTTCCCCTCAAACGTGTGGAGCTGAAGCTGTTATTTTTTGCGGATCTGTTTAGGGCTTGTTGCTGCAGCATTGACCACCAATGATCATGGTCAACCCTTGGTCATTTGACCTCAAAAATCTACGAAAATTCTGATTTTGAGAGGCCATACTGCTGGGCACTAAAATCGAGGAAATTAGAGTTGTTTGACCAAAGCCCTAATCTACAACATTGAATTTCTATTGTTATCCTACGTTGACTTTTCTGCATTGAATTTGGGTGGACCAGGGTTGAATTTTGATGAGATATCTTTAAGGGTTGTGGGTGTGACACTTGGAGGATTGGTTGACCAAGAAAGACTTTGTTGGCTGAAGCATCTAGTTGACTGGCGTAATGCACAATATCTCATATCTATGCTTGATTATATTTCGATCAAGGACCTAAGTGATAGCTCAATTTTCAAAGTGTTAAAAAGTGTGTTGAACCTAAGAAACCAGATAGATCTCGTCTTCCTGATTTCGGCACCGTGAATGGTTCAAAAAAATGACACCATATGAAGAAGTTATTGCAATTTGAAAAGTCCAGTAAACTGCAAATTTTTGACCTTTAACCAGGTTTGACTGGGTATTTGCACAACCAGCAAAAATAATATTCCACAGAATATTCCTAAAATATTCCTCAAAATATTCCCTGGAATATTCCTTCTGGGAAAATTGGATGTTGACAAGTGTCAGATTATTAATGGCAGTTGGATTGTACGAAGCTTTTTTTGGGCCAATCAGAGGCTGCCACATGGCCCAGGAAATTTGAATAAAATTTGGTTTGGAACTCCGCAGGATCGATCACGTGACCTACCGACAAGAGCTCGCATGCCTCTACCCTCTCCACCACATTGTTTCTTAACTATCATGGTGGTAAATTTCATTATAAAATTTGGTGCAATCATATTTGGGGGTCAGAGGGGGCCAACCCCGAGGGCCAACCCCATCGCCATATGGCAAACACTCGTGTTCAAGGGCTATGACCAGAGCGTAAACAAAAAATTTGATATTTAATCTGATGGTTTCGTGATATAACATGTGCGGTTAAACCTCCAACAGTTTCATTAAACAACGCTTTTAACTCCGGTTCAATTACTATTACCATGGTCTATGCTTGGGTTTACGCCGACAATTGTAGTTAGAAGACCATCGGGCTTGGGGCATGTGCCCAGCCCTACCCATAGCATTAAAAATAATGGTTAATATTGGCATGCTTTTAGTCAGAGTTCCCAAATTTGTGGATTTTCCTAAATTAACCCCAGCTAATTACAGTTCCTCCACAATTAGTGGAGCTGATTTAGGGGTAACTGGACAAAATTTGTTTAGGCTCTATCTTGAGCTATATTTGTCCATTCTGAGAGTTTGAATAGTCAATTTCGACTATATTAGACATTCTAGACTCATTGGTGAGGGGTGAAGATCCATCAGAGGACTTATGAGCAAGATTTAGCTTAAGAGAAGTTCTAGGGGCCATAAGGGGTCAGCAACAGTTTGAGGCCTAGCCAGGGAAACTAGAGGCCTTATTCATCAACCCAATAGTAATTTTTGGATGTTTCATACATTATGGAACTAACGGTGACATTTTCAGAGCCTGTAGAGGACGTTTGAAGGCTGAGATGCTTTAGAGAAGTTCCAAGGGCCACCAAGGCCGCTAGGAGAATGAGGCCTATCCAGAGCAGCCAGTAACCATTCTCAAAAAACCAATTGTCATTTATAACTATTTTGATCCTTATGAATACATTGATGGATTTTGAAGAATCTTTTGAATACTTCTGAAGGTCAAGATGCTTCAGGGATGTTTTAAGTGAACCTAGAGCTAGGGGGTGCCACTAGGTGTTGGAGTCGTAACCGGAGTAATCAGAGGCCAATTTACGTAAATGAATAGTCTATTATGATTATTTTAGAAATTATGAATCCAATGAAAGGATTTAAAGAACCATTTGGAGACTTTTGAAGGTCTAGAAGCCACAAGTAAGTTTCGGGCAAGCCAGGTCCAACAATGGATGGAGGCCTAGATTGGGGAGCCAGAGCTCATTTTGAGCAAATGAACAACCAATTTTGGATGTCTCATATATGCTGGAGATAGTAGAAAATGTTTCAGGGACAAAAAAGGATTTCTGAGGGAGGTAGTTCCATTAAGAAGCTTAGGAAAGTTTAAGGGCACCGGCAAAAGGAGTCAAGTCTAAGGGAGCCAAGGTTCATCTTCAGAGTGATGACAAAAATTCCAGGGGTATGATGATATTATAAACCCAATGATACAGCCAAAATATCCATTGGAGTTAAGTGTTTACTTGTAAAAGAATTTATACCTCATAATCCAAAAAGCCAAGTCAAATTGACAAGAGCTCAAGGAGACGTAGCCCACGATATTAAGGTGAACTCCTTTATTAAATTTGATGTATGTGTTGATGCTTATTTTCTGCATTATATAGTTGTGGTACATACTTAATATCAGCAAAAACAAATGTTATTAAAGCACTTAAACAATTAAAAAACATACACATGTTTCAAGTATTCATTTCCGCACAGTCATGTATAAGCAAGATCTTTTATTTGTTTAACTAAGTGGGAGGTGCTTGAGCATAATAATTTCAAGTTATCCACCCATTTTCAGATCAAATGGTATGAGAGCACTAGTTTGTTTGCTTGACATAGCACTAGGTTGCTATCTTGATAGAGCACTAGCTTTCTTGTTTGACTTGAAAGGTGTTTAACAATGCAAAGAATTTTATTTTTTGAAAATTGATTGTTGCTTACAAGTTTGAGTTTGCTAGAGGTGAAGGGAAATCCACTGATAGCTAAGTCGAGAAGAGGACAAGAAGGAAGAATAGCTGACGGCATATTCTTTACCCAAAGGACCTCAAGGCCACCCTTGAATCACAAGAGGGTTTGTTTGCAAAAGGCTGCTTGAAGAAGAGCTTGAATCTATAGCCATTTTGTTAAAAAGCTTTTTCAAATTGTTTTTGAAAGCTTTGTGAATTTTTGTTGAAGTTTTTTAGTTCATTTTTACATAAATATGACAACTTCATCAAGTGAGGTTTCAAAATCCTCCTCCTTCACAAGATTCTTCGATGAAGAAATGAAGCGAGACTTCTACATCCTAAAGGATAGAGTGCAAATTCTGTTTGAATATAGAAAGGAAAGCACCAGACTTCGTGAGAAATTGGTTGCTATGAAGCAATATAAATAAGGACTTCTTCAAAGAATGCATGAGATGGAGAAGCAAGTCCATCAAGCCTAAGAGGCCTTAACTAAGAACATGCTTGAAGCAGAGGTAAAACACTCAAATTTGTCTTCAATTTCCTCTTCAGATAGATGTGTAGGTTCATTTGAAAAGCACACTAGAGGTATAGGGTCCAAGTTGATGTTAAACATGGGCTATGAAGGCAAGGGTCTAGGAAAACATGCATAAGGCATGATTGATCCTATTTTGGTTGAGGAAAGACCTAAGAATTTTGGTATAGGATATGTTCAATCTTATGGCGAAAACTCTACAGCCATGAAGGCATTTGAGAAAAATTCAAAAAGAACTTTTGTTCCAAGTTCTAAACCACAAACATGTCAAGTTTGTTTTCAAGTTGATTGCCATTGTATGAAGCCTATGTTGTAGCAGGATGTGTGTATACTTGCAGCTTATGGCGAGCAAGAGAGTTCTGACAGCTATCAAGACAAGAACACTGATGTTAGTCTTCAAAAGAAAGTTGGAACCTCTACGATTTCATCTCCTCAAGAAGGTAAAAAATATGGACATGAAAAGAAACATTTGAGGTATAATTCTTCCCATAGTCAAGTTGATTATGTTAATGTCAAGCATGGAAAATATGCTTGCAAGAATGGAAGAAAGAGTTGATGTTCCTATTGTGGTATGTGTAACCATGATGTTTCAAGATGCTGGAAGAGGATGAAGGCATACAGGAAACATTTGAGGCGAAGGCAACTTGGAAAGAAGATGAAAAATACTTGCACACATTGCCAGAGAAAGGGACATTTAATTTCCCAATGTTGGACATTGCATCCAACTAATCATCCCAAGCACATGAATCAAGAGGATAAAAAGGCTGGAAAAATTGGAACCAAAGATTCCATCATTGATGTGAGAACAAATGTTTCACATGAAGAAGATTTTCAGCAGAAAAAATTGCCATGGAAGTGGCTTGGTAAGAAGTGATTTGAATTCTTAACTTAGTAAGACATAAATTCATTTGTACATATGCAAATTTCAGTTATGGATGCATTTCTTTTGGAAACTTATGTTTGTTTGAGCCACCTTGGACATGATGTTCATCTACCTTCTATAAATTTCTTGCTAGAAATTTTTTGGATGAGCAAGGAAGACAATTCTTGACAGGAGGACTAGAGCATCTAAGAAGGGAAGTGTTGACTACCTTCGAGTTGGGTTCAAAGGCACTGAGCCATGCAAGGAAAAGTGTATGGAGGCTGGAAAAGTGAGGGTTATGTACTATCATCTTCATGCAATAATGGAAAAAAGAGTTGTTGTTACTATTGTGGTCTGTGTAACCATGATGTTTCAAGATGTTGGAAGAGGATGAAGGCATACAGGAAATAGTTGAGGCGAAGGAAACTTGCAAAGAAGATGAAAAAGAATTGCACACATTGCCAGAGAAAAGGAAATTTAATTTCCCAATGTTGGTCATTACATCCAACTAATCATCCCAAGCACATGAAGAAAGAGGATAAAAATACTGGTGAAATTGGAACCAAAGATTCCATCATTGATGTGTGAATAGATATTTCACATGAAGAAGATTTTCAGCAACAAAAATCGCCATGGAAGTGGCTTGGTAAGAAATGGTTTGATTTCTTAACTCAGTAAGACATACATTCATTTGTACATATGAAAATTTCAGTTATGTATGTATTTATGTTGGAAACCTACTTTTGTTTGAGCCACTTTGGATCGATGATAAAGGACATGATGTTCAGCTACCTTCTATAAATTTCTTGCCAAATTTTTTTGGATGAGCAAGGAAGACAAATCTTTATAGGAGGACCAGAGCATATAAGAAGGGAAGTGTTGAATACATTCAAGTTGGGTTCAAAGGCACTGAGTCATGCAAGGAAAATTGTATGGAGGCTGGAAAAGTGAGGGTGTTGTACTCTCATCTACTGAACAAATCAGGTAATCAGTATTTTGGGGTCAAAAAGGTTCCTAATGGGGAGGTGTGATCAGATTTGGATCAAGGACCTAAGTGATAGCTCAATTTTCAAAGTGTTTGAAAGTGTGTTGAACCTAAGCGACCAGATAGATCTCGTCTTCCTGATTCTGGTGCCATGAATGGTTCGAAACACCAACACCGTATGAAGAAGTTATCATGATTTGAAAAGTCCAGTAAACTAAAAATTTTCAACCTTTGACCAAGTTTGATTGGGTATTTGCACAGTCAGAAAAAGGAATATTCTAGGGAATATTCCTAGAATATTCCTAAAATATTCCTTCTGGGTGAATGGGATGTTGACAAGTGTCGAATTATTAGTGGTAGTTGGACTATACAAAGCTTTTTTTGGGCCAATCAGAGGCTGCCACATGGCAGGCCCGGAGGCCGCCACGTGGCCCTAGAAATTTGAATAAAATTTGGTTTGGGACTCCACAGGATCGATCGCGTGACCTACCATCGAGATCCCACACACCTCTACCATCTCTTCCACATTGTTTCTTAACTATCATGGTGGGAAGTTTCATTATAAAGTTTGGTGCAATCATATTTGGGGGTCAGAGGGGGCCAGCCCCCTCCCCATAAGGCCAAACCCCATGTTCAAGGGCTATCACTGGCACGTAAATGGAAAATTTGATATTCAATGTGAAGGTTTCATGATATCACATGTGCGGGTAAACCTCCAACGGTTTCATTAAACAACGCTTTTAGCTCCAGTTCAATTACTGTTACCGTTGTCTATGCCTGGGTTTATGCCGACAATTGCAGTTAGAAGACAACAGGGCTTAGGGCATGTGCCTAACACTACTCCTAGAAATAAACATAACATTTAATACTGGCATGTTTTTAGCCGGAGTGCCCAAATTTTCAGATTTTCCTAAATTAACTCTAGCTAATTACAATTCCTCCATAATTAGTGGAGCTGATTTAGGGGTAACTGGACAAAAGTGGTTTAGGCTCTATCTTGAGCTAGATTCGTCCATTATAAGAGTGTGAGTAGTCAATTTCAACTATCTCAGACATTCCAGACTCATTTGTGAGGTTTGTAGAGCCATCTGAGGAATTCTGAGTGGGGTTTATCTTTATAGAAGTTCCAGGGGCCACTAGGGGTAAACAACAATTTGAGGCCTAGCCAGGGCAACTAGAGGCCTTATTAATCAACCCAATATTAATTTTTGGATGTTTCAAAAATTAGGGAACTAATGGTGAGGTTTTTAGAGCTTATAGATGACTTTTGAAGGCCGAGATGCTTCAGAGAAGTTCCAAGGACCACCAGGGCCACCAGGTGCCAATAGGAGAATGAGGCCTATCCAGAGCAACGATTAACCATTCTCAGCAAAGAAATAGTCATTTATAACTATTTTGATAATTTTGAATCCATTGATGGATTTTTCAGAAGCTTTTAAATACTTTTTAAGGACGAGATGCTTTAGGGAAGTTTTCAGTGAACCGAGAGCCAAGGGGTGCCACCAACTATTGGAGGTGTAACTGGAGCATTCAGAGGCCAATTTATGCAAATGAATAGTCCATTCTGACTATTTAAAACATTATAAATCCAATGAAAGGATTTTCAAAATCATTTGGATACTTTTGAAGGTCGAGAAGACACAAAGAAGTTTCGGGCAGCCTAGGGCCAACAGTGGATGGAGGCCTAGATTGGGGAGCCAGATCTCATTTTGAGAAAATGAACAACCAATTTTGGACATATGATATATGATAGAGATGGTAGAATTTTTTCAGCGACATAAAAATATTTATGAGGGAATTAGTGCCATAGAGAATCTTAGGGAAGCTTAAGGGCACCGACAGAAGGAGTCAAGTCTAAGGGAGCTGAGGTTCATATTCAGAGTGATGACAACCATTATAGGGGTATGATGATATTATAAACCCAATGGTACAACCAAAATAACAATTGGAGTTAATTTTTAACTTGTAAAATAATTTATACTTCATAATTCCAAAGAGCGAAAGTCAAATTGACAAGAGCTCAAGGAGACGTAGGCCACGATATTCGGGTGAAATCCTTTATTAAATTTGTTGTTATGTTTTTATGCTTATTTTATGCACTATATGGTTGTGGTACATACTTAATACCAGCAAAAAAAAATGTTCTTAAAGCACTTAAATAGTTAAAAAAACATAAATCTGTTTCAAGTATTCATTTCCACACTATCATGTATAAGTTAGATCTTTTATTTGTTTAACTGAGTGGGAGGTGCTTGCACATAAGAATTTCAAGTTATCCACCCATTTTCAAATCATATGGTATTAGACCACTAGGTTTCTTGCTTGACAAAGCACTAGGTTTCTAGCTTGACACAACACTAGCTTGCTTGTTTGAATTGAAAGGTGTTTAAAAATGCAAAGAATTTGACTATTTGCAAATTGATTGTTGCTTACAAGTTTGAGTTTGCTAGAGGTGAAGGGAAAGCTACTCATAGCTAAGTCCAGAAGAGGACACGAAGGAAGAAGGGCTGAAGGCATCTTCCTTACCCAAAGGACCTCAAGGCAACCCTTGAAGAACAAGAGGGTTTGTTTGAAAAAGGCTGCTTGAAGAAGAGCTTGACTCTACAACCATTTTTTTTAGAAGCTTTGTCAATTTTTTTTTGAAATCTTTGTGAATTTTTGTTGAGGTTATTTAGTTCATTTTTACATAAATATGACAACTTCATCAAGTGAGGTTTCAAAATCCTCCTCCTTCACAAGATTCTTCGATGAATAAATGAAGCGAAACTTCTACATCCCGAAGGATAGGGTGAAAATTCTATTTGAATATAGAAAGGAAAGCACTAGACTTCGTGAGAAATTGGTTGCTATGAAGCAAGAGAAAGAAGGATTTCTTAAAAGAATGCATGAGATGGAGAAGCAACTCCATCAAGCTCAAGAGGCCTTAACCAAGAACATGCTTGAAGCAAAGGTAAAACACTGAAAATTGTCTTCAATTTCCTCTTCAGATGGATGTGTAGGTTCATTTGAAAATTACACTAGAGGTATAGGGTCCAATTTGATGTTAAAAATGGGCTATGAAGGCAAGGGTCTAGGAAAACATGCACAAGGAATGATTGATCCTATTTTGGTTGAGGAAAGACCTAAGAAGTTTGGTCTAGGCTATGTTCAATCTTATGACGAAAACTCTAAAACCATAAAGGCATTTGAGACAACTTTAAAAATAAATTTTTTTCCAAGTTCTAAACCACAAACATGTCAAGTTTGTGTTCAAGTTGATTTCCATTGTCTATGTTGCAACAGGATGTGTGTAGACTTGCAGTTTATGGCGAGAAAGAGAGTTCTGACAGCTATCAAGACAAGAACACCGATGTTAGTCTTCAAAATAAAGTTGGAACCTCTACAAGTTCATCTCCTCAAGAATGTAAAAAGGATGGACATGCAAAGCAACATTTGAGGTATAATTATTCCCATAGTCAAGTTGATTATGTTAATGTTAAGCATGGAAAATATACATGAAATAATGGAAGAAAGAGTTGATGTTCCTATTGTGTTATGTGTAACCATGATGTTTCAAGATGCTGGAAGAGGATGAAGGCATACATGAAACAGTTGAGGCGAAGGAAACTTGCAAAGGAGATGCAAAAGACTTGCACACATTGCTAGAAAAAGGGACATTTAATTGCCCAATGTTGGACATTGCATCCAACTAATCATCCCAAGCACGTGAATCAAGAGGATAAAAATACTGGAAAAATTGGAACCAAAGATTCCATCATTGATGTGAGAAAAAATGTTTTACATGAATATTTTCAGCAGAAAAAATCGCCATGGAAGTGGCTTGGTAAGAAGTGGTTTGACTTCTTAACTTAGTAAGACATAAATTCATTTGTACATATGAAAATTTCAGTTATGGATGCATTTCTGTTGGAAACTTATGTTTGTTTGAGCCACCTTGGATCGATGATCAAGGACATGATGTTTAGCTACCTTCTATAAATTTCTTGCTAGAAATTTCCGGATGAGAAAGGAAGACAATTTTTTATAGGAAGACCAGAGCATCTAATAAGGGAAGTGTTGACTACCTTCGAGTTGAGTTCAAAGGCACTAAGAAATGCAAGGAAAATTGTATGGAGGTTGGAAAATTGAGGGTTATGTACTCTCATATACCAAACAGATCAGGTAATCAGTTTTTTGGGGCCCAAAAGATTCCTAATGGGGAGGTGTAATCAGATTTGGATGAAGGACCTAAGTGATAAATTAATTTTCAAAGTTTTAGAAAGTGTGGTGAACCTCAGCGACCGGATAGATCTCTTCTTCCTGATTTTGGCACAACAAATGGTTCGAAAAACCGACACCATATGAAGAAATTATTGCGATTTGAAAATTCCAGTAAACTGCAAATTTTCGACCTTTGACCAGGTTTGACTGGGTATTTTCATAGTTAGCAAAAATAATATTCCACGAAATATTCCTGGAATATTCCTAGGAATATTCCTTTTGGGCAAATGGGATGTTGACAAGTGTCGGATTATTAATGGCAGTTGGACTGTACAAAGCTTTTTTTGGTCCAATCAGAGGCCACCACATGGCCCAGGAAATTTGAATAAAATTTGGATTGGGACTTCGCGGGATCGATCGCATGACTTACCATCGAGAGCTTGCACGCCTCTCCCATCTCTGCCACATTGTTTCTTAACTATCATGGTGGGCAGTTTCATTATAAAGTTTGGTGCAATCATATTTGGGGGTTGGAGGGGGCCAGCCCCCTCCCCATATAGCCAACACCCATGTTTAAGGGCTATCACCTATGCGTAAATCAAAAATTAAATATTTAATGTGATAGTTTCATGATATCACATGTGTAGTTAAAACTCCAATGGTTTCATTAAAAAATGCTTTTAACTCTGGTTCAATTACTGTTACCGTGGTCTATGCCTGGGTTTATGCAGAAAATTATGGTTAGAAGACTGTGAGGCTTGGGGAATGTGCCCAAACCTACCCCTAGAATTAAACATAACGGTTAATACTGGTGGTTTTTTAGCCGGAGCACCAAAATTTTCAGATTTTCCTAAATTAACTCCAGCTAATTACAGTTCCTCCATAATTAGTGGAGCTGATTTAGGGGTAACTGGACAAGAGTTGTGTAGGCTTTATCTTGAGCTAAATTCTTCCATTCTGAGAGTGTGAATAGTAAATTTTGACTATATTAGACATTCCAGACTCATTGGTGAGTGTTGAAGAGCCATTAGAGGAATTATGAGTGGGATTTAGCTTCAGAGAAGTTCTAGGGGCCACTAGGGGTAGCAGCAGTCTTAGGCCTAGCCAAGGCAGCTAGAGGCCTTATTCATCAACCCAATAGTCATTTTTGGATGTTTCAGAAATTTTGGAAGTAATGGTGAGGTTTTCATAGCCTGTAGAGTACTTTTGAAGGCCAAGATGCTTCAGAGAAGTTCCAAGGGCCACCAGGGCCACCAGGTGCCAACAGGAGAATGAGGCCTATCCAGAGCAGCCAATAACCATTCTCAGCAAAAAAATAGTCATTTCTAACTATTTTGATCCTTATGAATCCATTGATGGAGTTTTAAAAATCTTTTGAAGACTTATGAAGGTCAAGATGCTTCAGGGAAGTTTTAAGTGAACCTAGAGCCAGGGGGTGCCACCAGGTGTTGGAGGTGTAACCGGAGCAGCCATAGGCCAATTTATGCAAATGAATAGTATAATATGACTATTTCAGACATTCTGAATCCAATGAAAATATTTTCAAAAACATTTGGATACTTTTGAAGGTAGATAAGCCACAAGGAAGTTTTGGGTAGCCTAGGGTGTTGGACGGATAAGTCGTTCTTGCGGACAAGACATACCTCCCAAGAGTCCTACGGATAGCTAGCAACAAAAGGACAAATAAAAAATATTTTCTCTAGTTATTTTTTGACATGGAATTAATTATAAAAGGGTTTTATAAACCTACTTGTAGTCCAGCGCTAATCTTCTTGCCAGTGGCTTGAAGAAAGTCGTTGTCAAGGATCTGCAATCACAAACACAAGAAAAGATCAAAAGCACCTATATAATAAATCAATTCATGAATCAAACATCTATCAAGATGATCAAGGAATTCAAGAAATGAGATAATTAATTAAATAACTCATTGAGAAAATGGTATTCATTTGTATTGTCTTTAATAAAGAAGAGCCTTACAACCGTGTCTGCCTTGATGTCGTACATGCCTTCCCGAGGTCCGGAACAGGCGTTTCCTTTACTCTGAAAAGCCTTGCACTCTCTCAGATAAAAGCACATGGGTGTGTAATCAATCCCATATAATTATTGGTTATGAGAGCATGAGTCTCTACTTCATTTCTCCTCAAAAATTCTCCAACTCTAACTCACTAACTCCAATTCTCAAAGTCTCCATCCCTTGAAACTGAACCAAAAATTCAATTTATAGGAAAAGTAAAGTAGTTACAGCTCCAAAATGGAAGGGATAGAGTCCCCTTATCAATGGATTAAGTTCCATAAACCAAGGGGTAGGCTCCCATAATGGAGGAATGAACATACATGATAGAAGCAAATCTTTGACTGGATAATTGCTTCTAGAAGCTTCCAGATTTGACTGCTGGGCTTCTAAATGTTACTTTCAGCCTTTGTTTTACCTTTTACAGGTGTCAAAACCTTTAATTAATAAAAAGAGCGTTTAGCTCCGCATGATTTAGAGAAAAAAAGTGTGGCACCGCAGGCAATGTTAAGAGAAAGTGCGGTACAAGTGTTTTTAAGACTTTTATGAGCTTTTCTCTCAATTTCAAGGCTTGACTTTAGGAAATTTTATGTTGTAGACTTCTAAGGGAGTACTAAAATGTCATGGTGAAAAATTTTAGTGTAACATAGGGCCAAAAATGGATGGAGGCCTAGAATGGGGAGTCAGAGCTCATTTTGAGAAAATGAGTAGCCAATTTTGGATGTATGATATATGCTGGAGACAGTAGAAAAGGTTTCAGGGGCAGAAAAGGATTTTTGAGGGAGTTAGTTCCATAGAGAATCTCAAGGAAGCTTAAGGGCACCAACAAAAGGAGTCAAGTCTAAGGGAGCCAAGGTTCATCTTCAGAGTGATGAAAACCATTCCAGGGGTGTGATGATATTCTAAACTCAATGTTAGAACCCGAATAACCATTGGAGTTAAGTGTTTACTTGTAAAATAATTTATACATCATAATCCCAAAGAGCCAAGTTAAATTGGCAAGAGCTCAAGGAGACGTAGCCCATGATATTCGGGTGAAATCCTTTATTAAATTTGTTGTTATGTGTTGATGCTTATTTTCTGCATTATATGGTTGTGGTGCATACTTAATATCAACAAAAAAAAACGTTCTTAAAGCACTTAAACAATTAAAAATACACACCTGCTTCAAGTGTTCATTTCCGCACAGTAATGTATAAGTAAGATCTTTTATTTGTTTAACTGAGTGGGAGGTGCTTGCACACAAGAATTTCAAGTTATCCACCCAATTTCAGATCATTGTTGGATAAAAGGAATTGTAAATCTGATCTATATTATTGGTTTGTCTTATGTTGATCTAATAGTGTTCTATCAACATTTTACTTTCATGTTTATGTGATTTCTATATTGTATCAGGCCTAAGAAATATTGAAGTAAAATTGCATCAAGCATAGAACACCATGGTTATCTAAATTTAACATGGTATTAGAGCTGAGGTGAAGACAAAGTCCAAGCTAGTGTTAGAAGAAATCACTGAAGGAAGGAATGCTATCAAGGAAAAATAGCCTCCTCAACCTACAAGGGTTTCAAGGCTGATGATAAATTGAATGATAAGTCTGATTATCATGGATGGAAGATGTCCTTGGATTTGATGCTAGAAGATCAAGATGCCATGGACTATGTGCAGGGGAAGATTCAAGAGCCTCCATCAAATGTAGCTGCTACCACTAAGACAAAGTATAGAAAGGGGGAAATCAAAGCAAAGATGATTACCCGAGATTATATTCATAAGAATTTGGTTGCTTACATTTATGAGTTGAAAACATCTAAAGAGATGTATGATAAGTTGGTGAGCATGTTTAGGGCTAGAAATTCTAATCAAATCCTTTTCTTCAACAATCAATTGAATAATATCAAGAAGGGCAAGGATGAATCTATTCAATCCTATTTTATGAGGCTCACTGAAATCAGGAATAACCTCCTAGCTATTGGGGAAGAAATATCTGATCGAGAGATGGTTATTATTTCACTTGGAGGTCTCCCCCGTGATTGGTATGTATTCAATACCATTATTCTTAATAATAATGTGATTCCTGATTTTGATGAAATATTGATGAGATGAACTCAAGAGGAAACAAGAATGCTGGAATATGCCTCTAATGGAAATGGAAGTGACCCTACTGCCTTCCTCGCTCATGCAAAGAATAAAAACAATGGTGGCCCAAGAAATCAAAGCCATGGAAGAGTGGGGCCCCAAGGAAGGAAGGGAAGATGCTACACTTGTAACAAGACTAGTCACTATGCAAGAGAGTGCCCTAATAGAAAGAACTCTCCTAGGGACGAGAACAACAACAACTTGAGAGGGAATGGAAATCAAAGGAACAACAGATTCAAAGGAAGAATGAAGGCTCCCTCTGATCGTAGTGGAAATGGGCAACCTTTCAAGACGTCAAGAAATTCCAGGTACGAAGACTCTAATGTTGTTGATAATAATAGATGAATTTATTATTGTATCTATCCTCTCTGCTGCATCTCCTCCCAACATCCTGGATGTATGGTTTATTGATAGTGGAGCTTCAAGGCACCTCACTGGTTATAAAGAAGCCCTCTCTGATTTGATTGAGAAAAATACAAATCTGGAAATTATCCTTGGAGATAATGCCACCTATCCCATGAAAGGGACAGGGACTGTGACCTTGCATCTATCTTAAGGTCAAGTCCTCTGATTACAAGATGTGTTGTACATACCTGATTTGAAGAATAACCTTGTGTCCATTTCGACAGTGGAAGACAAAGGGTTCAAGGTAGAATTTTTTGATGGAAAGGTACTTATTTGGAAGAAGAACTTCAAGGAAGATCTTCCTATTGGTTTTAGAGTTGATACACTCTACCGGGTTGGAGGAAGTCGATTGGGGGCTATGTCATGTGATACAAATCTTCAAACAAAGTTATGGCACCGAAGGTTTGCACACCTTCATTACAAAGCCCTTCCCGAAGCAAGGAAGGTGGTGACAGGGATGCCCAAATTTAGATATGATCATGAAGGTATATGTTAGGGTTGTGCCGAAGGGAAGCATACAAGGGGACCATTCCCCTCAAGTGTCACAAATACAACTAATCTTGCAGTTGATACATTCTGACTTATCTGGTATGTTGCTCATGACATCCTTGGGCGGATGTTCCTATTACATGACTTTTACAGATGACTTCTCCCGCAAGACCTGGATATATTTTTTGAAGAATAAGGACGAAGCATTCAAACGGTTTCGTACCTTCAAGGCCTTGGTGGAAAATAAAACCGAGAACAAAATCAAATTTTTTATGACTGACAATGGGACCGAGTATGAGTCAAATGAGTTTAATGACTTTTGTAGAGAAGCTAGCATTAAGAGGGAGACCACAAATTTGTATACTCCTGAATAAAATGGTGTTGCTGAAAGAAAGAATAGGGCCATTGTGGAAGCTGCCCACACCATGCTATGTGACCAAGGTCTTTTGAAGTTTCTATGGGAAGAAGTTGCAAACACTGTTGTGTATGTTCAAAATATATGCCCACATCTCGCTTTGGACTCCAAAACTCTCGAAAAGTATTCTCTGGTAAGAAACCTGATGTTTCTCATTTTATAGTTTTTGGTTGTCCTGTTTACTTTAATGTGCCAAAAGAAAAAAGAAGCAAGTTGACTACTTTTGGAAAGAAGGGAATGTTTGTGGGCATATAGAATCTATATGCCCGGTAAAAAAAAAGTGGAGATATGCCACGATGTCACCTTAGATGAACATGTTTCCTTCAAGAAAGTGAGAAATATTCCTAGCTCCAAGGAAGATAAAGAAGATGAAGAAGCAAGGAAGTACGAAGAGTTGAAATATGAACTGATGCTCGATGTTGAAGGACATATGGATCCTATTTATCCACCTTGTTCAAATAAGAGAAGACCCTCATGGCTCAGGGATACTCTCACAGATGCCGAGAGACATATTTCCCCAAAGGGGACATTTTTTAAAAGCAAGAAGCCTAAGAGATACCAAGGGTATCTAGTAGCCATGAGTACGATAGTACAATCTAAGCCTGGATCATTTGAAATATCCACAAAGCATAAAGTTTGGAAGGATGCTATGCATGAATAATATGAGTCCATTATGAAAAATGATGTCTGGGAAGTGGTCCTGAGACTAGAAGAAAAATATTTTGTCACCTAGAAATGGCTCTATAAGATCAAGCATGGATTTGATGGAAGTGTTGAAAAGTACAAGGCAAGATTTGTTGCCCGAGGCTTCTCTAAAAAATAAGGCATAGATTATGATGATATATTTTCACCTGTGGCCTACTATACCACCATATGATATATTATTTCCCTTGCTGCAACACAAGTATGGAGTCCACATCAGATGGATGTGCAAACCGATTTTCTGCATGATTCTATAAAGGAAGAGGTGTATGTGGAGCAACCTCTGGGGTTCGAAGTCTGAGATAAATACACCTATGTATTTGGGTTAAATAAATCCCTCTATGGGTTGAAGCAAGCCCCCAGGGCTTGGTACGAGAGGATAGATAGCTACTTGATGAAGTTGGGATTTAGTAAAAGTAATGCTGATCCAAACCTTTATTTTAAGGTTGATAGAGAAAGGTCTCTCATTCTGGCTCTCTATGTGGATGATCTCTTCCTGGTAGGCGTTGAACCTCTCATTCATCAGTGTAAGAGGGTGATAGCTTCCGAGTTTGAGATGAAAGACCTAGGACTGATGCACTATTTCCTAGGCTTGGAGGTTTGGCAGGGGCCAGGCGAGATTTTCCTTTCTCAAGGAAAATATGTCGTGAAGTTGCTGGAGAGATTTGGTATGGTGGAATGTAAGTCTGTGTCGACACCAATGGAACTTAGGTTTAAGAAGTTGTGTGGAAACCCTGTTGGGCCCATGCTAGCAAATCCTACCAAGTATCGACAACTTGTGGGGGCCCTTATGTTCCTAGTGAACTCTCATCTGGACTTATGTTTTGAAATGAACACTTTTAGTCATATGGTTGATCCTCATCACATTCACTGGATTGGTGCCAAGAATCTGTTGAGATATCTCTTCAAGGCACAATTAACCATGGGCTAAGATACACTGCTTGGAGTTTGAGTCTCCATGGATATACTGATGTCGATTGGGCTGGTAGTGTGGTGGATTGCAAGAGCACATCTGGATGTTGCTTCACCTTGGGTTCTCCTTCGATATATTGGATGAGCAGGAAGCAGAAGTCAGTGGCTTTGAGCACCACTGAGGCCAAATAAATTGCAGCAAGTATGGCTTGTTGTGACGTTGTTTGGTTGTGAAATATTTTGAGTTGTTTGGGCATGTGTTAGATACCACTGTTATCCTTTGTGATAACCAGAGTGGGATTCGTCTTTCTGAGAATCATGTGTTCCATGATTGATCCAAGAATACTGATATCAGGTACCACTTTATCCTGGATATGGTACAGCGAGGCGTCATAAGGCTCGATCATATAGGAACTGATGAGCTGGTTGCAGATATTCTCACGAAGCCCCTAGGGAAGGTCAAGTTCTTATCCTTTCATGAGAAGCTTGGAATCGTGGAAAGACCTTATTATGAGGGTCCTGATTAAGTTGGAATATGAGCTCTGGGAGCTCCAGGGGGCTTGGGGATAGCTTCTTGGAGCTATAAGCAGATACGGGATAGGCTTGCTAAACCTTGTTGTGCTTCTGCCCCACCATTATGATATTGAGGTTGTTCACCTCTCTTTGTTATGTGCCTTGCACGCATCCTACCCATGGAGTTTTAGATTCATGGGAAGTACCTTTCATTTGGCCAATGAGGTGGGAAATGTGGATAGAGACCAATAAAAATACTGATGGACACATCAGATATTGTTGTACTCTCTATGCCTAGGATGGCATGTGTCCAACACCTTGATCTGGGATCAATTATGATGCGGTTCTTACCTTTAAACTGATTTTGGGTTATTAAAATAACTTCGGGTTAGTATGAGACTCATTTTTGTGTCCAAGAGAGGTTTTTACCTCTAAGTTGACTTCGAGTCATCTAATTGTGATGTCTTTGTGACACACCTTTTTGTTCTATCTTAGAAAGAGCCAGCAAAGCAAGTTACGATAGGATGACGCACGATGTTTGGTGAAAGTACACGATGGTACTGATGGATGGCACCTGTGGACAGATGGAGTTCTCCATAGTTTAGAGGGAGTGTCAATTTTGGGAAACTAGGTACAAACTCCATGTTGCACTGCTCATATGACAATGGTCATATTTTTGTTGGATTCCTCTTTCGGAGAGGTGCAAGATTGATCTAAAGATCATCTTCTTTGGATGAGAAAACATATATTTTGAATTTATTTTCCACACCTGTGCAAGGTCGACCAGATTTGTAATGTAGGCTCACATGTCTAATAGATGTGCCACATACCCTCACTGATGGATATAAATTGGAGCGAATTGGAGATCATTTTCTCATCAACTCATCACACATTCTCTCATTGTGATCTGATTGGTTAGACAACCTTTGGAGGCCTTATTCTCCTCACATGTGTGGAGATGAAGCTGTTTTTTTTTTCAGATATGGTTAGGGCTTGTTGCTATAGCATTGACCAGTTTGACCATGGTCAAACCTTGGTCGTTTGATCTAAAAACCATGCCAAAATTCCAATTTTGAGATGCCATACCACTGGGCATTAAAATCGAGGAAATCAGAGCTATGTGGCTGAAGCCCTAATCTGCAGCGTTGAATTTCCGTTGTTGTCCTGCGTTGACTTTGGGTTGACTAGCGTTGAATTGTGATGAGATATCTTTGAGGGTTGTGGTGGTGAAACTTGGAGGATTGGTTGACCGAGAAAGACTTTTCTGGCCGAAGCAGCCTATTGACTGTCGTAGCACATAATATCTCATATCTTTGTTGGAAAAAAGGAATTGTAGATCTGATCTATATTATTGGGTTGTCTTTGTTGATATATTATTATGTTCTATCAACATTTTACTTTCATGTTTATGTGATTTTTATTTTGTATCGGGCCTAATAAAGATTGAAGTAAAATTGCATCAAGCATAGAGCACCATGGTTATCTAAATTTAACAAGACGCTCTTCATCCCCATACAAATTTTCAAGAAACTCAATGAAATTTTTAGAAATATCACAACAACTATCAATCATCAAGAAGGAAGAATTAGAGCTTTTATAATGTTGAAATAAAACTAAATGAAAGTCCTTCAGAGAATATAAACTAGCAAATGGTAGACTCTCATACCATGATCTTGATTTTCCCTTCAAGGTAGCCATAAACATATTCATCAGAAAATCTTCAAGAAGCTCAATCTTTAGTCTATGAATATGAAATCAAATTTGACCAAATGAAAATTAGCATCTTCTCCATCATGACCTTTATACTTTGGAAACCCCATTTTCCAATCTATACAAATAATATGGTTTAGAAAACTAGGAATATGAGCTCGATTCATAGGAGCATACCTTTGAGCAGTTGAATCCATTTTGACAAGAATGAAGTCAACAAGAATTTCTTCAGACGACCAGTTCTTGAAAAGTGGAGTCGCCATGAAAATTTTGAACCTTTGGATTCTTAGACACTAAATTCACTAGGTGAAAGATGTACAACCTTCTTATGTCTGAGAAATTTTCACCATCAACAATCAGATATGATCCTTTTCGTTTCTTTCTCGGGGAAGATCGGACACCTCGCTCCCCAGCAACGACGCCAAGATGTTGTCACTCCACCGGAACTCTGAAGGCTGAGAAGGAGACCAACAAAGTTAACCACATACCACTTTGACCTAGTAGCTAGCCCTATTAGGCTGAGAGAGCTCTCTCAATGAGATCACAACCAAATTGACTAGATAAAAGATATTTTAGGCTAGGTATATTAGGCTCTAGGGTTTTGTTTATTTTGATTTTTGTGCTGGATGGTGAATTAGGTCTAGGAATAACTAGGTCAGGGCTCTGAAAATCAGATTTGCAGAGATGTAATGGGGCAAGGTAGGCATACACTTCAACACTTTAAAGGTCTTTGGGGAATATGTTATATTGATAGGGCTCCAAAACTAACATGAACATCATGAATTCGTTTATATCAGAAGAAAATGAACAGAAATGTGAAATCTTCTCCAAAACAGAGCATTGAATTAATGAATTATTCTTATCAAACTTAGAAATAAATCACATAAGACATGGAAATGAAGACGGAAGTCACAATACTTTCAAAAATATGATAAAAAAAGAAGAAACACTACTAAAACACATACCACATGAATCCCACCACAATAGCTGCAAACTCTGTCTATTAGTTCCTGCCAAAATCAGAAAATACATAAGTGTTCCAAGCTAAATTCCATAGCATCCAACCCTTGAAAATGATTAAAAACTACCTCATATAGCCATTGAGGTCTAAATCCTCCCTTGGAGGTCGAATTTTCCAGCAATAAAGTCACATTCATGTATCTATCTGAAGTTAGATACACCCTAGGGAGGTTGCACAAAAAATTCCTTCTTTTCCTAACCACTAGAGAGATATCCTCAAAGCAATAAATGGAGGATAAGACACCTATTTACCTCTATATTTACCATTTAAATTTACATTTTTACTTTTACATTCATCTACTTTCACCTTTTGACTTTTACAAAAGTCAAACTAGAAATTGGAGAAAATTACACAATGAAAATTTAATTAAAATCTTATAAAATTGTAGAAGCATAGTGCCATCTTGGAGGCCATTTTTAGGCACCTTCCTGAAGTCAAAATTGAAATATTAAAGAATGGTAAACTAGCATTGTCTGTCTAGTTACTATAAAATCTTTAATTTTTGAAAATTACCCATGGTAAGGCCTTCAAAAACTCATTCTCCCAAGGTTTCTCCAGAAGTGTCACGCCTGCTCCAGAACAGTGGTAGAAGCATAGAAATAGGGTGATTTTTTGCATTTTTCTTCAAAAATTGATCTTGTAATGGAAAAAAAACTCCAAATATGGCATGTAATCATCAATATATATCCATCCATGTAGAAAAAATTTCATTTGGATGCCCAGGGAAAAAGGGTCGCACCCCTTGCGCAATGCTTTTGTGTGCCAATTTCTGCAAACTTTCTAGATTTTCTGGAACAATGGGTCTCAAATATGGAGCACTATCTCTCTAACCATAAGGTTTTTTGAAAAAATGAGAGATTTTTTTGTTCTTTTTCATGTTAGGGAAAAAAAACCTCTTTCATTTTCCTAATATGCTTCTCTGATTGTCCACAACCTTCTCCGCAAAAAGGTGACTAAACCAGGAAATTGCATAGTCAGAAGAATAGGATACGAAGATGTGAATGGATATATCATTGTGTAATACCTTTGTAAAAGTTGAGAGATGTTTTTTTTTCTTTGGCATGTTATAAACAAAAATTTCCTCTAGTTTCCAAAAATTAGGCTCCAATTGTTCACAATGTTCTCTAAAAAAATATGTCTAAAACAATATTTTTTCTGGAAAATTTCACAAAAGGGTCACGAAAGGGTCGCACCACTTTGAGAGGGATTTTGAAGGTATTATAAGATTATTTTGGGGCTGAAACTGGTATGGTTGGAAATCTTAGGATGTATGCTACAAAATGGAGTCATTAAGCACTGCAAACCCCTTCTCTAAACCCCTGAAAAATTGATTTGAAGATAGTCCGTCCAAAAGTGCAGAAAATGGCCCAGAGAAATTTTTTTTTGAATATTTCTCTTAAACCATAACACATGTGTATAAAATGAAGGATTTTTTTGTTCTTTGGCATATGATTGACAAAAATTTCTTTCACTTTTGCGAAATTCATCTCCATTACTTTAGAAACTAATTTTGAAGGAAAACTGTCCGTGTGTGCACTATGAACCCTAGAAAATGATGACAAAAATCTAAAAATGATGCCATGGGTCTAAATTGACTCAAACCTATAAAATTTCCCTCTTTCGTTGTAATTTTTCTTCTCATTTTCCATGGTGTTTTTTTGTATGATAGAAACCCTAGCTTGATGGGAAGGAAGGAAAGGGTGGAATCTAGGAAAACAAGGGAAAATGGGGCAACAAGTTTAGGGAGGGAAATGGAGGGGATAGGAGTTAGGGAAAAATATGAAAAAAGTAGGGGAGATAAGGGAGTGTTTATAGAACATAGTTCAAGTGGAATTCCTTGAAATGGATAAGGGGAATAGGGGAAAAAGGATAAGACACGGTCCTAACCCAGAATCTCTACAAAAGTGTAGCGAGAATTAGGGTTTGAGTGAAAATGAGAGTAATGAGAGGTATGAATGATATGGAATGATCTAGTAAGGCATATAGGTGATGTGTGAAGGTTTTTGTGTGATAAAAATAGGGTTTTTCCAGCTAAAAGCAACCAAACATCTCAGTAATCCAAAAACTAGTTTGAAAACCCTAAAAGAGGGAATCCACTCTTTGCTAAAGAAATTCACTTGAAGAAGTAAGGAATGCTAACTTACTATTTTGGAAGCACCCTAACCTTTAAGAAATTATGAATTGATCCTTCTTTCACCTTCTTATGAAAACATTTGGACATTTATGGTGGCGAAATGAAAGACACCTAGATACTAACCTAGGTGAAAACATGGTGACTGGCCTAAGAATCTAGATGATACTGGTGGACATGACTCATTAAATGATTATAAACATGAGTGAATGGAGGGAGTAGTGCTGAACTAGACAACAACCAATGATCAAATATTATTTAAAAAATTATTTGAAACTATACAATTTGACCTAGGACCCTATCAACTAATCTTGAAAGAGTACATTTGATCACTGGTGACAAGATTTAAAGACTGAAACTAATAGAATACAACTTGAATTTCATTGCATGGAAGGATCACATGGAGGTAGTGATTAATGACAATTTTTTGCTAGAATACATCAAGAGTGATGTTGCAAAACCGGCGGAATTTGATGCCCAAAACCTAGTCCAATGGAAGAAATATGTAGCTAAGACGAGGACAATAATCTTGGAGGGAATGCAAGACCACTGTCTCAAATATCCATGGGAAAGAAACTCATTTTAAATGTGGAAGGAAGTGGTAGGGTTGTTCAATATTAATAGTAGTGATCATAGAAAACCGGACCTCAAATACAAAATTCGAAATATCAATATGTAGAAGAATGATATTATTCCACAATATCTCAACAAATTTATCCAAGTTCACTATGTGCTTGGAGGGGTTGGTCTGAATGTTGCAGAATATTACTCGGTGGGCCTAGCTCTTGTAGGACTTCCCAAAAGTTGGCATAAATACCAGGACTCAGTGAATGGGCGGGAGAAATTACCGAATTGGGAACACTTGTGGTTTGATTTGGTACAAGAAGAGATTAGGTGGAATACCAGAGATGGAACCTAATCCAAGGGAGAGGATGAATAAAATTTTGCATTGGTTGGAAAGGGAAAGAAGGGAAAAGGGAAGAAATATCAAACCAAATGATAATCTAGCCAAGGGGGGAATAAGAAAGAAAATTCAAGAATAAAATGCTTCAATTGTCATAAATTTGGGCACTATGCTACAAAGTGTCCACATAAAAATTATAGCAAGAATAACTCAAGAGGAGCAACAGGTGAAGCATTGGCTTCAGAGTTTGAGATAGACTTCACCCTTATCACATGCATGGCTAGTATAGTGATGGGGAGTGTGTGGTACTTGGACTTTGGTACTTCATTCCACATGACAGGGTGTAGAGATTTTTTCAGTGACCTGGAGTTGAAATATCTCCATATGCATATTGAGCTTGGGGATGATGGAAGGTACAGTGATATTGGTACAGTAACCTTCAAGAGGGAGTCGAGATCCCCTCTTTCCCTCAAATATGTCATGTTAGTTCCAGGCCTAAATAATAATCTCGTATTTGTAGCAGTTTTGGAAGATTGTGGTTATGATGTGATATTCAACAAAGGGAAATCATTCCTGAGACATATAGCCATTGGATAGGTGAAGCAGATCAAGGTTCGTGCGAAGAACTTGTATAAACTTGACATGGAATATTATGTTGCATTAAGTAGTAAGGTAGATAAAGTGTGGAGTCGCGATGTTAGTGAACTTTGGCATGGTATATTGGGCCATTTTCATCATGGCACCTTAAATATTATGCAACAAATAACCACTGGCATCCCTAAAGGATCACTTGAGTAGCAGGATGTCCACAAGGGTTGTACCTTAGGGAAGTAGTTAAAATCCACATTCCATGAGCGAGACAGAAAAGCACATGCAGTCTTGGAAAGAGTCCACTTTGATGTTTTTGGACCTTTATCGACATCCTCCACTACTATACACAAATATTATGTTATTTTTATTGATGATTTCCCAAGGAAGCGTTGGATCTTCTTCATTCAGAAGAAGGACATGACATTATCAATGTTTGTAGAATTCAAGGAACTAGTTGAGAAAGAAACCAGAAAGAAGGTGAATGTTCTTAGGAGCGACAATGGAGGTGAGTATGTTTCAGATGACTTCAAGGATTTATGTTTGAAAGAATGCATTCAAAGAGAGCTGACAACACCCCACAACCCACAATAGAATTAGGTAGCTGAGACAAAGAACCAGAGAATTCTTGGAGCTATGAGAGATATGCTACATGACCAAGGCCTACCACTACATTTGTGGGCAGAGGCATTTAGAAAAAAATTATACTTGCAGAACTAGAGTCCTTATCAGATTCTTGGTATGGTTACACTAGAGGAGGCTTCTCGAGAGGAAGTTAGATGTGTCTCACTTCAGGATTTTTGGAGCCTTTGTTTACTGCCATGTCTCGAAATATTTAAGGAAGAAGCTTGAGCCGAAATCAGAGTTGGGAGTTTTTTTGGGTTACACCGGCACTCCACATAGTTACCATGTGTACTTACCTTCCCTCAAAATGACAATTGTGTGAAGGGATGTAAATTTTGATGAGGAGAAAGTGATGTGATGCTCTCTTGAGAGGGACATTCATATCCCACCAGAAGAGGAGCTTCTAGCTCCAAATGAGGATCCTCAGGAAGTTGTGGAGAAACCATAAATATAGGAGTAGAGAGGAGACAGAGTGGAGAAATCCACTCAAGTAGAACCATCCACAGAAGGGAGAAAATTAACTAGAGAAGCTGATAGATTAGTGTAGGATGCAAGGGAGAATGTAGGATATCCTTCAAATTTCCTAGACAAAGGAGGTCACTTGAGAGGTACACTAGCTACATGGCTCTAATCACTGATCTTTTAGAGACTGATCCATCCTCTTTCGAGGAAGAAGTTGAGCATCCTATTTGGGTTGATGAAATGGTGGAAGAATATGAATCCACCATGAAGAATAATGTTTGGGAAGTGGTCCCAAGATTAGCAGATAAATATGTTATGGGTTTGAGATGGATCTTGAAGCTTAATAATGTTTGGGAAGTGGTCCCAAGACTGGATTCTCTCAAGTTGAGGGAATTGAATGTGAGGAAACCTTTTCTCCCATAGAAATGTATTCATCCATTAGATCAATTATTGCACTGGTTACGCAGATGGGTTGGGAGATCCACCAGATGGATGTAAAAACAACATTTATCAATGGTGTTATTGAGGAGGAGGTGTACATAGAGCAACCATAATGTTTTGAGACATTTGATCGGGAGTCTCATGTGTGCAGACTCAGACGAGCGTTGTACGGTCTCAACAGGCACATCGTGCTTGGTACACTGGGATCGATAGTTATCTCATTGGTTTGGGATTCACCAAAAGTGAAGCAGATGAAAACCTCTATCATATTTTGGTATAAGGTAAATTACTTGTCATTTTTTATATGTTGATTATTTAATATTAACATGCGATTACCATTTGATCAGCTCTTGAAAAGAGGATATTGTAAGGGAATTTTAAATGAAGGACACGGGTCTCATGCACTACTTCCTTAGGCTAGAAGTATGGCAAGGTGATGAGGAATATTTTGTATCTTAAGGAAAGTATGCCACCGAGATACTGTATAGATTCTAAATGGAGAGTTGTAAGCCCATGGCGACACAAGTAGCAACCAACTAGAGGAAGGAGACTGCCACTTCAGGTGAAGAGGTGGATGCTACCATCTACCAGAAGTTAGTGGGTTCACTTATATATCTTGTGAACACATGACCATATATGTGTTATACAGTCAACCATCTAAGCCAAGCTATTGTTAGGCCGACCAAATTATATTGGAAGGAAGCTAAGCATGTTTTACGATACCTTAGAGGCACTACCCACTATGGATTATCCTACAAACGGACAAAGGGAGTGAATTTATGTGGCTTCATAGATGCAGATTGGAAAAGGAGTCCATCCGTCCAAAAGAGTACATCGAGTGGAATTTTCAGTGTTGGGTCCTAAGCGATTTCCCGGTAGAGCAAGAAGCAAAGATCGGTGACACTCAAATGAGCAGAAAAATAATACATGTTTGCAAGTCAAGAAGAATGTGAGGTGATATGGATGATAAATATACTTGTAGCTATGTTTGATCAGATGATGGATCCAACTACGATCTATTATGATAACCATAATTGCATTAATCTCTATGAGAATCTGATATTTCACAATATATCCAAGAATATAGATATATGGTATCACCATTTATGGTACTATGTGTAGAGGGAGATAATGTTGCTACAATACATTCTCATAGAGGAACAAGATGTTGACATCTTGACAAAGGATTTATGAAGAGGGAAGTTTTAATTCCACAACTGCAGGATAGGGGTGGTTGATGTGAAAATTTCTTCAAATTAAGAAACCCTACTGTTAAATCTTGATTTACTTCTCCTACTTACATAATTTATTGATATGAATGTTTGGAATTAACATCAAAGTAAACATAGTTAATAGGCTACACATATAGATCAAATATTGAATAACATGCTCATAGACAAAGTGCCACACAAGGATTTTTTGGACAAATGTCACCGAAAAAACCCAATGCGGGAAAACCGGTGCTGCTATCTTTTGGAGGGTTTTTATTATTATGAAGATTCTAAGTACAATAATCCTAGGCACCAAAAATGGTTAAATTGACAAAGAAATATAAATGGCAGCAATGCCTCTATCCTGAAGACAGAAAAATATGGCTCATTCACACCCTCAAATGGGATTTACAGAAATCAACCTCTTTTCGGCCTTTGGAAAACCTAACGTTGCTCTAAAGCCCTCTACATCAGCCTTCTTGGCCTACGTCAACCCCTATGTTCCCCTAATTGGTCCTGCGCCAGCCCTGCATGGGTTTTTTTGCCTCTACGCTGCCCCTGCTGGGCTCTTGGCTTGACTGCGTAGCTATGGCTCCTCTGCACCACTCTGGAATGTTCCTTCTCTACCCTCGTTGTACTCTTGGCATGGGATCACACCATCGCTCTTGCCAATACTTCCCCTCACTAGATTTGAAGCACTTCTGAAATTCTTAGTAAACCACGCCCTAGAATCTCATCTTAGCTTTAGTGCTCTGCCAGTGTGTGTGTCCTCCAACTAACAGCAAGCCCTTCTCTTAAAATTTTCTCGTTAAAACTTCATTGACCATGATATAATCTCTAATTGGTGGCTAATATTAGAATATGGTTGATCCGTGTCACTTAAGTAATTCCCATAACATGCTTAATTTAATTCACTTTAATCTTTTCATTTCCCTAAGTTAGACATAGGGTCCTAAATTAAAAATATTAATTATTTGAATAAAACTTAAACTTGATGGAATTCTTCTAAACGCTTTATGGGTCTTGGATATCTCATCTACTTCATCTCCTCCACAAATTTTGGGGGCTAGAGCACATCCGATGCTACCCTGAAACCCCAAAATCTCAACACTCCCTCTTAGCACTGAAAGTGCTCTAGCAATACACTTCACCCCAAAGTACTGCTCTGATCTCTGGAATTGGTCTCTGTGCTGATGCTTGGCTTGCTACCCTACGTCATTGCGCTGCTGCTGCCCTCTGTACTGCTACCCATGACTCTACCACCGTAACTGCTACATCCATACTACAACTCCCTCTCAAAGTGCTTCTGAGAGTAAGCAATTAAAGAACCTTGCCCAATGATAGACAAGTCAGTCAGGTTGCATCTCATCAATGAACCTCCATAGGCTTCTGCTCTACGTTGTCCTCCTGAAGCCACTGAGCTGTTGCAACTCTACACAGTGTAAGCATGCCTCCTATGCGTTGTTGCCTCTAAGTTGTTATTGCATATGCACTATGTTTCTCCCTCTTCATCATCTCAGCCTCTACTTGTGCTTCATCTGTGATATTTTCATCCACTGCTCCAGTTATTCCTTTCTACTTCTTAAGGCTCTTGTAGCATGTTCATGATCCAAGATTTCGGCTACTCAAGGATCCTGCCACCACTTTGTAGTTGCTCTACAGATCAATATCGCCCCACCTCCATGGTTCATGAGCGCCCATGGCTATGTCATCATCGGAGCCATCGTCTACTACAGTAGCCTTGGAACTAGAAGCTTCCTTGTCCTTCTTCCTTTGAGGAAAATTGCTGGTGAAGTGTCCAAGTTCGCCACATTGGAAACATTTGATCTTTGACAGATCACGCTTCATTTTCCCTTGTTTCTTCTTTTATGCCGAAGATGCATCTTCCTCTTCCTCCTTCTTCACCTTGCCTGCTCTGATGCTAGTTTGCCTCTTGGTAATTCGGCGGATCTCCTCTTGTCAGATTCTATACCACATATTGTCTCAATTAGGAAGGTCCACTTTGCCCAAAATTCTTTGGAAAAATATTTCCTAGTCCTCTATGACTGCATCTAGAGCAATCCTCGCCATGAAATCATCCTCCACCTTGACCCCCATGCCAATAAACTGATCCCAGATCAACTGCGGTCTGAATAGGAAAGGATCGATTTCCTCTCCCTTGGTCATCATAAATAACCTCAGTTGGTTCTCCAGAAGCATTTTCCTTTGGATGAACTTCCCTTGATACAATGTGTTTAAAGATTTCCACATATCATGAGTCGTCTTCGTTTCGACTATGTGTGGTACCACATGATATTTAACACCATCCATGATGAATCACTTGGCATGTGTTATTGCTTCATTATGATCTGTCAAGAGTTTCACATCGATTGGTGTAGCCAAGACACTCTCTACATGCTTCCCCAAGCCATATGCCTCCAGGATTACCGGGATTTTGGCCTTCTAGATAGAAAATTTGGACAAGCCGTCCAACTTATCATGATCACACAATCCGTGTGGCACTCATGGCTACATCATCGTCAGAGCCATCATCTGCTACAACAACCTTGGAACTAGAAGCTTCCTTGTCATTCTTCCTTTGAGTACAATTTCTAGCAAAGTGTCCAAGTTTGCCACATTGGAAACATTTGATCTTTGACATATCACGATTCTTTTTCCCTTGTTTTTTGTTTGATGCCAGGGTTTCATATTTCTCTTCCTCCTTCTTCACCTTGCACACTCTGGCGCTTGTCCACCTCTTGGTCATTCAGCGGATCTCCTCTTTTCAAAGGATAGCCCACATATTGTCCCAGTTAGGAAGGTCCACTCTACCCAAAAGGCTTTGGACAAATGTTTCCCAGTCCCCTATGACTGCATTTAGAGTAGTCATCATCATGACATCATCCTCCACCTTGACCCCCATGCCAATTAGCTAATCCTGAATCGACTGCATTATGAATAGGAAAGGATCGATTTCCTCTCCCTTGGTCATCATAAATAACGTTAGCTGGTTCTCTTGAAGCATTTTCCTCTTGGAAGACTTCCCTTGATATAATGTGGTTAAAGCTGTCCACATCTCATGTGCCATTTTCTTCTTGGCTATGTGTGGTACCACCTGATCTATAACCCTGTCCATGATGAAGTGCTTGGCATGTGCCATTGCTTCACTATGCTCTGCCAAGAGTTTTGCATCGATTGGCATAGCCAAGAAACTCTCTACATGCTCCCTCAAGCCTTATGCCTCCAGGATTACCAGGATTCTAGCCTTCCAGATAGCAAAGTTGGACAGGCCGTCCAACCTGTCCTAATCACGCAATCCGTGTGGCGTCATCTGCTCAAATCTACATTGTCGGAAAAACTCTTCCTCTCCCCATTTCTCAACTAAAGCTTGGATCTAGGGTCCTTGGTGAAAAGGAACCCTCTCCTCCCTATAACAACTGATTTCCTCCTTGGAAATATACAAAAAAAACGAATCAACTCTCTTTGATCACCCTACGATCGATCCTCCAATTTCTTTTGGAAATGAAATCAGCTGAGCTATTGTTCTCCTCCTGCTCTTTGTCGGCTTAGCTTAGGCTTAATTCTGAACTAGCTGAATCTTCACCCCACCAGAAACTGTTGAAGATCTGTAGCTCAGCTTTTGGTTTGCGACACTCTACACAACAGTCAATTACTGGACTGTGTCAACCTAGCTGGCCTCTATGTGAGTAGACTGGTTCATCATAGCCTCTGCACAACCCAAGTTGCACCTGTGTCCCTTTGCAAGGCACTGTGTTGTCTCTACGTCACCCAACTGGGACTGTGTCAGCCCCTGCATGGCTCTTGCTGCCTCTATGTACTTTTGGTGTTGAGCTGCCCTCTCCGGTTTCTCTGTTGTTTCTGCTACTTTCTGCAATACAGATTTCTTCAACCATCTTACTGGACATCCAACTTGATCTGCAATGGCTCCAATACCATGTGAAAATTTCTGAAAGTTAAGAAACCCTACTGTTGAATCTTGATTTACTTCTCCTACTTACATTAGTTATTAATATTAATGTTGAAAATTAACATCGAAGTAAATACAATTAATAGGCTACAAATACAAATCAAATACAGAATAGCATGCTCATAGAAAAAGTGACACACAAGGATTTTCTGGAAAAAATGTCCCCGGAACATCCCAATGCAGGAAAATCGGTGCTGCTAAATTCTCGAGTGTTTTTATTGTTATGCAGATTCTAAGTACAAAAATCCCAGGCACCAAAAATGGTTAACCCCATAGAGAAATATAAATGGCAGCAATACCTCTATCCTGGAGATGGAAAAATATGATTGGTTCACACCCTCAAATTGGATTTACAGAATTCGGCCTCTAGAAACCCCAACACTGCTCTGAAGCCCTCTGTGTCAATCTTCCTGGCATACGTCAACCCCTGTGCTTCTTAGGAAGGGCCTGCGTCACCCTAGAAGGGGTTATATTGCCCCTGCATTGCCCTAACTGGGCCTGTGTCAGCCCTGCGTGGCTCCTGCTAACTCTGCGCTGCTCTGGAATGCTCCTTCTCTGCCCTCGTTTTACTCTTGGCTTAGGATCAAACCATCCCGCTTTCTAATATTTCCCCACGCTGCAGCTAAAGCAATTTTTAAAGTCTTAGAAAACAACACCCTAGAATCTTAGCTTAGCTTCAATGCTCTGCCAGTGTGTGTGTCCTCTAACTGACACCTGTTGAGGTATAAAAGATATCTTTTTAACACCTATTTATCTCACATTAATTATCAATCCAAGAATGACTTTTTGTTTCAAGAGTGTAATATGTTTGAGACTGCAATTTATATAAGAGTAATGCTATGAAAGATATAGTACAATGTGCTAAATACAAGATTAAATGGATGCTTGAAAAAGAAATCTAATTACAATAACATGAACTCAAATGCTCTTAAAATCTATCTATTCACTCAACAACCATCAATCGATGATACAGTAGCAATAACTCATTCCTCTAGAAATTGATGCAATTGAAATCAAACTGAAACAAGACAATCAATCTGGGAACGTGGAAGCAATAACCAATACTCTCTACAGTTGACAGTCATGCGTTAAAGCAATTAAGGAGAAATAGCAATTGAACTAAAACTGTTATTGAAAGTAAACTAAGAAATCTCTTCAAATGCAAACTCTTTGCAATCTGTTAACTAATGAATTGGAAATGAACAACACACTGAAATCGAACAACAATGTAAATGAATAACCAACTGAAACTAGAAGAATCGAACAACGAATATTAACTAATGAATCTAAACAACATATCTTTAACTTAATGAAATCAAACAACAATTCTATTAAACACCAAAACCCTATCGACAGCAAACATTGTTAAATAATAACCGACATGAACAGAAATCCAATGGAAAAACAATTAATTGGAACAGGACATCTAATGCTAAAAAACAATTCTCTGTAAGGTTTAACAAGATGATTAATATAGGAATTAAAGTCCTTATTGAAACAGAACAACAATGCGATTCATTAACATAACGAAATTAATCAATAATTCAACGAAAAAATAATTAACTTACAAATGTAATGCGAACAACCACAAACTATCACACGACAATAATTGAAAGGTAATGATACAACCAGCAGATCGATCCACCCGGGCAGGCCCTCAACCACCGGTGAAACGTCGCTGGGCTTTACTCCAGTGTTAAGAAATTAAATGTCAACGAACTCTTGTATTAATCAGGCATGAATAATGTTTACAAACAGTTCATACTCTCTTAACAAAGGTTGATGCACAATTCTGAAAATTACAACAAGCAAAGTCTCCCCATCTCTCATCGTTCCCCTATACATAATACATGCTCTCCTTTTATAATGAGAAAGAGGAGAAATTAAATAGCAAATTTGATCTCTAATAAAAATATTGGATTGTTCCCAACAACTTGATCAACCAGAAAATATATTTCCATCAATCTTTCAACAAGAGCAAGTTGAATTTGGATTTGCAGCTGAGATAATTTGGAGGACGGCCGCAACAGTAAATTTGAGAAAATTGTGCTCAGAGAACCTTGCGTTTCTCTCAATACATGCCAAATTTGGGAAAACCATTCTTTAGTAAATTTAATTTGGTCCGTTTTGGAAAAAACCCATGTTCTATATTTTCCAGATTCTTCTCCATTTGCCCAGAATCTCAACCGCAAAACTGTCACTTCTTATTCCAGCGAATTTCTGAGTTGGAATATTTGATGATGATTTGGAGATCAAATCTACAATCTGGAAAATATCTTGGAGGCTAAAATGGTGAGTGATGTTACAAAATATATTAATAAATCATTATTGATAAAATTATGCATAATAATCATCAATTTATTAAAAATAAAGGAGAAGAAATAATATTTATCCATAAGAGCATAAATAATTATAAAATGGATTTATATGATAAATTATGATAAATTACATGATAAAGAAGGGTAGAAATGGATGAAATAAGTTAAAAAAGTGGTCGTATTCACGTCCCAACGTACCCCCAAACTGAATATATTGCATGTCCTCATGCAACCCAAAAACAAAACCCATGTGTTAACCAAGCAAAGAAAATTTGTTCATCCCAACTCATGAAATGGATGGAACAAATGAATTTTTCCTCAAATAATGAATATTCAATTTTAGAAATATTGATGAAGGCGTAACAATTTTTACAGTTGACGTTCAACTATATGTATATGAAGTTGCAGAAAAATGTGACATAACAACAACCTTCATTAATCATTTTCTCAAAAATAAGATCATTTTGATGCACGGATCATGAGATATAAACAAAATAGTTGTAGGTGATAGTGCATAATTTTTGAAATTTTATGAACTAATTTAGCGTGAAATTATCTGGGTTTGTGTATATTAATGATACCTCTTTGTTATCTAGAAAGCACAAGAATTCAATTCATAGTTTTAAAGATATATGCAAATCAATTTCTGCACTGTATAAAAATGAAATTGTATGCCTTAAACAAGAAAGAGAGTAGAAAACATCCATCATGTGTAGCAATTCCCCCCCCCAAAACTAAAGAATTAGCATGTCCTCATGCGATGCCAGAAAATGAAGAGAGGTGATTGCAACAATCTGTTGAAATCTATGCTTGGTGTAAAACAACATGGAATAAGGGAGGTGTTGAGAATGAATAAGAATATCAATGGATGATAAAGAAGATTACTGACATGGTCATAAGAAAGAAATGAAGGAAAGCAACACTCCCCCAAACTGAAAGATGAGATGTTTCTGAAAAATGGGAAGTGGTAAAGATGTGGAATGAATGATGACAAATAATGTTCAATGGATTTTCATGAAATTCTCCTAAATTCATAATAAATCAGAAAATTACGCTATTTTACCTCAAGTGTTACCTACGAAAAAAATGTGGAATGACATGTAGGGACTGGCCTTTGTTGAAGCTGAGGCTGAGCGGATACTGAAAGTGATGCAAAAGGTGGAAGACATGTAAGCACATCATGTCTGAAGAATTGTGCGTGTTTACAAGTTGCATGAGCCTTTAATGTTAGTTGCAATAGTGTGGTCGTGCTGAGAATAGAATTGTCCCCCATACTTGTTGTTCTCCTATAAACAAATCATGATTCTGTATGCAATTTTCTTGAATCCACAGTTTTAGTTTTGGATGGCAACAGATGCATGCAAAAATTTTAAGCAGAAAAACTTCTGTAGAAATGCAGTATGAATATTGTGGAAAATAGAAGAGCATCGTACTGCACAACAATTGTACATCATGGAAAGGCATACATACTTATGATATGATCAACAAATTATCACATTACTGAAATCTATTCATATTTTGAAATCATGAGTAGATATGGAAATGTTTATGTAATGATTCGAAAATAAGAGAAAATGACAGCTGATGTGAAAAAATACTTATGCGGTCATTATCCACATAAACCATTATGATCGATTTATAAATAAATTTCATGCATAAGAGGTTCCGAACAAAGGGTTTAGGGGCATACTCTCATTTGATATTAGATAAAGATATAAGAAAAGGGTTTATCATTACTATTGATTTGTGAAAAATATGACTTCAATACTATTAGCAGAGCTCTGTTGCCCACAGGTGTCTATAACCTTGACAAAGTTGTTTTCTCACCCTTGGAACCATTATCCTTTATTTATGCCTAGGGAAGTGCTGTGTGATGTCATGATGGAGGCCACTATGCTGGCTTGGGAACCAGATGAATCACAATGCCATTCACTAGGAAGGAGTGAAAGGTGGGCAGGTCGGCTCGTGATGAGACCTCCTGTTCCAAGGACTTTTTATTTTTCTGAGTTGTCCATTGGATCATATCCCTGGTGTGGTGGCCATAATGGGAATGTCACTTCACTGCTCCCTTATGACCATGGTAGGCTGGCTCTTGATAAGACCTCCTATCCCCCATCTGCCATATCATAGAATTGTTAGTAATCATATAGAAATTTTTCTTTTTCTTTTTCTTTACATATAGCACTTCCCTATTTATATATAAAGGGTGGCTCAACACTCCTTAAGAGTAGGGATGGTGGAAGAAGTCTGAACATCTCAATAGAGAAAATATGCTCTTATTCTTATTTAATAAAAATAAAAAAGAGTTATGAGAATGTAGGGAAGAACCAACATGATAAAGATAATCGATCATATTAGTTTTAGTGAAAATAAAGACAACAAAGTGATATAGCTGGTTGTGTCATTTCCTTTTTCTTATCACTACAAAACAATTTCTTAAAAATGAAAATTTCTCTTGATTTGTTGATTCTAGTAACCTCTAATTTGTGTATCCTTGCATAAATTGTGTGTTTGCCTTTAAAAGCATCATGAAGAATTCACAAAAATCATCAAAAATTTGTTCAAAAACAAGAAAAATGCACTCAAAAAGTGTTGTTCCTTTGGAAATGAACAACAAAAACAATCTGCGAAAATGTTGTTCCTTTCGAAAGGAACAGCAAAAACACGCAACAAAACTGTTGTCCCTTTTGAAAGAAACAACAAAAAAATGCAGCAAAAGTGTTGTTTCTTCTGAAAGGAACAACAAAACTGTTGTTCCTTTTGAAAGGAACAGCAAAAACACGCAGTAGAAATGCTATTCTTTTTTAAAGGAACAACAAAACTAATCAGCGGAAATGTTGTTCCTTTTGGAAGGCACAATAAACACATAAATGCACTGATTCTTAAGCGGAACGACTGTTGTTCCTTAAGAGGAACAACGTGAAAAATAAAGGCACACAAAAAAAGTAAGGAACAAAAAAGAAAATACATGCAGAAATTGCTGTAGGGAACAGCAAAAGGAAAAAAATAGAGGAAAGAACAAATCCATTGTGAAGCGAATCCAATCAAATAGAAAGACAAATTTATGTATAGGTTTCAAGAAAAAGTAATATTTTACAGAATTGGTGCTGCCAAAGAATTATCTTCTACAACTGAAACTTGCATGGTGGGGTCCTTATTATGCAATTGCAAATGGAACAGAAACTACAATTTGGAGGGATCAACACCTGAAACATAAAAACATAAAATAAATCAGAAAAGAAACAACACTTTATTAAGTTACAACAGCTATGATGTTATTTCCTAAGGGAATATCAATTTGTTAATGGAAAAAAATGATCTTTTTGAAAAATGTTTGGCATCAGTGACATGAATCTTCAAATGAAAACCAATTCTTCATTTCTTCTTGTTATTAATCTATTAAGTAATGAACTGGATGAAATGTCCTTGTTTCACTAAAATTTCTTTCAAGAATCACTTTTCCATAAATTGACCTTCTTTGTTCTACTAAGACCTGCAAAAAACGAGTGTCTACCTGCAATAAAACATTAAATCAAGTAGAAATAGAGGTGTACGGGCTCCCCTAATCCAAGAATTATGCAAAAAAATAACAAGTCGTTACTCTATAGAACAAATCCATTGACAAAGTAAAATTAATTTATTACCTGCGGGAGAGCAGTGGCCAATCATGCTAACCTACAGTGTTTCAATCATAAATTCTTTGTTTTTCGTCCGATTTGAGTGACTCCAAAGCCAAATGAGAGCTAATTTAAATTTTTATCTCCAATATAAATAGATTTTAAAAATTCAATGCTATGATATGTCAAATTTGCTTAGAACAACCTGCATAATAGAGTCATTTTCGATTTTCCAGCTTAGACCAACAGTTGATATTTCAAGCATAAATTTTTCGTTTAATGGTGGATTGAACCGATTCAAATTGGATATTAAAGTATATTAATTTATTGATCTCCAATAGAAACAGGTTTTTAAGACAAGAAGAAATGATGGGTCAAATACGCTAGTGAACAACCGAGAAAACAGAGTTTCAAGAGTGCTGATTTATGATAGGCAGTCAGTATTTTGGTCATAAATTCCTCATACGATATCGAAATTGATTGATTCAAATTGCATTGTAATATATATTCATAGAGGAATCTACCATAGAAATATGTTTTAAAAATATAGTCATTTAGGTCTCCAAAAACTGATTGTTCCAACTCTGTTCTTGAGATACCTACTGGACACCCTGTCAATGTTTTGGTTCTAAATTTTTCATTTCAAATCCAAATGGAGTGATTAAAATTGGGTTGGAAAGTAGACATCAAGGGATTTTTAGGATAGAAACAGGTTTTAAAAATATTCAATTTTGGTCCCTCAAAACATGACTGTCCCAACTTTGTTTTCAGAAATTTCATTAAGCCTACAAGCCAAAAAAATGATATTCAAGCAAATTTTCCATATTCATGATAAAAATGAATATAAGTGTTTGTAGAATTGTTATTTGAAATATAATTCATATACATACACAAATAAATTAGAATATTTATCATCAATGTTGATTTCCACAGCGTGTTGCAAAAAAAAAAAAAAAAACTATTTTTACAAAAAAAAATAAAACAAAAATAAAACAAAAGATGTGTTTGTTTTATTTCCTTATTTATTTTATTTTCTCCACTATCCTACTTTTTTTTGAGAATCGAATATGTTTATGTATAAGAGTATTTCCAGTGGAACCATTTTAGAAATAAGGCCTCTAGTATGTACATACCCAAATTTGAAAAATGCATGTTGATAAAAATTAGGGTATGAGAAGCCAACTCCCCTTGAAAAGATGGTGCCAAAAATTGTTGAAGCATGGAGTGATGTTGCAAACAAATAATGGAGTGAAACCAATCTTCAATGTATCCCTTACTTTCTTTATTTCCCATAGCCATCGTAT
Source organism: Pinus albicaulis (assembly GCA_034641835.2). Classification (NCBI taxonomy): domain Eukaryota; kingdom Viridiplantae; phylum Streptophyta; class Pinopsida; order Pinales; family Pinaceae; genus Pinus; species Pinus albicaulis. The sequence goes on from CM076573.1 coordinate 166,010,116, forward strand.
CATGAAGTTCTTGAGCTTTTAAAATGGTTTGTTGGTGCAAAATAGAAGAAACCTCATTTTCTTTCATAACTTCTGCAACTTTTGGATTTGATACATTCTGAGTCTCAGTGTAAGTTTTCTCCAATAGTGCATGTGAGATAGAATGGGTGGGAAGGGTGTGTAAATTTTGCAGTTCAACACTGTAAGCATGTTGTACTAGTTTATTATGGTGAGGGTGTGGAATGAATTGAGCAGAAGATTGTGTAGGGAATGGAGCCTCTTGATGATGTAGTTGATTGGGTTGAGTGGATGATTTTGATAGGAAAGCAAGATGTTGTGGAAGAGATAGAATATGTTTTTGTGCTACAATATGAGGGAGAGTAGTCATGCAATCATAAGGTGAACCATGCCAAGCTTGTAAACAAGATTGGTGGTGGTTATATTGAGATTGGCATGGCTGCCCTAACATATGAGTATTCCATAATGGATTATGCAAGTAAGAGAATGGAGAGGAATTGTTTTGAACTATACCTATTGACCTTGTTGCAACTTCCCCATCTCTTTGATATGCCACTTCCAAATTAGATAAAGAAGAAAAACTATCTATGGGATGCTCCTTTCGGTAATGAGGGAAAAAAACTTCATCAAATTCTTGATTTTTCCGAACCTGCAAAACAGTCAATTGTGAATTTAGAGAGCTAATAAAATCATATTTAAAATTTCCAGATAAAACATTGATTTCAACTCTTATGTCTCTTGTTCGTGTAGTAAATTTGGAAAAGAAAGAAGAAACTTCTCTATAATTCTTACCAGCCTTGGAAATTCCTCTTGAATACCTTATGCACAACTCACAAACATCATCATATGATAACTGAAAAACATCACCTTTTCCTATCAGATTTAATAGTTCTAAAAATTCATCTTTGATTCCTTTAAGAAGGAGTGTTTTCAAGATCTCTTTTTCCAAATGCTTATGCTTTGATTTTTGAAGGTTGTATCAAAATCGCTCCATATAGTTCTCCAAGCTTTCATCTTCCCCTTGTATTATACCGAAAATATCTTCATTGTATTTGCAGTAGTCTTGGTATTTCTTCAAGAATATGTTCTTCATGTCCTCCCATGTTTGGATGTAGTTCCCTCATAGGCTCATGAACCATCAGAGATCTGCTCCTTTTAGAGTAAGAGGAAACAATTTCAACCTTTGATCATTAGTACAATAATCATATCCTCTACAAAGTATTTCAAACTCAAATAAAAATGTATCTGGATCTTCATTTGTCAAACCATGAAAATTTGGTAGAGACAATGGGTGAATTATGTGCATTTGTGTCACTCCTAGATCTTTGATAGGCAATTCAAAAGTTGCAATGTGAGCCATTTCTTACCATAATAGAAGATTTTCTTCATGTGTTTCTTTGAGGATCCTCTTTAAAATGTTCCTATCAATTGGTTAGTGAAATGGGTGGTGCTTACATCACCACTCGAGTGGAATTACAATATTTTTTCAAAAATTCTACCTCTAGAATTCAAAAAAAACGCCAGCATTCATTTCTACCTTAAGCTTTCACTCAATTCTGCTATGAAGTGAGCCATTGAACAAGTGTGTTCCTTGCTCGGTGCGCAGGTTCTTACCTTCTGTCTTTAATACCCAATTCTTCCCAAGCAGAAAAAATTAAATATGCATCACTCTTTCTAAATGGCATACACTCTCCCCGGCAACGACGCCAAAATGTTGAGGTATAAAAGGAATCTTTTTAACACCTATTTATCTCACATTAATTATCAATCCAGGAATTAATTTTTGTTTCAAGAGTGTACTCTGTTTGAGACTGCAATTGAGATAAGAGTAATGCTATGAAAGATGTAGTACAGGGTTCTAAATACAAGATTAAACGGATGCTTGAAAAAGAAATCTAATTACAATAACATGAACTCAAATGCTCTTAAAATATATCTATTCACTCAACAACCAACAATCAAGGATACAGTAGCAATACCTCATTCCTCTAGAAATTGATGCAATTGAAATCAAATTGAAACAATACAATCAATCTGGGAACGTGGAAGCAATAACCAATACTCTCTACAGTTGACAGTCATGCGTTAAAGCAATTAAGGAAAAATACCAATTGAACTAAAGCTGTTATTGAAAGTAAACTAAGAAATATCTTCGAAAGAAAACTCTTTGAAATCTGTTAACTAATGAATTGGAAATGAACAACACACTAAAATCGAACAACAATGTAAATGAATAACCAACTGAAACTACAAGAATCGAACAACAAATATTAACTAATGAATTTGAACAGCAGATCTTTAACTTAATGAAATCAAACAACAATTCTATTAAACACCAAAACCTTGTCGATAGCAAACGTTGTTAAATAATAATCGACATGAACAACAATCCAATGGAACAACAATTAATTGGAACAGGACATCTAATACTGAATAGCAATGCTTTGTAAGGTTTAACAAGATGATTAATACATGAATTAAAGTCCTTACTGAAACAGAACAGCAATGCGATTCATTAACATAACGAAATTAATCAATAATTCAAAGACAAACTAATTAACTTACAAATGTAATGAGAACAACCACAAACTATCACATGAAAATAATTGAAAGGTAGTGATACAAACAACAGATCAATCCACCAGGGTTGGGCCCTCAACCACCAGTGAAACACCGCTGGGCTTTACTCCAATGTTAAGAAATTAAATGGCAATGAACTCTTGTATTAATCAGGCATGAATAATTTTTACAAACAGTTCATACTCTCTTAACAAGAGTCAATGCACAATTCTGAAAATTACAACAAGGAAAGTCTCCCCATCTCTCATCGTTCCCCCATACATAAATACATGCTTTCCTTTTATAATCAGAAAGAGGAGAAATTAAATAGAAAATATGATCTCTAATAACAATATTGGATTGTTCCCAACAACTTGATCAACCAGAAAATATATTTCCATCAATATTTCAACAAGAGCAAGTCGAATTTGGATTTGTAGCTGAGATAATTTGGAGGACGACCTAATAGTAAATCTGAGAAAATCGTGCTCACAGAACCTTGCGTTTCTCTCAATACATGCCAAATTTGAGCAAAAAATTCATTAATAAAGTTAATTTGGTTTGTTCTGGACAAAACCCATGTTCTAGATTTTCCAGATTCTTTTCCATTTGCCCAGAGTCTCAACCACAAAAATGTCACTTCTTATTCCAGTGAATTTCTGAGTTGGAATATTTGATGATGATCTGGAGATCAATTCTACAATCTAGAAAATATCTTGGAGGCTAAAATGGTGAGTGATGTTACAAAATATATTAATAAACCGTAATTGATAAAATTATACATAATAATCATCAATTTATTAAAAATAAAGGAGAGGAAATAATATTTATCTATAAGAGCATAAATAATTATAAAATGGATTTATATGATAAATTACATGATAAAGAAGGGTAGAAATGGATGAAATAAGTGTTAAAAAGTGGTCGTATTCGTAGCCCAACAACACCAAGCCCTTCTCTTATAATTTTCTTGTTGAAACTTCAACGACCGTGATCTAATCTCTAATCGGCGGCTAACATTAGAAGCTATTTGATCCACATCACTTAAGTCATTCTCATAACATGTTTAATTTAATTCACTTTAATATTTTAATTTTCCTAAATTATACTTAGGGTCCTAAATTAAAAAGATTAATTATTTTAATAAAACTTAAACCTCATGGAATTCTTCTAAATTATTTCTGGTTCTTGGAGATCTCATGTACTCTAGCTCCTCCACAAAGTTTGGGAGCTAGAGCACATACGATGCTATCCCAACACCCCAAAATCTCAACACTCCCTCTTAGCGAGGAATGTTCTCTAGAAATACACTTCACCACGAAGTACTGCTCTGATCTCTGGTATTGGTCTCTGCACTGATGCTTGGCCTGCTACCCTACATCACTGCACTACTGCTGCTCTCTATACTGCTACCCATGACACTGCCACTGTCACTGCTACATTTGTACTGCATCTCCCTCTGAAATTACTGCATCGTGTTGCCAACTGCTGGACTATAACTCAGTTGTTGAGAGTAAGAAACTGAAGGATCCTGCCTAATGAAAGACAAGTTAGTTGGGTTGCATATCATCACTGAAGCTCCATAGGCTATTTCTCTACGCTGTCCTCCTAAAGCCACTGAGCCACTGCAACTCTGCACTGCATAAGCATGCCTCCTCTGCGCTAATACCTCTATGTTTTTGTTGCAACTGCACCGCACTGCTCCCTCTTCAACATCTCAACCTCTACCTTTTCTTCATTCATGATCCTTGCACCCAGTGCTCTAGTCATTCCTTGCTACTGGCTTAAGGCTACCGTAGCATAGTTTGGATCAAAGAGTTGGGCTACTCAATGATCCCACCACCACTATGTAGTTTCTCTACAGATTAATATCACCCCACCTCCATGGTTCATGAGCACTCATGGTACGTCATTGTCGGAGCCATCATCTGCTATATCAGCCTTGGAACTAGAAGCTTCATTTTCATTCTTCCTTTGAGGACAATTGCTGACGAAGTGTCCAAGTTCACCACACTGGAATCATTTGATCTTTGATAGATCACACTTATGTTTCCCTTGTTGTTTCTTTAATGTGAGGGCTCCATCTTCCTCTTTCTCCTTCTTCACCTTGCCTGCTCTAGTGCTGGTCTGCCTCTTGGTCATTTGGTAGATCTCCTCTTGTCGAAGGATAGCCCACATATTGTCCCAATTAGAAAGGTTCACTTTGCCCAAAAGGCTTTGGACAAATGTTTCCCAGTCCTCTGTGACTGCATTTAGAGTAGTCCTCACCATGCCATCTTCCTCCACCTTGAGCCCCATGCCATTTGGTTGTTCCCAGATCAACTGCATTTTGAATAGGAAAGGATCGATTTCCTCTCCCTTGGTCATCATAAATAACCTTGGTTGGTTCTCCAGAAGCATTTTCCTCTTGATGGGCTTCCCTTGATTCAATGTGGTTAAATCTTTCCACATCTCATGAGCCATTTTCTTCTCGACTATGTGTGGTACAACGTGATCTATAACCCTGTCCATGATGAAATTGTTGGCATGTGCCGCTGCTTCATTATGATCTGTGAGGAGTTTCGCATCAGTTGGTGTAGCCAAGACACTCTTTACATGATCCCTCAAGTCATATGCCTCTAGGATTACCAGGATTTTGGCCTTCCAGATAACAAAGTTGTACAAGCCATCCAACCTGTCCTAATCATGCAATCCATGTGGCGCCATCTGCTTAGATTTACTTTTTCGGAAAAGCTATTCCTCTTCCTTCTTCTCAGCTAAAGCTCGGATCTAGGGTCCTTGGCGAAAAGGAACCCTTTTCTCCCTCTAACAACTGATTTCCTCCTTGGAAATCTGCCAAACACAACGAATAAACTCTGTTCGATCACCCTACGATTGATCCTCCAATTTATTTTGGCAATGAAATCAGCTGAGCAGTTGTTCTCCTCTCGCTCTTTGTTGACTTGGCTTAGGCTTAATTCTGCACCCGCAGAATATTCACCCCACCAGCAACTGCTGAAGATATGTAGCTCAGCTTTTGGTTTGCGACACTCTGCACAACAATCAATTACTGGACAATGTCACCCTAGATTGCCTCTGCGTGAGTAGACTGGCTCATCACAGCCTCTGCGCAACCCAAGTTGCTCCTGCATCCCTCTGGAAGGCACTACATTGTCTCTACTTCACCCAGATGGGACTGCATCAGCCCCTGCGTGGCTCTTGCTGCCTCTATGTCCTTTTGGTGTTGTGCTACCCTCTCCATTTTCTTTGTTGTTGCTGCTACTTTCTACAACACATATTTCTTCAATCGTTTTACTGGAGATCCAGCTTGATCTGCAATGGCTCCGATACCATGTGAAAATTTCTTAAACTTAAGAAACCCTACTATTGAATCCTGATTTACTTCTCCTACTTACATTAGTTATTAATATGAATGTTGAGAATTAACATCGAAGTAAATATAGTTAACATGCTACACATACAAATCAAATACAGAATAACATGCTTATAGACAAAGTGACACACAAGGATTTTATGGACAAATGTCCCCAGAAAAACCCAATGCGGGAAAATCGGTGCTGCTAGCTTCTCGAGTGTTTTTATTGTTATGCAGATTCTAAGTACAAAAATTCTAGGCACCAAAATTGGTTAACCCGACAGAGAAATATAAATGGCAGCAATACCTCTATCCTGGAGATATACAAATATGACTGATTCACACCCTCAAATGGGATTTACAGAACTCAACCTCTTTCCAGCCTTTGGAAACCCCAGCACTACTCTGAATCCCTCTACATTAATCTTCCTGGCCTACGTCAACACCTACGCTGCTTAGGAAGGGCTTGCATCACTTTAGAGGGGGTTACATTGCCCCTACGTTGCCCTAACTGGGCCTGCGTCAGCCTTGCATGGCTCCTGATGCCTCTACGCTACTCTGGAATGCTCCTTATCTACCCTTGTTTTACACTTGGCTTAGGATCAAACCATCTCGCTTTACAATATTTCCCCTTGCTGCAGCTGAAGCACTTTTTAAGGTCTTAGAAAACCTCACCCTAGAATCTTATCTTAGCTTTAGTGCTCTGCCAGTGTGTGTGTCCTCTAACTGACACCAAGCCCTTCTCTTATAATTTTCTCGTTGAAACTTCAGCGACTGTGATCTAATCTCTAATTGATGGCTAAGATTAGAACCTACTTGATCCACGTCACTTAAGTCATTCTCATAACATGTTTAATTTAATTCACTTTAATCTTTTAATCTTCCTAACTTAGACTTAGGGTCCTAAATTAAAAAGATTAATTATTCTAATAAAAATTAAACCTCATGGAATTCTTCTAAACACTTTCTGGTTCTTGGAGATCTCATGTAATCTAGCACCTCCACAAAGTTTGGGAGCTAGAGCACATCCGATGCTACCCCAACACCCCAAAATCTTAACGCTCCCTCTTAGTGAGGAATGTTCTCTAGCAATATACTTCACCCCGAAGTACTGCTCTGATCTCTGGTATTGGTCTCTACGCTGATGCTTGGTCTGTTGCCCTACATCATTGTGTTGCTGCTGCTCTCTGTACTACTGCTCATGACACTGCCACTTTCACTGCTACATCTGTACTGCATATCCCTCTAAAATTGCTACACCGTGCTACAAATTGCTGCACTGTAACTCAGTTGATGAGAGTAAGAAACTGAAGGACCCTGCCCAATGACAGACAAGTCAGTCGGGTTGCATATCATCACTAAAGCTCCATAGGTTGTTGCTCTACGCTGTCCTCCTAAAGCCACTGAGCCACTGCAACTCTACACTATGTAAGCATGGCTCCTCTGTGCTGCTACCTCTACATTGTTGTTGCATCTGCACTACACGGCTCCCTCTTCAACGTCTCAGCCTCTGCCTTTTCTTCATTCATGATCCTTGCACCTAGTGCTCTAGTCATTCCTTGCTACTGTCTTAAGGCTCCCGTAGCACAATTTAGATCAAAGAGTTGGGCTACTCAATAATCTCGCCACCACTATGTAGCTGCTTTACAGATCAATATCACCCCACCTCTGTGGTTCATGAGCAGTCATGGCTACGTCATCGTTGGAGCCATCATCTGCTACAACAGCCTTGGAACTAGAAGCTTCATTGTCATTCTTCCTTTGAGGACAATTGTTGGCAAACTGTCCAAGTTCACCACATTTGAAACATTTGATCTCTGACAGATCATGCTTATTTTTCCCTTGTTGTTTCTTTGATGTGACATCTCCATATTCCTCTTCCTCCTTCTTCACCTTTCCCGTTTTGGTGTTGGTATACCTCTTGGTCATTCGGCGGATCTCCTCTTGTTGAAGGATAACCCACATATTGTCCCAGTTAGGAAGGTCCACTCTACCCAAAAGGCTTTGGAAAAATGTTTCCCAGTCCTTTATGGCTGCATTTAGAGTAGTGCTCACCATGCCATCTTCCTCCACCTTGAGGCCCATGCCAATCAGTTGATCCCAGATAGACTTCATTATGAATAGGAAATGATTGATTTCCTCTCCCTTGGTCATCATAAATAACCTTGTTTGGTTCTCCAGAAGCATTTTCCTCTTGACGAACTTCCCTTGATACAATGTGGTTAAGGTTTTCCACATCTCATGAGTCGTTTTATTCTCGGCTATGTGTGGTACCATGTGATCTATAACCCTATCCATGATGAAGCTCTTGGCATGTGTCGTTGCTTCATTATTCTATTCTAGGAGTTTCGCATCAGCTGGTGTCGCCAAGACACTCTCTACATGCTCCCTCAAGCCGTATGCCTCCAGGATTACTAGGATTCTATCCTTTCAAATAGAAAAGTTGGACAAGCCGTCCAAATTGTCCTAATCACGCAATCCATGTGGTGCCATATACTCAGATCTACTTTGTCTGAAAAACTATTCCTCTCCTCGCTTCTCAACTAAAGCTCGGATCTAGGGTCATTGGCGAAAAGGAACCCTTTGCTCCCTCTAATAACTGATTTCCTCCTTGGGTGAAATTCTGGGCACAAAAACTAGTTAACCAGACAAAGAACTATAAATGGTAGCAATACCTCTATCCCAGAGACAGAAAAATATGACTGATTCACACCATCAAATTGGATTTACAGAAATAAATCTCTTTCTAGCCTCTGGAATCCCCAATGCTACTCTGAAGCCCTCTGCATCAGACTTCCTGGCCTGTATCAGTCCCTGCACTCCTCAGGAAGGGCTTGCATAACCCTAGAAGGGTTATGTTGCCCCTGCGCTCCCCTAACTAGGCCTGGGTTAGCCCTACATGGCTCATGTTGCCTCTGTGCTGCCCCTACTGGGCTCTTGGCTAGACTGCGTAGTTGTGGCTCCTATGTGCTGCTATGGAATTCTCCTTCTCTTCCCTCATTGTACTCTTGGCCTAGGATCATACCATCCTGCTTGCGAATACTACCCCTCGATGTAAGTGAAGCACTTATGAAATTCTTAGCAAACCACGCTCTAGAATCTCAGCTTAGCTTCAGTGCTCTGCCAATGTGTGTGTCCTCCAACTGACCCCAAGCCCTTCTCTTATAATTTTCTCATTGAAACTTCAATTATCATGATATAATATCTAATCGACAGTTAAGATTAGAATATGCTTGATTCGCTTCACTTAAGTCATTCTCATCACATGTTTAATTTAATTCACTTTAATCTTTTAATTTTCCTAAGTTAGACTTAAGGTCCTAAATTAAAAATATTAATTATTTTAATAAAACTTAAACCTCGTGGAATTATTCTAAACACTTTCTAGGTCTTGGAGATCTCATGTACTCCATCTCCTCCACAAATTTTGGGAGCTAGAGCTCATCCGATGCTACCCAAACACCCCAAAATATCAACAGTTGATAATCCCTTTCTTTCTAAGAGGGAGTGTTTAGACATTAGGGGAATTTTGAGGTCTAAAATAGGCCTTTTAAGGAAATTATAAAATAATAGTCGAAATAATAAAATAAGATTTGATTACATCATCCAATTTTAGAGGGAAAAAAGAAAAAAACTATTTTTTCAAGTCATATTTTCAACTTATCTCCCAAAGTTTTTACTCAAATTTCGAGCAAGAGTACTCGTTAGATGAAAAATTGAATTCCTCATCCAAGGAGTACCCATGTTGCATACTTTCTATGGACTCTGTTATACGAAAAAATGAGAAATACATGAAAAACATGATTGCAATCATGTTTTTTCATGTATTTCTCATTTTTTGCGTAGCAGGGTCCATTGAAAGTATGCAACATGGGTACTCCTTCGATGAGGAATTAATTTTTCATCTAACGAGTACTCCCGCTTGAAATTTGAGTAAAAAATTTGGGATGTAAGTTAAAAAAGTAGTTTTATTATTTTATTATTTTTTAATCTTTTTACCCTTTTACTTAAAAAATGGTGAATCATCCCCCATGGTATACATCATCATCTTGAATCCTATTGGTTCTTATAAAGCTTATTTTGGTTGTACATTTTTCTTAGGAGACCCATTTTAGACCTTAAAATTCCGTTAATGGGTGCAGCAAAAAAGTCTCAATTTGACTTTTCCTTGGTCAAATTGAGAGAATTAGAATTTTCAAATCAACAATCAACTTCGATGCAATTAACTTGTGTGACATGGCTCTTTTTAGTCAGTTAGTTCAGTAAATTTGAGTTAGAGGGCTTGGAGTTTAGGTAAGCATATGTGATTTCTAAATTATAGTAATCCAGTTCAGTTATATCCAGTTGTGTTTAGTTAAACTAGTTATAACAGTTGATGGAACTAGTGGAAGGTCAGTTGTGCAGTGGGACAACATTCTAACTCAGTGATCATCTAGTTAAATAATAAATAATCTCAAAATATCTAGTGCATGCAGATAATTTGAGTTCCCAACTGTGGTGGATATTACAAGCCAGTGTAACAAGTAATTGTAAACTAGTTTGAGTGTACAAGTGTTGCATGCAGTTAGATGGTCAAACCTTGGGAATCGTGCAATCAATTGGAGAAAAATTCCTAAGAAATACAGGCTAATTATTCGGGAATTGTGAAAGGAAATAGGGGCTCAAGCAGAGGAAGAAATTGACTAATTTTGGGTTATAGCTTCTCATTGAGTTGAGAGATAGGTTATTCACTTGCAGGTTGTGGTCAGTGTGGGAAAGCAATTGTAATACATCTCTATTCATATAATTAATGCAAAGAGGCTTGGAGGGTTTTTCCTGGTTGGTTTCCCCTACAAAAAATATTGTGCATGTGTGTTATTTCGTATTGCATGTTTGAGATTTTTGTTCTAAATTGTGAATTGAATTCCATAGACCAGTAGAGTAGAATTGTGTCTCTTGATTTAGATTAAAATTTCTTGAGCAATTGAAATTCTATCACCAAATTTCTACACCATAAAAGGATCAATGTATGTATCATTTTTTTTCTCCTATTTCTTCGTCATCTGATAAATAGAAGTTATACTTAGGTTCCTCTAATGATATAGTTGCATCAAATCATTATTTGTCTTCTTTGATACATTTCGCTAGTCCTACTATATCAAATTCTCTGCCACCTCTTTTTGAGGGTGATCTTTGAGATGATTTTGAATACTCTTCGGATAATATTTCTGATCAAATTTTAGTATTTTATTTAGAACAAAACCTTATTGCAAATTTACATTACATGCTACAAAGGACATATCATACATTACAAGTATCTAGTGACCTAGTCAGTCATATTAGCAAGACAAAAAATACTAGTTTTTAGTTTTTTTTGGTACTCCAGGAGCTTTCTTTGCTAGTATAAACAAGTACAAGGTTCAACCAGTATCAAAAGGATTCTTGTTGGGTATGTGTTATATTCTTTCCACGACTAAGCACGCGTGAGGGGGTGATAGCCCCCCCTGTCGGGGTCCGGGGCAACGCCCCGGCGAAAATTTTTGGTCCTTAATTTCCGGCGAGTAGTCCGCATCCATGGTTTTGCACATGGTATTAGGGTACGATGGTTTTCGGCCCCTGGTATTTTTGTAGATCTGGTCAAGGGAACTACGGTTATGTTCTAATCCAGGGTTTATGGATTGGGTTTTATGTATGCTTTGGCATGTATATATATGTGTGTTGTAACACTAAAAGAAATATAATGAAAAATCAAGCTAGTCGTCCCGATTTGGGATCCAGGGGAAAATCTCTGTGTTTATCTGTTTTATGTTTTATGCTCTCGCTATTGTTTATTTTCTGTTATAAGATTCATGTGTAGATAATTTCTGTTCAGGGTTAAAACCTACAATTCTCACATGATGATATAGGATAGATACATGATGGGTTTTATCAACAACACAATGTTTCTTCATATCATTTTCATAGTAGACATAGTATACATTTCATTTTGAGGAGGGCTGGGAGGGGGAGGGGCGGTGTTCTTCCCACTGGATTTTCCCTCTTTACCTCAATTTTTTCATATAGTGTCTTGCGTAAGTTATTTCCTAAGAACCTAACATAGTTGCAAATTTCTTAGACTTATTAATTTTTTTATATAGTTGCATGTACATGAGTGCCTAACATGGATGAAAACTATTGAGACTCATTCATTATGCACACTCCCCACTTATGCTTCAAGGGTTGTGTTGAGCTACATGCACACTACAGACCTTATTAGGAACTCACTTAAGACATCGCTTGACCCTTTTATGTATATTAGTAGGGGCACATATGACCACTTTTCATTCACTACTAGACTTTCCCTACCATTTGGGATCATCTTCTATTTTTAGCATTGTTTGTTTTTAGTAAGTTTATTTTTAGCAAGGGATGACACCTAGGATGATATGTGAAAATGACTAGGCACTAATTAGGTAGTGACATAGTGATTTAATCTCCATTATTGTGCATTAACCTATCCATAAGGCCCCTTTACTAATGTGCATTCCCTTTTTTTGGGAGGGAGACTACCTTATCTACTCAACTACCAACCTTATACTTTGACTTTTAGTGTTATTTTTTGAGGTTTTTTTCTATTTCTAAGTTAGGAGTTGCATGAGGGAGTCTAAATTTTAATTTTAACTTAATTGTTTTCCCAATTATATTTAGTCAACCATGTTTTATGGTTTCCTACTCTAATTTCATACTCCTTACTAATCATGGATTTCGTTTTCTATCAAACCCCAATCTAATGTGTATCGGTTCCTTGGCAACGAATATCATAAATGTGTATTCATGTCAAGTAACAATATGTAATATTCCTAATTTCGCCATGAGCTAGTTGAAATATTAAATTTTGTTTTGCTGCTTTGTTTGATGAATAAGAGGACAATGGAGGTCCATAGTTCTCCCTAATAATGAATAAATCAATGAAAAATGTGAAATATACAAATCTTGGCATCTTAATTAAGCACCCTTGGTGTGGAAAGGGGTTAGATCACTTTGACTAGGTCAACCTTGATCAAATCAACAATGCTGTCATGGAGGAGTGGTCATCAATGAGAGACATCGCAGTTTTAGACGGAGATGCTTTGTATGAATGTAGCTTTTGTTGGATGGGGCTTAGGGTTTGCAAGCTCATATCTTATTTAAGGAAGAGGATGGCAACCATATTCATTATGTTTGGGTATTTGATATTTCTAAATATATTGTTCGTTTAGACATATATCTTTCTCTTGCTGTTTAGCTGAGATAGAGTGTTGTTTAGCACAGGGTGTTCCTGATTGGGAATCCCACCTCTTTCCTTAAGAGTCCTCTTAGAAGAGTTTTTTACTACATTTTCCACTATCAGGCTTAAGGCCAAGCTTCATCTTTCATTTACAGCGTAGATCCTATTGAGGGTTTGGTTGTTTTGCAGGTTGCAACAAGTGGAGACTAGATCTCTAGATCTAGGCCATTTCATTGCTCATTTTCAGTGGAGGAGGCTTCCTTTCCATTGGGAGGATAGTATTTAAGGGCCTTATGCTTATTTTTAGATCTTGGCATCAGGCCAACCATATATTCATCCCTACAATGCAGTTTTCTTCTAGATATGCATTATTTCTGTAGGAGGAGTTGCAGGGTGGTTTAGCACACCATTTGGAGAGCTGATTTTCTAGTGAAGGGGATTTGCCTTTCACTTAGAGGATCTATTGGAGGAGGCTATTGTATTGATCATATCAGATCAGCCACACTTTCCAGATCTGTATTTTGTAATAGTTCTGCAACCTTGGGGTTTATATCTACAATTTGTACTTGGTGTTTCGCTGAAAACCCTTAAGGGGTTCTTCAAAGGAGGTTGTATAGTGCTCAGATCTTATATAAATCTATATTTTGAGTTACATATCAACCCTAGATCTGATGTATAATCATTTTCTATAGCAGAGATAATAAAATAATGCTGTAAGGGTCTTCTAGCTTTTATATATAGTTGCAACACCTCATCTTGAGGATTTTGTCCATTGGAGGCTTGTACTTTCTTGTTGTGTATCTTATGGGCCATTTATTATGTATATTTTTCTACTGTTATAACATATGAAAGGTCTCCATATTGTCCTCTTATTTTCAAATGATGATTTACACTCTTGTTATAGCATTTTGCACTATATTCTTGCTTTTCCCATTTGGGAATATTACACACTACTTATAATAATTTATGTGTAATTTGAAGTGGTCTCTTTGGCTAGTCCTTTTTTTCAATGCAAATCTTCTTTCTTATCATACAATTGATAATATAATATTCATTACGTGATAAATCTTATATTCATAAAAAATATTCAACATAAACTAAATTTGAAATTACCAATACAAATAATAAAAATATTTATCATATTTTTCTATTTGATATGTCCCTCTAACACCCATTTTAACTCAATCCAAATGAAATGTTTACACCACTAAAATTATTAAGGTTCACTTTATCATAGATGTTGTGTAATCAATAATATTCCAAGTCATGTGGCCTTATTTAGTAGGGAAGCAGTCCATTCCAAAGACCCATTCTTCTCTTTCCATCATTTCTTAACATCGTCACCATGGAGAGGGTTTAGGTGGGTTGATAACCCACATGCAAACTTTATTTATAAAAAAATGAAAAGGTTTGCTAATCATAAGTACTTTGTGCATTTGGATAAGGGATTTTATGGTGTATAATTGGAAATATTGAACAGTGGTTCTTATTTAGAAATTAAGAGTTAATGTTTTTATTGGGAAAATAAGACAATAGCCACTTTTTTTAATTGGAGAATAATTTTGATTATTCAAATTTGAGGCTGTTAAAATGAGACATTTATTTTTTATTTTGTAGTAGTGACCGTTATGTGAATTAATTATGTTTTAGATTATTCGTAAAATTATATTTAAGGGCAGTAATTAAATGCGTTTAATAAGTATAATATTATTTTTTTTCTTGTGAGATTTATATATATATATATATATATATATATATATATATATATATATATATATATATATATATATATATATATATATATAAGGAATATATAATTTTTTGTTTTTAAAGGATTATTTAAATTTAATAATAAGATTTAAAGTTATTATAACAAAATTCATTATGTTATTTACGAAAATTGAATTTAGGTGTAAAGGATAAGAATCATTCTATCCAACCACCTAAAATCAATTTAATTGCATTTTTCTCTCCACACACAACTTAAGTAGGTTTAATGGTTTGAAAAATGTGTTTCATCTTAAGAAGTCACATATTCATATCTAGAGTGGGTTAGAATATGTATAATGTTATGAAAAAATTAGCAATCAAGTCATTGCACAAAGAGGAGTCCCTTATCCCCCCCCACACACACATATACAACTTGAGCGAGTTTAATGGTTTAAAAAATTTGTTTCATCCTAAGTGGTCACATATTCAAATCTAGAGTGGGTTAGAGTATGTATCTTTTTAGATAAATGTTTTTCACCTTATCCTAAGGATGAACCACATTAGATGGTTCGAAACTTCAACCAAATCCTAATGATGTGATTAATCTGAAAGACATTTATCTAAATTACGGATCACAAAAGTCTTAGATCTAGCAGATAAATTGTTAATTAATTAACAATTAGGAGAAATAATATCAATTGCTGCAATAGGATTCCGATTTTAAGAATTTTCACATGGTATTAGAGTGCAGTTGATCAGCTGGATAGCTCAGAAGCAAAAGGAAGGAATTTCACTATTCAATGTGGGCAGTAGATAGAAATTCCTAGGGGTAACACAGTCACTTTTCCAGGAGGCCGATTTGTTTGAGGAAAATTGATTTTTTCTGAAAGGAAGAAAAATTCAATTTTTCAGATCAAGTGATTCTAGAGGCAGAGGGAGAAGCTCAATATTTTTTGTTGAGAAAATCTCTAGCTGGATGTAGAGGGTTTTGCAGAAGCTCACTAGAGCAGAACCTGTGCTAGGTGGAAGAAGAGAAAACACTGAGGGAAAATTTCTCTCAAGGAAGATATAGTCTTGGAAGTTCGAATTTCCAGTTTCAGATCGAAAGTAGCAGCTAGCAGAGCCATGCATTCTAGGGGAGAGTGTGATTATCAGAGCAACATCTAAGCACAGAGGAAGAGGGATTTTTCGACAGTTTCCATAGATGGCCACTGCAGCACTGAGAGATCAGGATAGGTTGGATGGTGCTTCCAACTACGTCATCCGGAAGGCAAGGATCTCCTTCCTTCTAGATGAATTTGGCCTCAAGGCATATATCGATAATGTGGTGGCGGTTACCACGGATGCAAATTATCTGAAGGAGTACATAAAGGAGATGGCATGGGCAAAGAGATTGATCCTAGATGAAGTCTCAGAACATGTAGTCTCACATATAGCTAGAAAAGATATTGAAAAGCAGATGTGGGATGCTTTAGCCATGTTGTATCAGGATACTTCCAAGAAGCGGAAGATGTACCTCAAGGAGAAGTTGAGATGCATCCAGATGCATAAAGGGGAAGGAATAGACCCCTTCCTCACCAGGATTCAGGAGGTCCTAGATCAGTTGCCAGTTGTTGACGAAACATGTCAAGATTTAGAGCTAGTGAAATTGGTGCTCAATAACATCTTACAGGATTGGAAGGTCTTCGTCCAAATTATATTGGGAAGAGTCACGCTACCTGGATGGGACAGGATGTGGGATGACTTTCAACAGGAAGAGATGAGACAAGATCTTTTGAAGAGATCCATCAGTGCAAGAAGAAATAAATTAAAGATGGTGAAGCAGGAGGAGAATGTGGCCCTTGCATATAAGGGTCCCAGTCAGGGATAGGGGGAGCAGAGAAAGAAGAAGAAGGACCTGTCAAAAATCAAGTGCTTCAAGTGTGGTGAGTTTGGCCACTAAATTAACTAGTGTCCTCTCAGGAAGAAGGAAAAGAAGGAGAAGCATGACCAACAGGCAACTTCAGCAGATATCGATAGGATTTCCTCTAGGCTAGAGGAAGACTTCGTGATGTTTGTTGATATACCTCCACGAGTGAGGTGGGGTTACTTGGTATTGTATCCACAAAGTGCTACAAATGGGTAGGATCCTTGAGGAGTCCACCTATTAGATCAATACCTAGCTACAGGGGCCAACAATATTCATTAGCAGTATGGACTAGTGGTAGCTGGTGTAGTCAGATGCCATAGTGATAGTTGCATAGACTAAAGTAGAAGTCAGATCCTGGGAAGTGCAGCGCAAAGTTAGTAGTAGTGCAGTTGGCATAGAGTAGAGTCAGCAACAATGCATAGCCTTCATTAGACAATGTAGAGGCTAGTAGAAGTTAGGAATACGGTGACATATGCATCATAATGAACACAATTGGTTCAGTGTTTTGGATTTTTTTCTATTGTACATGTTGCAGTTTCAACAATAACAAATGAGATGGAGCTCTAGTGCAGATGAAGTGTTAGTAGTAGTTCAGCAGGGTCAACAAAAACACAGATGCAAATTATATCAGAGTTTCACATTGGTTGTTGTGTAGCAGTAGCCAAACATTAGCGGCATGACAAGAGATGGTGTAGAGACAGGGCGTTGTGGCAGTAGATGCAACACTATAACACATTCCTCGCTCTGATGGATTGTTAGTTTTCATAGCATCGGATGTGTTATAGCCCCAAAAATTTGTGGAGATGCTAAAATAAATGAGTTCTCCAAACTGAGAAATCGTTTATGGAAAATATTCCTAGAAGTGGCTTAAATAGATTATTAACCATTTTTTAAATATTTCCTAAGTGTAAACTTAGGGAATATGGTTAATTAATCAAAATTAATTATTTCAAGGCAAGAATCATCTAGAAACTCACATTGATCGACTCTAAGTTTATCCTAGCCATCGATTATTTTTTAATCTTGGACATTGGTGCTCCAATAGAGGATTATAAGAGGAGGTCGATGTGGTGATGGAGAACACACTTGAGAGGTTTGATTTCATGAGTAGATCAATTTCCAGAGTAGAAACACTCAATTTCAGGAGAGAGAGATAGTGAGATTGAAGCAATGAGAGAGGGGAAAATACAGTGAAGCCATAGGAATAATTCCATATTCGGTGAGTGCATTTACAGAGAGGCAAAAGAGTTGTAAAGAGGCTAAACAGAGGTAGCCTAGTATCCTCTAGAGGCAGTTTCGATTCTTCTGTGGAAAGACAAGTTTCAGTGCCAAAATATGGAAAGAGTTTCGGGAGGCCAGGAGAGACATTTTCTTAAACAACAGCAGACCATAAGGCTTGAGCAGAAGCTGGTTTGAACTAATTACAGAAGGGATTGCACTAGTGTGACACGGTAGTTGCGTAGAGCCAGTTTGGATGGCTCACTTAGAGCTGAGGTTAGAGCCGGGATTTTCCTATGGAGTGAGGAAATTTCCTCACTATATTTTTGTTGCCAATATTTCTCTATAGGATTGCTGGTTTCGACATCCAATTGTACTCATATTATTTCACTGTTGCAAAATAATAAAACCCTCATTTGTTGCATCGGTTTTCCCAAGTTGGGTTTTTCTGGGGACTTTTGTCCAAAAATAATTGTCTTCATTTTATGTATGTGTGCTAACATTTATTCTAGTGTATATTCTTCTGAAATTTTTTTGTGAAGTTTGTAGTGTGTTTATTTTGATATTTTTCGTAGAATATAAATTGTTAATTAATTAACAACTAGAAGAAATAATATCAGTTGCTGCAACAGGATTCTGGTTTTAGGAATTTTCACAACTTTTTCTCATCAGATTTCCTGAGTGTACTACAATATCGTTTACCATCCTCTTTTTTCATGTTTCTCAACTATTATAGCTATATTAAATCAGATAATGGGATTTGGAGTGTTTTTTCATGCTGAGAATCAAATATCGTTTCACCTGCACACTTAAGGAATAACTCAGTTAAATTATTCATGTTTAATAAAAAAAACCTCTCCTTTTCTACTCTTTAAGACTCACAAAGTTCAAAATGTATTTCAACATGACTTCCTTGAGCTTGGTTTAATCATGGTATTCCTAGATCCATCCTCATTAAATTGTTGGCGTGAGGGACACTCAGGTGTAGCTTGTTTTGTTTGAACCACACACATAAATTCAGTCTACAAATCGTGGTCCTCTTTGTATTTGTCTCCTAATTTCTCTACATTTTACATGAAATCCTTCTACAAATAATCATCCTCACTAGCTTATTTATTTGTTCTAGCTGAACCACTGTAACCATGTCCCTGGAGAGCACTACCATATTTGGTGACATGGCCTATTTTAGCACATAGTGTTGAAATGGCTACCGACCCATTAAAACTTATAATCATGCACCCATAAATATTATTCCCACAACTCCACATAATAAGCCCAAAGGGTTGTAGCTCCTGTAATTAACAGTGTTTTCTATGACAACCTCTTGGTCACATTACACACGAGAACACCACACACATGGACCAATGGAAAACTTTCTCTCATAAAAAAATCCTATACCTTTTAGGACATTCCATCATTTTCCCGAGGAGAGGGAACCGCATGCTAATTAGGAAGATTTCTTAACTCACCAACGGAGGTTAGGAGTCAGGGATCTACCCCAATTCTTTGCTATGAAAAAAACACTTGCCCCTGAAATTCTCACATCCTGAAAATCCTTTAACATTGAAAAAAAATCACAAAAATGACTCCTGGGCTCACCTTTCAATGTTGGACGGGAGGTCATATCTAGGCCTACATTTAAACTATGTGCTTACATTTTCCCTGACTAGTCCTAGAGGCATGACCAATTGAAAGGCTTGAATTAGGGTCATTTTCTTTTTATTTTTGTGGAAAATAAAATACACAATAAAAATTCACCAATTTGACCCTGTGGCATGAACTTCAAAATATTTTTTTCATCATGTTATGTCACACTGACATCATTCGATTCATGTGGTGCCTCCTAAGTGTTGACACATTTCACTTGGTTTTGGCCCACTTTCTAACCTTAAAATGAAAAAAACGCATATGCCACATATCCTCTTCATGTGTTGCCACATCACCCTGTGTTGACATAATCCTACTACAATGAGTGCAACTTGTAGCTAGTCTCACATAAGTCGAGGGTTGAGGACCAGTCCTTTGTACTCCTAAAACCTCTCGATTGGGCCAAAGTCGTGACTAGGTCGATACACTTAAGTAATGGGTCCCACTTGGTCAAGAGTTAAGGTTCAGGTGGATTTCCACTTTACAATTTTGTTGTGTAGCCCGTGCTATAGGGATTTATGCTTGATTGAACAAACAAGATTCCCTCTCAGGTTTTCCTATAAACCTAAAGTAGACAGATCAAGGGATCTACTATTCTATGATAAAACACATTCAACACTACAAACAATTAGCTAGAATTGACAAAGTGAAGGTGAAAGATAACTTGCTTATCCTTTCGTGTAGACCAGTTGGAGTAATCAGTGTGGTTGAGAAGCATTGCTAGCCAACCCCAAGGACCAATGCTACACACAAAGATAAAACACACAATATTCACGACATATAAATCTTATCAAGCCAAAACATTAACAAATAAACAATAATACATTGTTAAATACATCAATATAAGGCCATAATCCAAACCATTGTTAAATAAGAACATGATTTATAAGTAATGAACAATAATTTGGAAGAAACAATTGTAGCTTTATATATTAAGTGAGAAGAAGGAACATTTCAACCATAAGTAGCTATAGCATGACCTCCTCTAGAAACTAGTTCCAAAAAATCTCTCTCTTTCAAGCAATGTCTTGAGAGAATAACAATACATAAAATTTGATCCCCAATATTAATGGCCTAGCCTCCAATATATATGCAATGGGAGGATATGAAAATTACTGAATTCTTCCTTCAATGCATTTTGGGAAAAAGCCATAGGATGGAAGATTTTTCCTTAGCTTTATTGCTTTATCCCACTTGATGAGATTTTTTTGGGATAGGAAACATCTATGGATGCCTCTTCCACCTTTTTAAATTTTACTTGAGTGAACAAAAAATTCGCAGTGAATTTAGTCACGATTTTTTCTCGTGGCTATGTGAAAGCATGGAAATGCATGCTTTGTGAATATACATGTTGTTACTAGCTATGGTAGTGCGATTTTTTGCACTAGGGACCACATTATAATGCTTTGATTAGATATTGTAGGGTGTGTTGTAGTCTCAAAAGGCTTAAAAAAGGGGTCTATTCTAGGCAAAGGAATGATCTCCTATGGCTTAAGAGGAGGTATTTTCAGTAATAACAAATGCCCCCTAAAGTGTGAGGTCAAAGAAGAAGGCGATGACCAAAATAGTTTATAACACTACAAGGAAAAGACCCTCTAGCACAGGTTATAAAGGAGCTTTTAGTGTTATAAAATTGGCCAAAATTGTCAAAAATAAATAAATCTATAACATCTGTTTATGGTTATGAAGGTTTTGGCGGAGATTTTAACGGAAATTCAACACAACTAAAAAAAATGGGCGGTCGGAGGTTATTACGGATGTTTTTTCATCGTGCACTACTCGGGCTTGAACGCACCGGTGTGTACATCTAGAAGGTGGCCCAGGCTAGTCGAAGGAGAATGCACCGGGCTGTCAAGGTATAAAACTGCACTGGGCGTAGTGTTGGAGATACAATGCACGGGGTTGTTCTAATTGGTCTTGGGATTTGTGCGTTGCCCATAGGTCATCTCAATGCACCGATGCGTAGACTTATAGAAACACATCGGTGTGCAGTATCACACAAATGCACCGAGATTAATAATTAGTATCGGTATTTGTGCGGTGCCCATAGGTTGTACAAATGCACCTGTGTGTAGATACACATAAATGCACCAGTGCACAGTATCACACAAACGCACCAAGATTTATAATTGGTATTGATATTTGTGCAGTGCCTAAAGGTCATACAAATGCACCAGTGCGTAATTTCACATAAATGCACCAATGCGTAGTAGTGCACAAGCACACCAATATTTTTAATTGGTTTTGGTATTTGTGCAGTGCCCATAGGTCGTAGAAACGCACCGGTGTATAGTAACTGACATGCACCGGTTTTCATTTTGTATTTTTTAGAAACATCGACCTGTGATAATGCAATTATTGTGATTTTTAAAAATTCGTTATTCATCAAAAGTCGCACATCTTATAACAGTATTCATATTAATTAAATTTTTATTAATGCATTTGAATGTGATGTTTGGATTAATTTTTTATATCATATCATAATTATTGTGATTTTTTAAAATTCATTATTCATCAAAAGTCGACACATATATACCTTATAACAACATTCATATGAATTAAATTTTTATTAGTGCATTTGAATGCCATGTTTGGATTAATTTATTATATCATATCATCAAATTTCACATCTCTTCACTGTAATTTTTAATCATCCATAAATTTAATCAGTGGTGTTACATTTCACAATGACAATGGAGAACGCAATAGAATAAATTAAAACATATTATCTACATATATATATATATATATATATAAGACGATTTTTATCATACAAAATGGGACAATTATTGGTATCCCTTTCTCTTTCAATTGCGACACTATGTCCATTACATTAAACAAAATGTCTGATTTCACAGGATAATGTTTCAAAAAATACAACGCCTTGCTTTAATATCCAAACATAGTGATCATCGTTCTTCGCTTGAACTGTTGTTATTGCTAGAGCTACTTCCATGACTTGGGTTATTTTCAAGAATTTTTTGTTCACGGTGTTGATTGTTTTCTTCTTCTTCACCTTCCATCTACAAACATAAAAATAAACTGTAATGAGTGTATATAAATTGGTGAGAATAATGAAAATTACAATATTAAATAATATACATCAATGTAAATAAAAAATAAATGACGTACCATTGCAACAATTGACTCATAAACTATACAAATTCTTTCAAAATCATGTAACATGCCATCTTTCAAGATTTCATCTGTTGGCGTAGTTCCATAATTTGTTTCTTACAAGTTTTATACCCCATAACAAATCGTATATTTATATAAAATATTGTTTTGTTCTATTAATTATAGACATATCTAAGTAAAACGAGATCGATAGATGCTTACAAATTCCACAATTAATTTCTGATATGCCAACATATACTCACAACCCATATTTAACCCAATTTCAATCAATTCCTCTGATGGTTCTTCTTTGTATGTTAGCACCTTTTTGAAGACATTTAATGATGATTTTTGTAGAGCAACTTAAAAAATACAAAAATGAAATCTAGTTAAGTTTTTTTAAGGAATAAACAATTACTCACAAACTTAGATATCAACCCTTTTCTTCCTTGCCGTCCTGTTTTATGTGTTGAATGGGTTCCATTTTCTTTTCTTTTCTGCAAGAAAATACTTGAAAATTAATATTTAATGTTAAATTGTTTATTTATTGTACCTAATGATCGAAAAATTAAATGATTACATATTACATTTGAAGCACGTTGTTGTTGAGATGGCTCCTCCTGCAATGCAATTTTGTCCATTTCTTTGACCATCTCCTTGTACACCTTTTGGACATTCCTACTGGCATATTTCTGATATTAGCTCATTCATATTTTGAGATTTTCATAATCTTCCTGAAAATGTAACATGACAATAAACTATTTAATTTTTATATTGATATATGAAAAGTAAATCTAACAAAAGTGATATTTATAAATCATTCTAGACAAACATTTAAAGGAATATTACTTTTCATTCCTTCTTTTTTGTTGTTGTACGTTTTTTCTATTAAAAGTCTGACATGTCTCATTGACCAATACTCTGGAAACTCTTCCTGTAGTTTAGATAAAATTTGGTTTTTCGAATGATTGGATTGGTTTTTGTATTGTACGTGGAAAGAACGTATATACATTCGTTCCACTAGATCCCTCAAACTTTTGTAAAAAAATTTCCCCCTTTCGTTAACCTTCAGCACCACTCCAGATGAGCTAAGGAGCAATTCATTTTCATTTGCATGTTCTATTTTTTTTCTTTTCTTAGAAAAACATTCCTTTTCTAAGTTTTTGGTCCCTATAGAACATTATACAGATGTGAATTAATATATTTTTTGACACATGTTATCTAATAATTTTAAGTATATTATTAATCAAAATTAATAAAAGAAACTCATATTAGATCGATAGTATTTTTTCATTCACCAGATTCATCGTTTTGCAATTTTTCCATCAAGCTTTTACACTCTTTTGGTCCTAGATCAGAAATAATATTATCGAGCTTCATCATTTTTTGGCTCTGCATGATACACAGTAAATAATACATATTAGTTAAACTTACATATAGTTCAAAAATAATTTTTTTTGTAAAGAATTTACAAAGAACTTGCCTTTTTTTCTTTTCTTGATGTGTTATCAATATTTTTGTTACTTGATCTCTTGTCAGTAATTTCTTTATCAATATGAAACCTGTACCATATCATTCATTAATATATTTATAAATAAATTGTCAAATTTTTAGGTAAAAAAAAATCTCAAGAAATAGGTTCGC
This sequence comes from Pinus albicaulis, assembly GCA_034641835.2. Taxonomy (NCBI): domain Eukaryota; kingdom Viridiplantae; phylum Streptophyta; class Pinopsida; order Pinales; family Pinaceae; genus Pinus; species Pinus albicaulis. The sequence continues at coordinate 166,034,497 of CM076573.1, forward strand.
CATTCATTCTGTATGCACCGACGTCAATGCGTGGAGGTATTATAAACGCACCGCACAAACAATATAATAGACCATACAGTGCTCTATATCAATAAGGAGCACCGATGAATTACATGTTAACCACCGCACCGATTAACATAGAGAAAATAATAAAAATCGTCGAGTGTTAGTTTTTGTAGCATAAAACAGTGCCATATTTTACATATGGTGCACTTATATAATTTTTTTTTTTTTTTTTTTAATTTTTTCTCACAGTACTTTCTTAGTGTGCTTGTACAATACAGTGCACCGGTGTGCTAGATTATGCTAGGCGCACCGATGAAAAAAAATGTGTTGTTATTAAAATTCACGAAAGGGTCGACATGGATTGGGATCCGACTATGCAAGTCGTCTCGTGGGTCAGATGTCTTAAGCCTATATTTAGAAATACAAACTCTATAAATCTAAAATGAAAATCCCTAATTCTAAAATCACAGAAAGAGGGAGAAGAAAGGGCAGAAACAAAAAGAATGTAGGTTTTTTTTGTAAAATTGTTTTTTTTTTTGTGCGAAACAACACGTTCGCAGTGCGCCATAATGAAATAGCGCACCGGTGGCATATTTTACAGATGGTGCACTGAGAAAAAATATTTCGTCTTTTAATTTTTTATCATAATACTTTCGCGGTGCGCTGGGATAATACAGCGCACCGGTGCGCTAGGTTACGCCGTGGGCATCGATGAAAAAAAAATCTGTTTTTTTAAATTCACGCAAGGGCCAACATGGATTGGGATCCGAATATGCAAGTTGTCCTGTGGGTTGGATGTCTTAGGCCTACATTTATCAATACAAACCCTATAAATCTAAATTGAAAAGCCTTAATTCTAAAATCACAGAAAGAGAGAGAAGAAAGGGCAAAAACAAAAATAATCTAGGGTTTGTTTCTAAAAATGGATTTATTTATTTATTTTGTTTCTGAAAAATGCAGAAAAAGTAAAAAAACAATAAACATTGATTTTTTTCTTTTACTGCATTAAAAAAACTGCAGAAAAAGTAAAGAAAACAATAAAATTTAATCACGAGATCATTTGAAATTCTATTCTACGGGGTTTGAATCACCAGAGGTTTGGAATTCTGATTGTCTGAATAATTATGTTCGAACGTATTTCCCTGCTCCACAGTGCTCTTGTGCTCTGTTTTCTCCAGTTATGTCTCTTGCAAATATCTGGATGAAATTTTGTGCAAAAATAATGAAATAATTAAAAGGGTTTAGTATTTAAAGAAATGTTTTACGAAATTATATTTTCAAAAATATTTTTCCACCTATTTTTCAATTTACCGCTTTTTTTTCACTTAAAGAAAATAGAGTTGTGCTTTTTTTATTTGCGGTTATTCGTCATCGGTGCGTCACTTAATAGAACCGCACCTGTGCATCTGTTTATAAAATGACACCGGTGCGCAATACAAAAAATGCACCGGTGCGCAGTACAAAAAACACACTGGTGTGGTGATCCGTACATTAGCATCAATAACAAGAAGTCCATTTTTAAGACACCAAAATTACTTTTAGGTGTGTGCACCAAAATTTATTGTTTATTTGGCTCAAATGCAGGGAGAAAATATCATAATTATATCGAATGGAAAATTCTTCAAAATCTAGCTTGTTCCATAATATTTCTCAAAGTCCATCACGGAGTTCTCCCTATCCATCTCGAGACATAATATTTACTTCAGATTTTATTTATATTTTAATTATCTAATTGAATTTATGTTTTTTATCCATGTCAATCATGCACAAATTAATTAAAATTATAATGTATAAAAATTTGCAGGTTCATGCAGATTCAGCATCGAGTTCAGATGCACAAAATATTCAAATAGCTCCAAAACATCAAAATTTCTTATCAGGAGCTGCATACCACAAGGCGCATTTGGTAGATGAAAATGGATAGCCACTTCACCCTGCCAATTGTAACAATATTGCATCTTCTAGCCACAATCTCGGGACAATGATGGTAATAATTATAATTGTTTGGTATATTGATTAATACAATTATTTCAACGTCAAACCAATTTATAATCATGTAATATTGTCAATGTGGTTACTAATTGATATCATGTATTTTGTACTAATCATGTTCAATTTTTTATTTTTATTTTAATTATTAGGATTCTAGTGATGATGAGCGACCCACCTACCATCTTCTGTTGCACCCCATGACAATGTCAAATCAAGAGAAGTCTGAATTAAGAGAAAAAATCAGAGAGGAACGATACCAAGAATGGTTGAATCAACCATCGATTCAATTCCCGTTACGTCTAGATTCACCAATTAGGAATGACTACATCAATAGTAGTTCTTCACACGCTGACAATGGAGGAAATGAAATAGAGGTTGGTATGGATGATTACTTAAGGGATACGACTACCATGGACACAATTTTGTTAGATGCATTCCAAAACTATGATGAGCTAGGGGATGATGCTCATATCGCTGACACCTTTTTTGAAAGCCTTAAATTTGCTTCCACCACCCCTCCCTTTGGACCTAGCGGTCAGTCAAAGTCTACCCAGTTGGGGACAACGATGTTATTGTAAAACTTGAAAGCAAAGTTTTGCTTGTCGAATGCATGTTTCTCAGAAATTTTGAGCTAAGTTACCGTAAAGTACTTCGTTATATAAATTTGAAATATAATCAGTACATTGCATTGAACATTACAAATGGTAAATTTTATGAACGTTAATAATTATATCGACATTAATGTACATTTATTAATATATTTTTCCATGATCGCCAACTACAGGTTATTCAAAGATAAGGTTCCTCCGAGTGATAATGTCTTACCCGTAGCTACGAAGAGGCGAAGAAATTGTCGAAAATGTTGGGTGTTGAGTACATATCATATCATGCATGTCCAAATGATTGTATTCTATATAGAGAAGAATATGCAGACAAAGGGATGTGTCCGAAATGTGGGCATGATAGGTATGATAAATCAAAAAAGAAGGGTAAATCACGTATTGGTCCTCCTTTTAAGATATTGAGTCACATGCCTATAATCCCAAGGATTCAAAGGCTCTTTCGTTACAAAGAATTAGCTATGTTGCAGGGATGGCATGCCTCACATATAAGTGAGTTGGGAGTTATGTGAATCCTAACTGATTCAATAGCCATGAAGCATATATAGGATACATGGCCCGAAAAATTCAAGGATGAAGTACGAAGTCTATGACTCAGCATAGCCATGGATGGCGTCAACCCATACTCCCTCCATAACACCAACTATTCTATTTGGCCTGTAGTAGTGATCAATAACAATATCCCCCCATGGTTGTCCATGAAGAATTAACATCTTATGTTGGCTCTCATAGTCCCTGGTAGAAGACAAGTGAAGAATATGGATGTCTACTTACAACCACTGGTATATGAATTGAAGGATTTATGGGAGGGGATAAATGTATATGATGTATCAAGACCCATCGCAACAGAGAGGAGTTTTACATTGTATGGCATATGTGCTTACATGACACATGATTATCTAGGCTTAGGATTTTACTGTGGTAAATTACATGTTTAATTTATTGAATTGTTTATATACATAACAATATTCTTTCACACATTAGTTATTTAATTCGTTGTAATATTTTTCCTGATCTTCATGATATTCTTTAACATGCCATGCATATTAATTGTATGCAATAATCTCGCAAGTCTTGTAACAAAAGGGTATTTTGGATGTAAATGTTGTGGAACTTCTCTAAAATCTAGATGGTCCAAGGACCTACGAAAGCTAGTGTATGATTTTTCTAGGGTATTCCTCCTAGAAGAACACCCTTACAGAGAGAAACATCTGCTTTCAATGGTAAATGAGAAAGAACCCAAAGGCCTCCAATAACGACACCAGCTGAATGGCTTAGAGCATATGAGAGAGAGAAGGAGAAGGAGTTCATAGAAATGTTTGATTCAAATGGGGAGCCTATGTTCGATGATCCAGAATTCTTCAACACACACATTGAGAAATTTCCCATTGGGATGAAAATGAAATCTATCTTTTATAACCTCCCATATTCGGAGCATCTTAAGATTACCCACTTATTAGATCCCATGCATATATTTAAAAATGTTTCATCTTCTTTATGGAGGCACATATCATAGAAATAAAGTGACACATTGGATGTTAGGAAAGATATTATTACTTCAAAAACTAAAAAGAAACATTGGCCAAGATGATTAGAAAGCATGGGATCACAGGTAGGTGTCGGTCCCTCTAATTCATGGTTTTTCAAAGAAGGTGATGTCCCATGGATTTTAGAAAAAGACGATATTTCTTTGGCAAAGGAACTTATAATGGGTGTGAGGGTGCCAACTTCATACGGGTCTTCACTACAACGTTGCTTCACCATGGATGACCATTTGTCAAGATTGAAATTTCCTGATCATTTAAATCTTCTAAGAGTACGTATAATGTAAAAAGCATGATTTTATTATTTATTATATTAATAAATTTTATCCCATGCGGGGAACACAAAACATAACTAATTTTGTATATTATTGCACGTTTTTATAACTTTGCAGTGTCATTATCCTTTGTTTGTACATGGGTGTGTGAAACATGAATTCCATCAAGACCTAAGACATGCCATATCTAAATTATCTGCATTTGTACGTTGGATCACGTTAAAGGAGATTCTTGTAGCTAGCATTCCATGGTGGCATCAAGACATAGTTGATATTGTTTGTATGTTTGAGAAGGAACTGCTGACGAGTTTCATGGACTTACAAGTTCATCTTCTAATCCACCTAGTAGATGAGGTTGAATTAGTTGGGGTGGTTTCTTGTCATTGAATGTTCTTCTTAGAGAGGTACATGAAGAAATTGAAATGTTTTGTTCGACAAAGGGAAAAACTCGAGGGGTCTATGACAGAGGGGTACATATTGTATGAGTATTTGTATTATGCCAGTGAGTACATCAAGCATATCGATAACAGATGAGGTGCGGTGATCTAGGACGATGAAAGGGATGAAGACAAAGGAGAAGGGGAGTTGCTCCAAATGAGTGGAAAAAAGTGCTTAACAAAGAGTAAGCGACTTATAATTTTTCAAATTTACACAAAGTTAATATTTATGTTGAACTTCGATATAATGTACATTTTGATCTCTAAGTAATATATAATGTCGGTTTTATTTCATCAGCGAACACAGAAATTGAAGCAATGAATAATTTTGTTCTTTACAATTCTGAAGCAACAAAATTGTGGGTCGCATTGTACGAACAAAAGAGGATGAAATGGGATAGTGACAGGAAATAATTCAAATGGTTGAATGGTATAAGTGTGCCTTATCCCTATCATTTAAAAGAAAATATACCAAAAATATGCCCCAACAATTGGGTTACTGACCAAGTCAGAGAGAAATACGGTGCAACCGGTCATTACTCGTGTGCTGAAGAGGATGCGCTAAATGTAGGGATTGGGTGCAGCAACTCGGTAATAATATTTTAATTTATATGTAAATTTGAAAATTATAAGACATCTATAATTCATATTTTAACAGATGGGTTATTATAAGGCACATGACACTATGATTTTTTTAAATTTTTTATAATAGGTGCATTTGTTCCCATCTATGCGGGCATATGGACACCATTTTCGCACAAAAAATGTCGATGCTAGAAATATCACACAAGACTGTGGAGTGGAAGTCAATTTCGATCAATCTATTTGATCTATCCATCGTGATCAAAGCCTAGTATGAGGGACGTTAGGTTACGTCAGAAAGATACAAGAGATCATTGAAGTGGATTTCTCTTCTTTCCAATGTGTTATTTTTAGGTGCAAGTGGTGGGACACCTTTGATCGGAATAATGTAAAGGAATATTGCAATAGTAGGCTGATATGTATTAAATCTAGAAAGATGTGGGATGAAGCTAAGGAGCTCTATGTTTTCCCCAAACACTGTAACCAGGTGTTCTTTTACCCAGATGTGTTGGATAGGGATTGGTGGTTTGTATTGACACATGACCCTAGATCAAAACATATTTTTGAGAACAACAATGTTATCATGCCATGCGAGATGGAAGATAATGAGGGTGATCATGAGAACCGAGAGTGATATGGTACATCTGTTATTTCATCAATATTTATACTTTTTAAGATGGGTTTTTCGAAACATTATAACATGTATTTTGAATTAATTGGTAATTTTCATTTCGTTAATGTTAAAATCAATATTTCACTTGATAATTTGCAATTATGTTGATCTCAAAAACAATGGTGTACTATATAAATTAGTTATTTTTTTGTATCTAAGATCATAATAAAATAATGATAATTCTAAAGTACATGAAATTATTTGCATTATTTTCTAAATTTTATTATGTTACAATAATTCATATTATTCTAGATTTATTGTTTTACAATTATTTAAAATTTTACAAATTTACAAATTTAAAATTTTTAATAAAACCATTTCACATTAATAAAATTAAAATTTTACAAATATTTTAAATACAATTACAATTAGAATTACAATTACAATTACAATCAATTCACAATAATACAATTAAAATTTTATAAATATTTTACATAGAATTAGAATTAGAATGAAAAATTTACAATTTCACGTACAATTACAATTACAATTATAATTTTAGAATATTACATACAATTAGAATTACAAATATTACAATTTTACAATATCATAATCATTTAATATTAAATTAATTAATAAACATCATGTTCATGATAACCATAGTACAAACATCATATTTGACTAAAAAACACATTCAAAATCACTAACATCATCATGATCATGATCATCTAACAAAACACAATTAACATTATATATTAACATAATCACAAAACAAACATCAAATATACATCTCATGTCAAATAACTCATGCTATCACATACACATATATCTACAAGTTGCACATTAAGTGAACATATCTAACATGAGCTAACAATATACACATCATGATGATCACCAACATGTAAATTAAGTACAACTGCAACATGAACATAAAATACATGGACCATATCTATATATATATAACTGAATAATGTCAAAAATATACAACTCTAATTTAAATGTCATGGATCAGCTGGTGGTACAACATCACTAATAGTACTAGTTGAGGCCTGCTCAGTCAATGGTGCAACCTCGACGGTCGATGGTCCAGCCTGCTCATGATCATGAGTACTGCTGGATGCTGCAGGCTGCTGACTGGACGTGGTTGATGGTCCAACCTAATCTCTATAATGACTACTACTAGATGCTAGTGGAGGCTACTCATCTGGCGCAGCACGAGGTGAAAGATCATGAGATGATAAGTCGCTGCTCGCGAACTGTCGATCACATGCTGCGTCTCGACCACGCCTATAACGTGCAATGGTCCTCCTCAGCTACGTAACTAAGGTTATAGCTCCTATGACATGCCGCATCAGGCTGTACATGTCACGCGACATGCCTCTCCACATTTGTAACAACCTACCATCAACCTGTACATCTCTCATATGAGCGGGCCTGATGCCCGCCTCAACAATCAATGCAGTGAGTTGGTCTCTCAACTCTATCCTGTATCTGCTATCAAGCCAATCACACCTAGAAAAAGATTATATCGACGCACCAATAGGAGCAAGTCTCTCTGCACTAGCCTCCTGATGATCCTCAGCATTTGGCATGCCCTGATCGTCATCAGGATCCACACCTGGATCATGTGGTGGTGCTGGCATGTCCTCGCCATCAAAAGACCCAATTTCTGCAAAACATATACAAGTAAACAACAATAATTAGAAAATTTCATTAAACAATTTAATAAAAACAAGTTAAAGAACATGTTAGAATAAATTTAAATAAAGCAGTAATATTATCTCTATCATTCGGTGGCTCATTAGCTATGAAGAGGATGTTGGCACACCCTCGCCAATCCAAACCCGCATAAGGATAGGGGACCATAATGAAGGGAGGCTCATCAACACTAGCTAGCAACTCTAGTGCATCATTCGATATCCTCTCTAGAAACAAAGTATCTCCCCTCTTGGGCATCATTTCCCCCCACATGTGCATCTGTGCCTCGAACATCGGCCTACGAGGCATCTGAACAAAATTATGCCTCGTCTCTGGAAACCTCTCAAATAATAAACAAAAAATCTTTGAAACAAAAGGAAAGTTGACCCTCCCTTGTGCATGAGGACGAAATTTATCTAAGGCTGTATAGAACTGCCACAAAAAAATGGCAGACCACCTGAAAAGTCATGGCTCCTGTACTAAAGAATCAAAATAATATAGAAGCGAGCAACTAATGCGTTGCCCATCACTAGTGTTGTGTGAAATGGTCGAAATGAGAAGTGAGAGGCACCTCACCTCCTCACTACCAAATGCACCAATATGTAACTGAACTCTAGCAACCTGAAAATATGAAGGAGATAGTACTGATGCTACAATGTATCTCCGGGAGTACACTAATTGACTCCTTGCTACATGTTATCCTCCTTTATTCTACAGATTTCACTAGATGACTGTGGATGTCCTACAAAGAACCTAAAGATAGCATAATTTGCCTATCAACTATCTTTAGAAGTCTCACTGCCTTCATCATCCTAAATTTGACTATGTTTCACTAAACCTTCCTATCTTTATGCCTCTAAAATTCACCTTGCTGGTCTAAAGGAAAATCCATTTTTGGGCCTAATTCCCTCATTCACCCCTCTACTCACACCCTCATCTATCCTTCTTCCTTTTTCTCTAAAAACCCTCATTTACCCCCCCTCATACACCTTTCTCTCATAAAACCCCTTAAAACTATGTAAAAACCCCTTTTACATAGTTTTATCCTAACTATTTAGCCTATCGGAACCCTTCAAAACCCCACAAAAACCCTGTTTTTATGTTAAAAGCATTGTTTTTCATATACTAGCCCTTAAGCCCTTTTCAGCCTTAAGCCCAAGCCCCTTCACTCTCATATGACCCTAAACCCATACCCTCCACTAAGCCCTAGACCTTTCCTTCCCAACCCCTGCTCCCCTCTATTGTGGTTCCTGTGATTTGGTAGATCTAGCAATACCAAATGACAAGACAACATCAAACCACTTTGGGATCTCAGGATCTAGCCCTCCTAGATCCAGAGAGGGATCTCTCTATAAAGGTAAATAAATGTATATCTTTAAAGGTAAATTTAAGGTGTTAGGCTAGTTATAGGGCACAAGGGTTGTTGTTTTGTTTGTTTGGTTGGGAAACATGAAAGAAGGGTCCAGTGTAAGGTAAAGGAATGAGTAGAGAAGGAATTTGGAAATGGGGAGATAATTAAAATAAAACAAAACTCCATTGGGAAATGGGGTCATAAAAGGGTTTACTTGCAATTCAAATATCCAAGGCTTTGAAAGGTCTAGTCATCTAAAACAGAAGATCTCTCAAGATGATAGTATGGGATGAAACAATAAGGAAATGAAAGGGAATGACAAGGAAAACCTTCCAAGGTGACCACCTCGGAGTAGGTCTAGGGACAGAACATGCCTTATACCTCTATGATCCTAACTCTTAATGAGGCTAACTCTGAAAACAACAATCCAGCACTCCTCCTGACTACTTTCAGACAATAGGGAACATTTAAGTTGGACACAGAGTGAAGTATAAGATCAGAGAAAGTCTTTTAACCTTCTCTGCTTTTGGAATTCAACTCAAAGGGATCTTAGAAAGGCTGAATATTGGAAAAGGAACTTAGGGGATAGGAATAATCACTAAATCTCCCTACTCTCCTATTCTTTCAGCAAAACCAAACAAGAACATCTAAGAAACAAACTCTAAATTCATACATCAGTAAGCATGGACAGACCAAACTCTATAATAGTTAAATTATGTTGAATTTGTTCTAAGATACACAATTAGCAGAAATTATGTTGAAATAAGAAAATGCAGTAAGCATTAGGGTACTTGTAGCAATATATCCTAAGCTAAATTTACTATTTTCTTATCAGAGAAAATGAACATGATGTTAAACAGAGGGAAACAATAACAAAGAAAGAACACATCATCACTGATTTAGATCAGGATCCAATGAACATGCTTGTCATATTAGAAGAGCAAAACTAGTCACATACATTCTTTTCCAATAGCTTGATATCATCCAGAAATCATCTCCCATCCTATTCACAACTACGACTCACAAAACTCTAACTCAGTGAAACAACTTACAATCAGTGATTTTCAATATCCAACCAACCAACCAACGTTTTCAATGTATTTCTTGTGAGTTCTTATAGATGAAGGAGTAATAGTAGTGGTAGATATAACTTAAATGATTCATTAAAACAGAGGGAGAGGAGTCTATGAAGCCCATTCTGTCTTAATATCTTTACATTGACTTTTAGTACCCTTTATATGAAATAGGGGACTTCGATAGATTGATATTAACTCCCTGGGTATGTTCCTTGAAGTACTTTCTGGTTGTTGGTACTCTGTTTGTACTCTGAGACAAGAAAGGATAAAGATTTTCCTTTCAGGTATTCCATGCTTTGTAACTAATGCACTGACATCTCTAGGAGCTTTCTGTCAGAATAATAACTATTATGGGCTCGATGTGGAATAGGAAATGCTGTGGGAACTTGTCCTTTCTTAAGAAAAGAACATTCTGCTGATATGAAAGCACTGATATAACTTTGATGTGTGCTTTAGGCTTCATTAAGCCTCCTTGATCATCTTCGGTCTTTGAACTGAATCCTTTGTGTCTGTAACTATGGGTTAGGCCTCTTAGTTGTCAATATCTTGCTTTTAACCCTTTAATCTCTTTCTGATACACTTTAAACTTCTGTTGTCCTGTTTAAGTGAATATACAGGCTATGGAAGGTGCGGAGGGTTTGAATCAGCGTTAATGACACTGATATTTCAATAAAACATGCTTTAAACCCTCCAGGGATGTCTCCTCTGTGATTTTTGGCTCTGGAAATGTCTTTCTACACTCTAAAACACCCTTACTGTGACTGCAATGACAGTATGGCTTATCGCCCTTTGAAAACCTGCAAAACACAATAAAATCATTAAAATAAAACCTGTGGGAGTGAGGAGGAATATTTTGGAGGCTCGTGGGGGATGGAGGAGCAGTGAAGGAAATCGTGGATGCAGTGAGAAATTGGCTAAAAAACAGGTCTGATGAAGGTTGAGTGCAAGGAAGAACGTAGGCAGTTGGATTAGATCAATCAATGGTGATCTACGGTGAATATTGGTTGATGTAGTCGTTTGGGTGAATGGAAAAAGGGTGGGGTGAGGTTAAATGTGGGCCGTTAGATTAGAATAATCAACGGCGGATATCTGCAGATGGAGTCGTCGAGAGAATAGATGAAAAGTAAATGAGGAGGCCGCGATGTAATGTGGGCCGTTAGATTAGAACGAATCAATGGCTATGATTAAACCCGAAATCACATTGCAGAGGGCGGTAAGGCAAAAAACCAGAGTTTTTTTAGCAAATTGTTTTGGTGGTATGTGGTTTTGCCAAAAAAAATGCGATACGATACATTGCTTGACACCTGTCCCTTTAAAAATAGTCGGTTTCGAAAAATTTTCGGGGATTAAACATTGGGCGCAAAAATTTTGCGAAATGCGATATCAACCATTGGATCATCAAATGTGGATCAGACAGTGCGGAATAGATGTGACGGAGGAAGCTGCATGGATGAGAGAAGTGGTGGGGTCCACGTTTATTTTGTCGCGTAGCGGAAAATTTGAGTGGCGGGGTGAAAATTCAATAGAAAAATGGGTTTTGTCCTGTTAAGTCCCGACCGTCCGATCTTTAGGAATGAATGATCAAGATTAAAGGAAGGGTGGAAATATTAGAACGGGGGATGAGATGTTATATGGCATAGGATAGATCCTGGCCATTGGATCTATAGGATGTACGGCTGAGATTGCATCGAAAAAATGTTTCGGAACCTGGTGGATGGAAAGGAGATTGGCGATGCGATTGAATGTTGGCCGTTGGATCGGAAAGGAGATCAATGGTCGGTGTTAATCGGCGGGTGAGATGGTGAATGGATTATGAGCGGAGCGCGATTGAATCTCAGCCGTCAGTTCTTGTGGATTCGACGGTCGAGATTAGATCGGGAGATCGGAGGAGGAGGAAAAATGAAAAAAGAGAAAAGGCTTTTTGCGATTGTGATTAAGTGAGGGCCGTCCGATCTGAGGGATGATCGACGGTCAAGATTTAATCATAGGTCATAATGACAGAGGGCCTATGAGCAGAGCGCGATTGAATCCTAGCTGTTGGTTCTTGTGGATTCAACGGTCCAGATCAGATCGGCGGGAAAAAGGGCTTATCAGATCGGAGTTTTGAAATAAATGTTTAACAAAGAAACTATAAACCCCGATTGCATTTGAGTGATGGGGGCTAGCTCTTGGTTGCAGGATGAGGTCACATGTGGAAAAGGGGCTAGGGCTAAGGCCAAAAGGGGCTTAAGGCCTAAATGCTGAAAAGTGGGTTTTTTAGGCCAAAATGAAGGTTTTTAAGAGGGTTTTGAAGGTTCCATTAGGTACAAAGGAGGGTTTTTAAACCAAATAAAGGGAACTAAAAGGTTTAAAATGGGGGTTTTGATGATTTAGGAGTGAAATGAAGGGGTTTTGGAGGAATTTTGTGAAGAGAATAAGGGTGGCAAATAGGGATTTTGTGGGACTGAAATGGAGCAAATGGAGGCCTTTTTGAAGCAATCTTTTTCACAAAACAACAGGGCTTTTCAATGGAAACAACAGTGAAGATTTCTTCAAGGAACAGAAGACACATGAATGCTTCAAGAATGAAATATTTTCAAGGTAAATGTTTCTCTTGAATACTTAGAAACATATTTAGCCACCTGTTTTCTATGCCAAAATTTTGTAGGTGGCTAATAGTGGCTCCACATGGGGATGACATCTTCTTGAAGGTGTCAAGAATCTCATAAACAATCTTTGGAAGTAGGCCAGATGCTTGGTACTTTGGCCATATTTTTCTTCTTTTGATCATCTATTATAAACATGATGGACATTATATCAGCAACAATACTTCCCCAAACAATCTAACTACCCGTCCTACTGTCCTAACATTTTTTCTCCGAGGTGCATTTAGACTTGCAGACCTTTTACAACAAATTTTTTTTTTTGAAAGAAAAAAATAATCTAATTCTACCTTTATTTCTCCATGAGACCAGATTAAACAGTTGGACTCATAGCTTCTCTACCTAAACTAATATCTGCGAGGATTAAACTATCTGATATATTTTCATTCTCTACATTCTAAAACAAAAATTTAAATACAGACAAACCAAGATTAGACTATCTGGTTTTCTGTGGGTCCATGGCATAAAGACAAGTTGCACATGAACTGAAACTTTGTAGAAATTGAAACAAAATTGTGAAGGCTTGAAATTTTGAAAATTAAAGTACCCTTCCTTCTTCTGTGACTCAGATTTTGAGCTTGTTAGAGCCACCTTTCTTTCTTCATTTCAGCTCTGATTTTGACCCTGTTAGAGCTGCTTTGTTACTTCTTTGCTGATTCAAGTTTTGAGCATGTTAGAACCAGCCTTTTTCTGCACCTTTGGCTCAAATTTTGATCTGATTAGAGCCATTCCTTTTGATGCTTCATAGGTTCAGGATTTGAGCAAGTTTGAACCTTTCCTTTCTCTTTTTTTTGTATATCATTTTCTTTTCTTTCCAAAATCAAAACAGAGCAATGGTATTTCCAATGGAAGTGAAGAACATAAAATGAAACTTAGCAGAAATAATGCTTGAGCATCCTACCATTGACAAGACCCCCAAAAAAAATTCTTGCAGAAAAAAGGCATTTGGACCAATGGCAGACTGAATAATGTAAGGATCTTGCCACAAATTGTAAAATTTTCCATGCTTACCCTTATCTTCTCTCCTAGAGTCCCACTTGAGTACCTTGTCTCCAATCTTGAAATCACAAGCCTTATTTCTCTTATCAAACAGTCTTTTGATGTTCTCTTGCACTTTCTGAGCTCTGTTGTAGACTTCTTCCCTTGTCTGTTGGAGATTTATAGTTTGATTGATCCTCCTCACCATGTTGTCTTCTTCTGACTGTATCTCTTGGACCAATTTTATCACTGGTACTCCCAAGATGGTAGGGAACACTGCATCTGCTCCATAAACAAGCTGTTAGGGATACATTCCTGTGTATTTCTTTGTGGTCAATCTATTTTCCCATAGAGCATGCACCAACTTGTTGTGCCATGATTTTTTGTTATCTTCAAGTAGCTTCTTGATGATGGTCACCAAACATTTATTTGATGATTCTACCAGCCCATTACCTTGAGGATAATAAGTAGTAGAATGACCATGTGCAATCTGATACCTGTGAAAAAAATCAATCATATTTTTGAAACCAAATGCAGCAGTATTATCAGTGATAATTTTCCTAGGGCGGCCAAATCTAGATAGGATATGGTCTTCATGGAATTTTATAATAACAGAGTCTATGGCATTCCTAGAAGGGATGGCTTCTATCCATTTGGTGAAGTAGTCAGTGGCTGTGAGTATCCATCTATGTTGGGTAGATGAAGCAGGATGGATTTCCCCTATGAAATCTAGGTCCCACTATTGAAAAGGAGCTTCAACAGTGATTGGTTGTAAAGGTAGAGGAAGGATTTTTATTTTGCCCTCAAAAATTTGGCACTTGTGGCAGGCAACTATCATCTTGTGGACATCTTGGAATAGGGTGGGCCAGTAATAGCTAGCTTTAAGGATTTTATTGGCAGTGGTTTTCCAGTAGAGATGGCTTCCACACTCTCCTTCATGGAACTCATGTTTAATTCTCTTTGCATCAAATTCAGGCAAACATTTAAGCAATAAACCATTGGCATTTTTCCAATATAAACATTCATTCAAAATGAAATAATTTCTAGCTTTCAACTTCAAAAATCTTGCCTTTATCTTAGATAAATCAGGAGGAGCATCGAGATTTGTAATCACATACAAGATATCAGCATACCAAGGTGAGTTTTGGAACTTCTCTTCAATAGTGGGAGCAGGCAATCCTTCATGTTCATCCAATGCATCTACCATATTTATGTCAAGGGCTTGTCAGTTAGATTTAGCCATCAATTGTGCTAAGCCTTGGCCCTTGATGAGTTTAGTGGGTTTGTTACCCAAATCATACTCTAGTATTACAACAATCCACTTGCCTCTTTTTCCATCCAGATCTTGTGACAAAATGTCTTTAACCACTATATTAGGCACAAAGGCAATAATGTGGGAATGTAAAATATACACTCTGAAATATTTCAAGGCCTTTACCAAAGCATAGGCTTTTTTTTCCATGATATTGTATTTCAGAGGTGCATCTCTTAATGCCTTGCTAAAAAATGCAATTGGCTGCTCTTGTCCTTCTGGATTTTTCTGCAATAGGACAACAGCCACAGTATGTTCTGATGCAAATGAGAATATAAGGAAATCTTTAGTAAAATCTAGGCTGATGAGAACTGGTGCTCGGGTGAGTGCATGTTTTACCAGTTCAAAGGATGTTTTGGCTTCTAGAGTCCATTTAACTCCTACTTCTTTTTTAAGCATATTAGTCATGTTTCTAAGGAGTTCTGCTAAGTTGGGTATAAACCTCCTCAAGAAATTAATTTTCCCAATAAAGGACTGCAATTCCTTGATGTTTCTTGGGTGGCTAATCTGCAATATTCCCTCAACTCTCTTTGGGTCTATTTTAATTCCCTTTTCAGATATAATGTGACCAAAAGGTTTACCTTCTTGGAGACCAAACACTGTCTTTTTGGGATTTAAAGATAGCCCAAACCTCCTGCACTTTTCAAAAACCTTTCTCAAATGTTTAAGGTGCTCTTCATTAGTTTTGGAATAGACTGTAATGTCATCAATATAAATTACAATGAAGTACCTTATTTCTTCAGAGAATGAAATGTCCATGGCTCTTTGAAAGGTGGCACTAGCGTTCATTAATCCAAAAGACATTTTCACATACATGAGAGTGCCCCAAGGAGTGGTGAAGGCTGTTTTAAGTTGATCTTCTGGGAGTAATAAGACCTAGTTATACCCTGAAAAGCCATCTAACAGAGAAATCCTCTTAGACCCAACTACCTTTTGTAGGATGTGTTCCATTTTGGGTAAAGGGTAATTGTCTTTTAGTGAGGCTCCATTTAAGTTTCTAAAGTCAATGCACAGCCTAATTTCTCCTATCTTTTTCCTTACATCCACAAGGTTAGATACCCAATCTGAAAACCTCACAGAGACTATGATTCCAACCTCATACATTTTCTTAATTTCCTTTTCTACCAGAGGCAATTATACAGGGTTGATTATGCGCAGCTTTTGCCTAAAATGTTTCTGGTTTTCTTTCAATGGAATCTTATTCTGGATGATCTCTTTTTCATAAGATTTAAAGTCCTCATAACTCCAAGAAAAATCATCAGCAAACTCTTTAAATAAATCAATGTATTTCTGTTTGATATGTGCTGGCAAGGTTTTAGATAATTTGATCATTTTAGGCTTGTCCTTGCTGCCTATATTGCATTCTTCCACATCAGATTCAGTGGGTTCTATAGTGGGCTTATTTGCAACATCATTAAAATCAAAAAGGTCCTCTAGGGGTGCTAGTCCTCTGGGTATGCTTTTTTCTTTAGACTACACTACCTCTATGTCTTCTTTATCTGTGTTCTTGTATTCTTCAGTTTGATTCTCAAATTATCTGCTCAGCATGTTTATTTCTGCAGTAGGGGATGTTTTATCTTCATCAGGGGGTTCTTCATCCAAACAGTCTTCCTCGGACTTGGAATTTGAATCTGGTAATTCAAACTCATTCCTAGAAAGAAAGAAGTCCTCTATCTATTTGTCACCCTCAAAGACCTGGCAATATTTTTCATTATCTAGTACCGCTGGTCTATGTTTTGTTTGAACAATGAGCTGTTGTCACTAAGTGGTCTTTGATTTGAACTAGCAGCACAAGCTAAACCATTTGCAAGTATGTTTTTTCTTCTAGGGACAAATACAAGCTCATATTCTACAAATTTTTGTAGAATATCCATGGCATCATTCCTATATGCTCTTAATCTGGGATGTTTTGCAGTGTACTCCCCATTTATTTTTTTGATGACTAGTTCTGAGTCTCCATGAATAAATATCCTCTTAGCTCCTAGTTTTTTCAATAGATGTAATCCTAAGAGAAGAGCCTCATATTCTGTTATGTTGTTTGTACATTTGAAATTTATCTTGAAAGCCTGAATCTCAGCATAATTTTTTTTCAGTATTGTGCATCCATACCCCAGCTCTTGCACTTCTTATAGTGCAAGATCCATCAAAACTCATGTTCCATAAGGGGTTGTTTGCATATTTGTTATCAGTTTCCTCCTTACTGTCATCTTGTTTGTTGAGGTTAGCAGGCTAATGTGTAATCTACTCTCTATAGTCTTGTTTCTTATTTTCTAATTCTGCAAACTGTTCCAATGTTTCTCCCTTGTTTTCCTCTGTATCCAGAGCTGCCATTATGTTCAGATTTGTGGCCTTTACTCTACCATTTGGAATTTTATTCTCTAGCTCTTTCTCATATGTAAACTCATCATTGTAAAGGATAAAAGATTCTAGGTCTGTATGGACAGAGTAAAGAGGGGAATTTTCTGGTTTCTCTGGGCTACTTACCATGAATTTCATGTGTGCTTCCCTATATAGTCCTCTATGTTGGCTAAAGACAGGGATAGTGGCATATGTCATGTCCATTTGCATTGTACCTTGTAGCTTGGCACCACATGATCTTGACAGCAACATGCCGTACTTAGGGGGCACATCAGCCACTACAAAATCCATTACCATGCACTTGGCTGGGATTTGGGTTAAATTTACGCATAGATCTTTGATCAGGCCCAAACACTTCACTCTGCTAGAGTCAAAAGAATATAAATCCGTATATGGTCTAGTTATCTCTAGGCCTAATTTTTCCATGATCACTTTGGGCATGAGTTTGTGTGAAGCCCCTGAGTCATGCATATCATTGTGTAGGATTTCTTCATGGATGTTAAGACTGAAATAGAAAGGAGGTACCACTCCTTCCTGAAATTTCCCTTCAATTTTTGGGACAAACAAGAGAGTTGGTTGATCATCATTTAAATTGACAGAGTCATTGTTTTCTCCTAAGTTTAAAGCTTTCAAAATTTGACATTTATATACATCTTGGGTGGCCAACTCAGTGAGAGGGACAAAAATTTTGATTTTGGAAATCTCACTTTCCAGACTGAAAGGAGACTGACTCTTTGAAAGGTTCAATTCTGTTTTGTTGGTCACTGTTTTATTGGCAGAATCAACTTGCTGATTCTCAGTATGTACATGATTTTAAACTATTTTATCAGGATCATTAGCCGAAATGCTAGTGCTACTGGATTCTTGACTTGGTTTATCAGTGGGTTAGGTACTCTTAATCTTTGTTTTACCAGCACTGTCAGCTACTGTTTTGGTATTTTTAGCAGTTTATTTAGGAGTCTTTTTAGGTCTTTTCTTGATAGTGACCTCTGAGGTTTTTGTTTTGGGATTTTCTGGGTCCTTTTTTCTTCTAAGATCATATTGTTCTCGGACCTGCATGATGGAATTCTTGAATCCTAACCTATAGTCTTCAGATTCTAACCCTTCTTCATCCCAATGAGTGTATGAGGTCTAGTTGCCTTCTAAGGAAAAGGTGTGATCTTGGTTATCCAATTCCACCATGTTTATGGTAGTTCCCTCTGACTCTTCTATTATTCCCTCATCCTCGTCAAGGAATTTCTCTTGGAATGGAGGTATGAATTGTTGGTCAGAGTCCCTTTGTCTATTTGGAGGAGTGTTTCTCAGAAAGTTTTGGTTCTGGTTTTGAGTCTGATTTCTATTCTGATTATTGACTTGGAAAACCATTTTTTCCATCATTCTTTATAGCCTATTTATGTTTTTGGCCAGATCATCAACTTTGGAATCAGATGTAGAAGTTGTGGTGTCTTCCCTATCGGTTACCTTCTTTTCAACCCTCATCCTAGCTCTTTTTTCAATTAAGTTTTCTTCTACACTCACAGATCCTTTCCGCATGTCTTCTAATTTGTTTTAGTCTCTCTCCCTTAGCTGATAGGCCATATCAGCATCAAAACCTTCAGGATATTTTACTAAGGCCATGCCTTGGGGAGGTTTCATGTGAGGTGGAAGAGCATTGTAGACACTATTAAATCTTGTGGAGTAATCATGAACACTCTCTTCCTAATTTATTTTAAGATTCTTATACTTTACTAATATTTGGAGAGGGTTACTTTTGATTTCCCATTTGTTTATGAAAGTTCAAGATAAAGAGGGAAGGTCATGGATGCTATTAGGGGTTAAGCCTTTAAACCACTTTTTTAATTCTCCTCCTAAACTTTGAGAAAATATTTTCATCTTAATGGTCTCATCTTCTATTTCCATGTAATCAAAAGCATCTTCCATCCTATCTACATGGTGTTGAGCTGTGGTATATTCTTTACCAATGAAATGAGGAATTTTAGACTGACAGTCATTGGGTAAAGGAGCTAGAGGTTGTGGCAACACTAGGGGAGCATACCATGCTGCCATGATAGTGTTTTGTGGAGGTAAAGGATTGGCTTGAGCAGCAGGTATATGGATGGTAGAAATGTTTGGATCAGCAACAAAATGTTGAGAAGATTTAGGGTGAGAGAGACCCCAGTTATGAATGAAGTGGATATCAGGAGGTGTTGATGGAGGAGTTTCTATGTTCCTAATATGTTGACCACTATGTGGTGGTGAACTTGGAGGCTCAAAGTATGTCTGATCTATATCACTGAAGGACTTAGTTCTTGGTAAGTTACTTGGTAAATATAAGTCAACTTGAGTATCTGATAAAGATGAAAGGTTTTCAGGTGCTGAGTTAGCTCTATGAAAGGGTCTAACAATAGTTGGATCCATAGATATGAAATACTTCCTAAGAATTCTCTCGGGATTTTCAACTACTTCGGGAGGATTTGGATCATGATAAGCTCTGGTATGGATTGTCCTTGAATCTAGTATGTTAAGTTTCAAATCCAAGAAGGGGAAAGCTGGCCATATATGACAATCTTTAAGAGGCAAAATATCCTTAAGCAAAGAAATTTAATCCTCAGAGTTTCCTTTAGTATGGATGATGTTGTAATGAAACTGGTCTCCCAGTGGAGTCTTATGAAAACAGAGATAAACAACAGGCCTATTGATCACCAGTGAATTCTTTTGGTCATTTAGGAACTGAGGAGTCGCCAGGTGGAAGGTTTAAAGTGTTTCAAGAAGATTTAATGTCCACCATAGTGATCAACTATCAGACCACGACTAATTGGTCTTCTTTGAGTTCTTAGAGATGTTTTGAGGAGTGTTTTACTCAAAGGTTCCCCAGCGAAGTCGCCATTATGTTGTGGTTCCTGTGATTTGGCAGATCTGGAAATACCAAATGACAAGACAACATCAAACAACTTTGGGATCTCAGGATCTAGCCCTCCTGGATCCAGAGATGGATCTCTCTATAAAGGTAAAGAAATATATATCTTTAAAGGTCAATTTAAGGTGTTAGGCTAGTTATAGGGCACAAGGGTTGTTTTTTTGTTTGTTTGGTTAGGAAACATGAAAGAATGGTCCAGTGTAAGGTAAAGGAATTAGTAGAGAAGGACTTTGGCAATGGGGAGATAATTCAAAGAAAACACAACTCCATTGGGCAATGGGGTCATAAAAGGGTTTACTTGCAATTCAAATATCCAAGGCTTTCAAAGGTCTAGTCATCTAAAACAGAGGATCTCTCAAGATGATAGTATGGGATGAAACAATAAGGAAATGAAAGGGAATGACAAGGAAAACCTTCCAAGGTGACCACTTCGGAGTAGGTCTAGGGACAGAACATGCCTTATACCTCTATTATCCTAACTCCTAATGAGGCCAACTCTGAAGACAACAATCCAACAGTCCTCTTGACTACTTTCAGACAATAGGGAACATTTAAGTTGGACACAGAGTGAAGTCTAAGATCAGAGAAAGACTTTTAACCCTCTCTGCTTTTGGCATTCAACTCAAAGGGATCTTAGAAAGGCTAATTGTTGGAAAAGGAACTTAGGGGACAGGAATAATCACTAAATCTCCCTACTCTCCTATTCTTTCAGCAAAACCAAACAAGAACATCTAAGAAACAAACTCTAAATTCATACATCAATAAGCATGGAAAGACCAAACTCTATACTGGTTAAATTATGTTGAATTTGTTCTAAGATACACAATTAGAAGAAAACATAAAAATAAGAAAATGAAGTAAGAATTAGGGTACTTGTAGCAGTATATCCTAAGCTAAATTTACTATTTTCTTATCAGAGAAAATGAACATGATGTTAAACAGAGGGAAACAATAACAAAGAAAGAACACATCACCACTGATTTAGATCAGGATCCAATGAACATGCTTCTCATATTAGAAGAGCAAAACCAATCACATACATTCTTTTCCAATAGCTTGATATCATCCAGAAATCATCTCCCAACCTATTTACAACTACTACTCGCAAAACTCTAACTCAGTGAAACAGCTTAAAATCAGTGATTTTCAATATCCAACCAACATTTTCAATGTATTTCTTATGAGTTCTTATAGATGAAAGAGTAATAGTAGTGGTAGATAGAACTTAAATGATTAATTAAAACAGAGGGAGAGGTGTCTATGAATCCCATTCTATCTTAATATCTTTACATTGACTTTTAGTACCCTTTAGATGAAATAGGGGACTTCGACAGATTGATATTAACTCCCTGGGTATGTTCCTTGAAGTACTTTATGGCTATTGGTACTCTGTTTGTACTCTGAGAAAAGAAAGGATGAAGATTTTCCTTTCGAGTCTTCCATGCTTTGTAACTAATGCACTGATAGTTCTAGGAGCTTTCTGTCAGAATAATAACTGTTATGGGCTCGATATGGAATAGGAATTTCCGTGGGAACTTTTCCTTTCTTAAGAAAAGAACATTCTGCTGATATGAAAGCACTGATATAACTTTGATGTGTGTTTTATTCTTCATTAAGCCTCCTTGATCATATTCGGTCTTTGAACTGTATCCTTTGTGTCTGTAACTGTGGATTAGGCCTCTTAGTCTTCAATACCATGCTTTCAACCCTTTAATCTCTTTCTGATACACTTTAAACTTCTGTTGTCCTGTTTAAGTGAATATAAAGGCTATGGAAGGTGCTGGAGGGTTTGAATCAGGGTTAGTGACACTGATATTTCAATAAAATGTGCTTTAAACCCTCCAGGGATGTCTCCTCTGTGATTTTTGGCTCTGGAAATGTCTTTCTGCGCTCTAAAACACCCTGACTGTGACTGCAGTGATAGTATGGCTTATCGCCCTTTGAAAACCTGAAAAACACAATAAACTCATTAAAATAAAACCTGTGGGAGTGAGGAAGAGTGTTACGAAGGCTCGTGGGGGATGGAGGAGCAGTGAAGGAAATCATGGATTCAGTGAAAAATTGGCTAAAAAGAATGGCGGAAAGCGAAAAAACAGGTCTGATGAAGGTTGAGTGCGAGGACGAACGTAGGCCGTTGGATTAGATCAATCAACGGTGATCTACAGTGGAGATTAGTCGATGTAGTCATTTGGGTGAATGGGAAAAGGGTGGGGCAAGGTTAAATGTGGGCCGTTCGATTAGAATAATCGACAGTGGAGATCTGCGGATGGAGTCATCGGGAGAATAGATGAAAAGTAAATGAGGAGGCTGCGATGTAATGTGGACCGTTAGATTAGAACGAATCAATGGCTATGATTAAACCCGAAATCACATTGTAGAGGGCGGTAAGGCGAAAAACCGGAGTGTTTTTCGCAAAATGTTTAGGTGGTATGTGGTTTCGCCAAAGAAAAAATGTGATACGATACATTGCTTGACACCTGTCCCTTTAAAAACCACCGGTTTCAGAAAATTTCCTGGGATTAAACACTGGGCGCAAAACTTTTGCGAAATGCGATATCAGCCTTTGGATCATCAAAGGTGGATTGGACGGTGCAGAATGGATGCGACGGAGGAAGCTTCATGGATGAGAGGAGTGGTGGGGTCCACGTTTATTTTGTCGCGTAGCGGAAAATTTGAGTGGCGGGGTGAAAATTCAATAGAAAAATTGGTTTCGTCTAGTTAAGTCTCGACCGTCCGATCTTTAAGAATGAACGGTCAAGATTAAAGGAAGGGAGGAAATATTAGAATGGGGGATGAGATGTTATATGGCGCGGGATAGATCCTAGCCGTTGGATCTATAGGATGGACGACTGAGATTGCATTGGAAAAATGTTTCGGAACCTGGCGGATGGAAAGGAGATTGGCAATGCGATTGCATGCTAGCTGTTGGATCCGAAAAGAGATCAACAGTCAGGGTTAATCAGCAGGCGCGATGGTGAATGGATTATGAGTGGAGCGCGATTAAATCTCAGCCGTCGGTTCTTGTGGATTCGACAGTCGAGATTAGATCTGGAGATCGGAGGAGGAGGAAAAATGAACAAAGAGAAAAGGCTTTTTGCGATTGCGATTACGCGAGGGCCGTCCGATCTGAGGGATGATCGATAGTCAGGATTTAGTCGAAGGTCGTAATGACAGAGGGCCTATGAGTGGAGTGCGATTGAATCCTGGTCGTTGGTTCTTGTGGATTCAACAGTCTAGATCAGATCGGTGGGAAAAAGGGCTCATCGCATCAAAATTTTGAAATAAACGTTTAACAAAGAAAATATAAACCCTAATTGCGATCATAGGAAATTTTAGGGGCGAATTTTAGCCCATGGGAGAAATTTAAGGGATTTCCAATTTTGAAGGGGAAAATTTTTTAAATTACACCCATTTTCAATAGTGAAAAAATTTAGCCCAAAAAATATTTAATAAATAAATTATTATTATATTTTAGCCATAAAAAATTAGGGCGGATAAACCTTTCCAAGCCCGATTCGCCTGGTTTGTTTGGAAAATTTTATTCAGATCGCCCGATTTCTAGAAATGGGAATGGTTATGTTGGACTGGTTTCGCCCTCTCAATTCCTTGAAAATCAAGCCCAATCTCGAATTCGCCCTGTATTTCAAGGCGCACGGATTGGAAGTTTGTTCTTCATTTGTGCTGCATTTCAGGGTAGAACAAGGGTTTTCAAAATCTAGGGCTCTTTGCACTAGGGTTTTCAAAGTCTAGTTTATCATTTGTCGGCCTTACCGGTCCAACTAGTTTATCATTTTTCAAGATCCCCATATCTTGGCAATCAGATTTGATCTCTAATTCTTCATCATGTTATTGTTGCTTCGGTTGCAACACTTATCCAAGATGCCCACGTTTGTAGTGTATATGGGAAAGGAGGAGAACCACTGGAATTCTCA
Organism: Pinus albicaulis; assembly: GCA_034641835.2. Taxonomy (NCBI): domain Eukaryota; kingdom Viridiplantae; phylum Streptophyta; class Pinopsida; order Pinales; family Pinaceae; genus Pinus; species Pinus albicaulis. The sequence goes on from CM076573.1 coordinate 166,058,809, forward strand.
CTAGGAAAATTCTACCAAATATGGTTCTAGCAATCGTCGTTATGGCCAGTTCAGTAGCCCGATGCCAGTATCTGATCAGCAGATCCAGCAAGCAATGAAAATTATCATAACATTGTCAAATTGTGTGGTTGTTATGTGAATCGTGACCAGATCTGTGTTGTTGCTAATGGCCTTTGTTGCTTGTCCCTTCTTTTATGTAGTCGTTACCCACAGTCCAACCTACGAATGTCCCAATGATCTGATAGGTTTTGGAGTTAAATGTGAGGCCCAATGACACTTTTGATCTACAGGAACAATGGGCAACATAAAAAGTCCAAAATTTGTGCATTGTTTTTCAGGATGTTGTTGCAGAAGGCATGTTGAAGACAGGGGATAAAGATCTGCACATTGCAATATCCGAGGAAAGAGGCATTCCTGGTGTACCAGATTCCATTGGATCTAGATTTGATATTATTTTTAAACAATATTTTAACAAACATGGACATGGATTTCCTGATAACTCATTTGATTTTGAATTCAGTGTTCTGTTCACCACTAGAGAAAATGGCAGGAATTGGGAAAAGGTCCTTCCAACATAGACTTGATGAAGTGTAGTTGGCAAAAAGATTTGATAATTTAGCCACTAGTCTCAAACCCAATGTTGCAGCTTTAATCTGACGCTGTTTCTTCCCAATTTTGAGGTCACGGTTTATATGCTTAAGGTTTAGTATAATCTTCTGCCTTTCTAAAATAAAAAATTTTAAAGTAAAATCTGCAGAGGCCTTTGTGAGTTCAATTTTATCCTTTTCTAGGCTGTGGTCCAGTAAAGAAATTTAGATTTCTATTCTAGATTTCATGGTCTTCACAATCTTATCAAATTATTTAATCAAAATCTGTACTTCTCTTATATGCAGGGCGATTCAGAGTCTTGATAATTATCCGAGGGTTGTAGTGTGATGAGTAGAAACCAGACATTAGGTTTTCTATTTTGAATAATCACAAAATGAAATAGTAGTTTGTATTTATGTTTATTAGATGCAGATGATATAAGCATGTTTTTTTCTTGAAAGAGGGAAATTCTTGCTGAGAATTATGTCACACTATTTATTGTTATCATGAGTTTTGGAATATCCTGGAGATGATCTCTTCTGCTAAGTTTAAAATATCAAAGAAAAAACCATCTTCATTCTACTGCACAAACTCTGAATTTTCTCGATCATTTCTGCAGGTTCTCAGGAATGCTGCAGGTTCTCAACTTTTGAATCATCTTTTAATGTACAGAGAGAAGGAAGGTGCACTCTACATCCCAGGTAAATGATATGTGTCATTTCCATTTGTCTATATGAAATTTTTATTAAATTTTTTATCATTTGTTAATTTACAGAGAGAAGGAAGGTGGACTCTACAATCGAGGTGAATGAGATTCCCTCTATCAGCTAACTAATTTTGGAGTCTACAAGAAACTACCAGCTAACTGTGAGTAATTATCACATTCCAACCCATTACATAACATATTGTTGCAATGGGGTCTACTAGGAGGATGATGAATTCATGATATGTTAGATGGGAGTATATTTTTCTAGGAACTATCGCAAATTCCATGGTAGATCTTTTATTTTTTTCAATTCTACATGTTTGCTATACTGTATACTGAATACTTGTATCTCGAATGTTGATAATCCAGATCATACAATAGAGCAGGCATAGATTGGACCTTTATATTTGAGTTGATATAATGTATAAAGATCTGTGGGGTATGTTCCCTGCCGATATGCTGGTTAAGATATTCCCAGAAGTTAATGTGTGAAACAGATATATTAGAACTAGTGCCATTTTCTGTTTGGGAATTGCATGGGCTTGTGAGTATCTACATGATATAGCTGAGAATGCAAAGTGCAAATATGAAGAACATTTGTAGTTTGTAAGATTAACCTGGAGGTTACTTGTATATTGCCTAGGTTGCCTATGTTTACAAGTAACTAGTCATCGTGTCATGATGTGAATACCCTTAAGATCCTGCACGATGTGGATTGAATGCAATTGGGGAAATGGTGACTTTAATTTAGCCCAAATTTTTCGACATTGTACTTTTTTCATGTCAAGATCAACCTACTTCTTATTTCTTGTCTTTGCCAAAAATCCGTTTTTATAAAAATTTGAGAATATTTTAAGTTTTTAATAAACAAATAGCACGAGGATTGTTCTCAATATATATTTTATTTTGCAGGAAATGTTTAGAGAGTTGGGAAAGTTTTGTGACACCATTGGGTGGTTAGATTTCTTCACAACCCAGTATATTTGACTGACAGACACTTCCTGATTATGTTAAGATGGGTGCTCAGAATTTCAAAAGGTCAAAAGTAAATGTTTACCAAAATACTACTTAAAGATCATATTTAGTGTTGATCTATATGGAAAACTGTAAAAGAGAAGAGGGGGAGGGGATTCTCTGTAACCCTGTCTTGGCTTATGAAGGAATCTTGCTACACCATCCATTTGTGGGTAGCAATTTTATGTTAACTTTCCTTTGGCATTGATACTGAAAGAAATGTTAACACACAGAGTTGAGGTGAGTGGCCTGAGTATAGAGACAATTTACAGCATTTAATGACAAACTTCTGGGTTGTTTTCCTTTAGTAACTAACATATTTTTGATTTAAAATTTGCATGCAGCATGTTTATCTAATCTAGCGAATGTGACTCTATTCGGATTTAATGGACATATGAGAGGGATCAAATTAATATTTCTACAAGCTATGCTTAAAAACATTAATATTGTTTATGTACAGAGAACTACGATCTCCAGAACTCTCACAACAAAAAATTACTTTCACAAATACAATTTTATTAGATATTTGATAGTTAAACTGTCATGGCATAATAATTCTCTTCTTCTTGCATTCACGAAATAACGAAATAGAAACTATGTGATTGCCAAATGAATTTTTCATTGTAATTCTTGTTCCTTCAGATAGTCCTTTTATACAAAACTATAGCCATTGGTAAATAATTCGATATTTGTAGATATTATAGTGTATGTCGATATATAACTATAACCATTTTGGCTTTGCATATTCCTATCTTGAATGAATCTTGCTATAATCTTTCCATTCTAGCATTTATAAGTAGTTATACAAACATGCCAACCTTATGTGATAAAAAGGATTGGGTTTCCTTTATGGTCTTGGATCATTGTTGGAATTTTTGGTGGTAGGATTAATGTTCTATAATGCTAAATGTTTTGTACGATTGGAGATAAGCATGTTTGCTTTGCAGCAAGATGTGAATAGTGTCAAGATGAGATGAACATGTTTGCTTTGCAGCATGATGTGAATAGTGTCAAGATGTGCATAGTGTTGATAGTGTGAAATGTTGTAGAGAGTTTGGGGCTTTCTCTCTTAATTAGTTTATTAATGGCCTGATGTGAATAGTGTCAAGATGTGCATAGTGTTAATAGTGTGAAATGTTGTAGAGAGTTCAGGGCTTTCTCTCTTGATTAGTTTATTAATGGCCAGCAAAGCTAAGGGGCCATGTGTTATGAATGCCACAACAACTGTTGCACACTATAGTTTTGGGGCACAAATATTGGCATGTACAACCATATTTTTCTACCTTTTGATCAATCAATTACTTCCCTCATTTGTCTTCATATCTAATATATCTAGATCAAAGCATTCTAGGTAAAATGGTTAAATTTTCTTGCTCTATCTTCTCTGAATGTTTTAAAGGAAGTCAACCTCACTTAACCCACACTTAACCCACAAAAATTTTCTTGCTCTATATTCTCTGAATGTTTTAAAGGAAGTCAGCCTCACTTAACCCACATTTAACCCACAAATAAGGATTCAACAACGATAATGTCGATCTTATTGGCACGTAAAATGGGGGATCACCAATTAACCCATAAAAAAGGATTCAACAATGATAATGTTGATCTTATTCCCACATGTAAAATGTGGGATCACCACTTAACCCACAAATAAGGATTCAACAACGATAATTTCAATATTGGCATGTAAAATGTGGGAACATAAAGGTGATTTACATCATGCAACCATCTTTGTCTTTGATCAATCTATTATTTCCCACATGTAAAATGTGGGATCACCACTTCACCCACAAATAAGGATTCAACAACGATAATTTCGATCTTGGCATGTAAAATGTGGGAACATAAAGGTGATTTACATCATGCAACCATATTTGTCTTTGATCAATCTATTTCTTCCCTCATTTTTCTTCATATATAATATATCTAGATCAAAGCATTCCAGGTAAAATGGTTAAATTTTCTTGCTCTATCTTCTCTGAATGTTTTAAAGGAATTCAACCTCACTTAACCCACACTTAACACAAAAAATTTCTTGCTCCATCTTCTCTGAATGTTTTAAAGGAAGTCAGCCTCACTTAACCCACATTTAACCCACAAATAAGGATTCAACAATGATAATGTCGATCTTATTGGCATGTAAAATGTGGGATCACCACTTAACCCATAAATAAGGATTCAAGAATGATAATGTCGATATTATTCCCACATGTAAAATGTGGGATCACCACTTAACCCACAAATAAGGATTCAACAACGATAATGTCGATCTTGGCATGTAAAATGTGGGAACATAAAGGTGATTTACATCATGCAACCATCTTTGTTGATTTACATCAAAGCATTCTAGGTAAAATGGTTAAATTTTCTTGCTCTATCTTCTCTGAATGTTTTAAAGGAAGTCAACCTCACTTAACCCAAACTTAACTCACAAAAATTTTCTTGCTCCATCTTCTCTGAATGTTTTAAAGGAAGTCAGCCTCACTTAACCCACATTTAACCCAAAAATAAGGATTCAACAACGATAATTTCAATCTTATTGGCATGTAAAATGTGGGATCACCACTTAACCCATAAATAAGGATTCAACAACGATAATGTCGATCTTATTCCCACATGTAAAATGTGGGATCACCACTTAACCCACAAATAAGGATTCAACAATGATAATGCCAATCTTGGCATGTAAAATGTGGGAACATAAAGGTGATTTACATCATGCAACCATCTTTGTCTTTGATCAATTTATTACTTCCCACATGTAAAATGTGGGATCACCACTTCACCCACAAATAAGGTTTGTCTTTGATCAATCTATTACTTCCCACATGTAAAATGTGGGATCACCACTTAACCCACAAATAAGGATTCAACAACGATAATGTCGATCTTGGCATGTAAAATGTGGGAACATAAAGATGATTTACATCATGCAACCATATTTGTCTTTGATCAATCTATTACTTCCCTCATTTGTCTTCATATCTAATATATCTAGATCAAAGTATTCTAAATAAAATGGTCAAATTTTCTTGCTCTATCTTCTCTAAATGTTTTAAAGGAAGACAATCTCACTTAACCCGAACCCATAAATAAGGATTCAACAACAATAATGTCGATATTGGCATGTAAAATGTGGGAACATAAAGGTGATTTACATCATGCAACCATATTCTTGCTCTATCTTCTCTAAATGTTTTAAAGGAAGACAATATCACTTAACCCTAACCCACAAATAAGGATTCAACAACGATAATGTCGATCTTGGCATGTAAAATGTGGGAACATAAAGGTGATTTACATCATGCAACCATATTTGTCTTTGATCAATCTATTACTTCCCTCATTTGTCTTCATATCTAATATATCTAGATCAAAGCATTCTAAATAAAATGGTCAAAGTTTCTTGCTCTATCTTCTCTAAATGTTTTAAAGGAAGACAATTATTAGATATGGTTTAGTCTGTAAGACCTATATTGTTCTATACCCAATTTTAATGGGAAGTCTACATCACTAGTTCTATACCCAATTTTAACTCTTTATGGCTACCATTGGTCCAAAATTCATAAGCATTCAGCATGGATGATGTCTAATATGTGCCCAGTTATATTTGAATCTTGAGCTTAAAATACAAAGAAAAGAGAAAATCATCTCCTTAGTAGTCAACCGTAGAGATGTCCAGCTGCAATTAGATTCGAATTCGGCCACTAGAATGTCTCTGTTTCAATTTGTAGTTTTTCCTAGGTTCCTGTATCTTACGGGTTTTATTTGAAACTCTCCTATTTCTTCAATCCTTGCTCTTATAATTTTCCATCATGTGTTGTAGAGACCATATTGTTATTCTTCTCTCAGCTATAGAATCCTTTCATGTGGGGTGATTTGGACAGTGCCTCTGGCCACCTGTACTGCAATGATAAAAAATCTTAAGTGGCCAAGGCAAACCTCCAAAGCCACAGTTAGAACGTAGGTTCCTGATATATATGGGTTACATTTGATCCCGGAGCTTTGCTAGTTCAAACCCAACTCCAAAGGTCAAACACCTTTCCTCATTATCATCCCCTTTTATGGTCCTGGCTAGATCTTCACAGATTGTAACTCTCTTGTTGGCTTGCAATGAGTTGATTAAATCTATTTTACTACTTTGTCAAATTTATCTTTATATAAGGAAAATATAGGTTCGGAAAATCTCATGCTTTAGACCTTTTCATCAATGGTAGATAATTTATACTCTGTATCATGTGTATCATGTGTGAATTTGTGAAAGCATTAGACCTAAGATGTATTTTTTTTTGGTACGAGAAACATGTGTGACACTGGCATACCCAAGAGATCATGTAATAAATCGAGCATAGGTGATACAATTTTCACATTAAAGTGCCTTTTCTAAATAATTTGTAATAATGGCCAGGAAGAAAATAGGCAAAGACCCAAGGAGAATGCCCCTGGTTCTTGGAAGCTGGATCTGTTTCAAGATGAGAAACATGTGTGACAATGGCATACCCAATAGAGTATGTAGTCAAACGAGCATGGGTGATAAAAAATTTACATTAAAATACTTTTTCTCAATAACCTGCCATAATGGCCAGGAAAGAAATTGACAAAACCCCAAGAGCATGTCCCTGGTTGTTGGAATGTAAAATATTGGTCATGCCCTTCATGCCCATGTAACATCAGGTGGCATAAATTATGTGACTTGACATGCTATGATTTAACCATAGTTATTTAGGAAAACCACTTTGAAATCATATTCAAATGGAAGCTATACTGGTTTAGCAACATATGAATCATTAAACCTAGGAAAAAAGTGAATAATGTAAAATAGTTTTCTCAGTTATCCGAAGACATTTTTATTTCATGGTCTGATAGAACATCTAGCTCAAGAGAACTGAAATTCATCCATTCACTTGTATGGATGCCCACAGGAACAACAACAATTCATAAATAATACTTACTCATCAAGGAACTCACAATCAATAATTATAGAAGGGTCATGATAGAAGTCTTGTTAGTTTTGAGATGAGAAAACTAGTTTCTTGTGTATGTTGACTTTGGAAATTTGAATGGTCAAGACTCGTGTTAAAGAAGATTCCTTCTTACTCTTATTTTTTCTCTGAATAGGTGCATTTTCGGGTTTTTCTTGATCATATACTCACGGAATATTTTCATAAGATGAGCATGTGAGTAGTCAGAAAATATACAATGTGTTGTTTTCTTTGCTGTTCTGGTGCAGAAGAAGAAAGCTTTGTCCCACCTGATAACCATTATCAAAATCAAGGGGCTCATAACACATATGGTAAGATGATAGTTTCATTGGATATCATTGAGCAATACATTCATTGATAGGATGTTTAGCAATACATCATCATCAGAATCATATGAGGTCCAGCCTGTTTTAACTTTTTGGACATTGCTAAAAATGTATGTGGGAAAATAGTTGTTAATAGGCATGAGAGTAAGTTGAAATCATTAAGTCCTCATGATGGTTATCTTGTCATTTTACTTGCAGATAATTTTACTGTAGTCATAAATTCACAGAAGGAATTGTTTCTTGCATATAACAAATACATCTATAGTTTTGTATGATTCAAGAAATTGGTATCCACTTTTTGGTACACTGCCCTTTAGCATGGATAACAATGACTGTGAAATGACTTAGAGTCCCATTTGTTGTAGTATGGTCATTTCTCAGTTAAACAGATGTGTACTCATTCTTTTAGCATGCTTGCTGGTTTTAAATTTTAAGCATGTATCTTTTTTGATATATAGTGGTCTCCACTTGACACAACTAAAATTTAATTGAAACCTAGAAATTGAGTGTAAGTTTGCTTTCCATTGCTACCATATGGTGGGTTTCATTTCTTTTGTACTGCAAATTGACACATTTACACCACAACGCTTCTTGTGGTAATCCATATGCAAGCAGCGGGGTTGCTTAAAGTTGCGCAATTCTGTCAGTAGATTTTTCATTTTTAATTAAATTTGGTCTCGGTCCTCTAACTCACACCACACACATATATAAAATATTTTATTCATATTATTATGTCGACTTCTTATCTATATATTTTTTATTTTTATTTTTGTTTTGAAATATTATTTGACACATACATAACACATCTACCTCTATACTAGGTTGTTGAGTGTGCCTTTTAGGGCAATAAAGTTTTTTGTTTGCTGCAATATTGCGTGTATTTCTGCAATTTACTTTTTCTTCACATCTCTGCTATTTCATGTTAAATTCTGGGATTTAATGGTTTTTCCACCAGATTTCTTTAAATTCAGATCGTTGAATTTCAAATAAATAAATGGACAAAGTATTAGTGCCTATCAGTGCTACTTATATGCCCAGGATGATAGACAAAATAAGTTGGTTTGTATGTAAAGAGCAAATAACCCTTTCAATTAGATGTTAGAGATTGGATTTGTGCTAACAGTCTGTAATTTTTTGGAGAAAAGCTAAATAATATTTATGACACTTCCAGGAAGGATAGTGTAATTCTGGCCAGTTCATTTAAATATAAGTGCAGGATGAGATGCTTTTTATTTGGTAGGAGAATGGAGATAGGCAGATGTGATTTCCATCCAGTTGGTGAGAAAGCCATGTTTTCGAGTTGCCTGGTTTTGAAAAGCCTCAGACTTCTATAAATATGTGGAATTAAGGGCATAATAAGAGGACCTCTGTATGAAAGGAGCAGGATAAATCTCATCTACTGCACCACTAAACATGCATAGATTTAAGCCATGTGGATACAGCCAACCATGATAGAGCTGTATGCTGGCATGTACCAGCACTATAACACCAACATAACAGTATGAACAACATGAGCATATAATGCTGGTGTTCTAGCCTAACCAATGCGTGATAACCTAGAAGGTAAACCCTGTAGGTGTATGGCATACGGGCTAGCATAAAAACTTGCAGCTTGGAGGGCAACAGGGACAAGATCTATCCTTGGGTTATACTTCTATGTTGTATCCCCTTAAAACAATCTCCTTTTGTTTAATATTTTCTTCTACTCATATCACCTAAGAAAAGAATGTAAAATACCACTTTTAGATACGTTTAATTCTCAGCATGTTTCATAAGTCACTATGGGAACTTACTACAACCAAAATTCTTACCATATCTCCTGGGATGAATGTCCTTTCTTGCCAGCGCACCAAGAGGACTCTTTCCATTCAAAATACATGTCATTTGGTATAGTGAAATTGTGAATGGGTGTGGGTACTTGAGCTATTTCTTTCCAAAGAGAACATGAGTGCCCTTCCTATATGCTTATGTCATTGGTGATTATCCGGCATTAAGAGTGAGATATGTCGCACAATGATTATCCCAACGAAGGTTGCCAATCCATTCTACAAGATTACCATTTTTAATTTAAAATAGGTTTCATTCTCATTACCAGTGGTTTTTTAATGAAGAGCAAGAGAAATCATGGGGTTATTTAAATCAAAGGAATAGATCAACTAAAGAGGTATAAAAACCCTCCATGCAAAATAAATAAAAATATGAGGTACAGAATTCACACATAGGATAGAAGACAGCTTCTTTGAACAACCAAAAAGACAAGCTCATCTTTGACAGTGGTCTTCTGCAGTTTATTTAGCTCCCATTCAGTGACAGGAGCTCAAGCCACTATGAGTGTACAGTATGGAAAGCTATTCTGGACAAGATAGTTATGTAAAAATGTCTAGCATTTTTATTTTCCGTGAATGATCAACGAGGTTAGCAAGTTGTAATTATTTAACTTATGATTATCCTCATTAATATTCTCCTTGATTAGTACATGGTTATATTACCCAACTAAAATCTGGCAGGGTTGTCAAATTGTACTCTTAACAGACTCTGAGTTACTGATTTTGAAGAATCATTTTGAAGGAAAAGTGATAGATGGGGAATCTTCTAATGGTTTGACATATTCAATATTGGTTTTCTGCCTCTTAGTAATTTCTTGTTTCTTCCTCCTTTAACTTAAAGCTGACTGTTGGCCCAACTTGAGCAGGACCAAGGTGTTGAACTCGTACAAGAGCTGTTTTTGACATTATTTTTGATTGTGGTAATCAAAATGTATTTCTTCCCATCATTGAGTACACTGGTCGTTCTCTTACGTATGTTGGAGGAATAGTATATCTCTAACACAGACTACTTTATGGTAAAGCCAGTGCCATTGATGTATAAAATAGCATTGGTGAATCACATTGATGGTCTTTATCTCTTAAGGTTATCCATTGTTTTTGTGCGTGTATTTGTAGTGGTCCTCTGTCCAGGCATCCTGTGGATGTGCAGTGCTTCTTATTTTATTAGTGTTATTTACTTTTACTTCCCTAGAGAAAACTGGTTGCAATTTCGGTTGTTTAGTTTGTGGGGTTCACCATGTAGATGTGAATGGTATACATGATACTTAGTCCTGAGTTTCACTTTTTGCAGATTTTAGGTATAGTTGAGGTAAATTTATTGTTTTACATATCGTTTTTGACATCTGAAAGTGCAATATGCATCTGTGGTGTTGTGAATGGTTGTATCTGATAGAGCATGACGTGCAGTCTCCTATTTACATGCATGTGCAAGCACATGGAAAGGTTGCTTATTTTGTCAATCAGAGTAAAAGGAAAGAAGTTATTGTCCATCATTGGCCCCTGGAGGTTACGAGAGCTCGTGTAGGTAAAATCTAGTTTCCCCCAAGGATATCCAACTTGGTCCATTCAGTCAGCCATTTCCTAGAGGACATTCCCGGGATCTGTATTAGTACCTTCATGATAGTTGACAACAAACAGTGCTAGCTCCTCTTCTACTTATAATCCAGAGAAGTGTCCTTCTTGCATAGAGCAGTACTGATTCCTATTTATTTTCTAGGGCTTACCACTTGTGTTTACCTCTCTGTGCTTTTTATCTTTATTTGTACTTCTGTTTGTTCCTTGGAGTTGTTTTCAACATTCTCTTTTTGAATTGTACTTTCTAATTCCATCAACCTATTTTGGTTATTTTTGGACATTAATAAAATTTTAGTTTGTTTTATTACTCCTATCAATAATTAGCACTAATAATTTGCACAAATTAATTTGTTTAACTTCCATTACGGTCCCTGATTTGTATATTTAGATCTATATTACATTAGACTTTGTAGCATAAAGTCAGTTCTAGAGTGGATAAAGTAATATATGCTTCCCCACTTGTAATTTTTCCCAATACGAGTTCCAAAATTTTAACAACCCCATCTCTTTAAAAAATGTATTGCAGCCTTTTTGAGTGGCATGCTCCTTATGAATATAATAAGTTAGTCAAATAATTAATATTTCTTGGCTTGGAAATGAACTTAAACTTTGATTTGCTTAAGTTTCCTATAACCAAAAAAATATATATTTTCTACTTCTAGCTCTATATAAACAAGATAACTACGAGTAATCACAAGTTCTCAAATGATGCCTTGGTTTTGACAGTTTTCAAGCCCAAAATTATACTATAACATACATAATATAGCTAATAATTTTGAGATAAATTATGAGTGAATAGTTGGAAGAGATCACTTATTTTTTTGCAAGTGTATTTCAAGTTTTAATGCTGAATATGATGGAGTTTCCATTAAAACACCTTTCAAAATTTTCTTTCCAAGCTGCTAAAAATGAAAAAAGTACTCATTGACTGAGCATTTCCATAGCCTTGTCACCGCATGATGAATCCTGATACTAATATTGTACAACAGCTTGCAGACAAGTTTGTTATTCCCTCCAATCATTCAACGTTTCCTCAAAATCATGTCCAATACTCAAAAGTTGATAAACAAACCAACCATTCTTCCAAAACATTTCGTATTGCCTCCAACTTTATCACCTACATCACCTTTATCTCGCATGGAAGATGTATCCCTGCTCCTTGGCATTACTTTGCACCTCTCGGTGCAAATGCTAGTATTACTTGATTTTCCATGCTTATGTGGAACATGGTTGAGAGAAGGAACTATAACAAAAATGGATTTGCATGAAAGATTTATAATTTTTTCAAACGTGAAATTTGTGATTCGTTACTAAGTTTCTTAATTATTTTATAAATCATTACATGTCAAACCAACTTTACTCCTTGACTGGCATTGCATTCAATGTTGTGCACAAGTATGATTTAAATGTATCAATCAAAAGTATGATTTTATCTATATTTGATAATGCAAGTTGAATACATCATACAATACATAGGAGTGCTATGGCTATGAAGTTCAATATGAAATAATCTATTGATTGCTACTATTAATATTATATAAGGGGTGCTCCTCCAATGGCCATTTATTAGCTATGTGAAGAAGGCTTTTTCGAATTTGTATTTACTATAAGATTATGTATAGCTGAGTTGCAGACAACTAAATAGAATTTGGTAGGAATTTTGGAGTATGGGTAATTCATAATGATCTTGTATTCTCTTCATTGATGACTTTTCAATGTGTGAGTTTTGACCTAAGCCATTGCATTATCAATGTGTCAAGGCTCAAAACTAGACCTATATGTCAACTACTTATGATCTTTCCTAGGAACATGAATCCTAATTTTTGTAGGTTTAGAATTTATCACAAGTCTGCTCTATTGTGGTTGAATTTGTGGAGGTTATCTCAATATTTATTTCAGGTACCATGGATCTAAATTTCTTATGAACTTTCAACACTATAACAAACTTTGGTGCAAATTGTTGATCAATTCTCACTTGGTTAGGGTTATAGATGTTAATGAAAATTTTATGTGCATGCATGAGAGTTGGGTGCAAATGCACAATGTTGTGTAGAATTAGTGTGATAAATATGGAATAGTGCAAATCATAGTTTTGAAGATTAGTCTAAGTTGAATCGTACCTAATCAAATCAATCAAGTTGATTTTTGGTTGAATGGTTAATTGTTGGTTCAATGGATAGAAGATCTTGCAGGCCCAAATACCAAAGGGAAAAATGCAGTCCATCATGGGGTTCTCTTTGTAATTCTCCACCACTGCTACCTTACATGCTTCCTCAAACTCCTCTCCAACCTCAATATCAGTGCTAGTAGTAGCATGAGCAACAACACTACACTTAGCAGAACTAGAAGAACATGTTTTCAAAACTGCACGAGAACTACTTCCCTCACGAATCACTGTGTGCCATACTTGGTCTCGGTGGTTCACTACCTTCAACTCCTGGTTCAAATACCATATCTTCATTGGAACCAACACCCCGAACTCCACTAGACAACGATTCACCATTTTGTACTAGTGATTCGCCATTTGTACTGGTGATTCGCCATTTGTACTGGTGATTCGCCATGATTTTACAAGATAATATAATCTCGTGAGATATTTTCCAAAAAAATTATATATACATATTATATTATTAATAAAATCTCCTTCCATTTTTCCTATGTATCATGGGGATTCGCCCAATTATTATACATGTAAATTTAGGGGGGTTCTTAAAATTTTCCCTGATTGCGATTGAGCGATGGGGGCTAGCTCCTGGTTGCGGGATGAGATCACATGTGGAAAAGGGGCTAGGGCTAAGGCCAAAAGGGGCTTAAGGCCTAAATGCTGAAAAGTGGGTTTTTTAGGCCAAAATGAAGGTTTTTAAGAGGGTTTTGAGGGTTCCGATAGGTACAAAGGAGGGTTTTTAAACCAAATAAAGGGAAATAAAAGGTTTAAAAAGGGGGTTTTGATGATTTAGGAGTGAAATGAAGGGGTTTTGGAGGAATTTTGTGAAGGGAATAAGGGTGGAAAATAGGGATTTTGTGGGACTGAAATGGAGCAAATGGAGGCCTTTTTGAAGCAATATTTTTCACAAAACAACAGGGCTTTTCAATGGAAACAACAGTGAAGATTTATTCAAGGAACATAAGACACATGAAGGCTTCAAGAATGAAATATTTTCAAGGGAAATGTTTCTCTTGAAGACTTAGAAACATATTTAGCCACCTGTTTGCTATGCCAAAATTTTATAGGTGGCTAACACCCTCTACCCCAACGGGGCCATCCCCTTCACCTATTCTTAAGCCCCTTCCCCCAAGAAAACACTACCTCCACCCCTTCATTTCTTCACCCCGCTTCATCCCACCCCAAGTCATCTCTACCATTGATCAACCTTGATCCAATGGTTATCATCACACCACCCTTCATCCCATATCCTGATCAGAACCGTGCTACCAGAAAAAAGAGCACACACCACCACACTTGGTCCCAACTTTCACTCACATCCCGAGCTCCAATCATCATCCACCACCTATCCACCGGGTCCCCTACGCTAACCTGCACCCACTCCTCGGGCTCCATCCGCACCGTAGATCTTATTACCCGAGATCTAATGGTTTAAAACCATATCGCGTAGGATTTTTGTGTCGGGTTTTAACAGCCCTAGTCCACGCAAAATAGGCGGTTTAGCCCTGCCACGTGGTGGGCGCTGAATGGAATCGCGTTCGGTTAGACCAAAACCATAAACCGCTGATAACCCGCGCAATAAACCCCAGTGATTTTCCCAAAAATTATTTTCTCTTTGCGTGCCAAAATTCAAAGTTTTGTGCCCCCATTAAATTTTCTTCATGACTTCGCCCCCAAAATCATTCCCCTATGCCTCCATTCCTCTGCAAATCGCCCCGAAAACCCTAAAAAAACCCACCAAAAGCAGTTTAAATCCTATCTCACAAGTTTTAAGTTAATTATTTGTTTGTTTTTGCAGTTTTAATGGCGAAAGATGCCTAGAGAGGCCTTTCAAATGATGAATACTCTCTGGATGATGATCCAAGAGGTAAAAACATATCAAAAGTGCCGAGGATTTACATAAAAGGATTAACTCATTGATGTATCATGGTCATCGATGGGTTATAAACCATTCTACCATAAAGAAACTGTGCCTGCACATAAAAATAGATACAGTCAGAGAAGAAATGAAGAACAAGAAGATTAGGGGGCTAATTATAGATCAAGGAGATAAAGAGAGAATTAGCCCTTGAAGTAGTGTTTAAAGATAAAGGAATAAAGCAGTTATGGAGCAAAAACAAAGATAAAGGTAGAAAGACACAATATTAGAGAAAAATCAAGGTTAAAGACCTAATACCAAGGTTTTATGAATAAAACAAAGGCATATTAGCCCAGGAAAACCTTCGAATGACCCAGATACAGAGAAATTACTCCTTCAAAGAATAATTTTCGACCTACAAGAATTATTTTCAATAAAGACATCAGACAGTTATTGCACAGTCAGAGATATTTTCAAAGCATCTCAACAGTTATTACAAAGTTATTACTAAGCCTTAAAAGTCAAAAATTTCAACTAAAATAACTCAGAAGTTATTTTCAGAGTAACTCTTTTAGATATTTTTTCCTTGGGCCTTGCATGGTCTAAAAGGTAAAAAATAATTAACTCTATCACAAATAACATTTAAACACCCTAGGTTAGCAACACCTCCTCATTTTACATATAAATATTGCATATGAGCTTCATTTCAAATGTTGGTTACTTGATAGTATTAGACTGATTTCTGCTGCTAGGCTGAACCAAAGAAAGCTCTGAGTTGCAGAGAGTTATTGTACATGGAGTGATGTAACTGGTTTGATCATCAATAATACAAGCATGTTCACAGGATCCTTGAGCTATATCAATGGTGAAGTTTTCCTAATTGTTATTTTTCCTCCTTATGTTTTCATTATGTTCATCTTTCTCTGATAAAGAAACAGAAGTTTTAGATTAGGATTTGTTGTTTCAGCACCCTATTTCTATCTGCATTCTTTATGTTTATGTTTTCTTCTGCAAGGTCTGATTAGAAGATTCTTAATTGCCTTCTAGTTACATCTAGCTTGTTATCTTGGAAATGATTCAATAGAGTGAAACCAAGGAAATTTTGGTGAGCCCATGTTCCTTTGAGTAAGACTTGAGATATTGTTTGTAGGATCTTTCTTTAAAGTACACTTATTAGAGTCTAAACTAGAGAGGTCTATGGTATGCCCTGCCCTTTGGTTTTCCTTGAAATGTTGCTTTGAAGAGCCTTTGAGTGTTGTCAAAAGCAGATTAGATTATTTCTGTTTGATCTTAGACCACTCTTGTGTTATCTTATATGTTTTCTTTGTCTGAAAGTAGTCTATTGATTGCTGTATTGTTGTCTGAAAGGTGCTTATTAAAGGTTTTTCCAATGAGATTTATGGTTTTCCCTGTCCTTTGGCTTGCTCGAAACAATTACCTTAAAAGGATTTTCTTGTCTAATCAGAGCTAGAAGATTCTTAACTGACTATAGCTTTGCTGCCTTCCCAACTTCTTAATGTTTCATATCACAAAATAATCTAAAGAATCCACTTGATATAGCTAGCTTTCCCTATGAAATACCTTACAGATTTGATGACCAATTAAATCCTTTTATGCCTCCATTACCTAATGGATTGATGTTTCTTATAGTCTATTTGTTTCAGTCAAAAAATTCCCTCAATCAATCACATCATTGATCCTTCAATCTATCACTTAATCCAACCAAAAACAAGACAATTCCTTAGAACTTCATAACTAGCCTAATATCTTAAAAAATAGAACACAAAGATATATCAATAAAAACACATTTATAGAGAGATCCCTCTCTGAATCCAGGAAGGCTAGGTCCTAGGATTCCAAAGTGTTTCTAATGTGGCCCCTGCAGTGTTTGTTCTTTCCATTCTTTGACAGTGAGCCAACATAGTGGTGACCATAATGGGGAATATTGAGTAATAAACATTTCAGATTTACTCAAAACTCAGAAAACCTCATCAGTTAAGATGAAACAAGTGCCAGCCAAGAATGGCTCCTGATTGTTGATGGTGGACACCAACTAGTCCTATAAAACAAGTAAAAATCCTCCACCTGGTGACTCCAATGATTTCCATTGACTCCACTGGGAAACTTACCCTATCATCACAACATTAAACAATACCCAGTCAAGAATACTTTGTGAGTTAAGTATCTCTTTTATAGTTTGGTTTGTGTCTTAAGACTCTTATACCTCTAAAAACCTTTCTGACTTGTTTGGGTCCAAATCCTGGCTTCTAGAAGAATTCATACTAGATCCCATCCTGACCCAAATCATCCTAAAATAGTTGAAAATCCTGAAAGCATACTTAGGAAGTCTCCTACACCTAAAAACCCAACTATTGACAGACCAATCCACAGAGCAAGTTCTTTCCCCGAGAACCTTATAAACTTGCAAAATACCCAAGTTGACTTACCTCGCATAAGAAGCTTATCAAGAACCAAGTCATAGAGTGGTATAAACCAAATAAACCTTGAGCTTGTAGACTCACAACAAAGTAGTATTGGGGAAGCCTCCCCTTCCACTCCTCCTGATCTCCATTTCCTCCATAAATTTGGCTTCTCTCATCCAACATCACTTAGCTGGTCTAAGTACTTCAGCTACACTCACCCATACATCCACTTTTCAAGCCACTCCACTTCATCACCTTCCTCCGCTTGTTAATCCCACTTGTTTCCACAAGTTCATATCATGGCAACATGGTATGCTCCCTCAGTCCAAGATTCCATTATATGATGTTAGTAGTTCTACTACAGCTCAAAAACATGTGGATAGAATGAATGACTACTTTGATAGACAAGAAATAGATGATGAAACTGTAAAACTTAGAATGTTTGCTCAGAGTTTAGGGGGAGAAGCAAGACAATGGTTCAAAGGCTTAACCCCTAACAGTATAAATGACCTCCCTGCTTTCCATCAACTATTCCTAAACAAATGGGAAGTCAAGAGAAATCCCCTTCAAATCTTGTCATAATGCAATGACCTCAAAATAAATAATGGAGAGAGTGTCCAAGAATATTGCACTAGATTCAATAGTGTTTACAATGCACTCCCTCCACAAATGAAACCCCCACAAGGCTTGGCCTTAATAAATTTTCCTGAAGGATATGAACCAAAAATGTGTTATCAATTAAGGGAGAGAGAACCCCTCACGTTAGAAGATATGCAAAAAAGAGTAGTAAGTGTAGAAGCTAACCTAAATTCCAGAAGGGATAGATTGAAAGTAGAGAAAAAGGTTACCTACAAATATGAAGTTGAACCCTCCACATCAGACTCCAAAATTGATAGTTTGGTTAGGACCATGGAGATGATGATGGAAGGAATAAACATGAATGAGAGAGCTTACCCTAAAGAAAAGCAAACAACTCCTCAAAACAAAAATCAAAATAAGAACCAAAAATTTAGAAGGAATCCCCCTCAAATTAGACAAAGAGGCCCTGATCAGCAAGTCATACCTCCTTTCCAATAGAATTATGCTGATGAGGATGAGGGAGTGATTGAAGAAACAGAGGGAAATCAGATAAAATTATTGTGAGTGAACAATGAGGATATTGTTTTACTCAATGAAGAAGAACAATGCATATTTACAGCTTATGATGAGGAAAGCCCAGAATCTGAAGACTACAAACAAGGCTTTGAAAATGATATAATGGAAGTGCATAGAAAATATGACCTTAGGAGTAAAAATAATCAAGATATTCCCAAGAATAAAACCTCTGAAATTTCTGCTAGAAACAATTCTGAAAACATTTCTAAAAAGACAGCAAAAAACAACAAAGAAGTGGTTGAAAGTTTTGACAAAAATAAAGGAAAAAACACCCAAATTTATGACAAACATAATGGTGAAAAAAGTGGCACTAGCACCTCATCTAATGCTCCTAATAAAACTGTTTTAACTATTGTCCATAATAAAAACCAGCAAGCTAAATTTGCTGAGAAAACAGTGGCTAAGAAGGATGATCTAAACATTTTAAGAACTCACATACCTTTCATCATAGAGGGTGAAATTTCCAAAATCAAGATCCCTGTCCCTCTTACTGAATTAGTCACCCAAGATGTATATAAAACCCAACTTTTAAGAGCTTTAAACATAAGATAACAAACTGATTCTGTCAATGTGACTGATGACAAACTTGAGCTTATGTTTGGACCAGAAGTAGGAGAAGGAGGTGTCCCTCCATTTTATATCAGTCTAAACATCCATGATAAGATTTTACATAATGACATGCTTAACTTAGGAGCCTCCCACAACCTTATGCCTAAAGTAGTGATGGAAAGACTAGGCCTTGAGATAACCAGACCTTACAAATATTTATACTATTTTGATTTCATTAGAGTTAAATGTCTAGGCCTAATCAAAGATTTATGTGTCAAATTAGCACAAATACCAGCCAAGAGCTTAGTGATGGACATTGTAGTGGCTGATATACCTCCAAAATATGGCATGCTCCTTTCCAGGTCATGGGGTGCTAAACTTCAAGGTACCCTACAGATGGATATGAATTATGCAACCATCCCTGTTTTTAGTCAACCAAGAAGACTATATAGGGAAACACACATGAAATACATGGTTAGTAGTCAAGAAAAACTAGACAAATCCCCCCTTTATTCTATTCACACAGACCTTGACTCATTCATTCTTTACAATGATGAAAATCTTAATCAACAAGGGGAAGTAGATAGCAAATCCGCAATAGGGAAAGAGGGAAGAGAGGAGAAAAGCTAAAACAGTTTGCTAATTCAGAAAATTACAGCAAACACAAGGAAGATCCTAGGAAACAAATCAGTCACCAACATAGTGCTTTCCATGAGGAACAAATAGAAAATCCTCAACACAATGAAAAACTTGAGGAAAAAGATAGAACTGAACATAGTGCATACCATAAAAAGCAACACAGTGGCAGCCAAAATAAACAAGACAAAGAGTACAAAAATGAATTTAATTGCAAATCTGAAATTGAACCTCTTTGGAGTATGGGTTTTGATGGGTCTTGTAGTAAAATTGGTTTAGGAGCAGGCATATGGGTACACAACACAGAGAATAATCATGCTGAGGGCCATTCATATAAACTAAACTTTCAATGCACAAATAACATAGCTGAATATGAGGCTCTCCTCTTAGGACTGCAATTATTGAGAAAATTAGGAGCTAAAAGGATAACTGTTCATGGAGACTCATAGCTGATTATTAAACAAGTGAATGGAGAATATATTGCCAAGCATCCAAGATTACAAGCTTATAGGGATGATGTTGTTGACCTTTTGAAAACATTCACAGAATATGAGCTTAACTTTGTCCCTAGAAACCAAAACATCCTTGCCAATGGTTTAGCATTTGCTGCTAGTACATGTCTAAAACCTTATGAAAGCAAAAAATACACAGTCCAAGTTAAATATAGGCCAAAATTCCCTAATAATATCAAGTATTGGCAAGTGTTTGAAGAAGATAAACAGATAGAGGATTTCCTACAGTGCAGAAATGGGTTTGAAATTCCAAATTCAGACTCAGAGTATGAAGAAGACTGTCCTGCTGAGGAAAAAATATTATAAAGAAGAAACTCCCAACCTTGCTAATATAAAAATTGCTAATATAAATCTGGTAACTAAAGAATATTCACAGAAAACAGAGTTGAGCACTAATTTATAAAAAGAAGACTTTGAAGTGCTGCAAACTCACACTGATAAATTTCCAAAGGGACTGGTGCCTCTAGAATAATTGTTTGACTTCAATGATGTTTCCAAAAATTCTAAAATGGAACCCACTGAAACTGAAGTAGAAGAGTGCAATATAGGCAGTAAACTCAAACCCAAAATGATCAAATTATCCAAAACACTGCTAGCTCATATAAAACTGAAATATCTTGAGCTTTCTAGTGAATTTTCTGATGTATTTGCTTGGATTTATGAGGACTTAAAATCATATGATAAAGATATTATCCAGCGTAAGATACCCCTAAAAAAACCAGAAACATTTTAGACAAAAATTGCACAGAATAAACCTCGTAAAATTACCTTTGGTTGAGAAAGAAATCAAAAAATTGTATGATGTTGGAATCATAGTCCCAGTAAGATACTCAGACTGGGTATCCAATCTTGTATCAGTGAGGAAGAAAAAAATATAAATAAGGCTTTGTATAGACTTTAGAAACTTAAACAAAGCCTCTTTAAAAGACAACTAACCCTTGCCCAAAATGGATCATATCTTACAAAGGGTAGTGGGTTCCAAAAGAATTTCTTTACTAGATGGCTTTTTAGGATATAACCAAGTGCTGGTATATCCTAATGATCAACTTAAGATAGCTTTTACTACACCTTGGGGCACCTTCATGTATGTAAAAATTCCATTTGGTTTAATGAATGCTGGTGCCACATTCCAAAGAGCCATGGATATTGCTTTCTCAAAAGAGATAGGCTTCTTCATTGTGATATATTTAGATGACATCACTGTCTATTCCAAAACAGATGAAGAACACCTTCCTCACTTAAAAATAGTCTTTGAAATATGTAAAAAGTATGGTCTATCCTTGAACCCCAAGAAAACTTTATTTGGCCTCCAAGAAGGCAAACTTCTAGGCCATATCATATCCGAAGATGGGATAAGAATAGACCCAAAAAGGATTGAAGGAATATTGCAAATCAATCATCCTAGAAACATCAAAGAACTGCAATATTTCATTGGAAAGATAAATTTCTTAAGAAGGTTCATACCAAACCTTGTTGAACTCCTTAGAAACATAACAAACATGCTTAAAAGAGAAACATGAGTTAAATGGACCATTGAAGCAAAGCAATCCTTTGAACTGGTTAAACAAGAACTCACTCAAACACCAGTTCTCACTAGCACTGATTTCAACAAAGATTTCTTCATTTTCTCCTTTGCATCAGAACACACAGTTGCTATTGTCCTACTTTAGAAAAACATAAGAGGACAAGAGCAACCCATTGCATTTTTCAGCAAGGATTTAAGAGATGCACCTCTGAAATACAACATAATGGAAAAAAAGGATTTTTCTTTAATCAAAGCCTTGAAAGATTTCAGAGTTTACATTCTACACTCAAACATCATTGCTTTTGTTCCACACACTGTTGTCAAAGACATTTTAACACAAGATCCTAATGGCAAAAGAGGAAAGTGGATTGTTGTTATATTAGAATATGATTTAGAAATCAGACCCACTAAACTGATTAAAGAACAAAAAATTGCAAAACTAATGGCTGAATCAAACCTCAAAGCCTTAGATATGAATATGGTTGATGTTTTAGAAGAACAAGAAGAATGCACAGCCCCTCCTATTGAAGAAGTATTGCTGAATTCACTTTGGTATGCTGATATTTTGTATGTGATTTTCTATCTTAATGTTCCTCCTAGTTTATTTAAGACAAAGGCAAGGTTCTTGAAGTTAAAATTTGAAAATTACTGCATTATAGATAAATGGTTATATTGGAAAAACGATAGTGGTATATTGCTTAAATGTTTTCCTGAGAATGATACAGAGAAGATCAAGCATGAGTTTCATGAAGGAGAATGTGGAGTCCACCTCTATTGGAAAACCACTGTCAACAAAATCCTTAGAGCTGGCTACTATTGGCCCACCCTCTTTCAAGATATTCATAAATTGGTAGTTTCTTGCCACAAATTTCAAATCTTTGAAGGCAAAAGCAAACTCTTACCCTTACCTCTGCATCCTATCTCTGTTGAAGCGCCTTTTCAACAATGGGGCCTAGAATTCATTGGGGAAATCCATCCTTCTTCATCTGCCCAACATAAATGGATCCTCACAACAACTGATTACTTTACAAAATGGATAGAGGCCATCCCCTCTAAAACTGCCACTGATCTAGTCATCATCAAATTCCTTGAAAACCATATTTTGTCTAGATTTGGTTGTCCTAGAAAGATTATCACTGACAATGCTGTTGCCTTTAGATCCAAGAGAATGGTGGACTTTTGCCACAAATATCAGATCACATTAGGTCATTCCAAAGCTTATTACCCTCGAGGTAATGGGTTGGCAGAATGCTCAAACACAAGTTTGATAAACATCATCAAGAAGTTGCTGGAAGGGAATCAAAATTCATGGCACAACAAGCTAGTACACGCATTATGGGCAGACAGGTTAACATGTAAGAAATCAATTGGAATGTCTCCCTACTAGCTAGTTTATGGAGCAAATGCAATTTTTCCAACAAGCCTAGGAGTGCCAGTCATGAAGCTAATCCAAGAAGTACAATCTGAAGAAAATGACATGATGAGAAGGATAAATCAGACCATACAGTTGCATCAAACAAGAGAGGAAGTCTATAATAGAACACAATTAGTGCAAGAAAACATCAAGAAACTATTTGACAAAAGGACAAAAGAAAATGCCTTCAGCATTGGTGACGAAGTACTCAAATGGGACTCGAGAAGAGAAGACAAGGGAAAGCATGGTAAGTTTGAAAATATGTGGAAAGGTCCCTATATTATCCATTATGCCAGAGGCAACAATGTATTTTTCTTACAGGAGATAGATGGAACATAAATTTTTTGGAGATCCTGTCAATGGCAGGATGCTCAAGCATTATTTCCATTAAGAGGCCTAAGTTTAAAGCTTTATCCATTGTATATAACATTGTTTTGAAAAAGTTCAGAAAAATAAATACAAAAATAGAAAAACAAAGAAAAAGAGGGCAGAAAAAGAAAAGGTACAACCCCATACCAAAAAAGAGTAATTTCTGAAAGTGCGCAAGTCCAAATGCCACTACTTGAAGAGAAAAGCTTTATTTAGTCATACAACCTAATCATGACTAAATAGATTTTAAATTTTCTGCTGATAGGTTAGTGAATGAAGATTTTCCAAACTGTCTAAACTTAGCTTATCAGTAAGATTAGATTAGATTAGGAAAATAATTTTGTTCCAAAGCTCAAAATATGAACCAAGAAAGAAAAAGAGGAATAAAAAGCAAATTTCAAATTTCAGCCCTCTAAGTTTTGTGTCAGAATTTTCTGCAAAATAAATTTTGTATGCAGACTTGTACAAAGTATCTCTACCCATAACAAATCAGACTGTTCAATCCTGATTTGGTTGTGTTTTTCATTTTTCTGTTGTATAATAGAGAATAAAAATCTGTCAAACAGTTTAATCTTGATGGATAGTTAGACTAGGTAGATAAATAAATGAGTTCATCAGTTTAATCTGAACTTATGAATGACATAAGTGTAGAATTTGTTTAGTTTCCTGTTTTCAAAAGAAATGATGTCAATGGTTGGCTAATTCAAATGCACCCAATGAAGAAAAAATGTTAGAACAAGTATGATGGGTAGGTAGATTGTTGGGTTGAGATTAATCATGTTATGATTCAGCTGCTGAAAATCACTTCTTCAAAGCAGTAAATCATCAAGTTAAAGGAGCTCTATCAAGGTGCAAAACAAGGCACTGGTCTACTTCTTCCAGAGATTTATTTTCTGAGGTTCTTGACACCTCCTAACAAGAGCTACTCTCCTCAGCTGGAGCCACTGTTATCCTCCTGTATTCCACAGATTTCACTATATGAATGTGGATGTCCTACAAAGAACCTAAAGATAGCATAATTTTCCTATCAAATATCTTTAGAAGTCTCACTGCCTTCATCATCCAAAATTTGACTATGTTTCACTAAACCTTTCTATCTTTATGCCTCCTCTAAAATTCACCCTGCTGCTCTAAAGGAAAATCCATTTTTGGGCCTAATTCCCTCATTCACCCCTCTACTCACATCCTCATCTATCCTTCTTCCTTTTTCTCTAAAAACCCTCATTTAGCCCCCCTCATACACCTTTATCTCATAAAAACCCTTAAAACTATGTAAAAACCCCTTTTACATAGTTTTATCGTAACTATTTAGCATATCAGAACCCTTCAAAACACCACAAAACCCTGTTTTTATGTTAAAAGCATTATTTTTCATATAATAGGCCTTAAGCCCCAACCCCTTCACTCTCATATGACCCTAAAACCCAACCCTTCGCTAAGCCCTAGCCCTTTCCTTCCCAACCCCCGGTCCCCTCTACCCCTACGGGACCATCCCCTTGGCCCATTCTTAAGCCCCTTCCCCCATGCAAACACTACCTCCGCCGCTTCATTTCTTCACCCCGCTTCATCCCACCCCAAGTCATCTCCACCGTTGATCAACCCTGATCCAATGGTTATCATCGCACCACCCTTCATCCCGTATCCTAATCAAAACTGTGCTACCCGAAAAAAGAGCACACGTCACCACACCTGGCCCCACCTTTCACTCACATCCTGCACTCCAATCATCATCCACCACCTATCCACCGAGTCCCCTACGCGAACTTGCACCCACTCTTCGGTCTCCATCTACACCGTAGATCTCATTGCCCGAGATCTAATAGTCCAAAATCATATCGCGTAGGATTTTTGTGCTGGGTTTTAACAGCCCTAGTCCATGCGAAAAAGGCGGTTTAGCCCTGCCATGTGGCGGGAACTGAATGGAATCATGTTCGGTTAGACCAAAACCATAAACCGTCGATAACCCATGCGACAAACCCCAGTGGTTTTCCCAAAACCGCTTTTCCCTTTGCACGCCAAAATTAAAAGTTTTGCGCCCCCATTCAATTTTCTTCATGATTTCTCCCCTGAAATCATTCCCTTGCGCCTCCATTCCTCTGTAAATCGCCCCAAAAAACATCAAAAAACCCACCAAAAGCAGTTTAAATCCTATCTCGTAGGTTTTAAGTTAATTATTTGTTTGTTTTTGCAGGTTTAATGGTGGCATATGCCCAGAGAGGCGTTTCAAATGATGAATACCCTCTGGATGACGATCCAAGAGGAAAAAACATATCAAAAGGGCCGAGGATTTACATAAAAGGACTAACCCATCAATGTATCATGATCATCGATGGGTTATAAACCCTTTTTCCATAAAGAAACCCTGCCTGCACATAAAAACAGATACATTTGGAGAAGAAATGAAGAACAAGAAGATTAGGGGG
Source organism: Pinus albicaulis (assembly GCA_034641835.2). Lineage (NCBI taxonomy): Eukaryota > Viridiplantae > Streptophyta > Pinopsida > Pinales > Pinaceae > Pinus > Pinus albicaulis. The sequence goes on from CM076573.1 coordinate 166,084,854, forward strand.
CTAATTACAGATCAAGGAGACAAATAGAGAATCAGCCCTTTAAGCAGTGTTTAAAGATAAAGAAATAAAGCAATTATGGAGAAAAAACAGAGATAAAGGCAATAAGACACAATATTAGAGAAAAATCAAGGTTAAAGGCCTAATACCAAGGTTTGATGAATAAAACAAAGGCAGATTAGCCTAGGAAAACCTTCGAATGACCCAGATCCACAACAATTACTCCTTCAAAGACTAATTTTCCACCTACAAGCATTATTTTCAATAAATACATCAGGAAGTTATTGCACAGTCAGAGATATTTTCAAAGCAGCTCAGCAGTTATTACAAAGTTATTACTGAGCCATAAAAGTCAAAAATTTCAACTAAAACAACTCAAAAGTTATTATTTCACAGTAACTCTTTTAGATATTTTTTCCTTTGGCCTTGCATGGTTTCAAAGGTCAAAAATCATTAACTTTGTCATAAATAACATTTAAACACACTAGGTTAGCAAAACCTCCTCATTTTACATATAAATATTGCATATGAGCTTCATTTCAAATGTTGGTTACTTGTTAGTATTAGACTGATTTCTACTGCTAGGCTAGTTGATGAATGCTAGGCTAAACCAAAGAAAGCTATGAGTTGTAGAGAGCTATTGTACATGGAGTGATGTAACTGGTTTGATCATCAATAATACAAGAATGTTCATAGGATCCTTGAGCTATATCAATGGTGAAGTTTTCCTAATTATTATTGTTTCTCCTTATGTTTTCATTATGTTCATATTTCTCTGATAAAGAAGCAAAAGTTTTAGATTAGGATTTTTTGTTTTGGCACCCTATTTTTGTCTGCATTTTTTATGTTTATGTTTTCTTCTGCAAGGTCTGATTAGAACATTCTTAATTTCCTTCTAGTTACATCTAGCTTGTTATCTTGGAAATGATTCAATAGAGTGAAACCAAGGAAATTTTGGTGAGCCCATGTTCCTTTGAGTAAGACTTGAGATATTGTTTGTAGGATCTTTCTTTAAAGTACACTTATTAGAGTCTAAACCAGAGAGGTCTATGGTATTCCCTGCCCTTTGGTTTGCCTTGAAATGTTTCTTTGAAGAGGCTTTGAGATTTTTCAAAAGCAGATTATGTTATTTCTGTTTGATCTTAGACCACTCTTGTGTTATCTTATATGTTTTCTTTGTCTGAAAGTAGTCTGTTGATTGCTGGATTGTTGTCTGAAAGGTGCTTATTAAAGGTTTTTCCAATGAGATTTATGGTTTGCCTTGTCCTTTGGCTTGATCCAAACAGTCACCTTAAAAGGCTTTTCTTGTCTAAGTAGAGCTAGAAGATTCCTGACTGACTATAGCTTTGCTACCTTCACAACTTCTTAATGTTTCATATCACAAAATAATCTTAAGAATCCACTTGATATAGTTAGATTGACCTATGAAATCCCTTGTAGAGTTGATGACCAATTAAATCCTTTTATGACTCCATTTCCCAATGGATTGATGTTTCTTATAGTCTATTTGTTTCAGTCAAAACATTCCCTCAAGGAGTCACATCATTGATCCTTCAATCTATCTCTTAATCCAACGAAAAACAAAACAAGTCCTTAGAACTTCATAACTAGCTTAATATATTAAAACAAAGAACACAAAGATATATAATAAAAACACCTTTATCGAGAGATCCCTCTCTGAATCCAGGAAGGCTAGGTCCTAGGATTCCAAAGTGGTTTTGATGTGGCCCCTGCAGTGTTTGTTCTTGCCATTCTTTGCAAATCACAGGGAACCAACACTACATAGCCAGCTGGAACCTCTAGGAACGAGGGAAAATCCACCCCTCTCCTCGATATCCCTGTAATGAAATATATATCCTCCTCAGTGGGTGTGTACCACTGGTTAAGACTAACCTGGAAAGCTTGTTGGTGGGCATTCCACCTTCGAATAAGATGTCTCAAAAACAAACCATGGCCCTTTAGGGAATTGGCCTCCTCATAGAACTTGAGGAGGCCTACGTGCCTTAGGAGCCCCTCGGTAGCTGTTGTAATAAGGCGAGGGTATGCATCTCTCTCCCTCTCTCATGCCTCCCACATACGAACCATGTTATACTGGTTTGCCTGTTGTTGCTGTTGTTCCCCCTCTTCTCTCCTTTCATGTCTCTGAATGATTGATATATTAAATCAATTTTTTTTATTAAATGAGACATGTATTTAGAAATATACATATATAATTTTTTTTGGAAAAAAAAAACAGTCGGTGCGCCAAAAAAAACAGTCATGCATCGGTCCCGGTGTGTCTTTTTATGGAGTGCACTGGCGACGGTGCACTAGATAATATTCAACGCACTAGTGGCGGTGCTCTCGAAAATTTGTAGTGCAACGTTGACTATGTAAGGTGTAAGGAGTGTGGTGCACCAACTAAATTATATGGCCTGAGGCGTATATTTAAGTCAGCAGACTGACCTCCTGCCATCATTACATCGTCAATGGTGCAGTCTTTTACCAGGCTGCACTGTTGACCTTATCGAAATATGGAAAGCAGTGTGCTGACAAAAACACCCATCCCAGGGTGGATATTTTAGTCAATGCACCACGTTTCTGCTATTCCACTATGTTAATGGTACAGCCGGGTAACCGACCGCACCGCACTTTAAAAAAAAAATTTAAATAACACAGTGCACCTTTAGTACCACCCTGGAATTGGTGCAGATACCGTTATCATCGGTTTACTAGGCCACACCGTTGACCCTATCAAAATGCGGAATGCGGTGTGTTGACAACATTACCCTCCCCAGGGCATATATTTCAGTCAACGCACCGTGTTGTTGCTATTCCACATGGTCAACGGTGCGACCAAGTAAACGACCGCACCACATTTTTTTAAAAATGTTAAAATAACACGGTGCACCTATTGACATCGCCTTGAAACCAGTGCGGATACCATTAGCACTGGTTGTGGTGCGGTCTATAAATTTACAAGCAGCACCGCGAACTGGTGTGAGCCGAACGGCTCGACCGCACCGCACGACAATTTTTTTTTTCTTCTTTTAAATGGTTAATTTTAAGGCTATTTGAAATTATAATCCGCTAAAAGGCTTAATTATGGAAAAAAAAATACCTATACATTTGGCCTTCGAGGAGGCATAGTAGCTGTAGAATTTGCAAAAGAAAATTTTCCCACCATTTTGAAAAATTCAAGCTGGAGATTGGTGGGCAATGCATAGCAGCAGTGCATGCAATGGGTGCAATGGGAGCACCGATGTCAGGGCGACTCAGAAAAGGATAAATTGCATCGGTGCTTGAGAGCACTGGATCACTGAGAAAAGTGAAAAATGTAGTTTTTTGGCCGTAATTTTTTTTTATTTAACCTTGTTTCGATGCGCGAGGTTTTTATGGGCGCACTGGTGTAGTTTCTTAATACCACACCGGGCGGTTTTTGTTTTGTCACATTTTTTTATGAGGCACCAGTGTGGAATAGTTGTAAAGAACTGGTGTGATATAGTAATACGACGCACTAGGTGGGTGTGTACGGAGTGCATGGTGTCTGGTGTGCCAATTTTTTGTGTGCACCGGTGCTTTCTCTTGTTGAACGCACCAGTGCTTTCTTTTGTTGAACGCATCGGTGTTGTGTACGATGATAAGAGCACCGGATGAAAAACATCCGCAAAAACCTCCGCCCGCCAACCTCCTCTAGTAACCTCCACTAGAAACGGATGTCTGGGGTATTTTTATAAGGGGTTCCTCAAAATCATCTGCTAGAGGGTATTTTCCTTGTAGTGTAAAATAGTCGATGAGAGAGAGTTTCTGAGTATAGGAACATAAGGAGGCCTGCAAACTTGAAACATATGTCGGATATAAAATCATGTCTTGAGTCGAGAATTCCCATGCTTAGTAGCTAAACCAGAATGATATCTTGTGGATCCATAACAGATCATGTCCATCGATAAGCACAATATGGATTGATGTCATAGTGATCAATATGATACAAGTTGTCTCCAGAAAAATTATTCACAACTTGGGAGAGAAAACAAGGCTAAGTGATGCAAGCCTCTTCCTAAAGTGTTCATCGTCATCGCTGTTGGCATTATGATGTAATATATTGTCCTTGATGGAAACCTTCTCAATGAAGTTTTCCTTGATGGAAACCTATTTGAAGATTTTCCTTTTGATAGAAACCTATTTGTTAAATATGTAAAAATGATGTTTCTACAGGTCAGTCCAGATGTGACAGAGAAAGGAATTCCAGTAAGTTCCAGAGAAATGAAACAGGAAATATTTCTCAATGTATACGCGGGTTTGATGAAGGAAACCCGCGTACATAAGCTACTTAGTATATACACAGTTTAAATGAAGAAAAGTCGCGTAAAAACGTGTGTATGAAGAAGCCAAGTTGCGTATACCTTTTGGGCTCTAAAATTATGATACCGGGGGGCATTACCATGGTATTAGCCCAAAGTATTGAGTGTTGTGTCATCTATTTGATTCCATCCAAGAATACCATTAGCAGTTGTGTGGTTTTGTCTCATGGTATTGGTAAAGGCTAAATATATATAAGGAGAAGAATATCATAGTGCAAGGTATGCCTGTGTAAGGGCTATTACTGAATACTTCTCTCTGAAGTATATTCGCATGGGATGAACTCTATTTTATTGGTAGATCTGAATCTATGATGCACCCTTGGATACAATGATGGATCAAGATCTCCAGACCTGAAATGACTATGTAATTGCATGATCTAATTATGAGATGTTTGGATCTGTGACCTGGCGCATGTTTGTTGAAGTGAAGTAAAGTAATCTGGGCAATTTTATAGATCTGCAGCTTTATGCAGTAATAAAATTTACAAATCTATACGCTAGTTCATCATAGTGAAAGTGCATATACACACGGCTTTGTATCCACTAAAGCGCGTATGGAAGTTAGGGTTTTCTGAAGCTTGTTGGAGAGGTTATCTATTTATTGTTGTTGTATTTCTGTTTTCTATCAATGAAGTCTTCATGTAGATATGGGTTGCTTGAATACTGTATATGCTGCTAAGTTGAATATGTACAAATCTGATCAATGAGTGAGTAAATATGTTTAATGATGACTGAATGAATAAGGGTTCTGCATTATTGAAAAGATATATGACTGAGAGCCTCAGATTTGGTTCTGAGACTGATCAAATTCTATAAATTCAATATTATTAGATCTATACGCAGGTTGGTGTGAAGGAAAGCGCGTATACACGCGAGATCAATACATTGAAGTAGCTTATGTATTTTAAGATAATGAATGATCAGGGTTGAGATTGATTCTGCATACTAATTCTAAAATCTGGGTTTATTAATGTTTTCTGGTTACAATGATCTCACTATTCTAATTGAAGTTTGGGTTTCGTTTATTATTGATGATATTTATGATGAGTGGTGTTGAAGCTGTGGGATTTAGTGTGAAAATTGATGAAACGTAGTTTGTAGTGGTTCTAAGTTTTGAAGCCTTCAGTGTGGAAGTAGAAGTTTCTTGCCAGTAAAAGCTGGTGTTCTGATCAGGGGGTTGAAGCTCCCTTCTAGTAGCAGCTGGTAAATGAGATCAGGGGGTTGGAGCTCCCTTCCAGTAGCAGCTTGAGAACGAGAGAAGGTTGCAGCCTTCTGCAGGTAGATCATTGGGGGAATTTTGAGGTCTAAAATGGGCCTCCTAAGGAAATTATAAAATAATAGTGGAAATAATAAAATAAGATTTGATTACATCATCAAATTTTAGAGGGAAGAAAGAAAAAAACTACTTTTTCAACACGTATTTTCAACTTATCTCCCAAAGGGTTTACTCAAATTTTGAGCGTGAGTACTCGTTGGATGAAAAATTTAACTCCTCATCCAAGGAGTACCCATGCTGCATACTTGCGATGGATCCCACTACACAAAAAAATAGAAATACATGAAAAACGTGTTTGCAATCACATTTTTTCATGTATTTCTCATTTTTCATGTAGCAGGCTCCATCAAAAGTATGCAACATGGGTGCTCCTTTGATGAGGAATTAAATTTTGCATGCAATGAATAACCCCGCTTGAAATTTGAGTAAAAAATTTCAAAGATAAGTTGAAAATACGAATTGAAAAAGTAGTTTTGTTATTTTATTATTTTTTAATATTTTTACCATTTTACTTAAAAAATGGTGAATCATCCCCCATTGTTGACATCATCATATTGAATCCTATTGGTTATTATAAAGTTTATTTTGGTTGTACATTTTTCTTAGAAGGCCCATTTTAGACCTCAAAATTCCCCTAATGTGCCTGCGTACTGATATGAGTCTACATTAGTACAATATTGTGAGCAGTTTTCCATATAATAAATATGGAAGACAGAGATGACAACAACAGTGGTTTCCTCCTGAATTATGTTTCCACCTTAAATCTTGGTGTTCATGTGTGATTCTCTTGTGTGACGATTTATTATGTTATTACTGTAAATATTTAATGCTTAAATATTTGATGCATAACTGATAAGTTGGGTTAAAGAATGTTTCTGAAAGTTTATATAACAATAAATTTATATCAGTATACACAAGTTTCTATTAGTGTATCTGTGTACATACACTAGTTGGGCCAATCAAAGTCGCTTATAGAAACCAGTAAGATAAAAGTAAAAGATTGTGATTATTGAAAATATTGATTCACCCCCCCCCCCCCCTCTCACTATTTTTCCCAACAATTGGTATCAGAGTAGGTCCTTCTCAAGAAGCTTAATTGCTAGAAGAAAGATCAGCTAAGATGAGCAATCAAGATGGGACAACATCTATCAGGCCTCCTCTCTTCAACGGAAACAATTTAATCTTCTAGAAGACAAGGACAATATCCTATCTCCAATCTCTTGGAGTAGATGTATGGGCTATAGTTGAAGGAGGCTATCAATATCCAACTTCAATTCCAGTAGATCCAGCCGCAAGAAAGAACTATGAAACCAATGAAAAGGTGGTCAATGCATTATTGGGAAGTTTGACTGAATCAAAATTTGTCAAATTCATGTAGTTGAATACAACAACAGAGATATGGGACAAAATAATTCTGAGCTATGAAGGTGATGCCAAGGTAAAAAGTGCTAAACTCCAAATTCTCGGAATTCAATATGAAAAACTGAGAATGCATAACGAGGAAAGAATTGCTAGTTTCTTTTTACGTCTAGATGATATTGTAAATCGTATGAGAAATCTGGGTGAAACCATAACTGACACTATTCTAGTAGAAAAGTTTTTAAGATCTCTAACTTCCAAATTCGAGTCAAAAATGTCTGTTATTGAAGAGAATCAGGATCTACAAACACTTACTATTTTTCAACTTCATGGGATTCGGACTGCATGTGAAATGAGGAAAGGAGGTCCATCTGAAGTCAAAGAAGTTGTCTTTAGAGCTACTACAAAAGGAAAGGAAGTAGAATAACAAGAAGGATCAGGGTATGTTTCAGAAGAAGATGAGATAAATTTTGTAAAGAAGCTACAACTTAGCACTGGAAGGTTCAGAGGTAAGCTTCCTTTTAAATTTTTTTCTTATGGAAGAGTTGGTCATTATGCTACTAAATTTCCCCATAAAGATAATCATGAAAAGGAAAAGGAAGTGGAAAGAGGAAATAAGAAACAGTTTATCAATAGAAAAAGTTAGTATACTCATGAAGATAGTGGCGGTCTATCAAATAGTGAAGAAGGAGAATCTGATCAAGATATTAGACTACTCATGGCTTTTGAAAAAGACTCTGGTGAGGCTAAAGATATCTTTATGGATGCATTAGAAGAAAATGATTTTCTTGAAGAAATAAATAATCTCAAAATATGTTTGGAAGAAAACAAAATTTCCATAGATACTCTAAAGAATCAACTTATAGAAAAGGACAAGGATAATGAGAAATTAGAATGTGAAATAGTAAGTCTAAGAAGGGAAATTGAGAAAGTGAAAACTTTAAATCTTAGATTTTTCTAAAGGATATGAAACCTTAGATGAAATTATCAAGGTACAACTCTCTCCTCTTGTAAAGACAGGTCTTGGATATATCATAGAATCCTCTCAGACTTCAGCACCAAGCTATCTAAATGCAGCTAAAGCCAACCAACAACATTTTGTCACTCAGCAAAAGAACAAAGAGACAATCCAAGTAAAGCATGACCACTTCAATTAAAGGAAGAAAAATAATAGAAATATCAATTAGCAGGTAAACATAAATACAAGGTTCCATGATCGCAGAAATTTCTTCTTTAAAGGACAATGTTTCTCATGTCATAATTTTGGTCATAAATTTGTACAATGTATTGTATACAAAACAATAATGACCAAAGAAGCTAGAAAGCTAAGAAATGATACTGGAGTAAAGAAGAATACTTACAAAAACTTTTCTCCTCTTCAAGTTGAAATTGAATGTTCTTATTGCAATAACTTTGGACATGAAGAATTTGAATGCAGGAAAAAACTTCAGCCAAAATAACATATACCTACAAATTCCAAGGTATGGAAAAAGAAGGACTCACATATTGAAAGATTTGGCATAGCGTTATTTGCGGAAGGAGAAGAAAATCAATGTTACATTGATAGTAGATGCTCAAAACACATGACAGGTGATAAAAATAAAATTCTTTCATATAATGCATTAGAGAAAGAAAAGAATGTTACTTTTGGAAATGAATCTTCTGCTATCATTAAGGGTAAAGGTTCTGTGTTTCTAAAAGAAAAGGATAAAGCTAACAATGTTATGTATGTGGATGGGTTAAAGCATAACTTTTTGAGTGTAAGCCAAATGTGTGATCAAGGAAATGAAGTTGTCTTTAGTTCAAAAGAATGTGTAGTACGTGAACTTAACACAGGAAAAACAATAATAAAAGGAACTAGAACACTAAGAAATCTATATATATTGAAAGGTGGCCAAGAGCAATGCTACTTAGGTAAATCTACATTAAATTAGTTATGGCACAGAATATTGGGACATTTGAGCTTCTCTCAAATAAGAAAATATAACAGACTCAAAGTTCTTTTTGATCTTCCCAGCATCACTCTGCCTGAAAGTACCATATGAAAATCATGCCAATTTGGTAAGCAAACCAAGGTGCAATTCAATGCCAAAGAAGGATTAGCAAGTGGGCCTCTTGAACTTATACATAATGATCTATGTGGTCCTATAAGGAAAATGTCACCTCGTGGAGAAAAATACTATATTTTATTTATTGGTGACTTCTCTAGAATGTGTTGGATCGGTTTACTAAAACCTAAAGATGTAGCATTTTAAAAATTTAAGATCTTCAAAGCTTTGGTTGAAAATGAATTATATCTAAAAATAAAATGTCTTAAATCTGACCGAGGAGGAGAATATATATCATATGAATTCTTTTATTTCTATGAAAATCATGGCATAAAAAGACAGTTTTATGTAGCTGGAACCCCACAACAAAATGGTGTGGCATAAAGAATGAATAAAGCAGTTCAACAGATGGCTCGTGCTATGCTTGATGAATCTAGAAATACCCGATACCTTTTGGGGAGAAGCAGCACATACTGCAATAAATATTCTTAACAAGGCTCATGTTCATGTGAACAGTGATAAAACTCCTTATGAGCTCTAGTAAGGTAATCTTCCCACTGTAAAGCATTTTAGAGTTTTTGGAAGAAATTTTTTTATCAAGAACAATGATGAAAAACTTGGTAAGTTTGAGCCTAGATCAGATGAAGGAATATTTCTTGGTTACTCTTCTAGAAGTAAAGCATATAAATGTTACAATAAAATACTTTGGAATATTGTTGAATGTATTGATGTTGTAATTGATGAGTCTCTCATAGCTCCTAAAAGGGAAATGACAACAACAAATTAAGATGATGATGATGTATATTTTCCCTCATTAAATACCAACAATATAGAAGGAGAACCCAATGAAGCACTAGAAGAAGATATATTTGAAAAGGCTTCATCCAGGTATGTTCAAAAGAATCATCCAGGATCTCAAATTCTTGGAGAAAAGGGATCAGGTGTCCAAACAAGAAGAAATCTTGTAGGATCCCCTAGCTATATGGAATTATTATCCACTATTGAACCACATAATGTAAATCAAGCTAGTAAAGATGAATGTTGGATTCAAGCCATGAATGAAGAACTTGATCAGATTGAAAAGAATTATACTTGGGAATTGGTTCCAAGACCTCATGATAAAAATGTTTTTGGAACAAAATGGATATTCAAAAGCAAGTTAAATTAAAATGGAGATGTTATTAGAAACAAAGCTAGACTTGCTTGTAAAGGGTATGCTCAACAAGAAGGTATAGACTTTGAAGAAACATTTTCTCCTGTAGCTAGACTTGAAGCCATAAGAATGTTTCTTGATTTTTCAAGTTTTCAACAATTCAAAGTTTATCAAATGGATGTAAAATATACTTTCCTCAATGGTGATCTAGAATAAGAAGTTTATATAGAACAAGGATTCATTCCGGGAAATGATGAAAAACTTGTTTGCAAACTTAAAAAGGATTTATATGGTCTCAAACAGGCTCCTCGGGCATGGTAATATCATCTTGACAAATATCTTCAACAACATGGTTTCACAAAGGGATCTGCTGACAGTAACTTATACACAAAATTTGAGAATGATAAATTATTGATTATTGTTGTGTATGTTGATGACATCATTTTTGGAAGTAATGAAGAGTCCATGAGTCATAAATTTTCTTCTGTTATGCAGCAAGAATTTGAAATGTCATTACTTGGGGAACTAACATATTTTCTTGGCTTACAAGTGCAACAAGAAACATATGGCATATTTCTATCACAAGAAAAATATGTCAAGAAAATTTTGAATAAGTATGGGATCGAAGGCTGCAAACCTATGAGTACTCCAATGGTAACTGGATGTAACCTCAGTTCTCATGATGATTCTCCCATGGTGAATCAACTAGAGTAAAGATCCATGATTGGAAGTTTGCTTTATACAACCACGACAAGACCAGATATTATGCATGCAGTTGGGATTCTTGGACGATTCCAAGCTAACCCAAAAGAGTTTCACCTTTAGGCTGTAAAAATAATATTCAAATGTCTACAAGGGACTCAAGACTTTGGTATATGGTATCCAAAGAATGTTGATCTCACTCTTCATGCTTACACAGATGCGGATTGGGATAGAAATTTTGATGATCGAAAAAGCACTAGTGGTGGTGAGTTCTATTTCCTTATCTACAACGAAAGAAGAAGATGTGGCTACCGTATCATGTTGCACGTAACTTCTTTGGATGATGCAGAAATTACAAGATATTCAAATCAAATGTTCACCTCCTATCTCCATTCTATGTGATAATACAAGTGCCATTAGTATATCGAAAAATTCTGTTATGCATTCCAAGACCAAGCACATTCCTATCAAGTATCACTTCCTACGTGAACAAGTGCTTGAAAAAAAGGTTAAATTGGAGTATGTTCCCTCCAAAGAACAAGCTGCAGATGTATTTACTAGACCTCTTCCCAGGGAAGCATTCGAATATCTTAGACAGAAGTTGGGAGTTTTCTCTTCCTCTCTTATCAAATATACTTAATTTCAGAAGATTAAATTCAGTATGTTGGTTTCATAAAGGAGAATCACGTATATACGCAAGTTTCTATGCATAAAACTGCATATGGTTTTTGCTGACATAAATTCTCTGGGTCAGCTTTTAGAACAGTTTGTGGTGTTGTTGGGTAATCTCTGTTGTTGTTCCAGTATTCATCTTACTATACCTTTCTTTGATATTTATCTCCTTGATGAAGATGCTTTGATGAATTTGTTGTTGAAGGTGTTCAGGATGCACAAGTTTAGGGGGAGCAACTGTCTTGTTAAAAAGGATGCATTGTTGGCATTATGATTAGTTGTTGTGTTATGATATCGTGTTTGAGATTATTTGGTCTTAGTTATACAAAGTCATATCCATTATTTGATGAAAAGGTCATGTTGAGGCCTATGATTTAAATTTGTTATATCCAGTCATGTAAGGACTTGTTAAAATTTATAAACCCACTTGGTTGGGTAGTTGAGTCAAATATGTAATTCCACTTGGTTGGATCATTGATGTAAGTATGAGTTCTTGGTGATATGAATGGTCATACTTAGTTAAGTTATATATTCATGTACACCATTAAAAAATATGTCTGAAGATTTAGCATGAACTCAAGGGGAACATGGTCAATATAGTGCACATCAGATCTGCAGAGCTATTCTTTCTACAAGAAAAGAGAAAAATTGGTTTGTTATTGATCCACCCTTTGCCCTTGATGTCAAAGGGGGAGAGTAACTTAGTGTTTGAATAATAATTTTTATGATTGATGTATCTATCAGGCATCTACAAGTTGTTTTGATCAAACACTAACATGGTTGCCATCAAGCTCAAAGGGGGAGATTGTTGGAATTATGATGTAATATGTTGTCCTTGATGGAAACCTTCTCGATGAAGTTGTCCTTGATGGAAACCTATTTGATTATTTTCCTTTTGATAACAACCTATTGTTAAAGATGTAAAAATGATGTTTATATAGGTCAGTTCATATGTAACAGAGAAGGGAATTCCAGTAAGTGCCAGAGAAATGAAACAGGAAATATTTCTCAATGTATACACAGGTTTGATGAAGGAAACCCACGTACATATGCTACTTAGTATATACAAGTTCTTATGAAGAAAAGTCGTGTATACACACGTGTATGAAGAAGCCAAGTCATGTATACCTTTTTCTCTCTAAAATTATGATATGAGGGGGCATTACCATGGTATTAGCCCACAGTATTGAGCATTGTGTCGTCTATTTGATTCCTTTCGAGAATACCGTTGACAGTTGTGTGGTTTTGGCTCATGGTATTGGTAAAGTCTAAATATGTATAGGGAGAAGAAGATCATAGTGCAAGATGTGCATGTGTAAGGGTTGTTACTGAATACTTCTCTTTGAAGTATATCTTCATGGGATGAACTCTATTTTATTGGTAGATCTAAATCTATGATGCACCCTTGGATACAATGGTGGATCAGGATCTCTAGACCTGAAATGAATATGTACTTACATGATCTAATTATGAGATGTTTGGATTTTTGACCTGGTGCATGTTTGTTGAAGTGAAGTAAAGTAATCTAGGTAAGATTATAGATCTACATCTTTCTGAAGTAATAACATTTACAGATCTATACGTTAGTTCGTCACAATGACAATGCGTATGCACGCGGATTTGTCTCTGCTAAAGCGCATATGGAAGTTAGGGTTTTTTGAAGCTTCTTGTTGGAGAGGTTATCTGTTTATTGTTGTTGTATTTCTATTGTATGTTAATGAAGTCTTCATGTAGATCTAGGTTGCTTAAATACTATATATGTTGCTAAGTTGAACATGTACAAATCTGATCAATGAGTGTGTAAATATGTTTAATGATTACTGACTGAATAAGGGTTATGCATTACTAAAAATATATCTGACTGAGAGCCTCAGATCTGATTTTGAGACTGATCATATTCTGTAAATTCAATATTCTTAGATCTATACGTAGGTTGGTGTGAAGGAAAGCGCGTATACATGCGGGATCAGTAAAGTGAAGTAGCGTATGTATTTAAGATAATGAATGATCAGTGTTGATATTGATTCTGCATACTGATTTTGAAATCTGGGTCTATTACTGTGTTCTGGTTAAAATGATCTCACTATTCTGATTGAAGTTTGGGTTAAGTTTATTATTGATGATCTTTATGATGAGTGGTGTTGAAGATGTGGGATCCAGTGTGAAAAATGATGAAACGTGTTCTGTAGTGGTTCTAAGGGTTGAAGCCTTCAGTGTGGAAGTAGAAACTTCCTGCTAGTAGAAGCTAATGTTATGATCAGGGGGTTGAAGCTCCCTTCCAGTAGTGGCTGGTAAATGAGATCAGGGGGTTGGAGCTCCCTTCCAATAGCAGCCGGAGAATAAGAGAATGTTACAGCCTTCTGCAGGTAGATGCATGCATACTAATAAGAGTCTGCATCAGTACAATATTGTAAGAAGTTTTCCATATAATAAATATTGAAGACAGAGACGACAACAACGATGGTTTTCTCTTGAATTGGGTTTCCACCTTAAATCTTGGTGTTCATGTGTGATGCTCTTGTGTGACGATTTATTATGTTATTACTGCACATATTTACTGCTTAACTATCTGATGCATAACTGATAAGTTGGGTTAAAGAATGTTTCTGAAATTTTATCTAATAATAAAGTTATCTCAGTATACGCAAGTTTCTATTAGTGTATTCGTGTACATATGCTAATTGGGATAATCAAAGTCGCGTATAGAAATCAGTAAGAGAAAATTAAAATATTTTGATTATTGAAAATACTGATTCACCTCCCCTTTTGGTATTTTTCCCAAGAATCACAAACTAGCATAATTTTGCACATGTGATTAAATGATATGAATTCAGACATGTGAGAAATTTTTTGATTACCATTCAATGATGAAACCGTTAACATGCGTGAGGATGACCACATATAAGGATGATAGTATCTAATATATGTAGTACAATCTAGCGAGTGTGAATAAAGGAGTTGGTGCTGAAAACTTGTAGAATTTTTCAATTGGGAGCCAATAAGGAAAACCCCTGATCAAACGCATAGAAATGTACCACTGAGGACTATAAGCTCCAGGGTACTATGAAGTTTCTCAATTTTCTTCCTAGACAATGTGGTGAAGTCTAAAGGAAGGCATTTTTCAAAGGTACGTAATAAGGAGTCCTACATCAGTTGATGTGAAACAGGAAAAAAATGGTTGATTTTGGAGATAATATAGAACAATAGGATGAACTGTAATGTACCAAACTAAAGAATTTGGCGATTTATCAAAATTTAACTTAACATAATGCTTCAGATAAAATTTTCATTCATTTAACAGAACATTGCCATGTAAAATTCAGACAAATAAAGTATTGCAAAAATAATCACAGGAGGAACAAAAATGATCTCAACTTGTATCATAATAGACAAACTGGGGTTTCCATGCTACTAAAATTAAAATAGATGATATGGAAAAAGATAGCCTCAATAATCTACTCCAATGTTGCTTTGGGCCTCCGAAACTGGACTGACCAATCAATATGTTGTAACTTGTGAATTCTGAGTGAATTCACCAAGGGAGAGAGTTGGGTTCTTTCCCCCTCTCATTAAATCCCTCGATGGTTTTCATCTATGGGCTGCTAAGGTATGAACTGGATTCTCCACTCCACACCAAATACAAATGCACAAACTAAAAGTTCCTCAAATGGTCTCCTCCTCTTTTTTTATATCTAATGGACCCCTTTAGAAGCCTTCATTTTATTATTATTTTAATCACTTAGCACCTTTTCCTTCTTAATTTAATTAAGATACTTTAATTTGGGAAAATGGTAAATCAACCACCATTCCTCCTTAGGCCACTGAAATTTACTTCCCACAATCTCATCCTGTAGATATTCTCATTCCGGTTCCAATGAGTTCTTACACTAAGGTATTTCGTCAAATATTCCTCCCAGAATGCCACCTTGAGTGTAATTAATTAAGTTATTCCCAAAAAAAACTTGTTTTATGAAAGTTTTCAAAATGCAATGGAACTAAAGGAAAACTTTGCAGATGATGGAATATGCCAAGTGGATGTAATGTTCCAAATTTTTATGGAACATTAATTTTTGATAAGAGATGAATAAAATGGGTAGGGGACCCATTCTTTGCTTGATTAGAGAATAAAAATCCTATAAGTATGAAAGAGGATCATGTTGGAGCTTGATTTCACACCCCCATGTGTGAAAAGGGGTTTTTGCATGAAGGCTTGGCCAAGGTTGACCAAGTCAAACTGCGTTGGCATGAGTTGGAAAGCATTATGTGGGACAACGTAGGAGGGAAGTTTCTAGAGAGAGAGAAAACCCTAATTCGAAATAGGGTCCATGGAGGGAAGGCTCATTGTATAAAAGAGGAGCAAGGCAGCCATTATGGACATCTTTGATCATTTTACATTTGAGTCTTGAAGACTTGTTTCTGCCTCTTGTTGTTTAGCAGAGCTACAATGCCTTCGGGCATGAGGGAGTCTTGTTTAGGAATTCCTCTCCTTCTTGAGTAGCTCATGAAGGATTGCACTCCATTCCCCATATTCCAGTATTCAGGCCATAGCTTCGGCCATCTACATCAGCGCAGTTTCTGCAGTAGATATTGTGCAGTGTTGCTGGGTGTTGCTGGGGAGGTTTCCACACACCATCCTGAGCTTGTTTTCAGTGGAGAGAGGTCCCATCCATTGGGAGGTCAGCAAAGGAGGTTTGTGAGCAGATCCCATCATCTTTGGCATCAGGCCAACCACATTCCATCTTTGACAGCATAGTCCCTCTCTTAGACAACGTTTTTCTGAGTGAGTATTTGTTGTGAGGGATTAGCAGATTTTGGAGGGGAAGTCTTGGGTGAAAGGATTAGCCGTTCACTTCAGATTTCTATTGGAGAAGGGTTATTAATTTTTTGCAGCTATTTTAGCCTTCTCCATGTATTTCCAGTTCTTGAGTAGCTGCTACCCAGCTACTCCGACATTTCTGCAAAATGCCATTTTTGTATAGATTTCAGCCAATCCTTTTAAAGGATTGATGTATTGTATTTTCAGGGGTTGATATCATGCTCCCCCTTCTTATTTGAGCCTATCATTGCTATATATTTGTATTTCTATATTTTATGCAGCAGCTCCTTCTATAACTGCACATTCATGGCCCTGGGCTTTCTATATATAACATTATTTCTCATATGTGTATGTACAGTTTTCTTGAGGCTTGTTGTGCCTTTCTTGAGTGATCATTTCCTCAAGATGATGTATATTTTATGCTGCTATGTCATAATATTATGGCCATTGTATTCTCTGGCATTTTATGTGTATATGATTCACTTCTATTTACCATTTGATGTATTTTATTATTGTTGTAGTTGCAATGTTGGGGTTATCTTAAGAGATTCCCAATCTTGTTGTGTGTCCCTCTTGGGGATATTGTCCCTTGACAATCACTCTATAGACAGAGTCTTCTAGTGGGCCAGGTAGCCTCTAGAGCTCATCCTTTGTTTAAAGGTGACAAATTCAGTAAATTCCCTTGCAGTCTATCTCTAGAATATATTTTCCTTGTCATTTGACAATGTTTCTGAAAAAGGAACATTACAGTGGTATCAAAGCATCGAACTGGCACAACCTGTGAGTTTGATTTCAGAGGAGAATGATGAAGAAGATGAGACTGATCTCATCTAATTTTGGAATAAGGAATAGCCTCCCTGAGGAGGAGGAGAGGAAAAGAGGAGGAGAGGAAGGTCCATGCACTTCCTATTCTCTTGAAGACCAGCATGGAAGATGCTTGGATTTCCAGATCTTAAGCAAGTACCTGGGTGACTATAAACCCCATTCTGCAACATTTAGGAGAGCTACAATGTTCTCATAGTCTGTGCATCAAATGGAGGATAGAATGCCCTATGGAAAAGTAGAAATCAGAGGAAATAGGCTTCTATTGTCTACATTTGATGGGGTTACTTCAGCTATAGCTTGGGAGAAGAAGTTGGAGGAATTTTTGTTGTTGCATCTAGTGGCGGAGAAAGAAGCAGTGGAGATGGCAGCACTGCACATGGAGGATAAAACCTCTGTTTGGTGGTTCAAACCCTTGGTCCATTCAAGGGTGAGTTATTTTGCAGTCTTTGTTCAAAGGTTGATCCAAACCTTTGATGGAGAAAGAACAAAGGAAGAGAAGCTCACACCACCATGGGAGGAGGATTGCACCAACTATGCTAAAGCTTTGGAGGAGTAGCCTTCTCCATCTATGGATGAGGCAACCATTGCATTAGAAGAAAAATCCATTGCAGCCACACAAGAAGGTCCCAAGACCCACCAAGGTATGAGTAAAGTTCCACTTTCTATTTCAGCAAATAATCTTAAGGATGGTGGAATTTCATATGAGGAGGTCCCAGGATCAAATCACATGGCCACTCTAGGGCCTCATGTTTGCACTGCGCTGTGCAAAGGGTTCAAGGAGGAGAATAACTCTCATCCTCATGCATAATTGATGATTTTCATTCAGCCTTCAAGGTGGGAGTGTAAAATTTTGGAGGATGAAGAGAACCATGACACCTCCATGGGAAATCATGAACAAATTGTAAAACCAGAGGAAGAGACAGCTACTGCATCATTGGAAGAATCAGTAGCGCTATTGAACATGGGTGGAGAGGAGACATCACCTCCATCACATTTGGATCCTCATAGATCCAACATAGTAATGGGAGAGAGGCCTTTCCTAAGAGGTCTCCAAGGAGCTGCATTTCAAACTCTCATGAAATGAAAAAAGCAGGAATTGGTTTGGGAGAATGGTAGCCCTCATGGGAGGAGTACCAAAGAAAAGAAGAAGTGGCAGGATGTTTACATCATTGGGAAGCAAGGAGAAGGGATAAATATTTCTGATATAACATATATATCAGTCATGATACCTTCATCACATGAGTCATATGATGTGAGCATGAGGAGGCATCAAGCACTTGAGTTGCTTGGAATTGATGGGAGAGAGCACAAGCAAATTTGCTCTCATATGATTGATGGTGTTGCAGGAGTAGAGGAGGGCACTCTCATAGTGCAAGGGGATCACTCCTTAGCTATGATTGATTGGGAGGCATTTACCTCTTGGGAGAAGCTTCATATTTGCAGCAGCATCACCAGAGTTGTTCTTGACAAGGAGCATGTCAAGGAACAAATATTGGCATGGGCAAGAGCCTTTTTGCATGAGCTCACAACGCTGTCATTTTGGAAGAGGATCACATGCATAGATCCATCTATCATATCACTTCCAGCCTATGGTAAGAGTCTTGTGTGTACCTTTTCTAATTTACATGCTCTTATCATTATGATGCAATGCAGAGTTTTTCAAAGGGGCAGATTTTTCATCGTGCTCCATGAGCAAAATTGGGCCAAACTATGTGATGGAGACAGCCATCTTTTATGTGGCCTTGGGCAAGTGTTACCTTCTATGTATGTTCAGAATTTATACTCAGCCATTTACCATGAATTATTATATGTAATAACATACATTGTTATTCATGAGCTGAAAACAACTTGCCATATCATTTCTCAAAGCACCAGTTTGGGAAACTGCGCTATGACTACTTGGGAGACTATCGGTACAACTTTGCACAACATGAAACCTTCTTGAATTGCCTCATTTTATTTCTAAGTATGGTCTCCTTGGCGGATATTTCTGTTATCTTAATGGAGGACATGATTAGAGGAGAGACACATGGGGTGAATGTGTCCTTGATGAGGGAAGACTCCCATATTTTCTGCAGTACATGTTCTAAGGGGAACATGAGAGGAGACATGGCTACAGCCACATATTTGCTTATTTGTGAGATCAACCATGAGCTTGGTAATGTTATCCATCCATTGTATGTATATGGGCAGGTGTTTCACCTTATGTTGCTGATTCACTCATCTATTTACTATTTAGTAGTAGATGTGATATTTGTTGTTGTGCAATACTTGCCATGTTATTTTCTGCAGCTGCAGTGGATGAGGTTGCATTATAACCCTATGAGGCATTGTTTGTAATTTTTTCACATGGTATAACCTACAGAAAACATGTCATTGGGGCATTCTATGGTGATCTTGTCCTATTCATCATAGATGACATGTCTTGGGCCAACTGATTTTTCATTGATGGAGGGGAGATTCTTGGGGCAACTACTCTTCATTTTGCCATTTGAGGGAAATACATTTGCAGCCCAAGATCAGCATACACTCCACACTTGTCATAAGTGGCGGAAAGGACAGCATGGGGCAAGTTATAGTGCTTGCCATGATCATATTTCAGCCCCCCTTCATTTCCAGAGCTCAAGGTGGAGGGAGATTTTTCATGAGTTGTCTTGTTGGGAGGCAACTTATTTTCATGATTGATGGCTTGGGGATGAGAGATTTATATGGGGGATTATCAGTCCCATTATATATCAGAAATCATGCCTCAAGGAGGCCCTTAGATAGCTCTTTGTTCCTTCATGGATATTTACTTCGACATGATAGCTGTTTGGGAATGTTCACCCAAAGGCTAGATTGCATATGCTGGAGGGACAGTTGGAGACTTAATTGCTGATATGGAATCCCTTTTCTTGAGGAGATAATCATATAAGGATGCTACAGGAGGAAAGGGAAGAAAGAAACTCAATTCATCCTTGCAATTTCTTGACGGCAAGCAATATTTTGAGAGGGGAGGACTGTAATGTTCCAAATTTTTATGGAGCATTAATTTTTTATAAGAGATGAATGGGTAGGGGAATTATTATTTGCTTGATTAGAGAATAAAAATCCTCTAAGTATGAAAGAGGATCATGTTGGAGCTGGATTTCACACCCCCATGTGTGAAAAGGGGTTTTTGCATGAAGGCTTGGCCAAGGTTGACCAAGTCAAACTGCGTTGGCATGAGTTGGAAAGCATTATGTGAAACAACGTAGGAGGGAAGTTTCTAGAGAGAGAGGAAACCATAATTAGAAATAGGGTCCATGGAGGGAAGGCTCATTGTATAAAAGAGGAGCAAGGTAGCCATTGTGGACATCTTTGATCATTTTACATTTGAGTCTTGAAGACTTGTTGCTGCCTCTTGTTGTTCAGCAGAGCTACAGTGCCTTCAGGCACGAGGGAGTCCTATTTAGGAATTCATCTCCTTCTTGAGTAGCTCATGAAGGATTTCACTCCATTCCCCATATTCCGGTATTCAGGCCATAGCTTCATCCATCTACATCAGCGCAGTTTCTGCAGCAGATATTGTGCAGTGTTGCTGGGTGTTGCTGGGGAGGTTTCCACACACCATCTGGAGCTTGTTTTCAGTGGAGAGAGGTTCTATCCATTGGGAGGTCAGAAAAGGAGGTTTATGAGTAGATCCCATCATCTTTGGGATTAGTCCAACCACATTCCATCTTTGGCAGTGCAGTCCCTCTCTTAGACATCATTTTTCTGAGTGAGTATTTGCTATTAGGGATTAGCAGATTTTGGAGGGGAAGTCTTGGGTGAAAGGATCAACCTTTCACTTCAGATTTCTATTGGAGAAGGGTTCTTCATTTTTTGCATCCATTTCAACCTTCTCCATGTATTTCCAGTTCTTAATTAGCTACTACCCAGCTACTCCGGAATTTCTGCAAAATGCCATTTTTGTATAGATTTCGGCCAATTCTTTTAGAGGATTGATGTATTATATTTTCAGGGGTTGAGATCATGCTCCCCCTTCTTATTTGAGCCTATCATTGCTATGTCTTTGTATTTCTATATTTTATGCAGCAGTTCCTCCTATAACTGCGTAGTCATGGCCCTGGGATTTCTATATAAAACAGTATTTCTCATATGTGCATGTACAGTTTTCTTGAGGCTTGTTGTGCCTTTCTTGAGTGATCATTTCCTCAAGAAGATGTATCTTTTATGCTTCTATGTCTTAATATGATGGCCATTTTATTCTCCGGCATTTTATGTATTCATGGATTCATTGCTATTTCCATTTGGTGCATTTGCTTATTGCTGTAGCTGCAATGTTGGGGTTATCTTAAGAGATTCCCAATCTTGTTGTATCTCCCTATTTGGGGATATTGTCCTTTGACAATCACTCTATAGACATAGTCTGCTAGTGGGACAAGTAGCCTCTAGAGCTCATCCTTTGTTCAAAGGTGACAAATCCAGTAAATGCCCCTGCAGTCTATCTCTGGAATATATTTTCCTTGTCATTTGAAAATGTTTCTGAAAAAGGAACATTATAGTGGATGCCATTGGATTCCATAAAAAATCCTCAAAACTCCCCTAGAACCCATAATGACATAAACTTGCTCCTGTTACTCGGCCACCATGTGTCTTAGAAGTCCATCTTGGCTTTACTATAGAGGAAAATAAAATTGGGGACTTGACAAATCCTCCTACCCTAATTTTTCTTTCCCTTAAGAAATCCATATATTTCCACTGCAAAGGCATCTGTGAGCTGATACTCAGATCCCATATGAAACATTGTGCCATGCCATGCCTCCATACAATCCAAGCATGAGTGGATCCACTAATACCTAGATACCAAGCCCATCTCTGACTCAGCCTATTATCAATAGATCCTCCTGGATCCCAATGCCGCCATGGCCAATCAACAATATCCCTATCCCATGGCTCTAGTTGTGATCTATCTTCAACTATAACTGATGCTCCATTAATTAAATACCAACTCGTCGCCTCTCTCCATTCTAATCCTTGGCATAGACCAAGGTCAACGCCATTATGCTAATGTTGGTGTTATCACCAAAAAATAATCACCTATCCATTTATAACTAGGTGGATCGAAATACACCATTTAAGTTTAATTTTACCATAGAAAAATCACTTTCACTATAGGAAATAATTTAATAAACCACTTTTATTAAGTTATTTCTTATTAAAACCCATGAGAATAATTAAATAAACCATTATTTATTTAATTTTCTCTAGGAATATTTATTAAATCATTGTTTGATCATTATTCCTTGTCACATTTGACTAAATCACCTAGGAATAATTAAATATATCACTATTTATTTATTTTCCTTAACTCCATTCTTGGAATAATTGTAAAATCATTATTTAATAATTATTTCATTTTCACATATTTCTTATTATTCATGAAATAATGAATAAACCATTTTTTTTTAACTATTTCTAAATAAATATATTTGACCATTTTGAATATATTTTTCCTCTTGAAAAATATAATAAACTATTCCTAATGATTAGATTTAGATTTTGGTCAATACTATTTTATTATTCTCCATTTTCGAGATCAACCCAATAATTTGCTCAAAATAAGATGGTTTTTTAGTCATTTTTCACCATGATTATTATCATCGTCACCATTATCATCTCCATACTTTTGAGCTCCCATTAGAGTTCTACACATCGTTTTGGTTTACACATATTGAGAGAGGAAGGTCTAATACTGAAGCGTCAAGGATATTAAAGGACCCATCCCACGGAGTGGGTTTTACGACCCTTTAGTAAATCTCCTTAACCAGGTGCTATTGATAAAATATTCATTCTTTCAAATGATTTTCCATTTTTGGGTTATTACATCATATTCATTTTTTTGTTTATCATTTTAGATCGCATACATCTATTTTTCTGCAAGTTTTTCTCACATTTTATTGCAGATCTGAAATATAAGTACCCACAATTGTTGTTAGGCTCACTAGTCACATATGAATTAAGTGAGACCGTTTTGTTACACCTTACAAGAAATTTCATACTAACAAATAACAACTCCATTGGGCTTCTAGTTACATTTGTCATAAAAAAACGGTGACTCCACTGGTGTAACAATTCAATTTTCTTCGTGACTTTATATTCGGCGATTTTAGGGTTTTATACAACTATTTTTAGCCTCTCATTTATATTTATATATTTTTCTCCATTTTTCTGTCAAATTTTCGAATTTTGGTTGCTTTCTGTTTTTTTCTGCAGGTCACAGGTACCAGCCGAGCAGGACACGACAACATCTGCATGATAAATGGCGAACGAGAGTCCCTAGAGAAAAAAAAAAATCCATCCTTATATCTACACTCTGAGCTCCAGAACACACTATTTGGCTCAAAAACTGTGTTTTTTCCACTGTTTCAGGTTAACACCTGCATTTTGAAAATTGTCCAGAAAATTTTCAATTTTTTTCCAGCATTGCCAAGAGTGTTGTCTTTTTACTAGGAAGGATTTTTCACCTTTGTTTCAGTCTCTCTTAGGCCTAGATACTCTTAGTTTTTCTATTTTATGAATAAAAAATCCCCCCTAGGGTTTGTAGTACACCTCCACCTTTTTAGGAAGATATTGGTTGAGTGAGGAGTCTAGGGTTTAAGCATTTTTAGCCTCTGGTTTCTAGGGTCCGAGCCACTTTATTTCAGCGCTTTAAGATAGGTTTTTTTACCATTTTAATTCTATTTTTAGTTTTCTCTTGCCTTCCCCCTTAGGACCCCCTTGAATTTCCTAGGATTTTGAGCTTCTTTCCTATCCTTTGCAATAGATTTCACCTTTGATTTGTGTTGCTTTTTTGCACCATTTTCAATAGCTTAATTCCTTTAGATCCTAGTCCCTTTGACATTACATTTTGTAGGACTTTTTGCGTGTTTTTGAGTAGCTTGTTTTCCTCTCCTTGTTTAGTTATTTGAGAGCCTTCTTCAAGTGGGGTTTGGGCTTAATTGGTTGTTTATTTTACTTTCATTTTACATCATTTTTTACAATTTTTCAACATTTTATTTCGACAATATGTGGCATCTTCAAAAATGATCAATTAACTCATACACTAAACACACTTTTTCACACACATTTACACACCCTAAGAGAACGTGTGCTTGGTTAACACAGCCAATCCAAGATTTGAAACACACCACATTTAATAATCTAAAACACATAGATTAAGCCCACTTTGGCATCAGCGCCAAAAAATCTATGTAGTTAGGCGTAGGATCAGTGGGATGGGATTCCAATAACACCCATCGATCATTTACATTGAGACATGGAAGTTGAATTTATAGGGATAGTAAAATCCTTCACCGTCCCAAGGTCCAAATCTAGAGTGCATCATAAACCCAATTCAAAGGGGGTTAGGCTAGTTCATCATGCGAGAAGTTATCCTCAGGGCTACCCAACCCATGGTAGGGAATTTCGTGTGGTGGTTTATCACCAAGAACCTCAACAGTCAACCACCCCTGTGGGATGAAGCTAATTGTAGTGACCAATATTAGGAAAACACCTTATAGGACTAGCTTTGGGAAGAAGTTGGTTCTCTACCACACCTCTCTTTGGACAACTCTGCTTGCAGGGATGAGATTTTGTCAAGTAAGAAGTTCTTTGGAAGACCATCTAAAAAAATAGATTTTAGATTTTTTTAGGTATTAGATCACCTATAGTCTAGAGGTCTTTTTTTTTATAGGACGTGATTGTTTGTATTAGAGTAGCATCATTATATAGTTTTTTTACACTCGACATAATTGCATTAGGCGTCTGCTTATTGTTTGTTACTCTTTCTCTTATCATCCTCTATTCCTTTAGTGTCATATTTTTCTTGACATCAGTGTACCCCCCAAGGAATTTTTCACAGCGAATTCAAGGACTTCACCCTCAATTCCCATTAGGACATATTACTCCTCCCCATCGAGTTAGAGTTAATCCTCCCAGTCCTCCATCGATTTTTTCTAACTTTGATCTACTGATTCATCCAACTCTTTCTTTGATTCCATGTCAGGCACCAACGTAGGTGCAAGAAACCAAGGTGGTAACTTGGATCCTAACCCAGGTAATATCACCAGTTGGAACCTCAACCAACATGGTCACTCTTACTCCATTTCTACCCTTCAAGGATGGTTTGAATCTCCTTGATTTTAATTAGTGGCTTAAAGATCCTCTTCTCCATAACCCAAATTGGCCAGTTATGCCTACCAAACCTCCTTCATACATACCCAAGTTTGAAGTAAATCCTAGAGAATATCCCACTAATCATGTTCGATCATTTCACATGTGGTGTTCCTCTAATTCCATCACTGAAGATGTTAGTGTCCTATAATTTATCGGATCTCAAGGTGATTGAGTATTTTGTCTCAGAAATCTTACATTGTAAATAAATTTCAATATGCAGATGATTTCCAAAAAATATATATATAATAAAAATGAAAAGAGGGTATATATAAAAAAATGAATAAATACAAAAAGACAAAAAGGAAGAAAATTTGAAAAATAATACAAATAAAATCAAAACCCCACAAAAGAAAAAATAGAGAAAATAACACCAAAAGTGCTGCAAATTCAAATGCCACTATTGATAGATAGTCTTCTTTATGTCAAAATCAAATAAGGTTGTGTGCAGCTTGTTTAAAAATGCCACAATGACTAGCTATTTGTTCAAATCATACAACTTAATTATGGTTGAACAATTGTGAATTTCTTGTAAATTAGGTTAGATAATAAAGGTTTGCCAAACAATTAATCTTGGTAAATCAATAGTTAGGTAGAAAATGAAATTGATTCAACTGTTTAATCTAAATCAATAGGAGAAATAAGTGATAGAGTACGTTAGATTTTTCATGAGAAAAAAAAGAGATATGGGTTTTCTAGTCTAAATGCACCTCTACAAAAAAGAAATGAAAAATGTTAGTATACAAAAATAATGGAAAATTTGAAGGGTAGGTAGAGATGTTTCAGGCTTTTGAAAGGATTAAAATTTTTATTATATCCTAAGTTTATTTCATTATGTATTTGGTGCATAAAGTTATAAGTGAAAAAATAAATATATCCTAAGTTTCAAATATTGGGCGCATGAATGAAATGTTTGGGCTATTTGTTATTATGTCCTAAGTTTTCACTCCAATCAAAAGTACCGCTACCCGACAAACGGTCATGTCTACTGACATTAAGCTGCTTGCACCTTCCCGCCATCCAATCCACCTACTTCCTGATCGATGATCCTCATCAACCTTCGCCCCCCCTATCCATCCTAGCTTTACCACCGGGGGGGTGTCCAAAAAAAGTAGTTTCCAGGCCGAACCCATGACCACGTGGCCTCCTATCCATTTTTCACACCCCCCTCCGCCTAAACCATTCACCACCTAGGACCCCCCCGAAAACCATCTTCCCTACCCATCACCTCCGCCACTCCCATCTCACCACATCACCTATCCATTACTAATCAAATCCATTCCCGCAGCATTTGATCCATTAACGCATTTAATTGAGACTAATGACCGTTAAATTAACGAATTCAAACCATTTTCAATGGAAAAACATCTTTTCTTATAAATCCATGCAATTTAACCCTTTTGACCTTTACTATGCTCTATTTTATACATATTTAGTTGCTTTACAGGTCTACAGTGCGCTCGTTTTATCTGTTTATTTGTCTTCAACCAAAGCGACATCGCATACCTTGCCCCCTTCAACCAATCAAAGAGTTGTTGTGCATTACCAATAAACCTGTTCATCCTAATTTCACTTGAATTCCTCTAAAAATGATTGAATATGCCTCCTCAAAAGAAAAACCAAGAGGAACCACTCAATCCCTTGGTCCACCCTCCCCTAGATTTAGATCATGTTTCCTTAACTGATAGAGATTACAAAATTAATGAGACGCAGTGTGAATTTTAACTGTTTGAGATGTACTGTTGGTTAGAAGATAAATACATTGACAAAGCTAATGATATTGGACTCTGGGTGTCCAATTTTCCTAATTATATCTTCCCCCACACATACAGTGCCCTTGAGCTTATCTAAAAGTGTCAAGCTTGCTATATCCCCAATCAAAGAGTTATCATTGCCCCTACCGGTGAAATCCTTTTCACCATCACTGCATAGTCAATGGATCAGATGATGCAAGTTCCCTCTGTGGAAAATGGTACTCCTTTCTCCCTAGAAGCCCTTAATGAGTTATACCAGAAGCTCGATTTTTCCAAAAGAGCTAAAATCTTTGACATTTTTCTACCTGAAAATACTCAACTGTTAAAGAAAAACCCTCCATAACCTTCCTCCACCTTCCCTAATAAGGAAAACCATATTATAATAGTCATTACATACCTTCTTGGCTATTATTCTGATTACTGGGTTGATGAGCCCATTTTAGGCTTCCTCTCCATATTTTCCACAGACTGTAAACCATCAATCATCTTCAATTTTAGCCAATTCCTGGCATACATCATCCATGATCAATTCATCAAATTTCAGACAGAGGAAGTGTTTAAATAATCCTTTATTTTATTATACATGTTTGTGTATTATCAGGAAGATAGATTTAATTTTTCCATGTAGAAGCTTGATGAATATGGAAACCATCAATCAGTTATATTTTGGACATCATTGGTGATGATAGAGCAGAAGGAATTCTCATACAAACACTTCATTGAACTGTTTGTACACCCATCCATGAGTATTCTGAGCAGTATAGTTGAACCTAGGATAGGTGAAGACACAAAAACGATACAACATTTGTCAGATCATGCCAAGACAGGACACTTGTACTTGTACCAGATTTATACAGAGATAAGAGTCTATGGGTGTGATATTTCTCCCTATAAACTCCCAAAATTCCTCCCCATGAGTATTTTTTTCTCTTGAGTATATTATACAGATGTTGAATGCTAATGAAATTCACTTTTTATCAGCCAAGAAGTCCCAATTTAGGATCAAAACACAGATTGGGCCCTTTATTTGTAATAACAGGTCAGCAGGTGAGGAAGCAGATAAGATACTGAAAGAAATCAACTTCAACCTGAGATTTACTTGGTCTTATAATCCTCTGGGAAGTATTTCAAAGCTAAGAGTAGAGAATAAAACTACTCCCTACATACACACCCATAGGACTAAAATTGTAATATCCCAAAATAGGGAATTTCTACACTATTGGGAATATCTCAAGATATTCCAAAAGTGGAGATCCAGAAATACATGAGCACAAATAAAGTAATGTAGAAAATCATTTCATAAAATGTATCTTTAAACACCCTTTTATCAGATTATGAACATATCAACAAAAGTATGCCTTTATACACTGTCTCCTAGTGGGGAATGGGGAAAAATAGACCCCCAAAACGTTATTTCCAGGTAAATGCGTTATAACCAGGGGAAATAATGGTTTTCTCCCTTAGCATATAGACTAAGGACCTTACATACAAAATGGGATCAGAAATAAATCCCTTTTGATATGTTCAACAGGTCTCCCGGCCTTACAATATCTTAGAAACACCCAAATCCCATGACATTTGATTATGCAAAAAATACTGAAGCATGTAAAACGTTAATCCATGAGGGTTTATGCAAAATTACAATAGAAAAATGTAGATCTGGAGATTGATGGTACAATATGCTAATAAAATGGAGATCTGGCCTCCTTATTGCATTATAGAGATAACCCGGCAAAGGTTTCTTGAGACACATGTAAAAAAGAGAAGATCAGATTTATTCAGCTCAGAAATAACTAGTTTCACTGCAAAATTACATGGACATGGCTGAATAATGTATAAGAGGTATAAGAATCCCTTTCTCTAGCTTTCCAGGGGAAGGGTTGGCCCTTTCCCTAGGAAACTAGCTCAGAAACAAGGCCTATAACCTTGTTGCAGCAACTCTCGGGAAAAGGATGCAATTCCTACAAGGGACTACACTGTAGGAGAGTATAGGTGATTTCGCCTACTTCCAAGATATGAAATAAGCTCAGAAATCTCCTTTTCTGATCTCTCAAGAGAAGGAAGGCACCCTCTACTGAGAAACAGACCCGGGAGTGGAATGATCACTCTTCCACTGCAACACCCTACAACACAACATTACACTGCTACATAAATAATGTTGTGACTGAATATTTCTACTTGGCCTCAAGAATGGATGTGGAAAAAATTAGTACAATACTCTCCCAAGAGGCCTCTCAATGGAAGAGGTGGGATTCCTGCTCGGGAACACCCGATGCTCAGCAGCACTACAACCGTACTAAACAACAAGAGGAATCCAAAATTTTAAACAAACCAAATAATAATATAACATAACATGAATGGCAGAGGCTTCCATGCTCTCCATATATAGCAAGTGAACCTCTTCTCATCAGGTCCCATCCACATTTTCCTCCAAGCTCATGCAGGTTGTCCTCCACCAAATCTGTGCAGTTCATTAAGGATGTGCAACGTATCTAGACAACATATGTTGATTTGGTCAAAGATGACTAAATCAAAATGATATCCTCCCTATTCACACCTATGTGTGCTCCTTCCATCTGCTTATTCTTCCTCTTTTCACATGAGGAATGTTATTCTTCCTGTCAATGTGCCTCCCTACCCATCTATTTATCTATCTAAAGATAAAACCAACTATAATATTCCATTTAGATGAGGTCTAAATTTTGGGAATATTACAGTCCTCCCCCTCCAAAATTTTTCTTTTCCTGAAGCAACTGCAAAGGTAGATAAAAATTTCTCCCTCCCTCTTCTTGTGGCCTCCTCATCAATAGATCCCACCATAGCTCAGCAAAAAATCCTCCCAAGTGTGTAAAAACATGAGAAAGTGGAAGGTGAAAGTGGAAATCTCCTTGTTGTTCAATGGCTCCTCAAGGTAGGAGTGATGACCAACATGGGGAATCTTATTCCCAATGAGTGATTCCATCACTCATGCTATCATCCAAATGAATCAATCATTAACCCCTTGTTTGTGCAATGTAGTGGGGCTGCATGGAGAGATTAGTTTTCCTCCCTTCATTTGTTTCTCTCTCCATTTATGATAAGTGTGGGACTATTTATGTCTTTGGGCTGAAACAATATGGCATCCAATAATGGCCCAAGCTACCCCATCAAATACTTCAGCCATGAAGTGCCTTCTCCAAGCACTCAATTTCTTCAAATGGCTCACTCCATATGAAGGAAAGAGTTGTGATGTGGCAATCATGGCTTTCCCATTGCTTCTCCTGAAGCATACAACATGAATAGTAGGGAGAATCATACTCCCAATGGGCATCTCCATCTCATATCCCACTCCCCAAACAAATCTTCCCATGAACATAGAAACATCAGCAATATATGGAAGCAAAAACAACTGGAAACAAGTTGTCACATGACAACCGGAAAGGGGATCATATTTCCTCTCATGGAACCAGCGCAGTGCATCCTTTGCCTGCATCAAAAAAAAAAATAACAAGTTATTTTCCAGCCACTTATTTTCTGCCACAATCATTTTACAAGATAGGAACATGGAAGTACAAAGTGGTGTCAATGGTGCACACCAAAAATTCTATGGCTTCCCCCACAAACCACCAATGAGATAGCCAATCTCAATGCTACAAAAGGCTGCAAGTACATAATCATACAATATGCAAGAAGGAATAATCCTCCTTGGTACAATATGCTACTCATATAGAGAAAACAAGTACAAAACATAAAGTGAAATTGTACATCCTCCATCATGTATTTGAGATATTCAGCTGAAATGGCTCAACTGGAAATTCTCCCTCACCTCCAAGGAGTAGGGAAGTGGCTTTGACATCCTCTCTATCACCATCTGGCCTATGCATATATCCATATGCTGAAATATTTCATGCTGGATGCCCTCCCAAATGAACTCCTCTTCCAAGGATAGATATGCATCAAAATGCATGGAAAATAATTCCTCATGTGCTGCATGTAGCAACTCCTCCTTGAGCTTAGAAGCTCTAGTCAAGAAGACTCTTCCATAAGAATAGATGACCATATCATCCACCATATATCTATCATCTCCATCCAGGTCATCAAGAATCATGCAAGCACCAAGATCCTTGGAGTACTCTACCAAGATTTGAGACCTCCAATAGGGATCAATCCTCCTAAGAGACAACGCTAGTGATCTGGCATGTGAAGCTCTCCTCATGCTGTTGTCTGCTACTTTTACATCCCCCATGCCAAAGTCTTCCTCCAAAATTTTCACCTCTCCAAAATACAAGAGTGGTGAATCCAAAGACAATATGTATTTCATCAATCCTAGATCAGGTGGCCTCCCAGGTGGAATGCCTCCATGTAGTGAGACATCAATGTCAAGAGTAGACTGTACATATGGTTTGGAAACCTTTCCCTTGCCTTCACAATGCAGAACAGTCTGCCTCCTCTTTGCATAAGCTCTCTAAAATAGAGAAGGGTGTGTGCCTCTCATCAAATGATGCTGCTCTTCCTTCCTACCTTCTCCTTCCATCTGCAATGCTTCACAATCATGTTGTTCATTGATTGTGATTTGACCTCCATGTATGAGATCCTGGGGAAATTCTTGCAAGGACACAAGAATCCCTCTTGTTGGAGCATGTGCTACTCCTTTCTCTACATGAGGTACTAGATGTGCTCTATATGTGACAGCATTGTTGCCCTCATCTTCATCAATGTGTATGGGCAACCCTCCAATAATTGGATCCTTTTGTGAAAAATATATTCCCAGGCCCCCTTGTTTAGGAATATGAGATAGAGGTCTTACCTCTAACAATGTATGATGCAAGATGTCAGCTTATCCCATGGTTTTCTGAAGTGGAGTGAGGTCTATAGTTTCCTCCATTACATGCAAGGGTTTTGTTTTCTTAGGTTTTTCTTGCTCCAATACATGTGTTTTAGGAAGTTTCTCATCAAACCTTCCCACCAATGTTTTAATGAATCTTGAATAAGAGGAAGTATTTTAATTTTTCAAAGAACAAGATTCAAAAATCCACCATGCATAAGCCTTAACTCCCAAATGCAGTGCTGCTACTCTGATGGCTTCACTTTCAGAAATTTGATGCTACTGCAAAAAGGTGTCTAGCTCTTCCACTCAAGCCCTAGATGAACATGTAGGTGAACCATCAAAAGTAGATAGAAGGAATCTATCCACATTCTGTTGCTTGCTTCTCTTCACTTGGATCTTGCAAAACTCTTGGAAAGTGGTATGATCTCTAAACCTCTTAGTTTGAGATTCATACTCCTGCAAAAAACCACTAAGAGTTTCCCTCTTAGGCATTCTCCCTCCTTCCATCCATCTCATGATAGACCTAGGCATTTGACTGCGCTGTGCATCATGGAGTGTAGCTGCATGCTCACACTCATGATGTGAAAATCTAGATCTAGCTCTAGATCCAAATTCTCCAGGAGATCCCATCTCCATTCTTATTTTCTTCAGATCTTCTTGAAAGCTCTGTATAGATCTTAGAAGTAGCTTTGTAAGCCTATCTTCCTTTCTTCCTCCACATAATGGAGTCTTCTATTTTCTATGCAACTCCCCTTTTGTTGATGGAATAATGGCTGAAATCCACAGGTTGTGCCAAGAAATAAGCTTTGATACCACTGTAATATCCCAAAATAAGGAATTTCTACACTATTGGAAATATCTTAAGATATTCCAAATGTGGATATCCAGAAATACATGAGCACAAATAAATTACTGCAGCAAATGATTTCATAAAATGTATCTTTAAACACCCTTTTATCATATTATGAACATATCAGCAAAAGTATGCCTTTATACACTGTCTCCTAGTGGGGAAAAGCAACAAAATAGACCCCCAAAATGTTATTTCTAGGTAACTGTGTTATAAAAAGGGGAGATAAAGGTTTTCTCCCTTATAATATAGATTAAGGACCTTACATACAGAAGGGGATCAGAAAGAAATCCCTTTTTATATGTTAAACAGGTCTCCCCGCCTTACAATGTCTTAGAAACACCCAAATCCCATGACATTTGATTATGCAGAAAATAATGAAGCATGTATAGCATTAATCCATGAGGTTTTTTGTATCATTACAATATAAAAACATATATCTATATATTTATGGCACAATATGCTAAGAAAATAGAGATCTGGCCTCCTTATTGCATTATAGAGATAACCCGACAAAGGTTTCTTGAGACACATGTACAAAAAGAGCAGATCTAATTTATTCAGCTCAGAAATAACACAGTTTCACTGCAAAATTATATGGACATGGCTGAATAATGTATAATATGGATAAGAATCCCTTGCTCTAGATTTCTGGGGGAAGGGTTGGCCCTTTCCCTAGGAAACTAGCTCAGAAACAATGCCTATAACCTTGCTGCAACAACTCTCTAGAAAAGGACGCAGTTCCTACAAGGGACTATGTTGTAGGAGAGTAGAGGTGCTTTGGCCTACTACCAAGATATTAAATAAGCTCAGAAATATCCTTTGCTGATCTCTCAAGAGAAGGAAGGCACCCTCTGCTGAGAAACAGACCCGGGAGTGGAATGATCAATCTTCCACTGTAACACCCTGCAACAAAACATTACAATGCTACATAAAAAACATTGTGACTGAATATTTTTGCTTGGCCTCAAGCCTAGATGTGGAACAAATCATTACAATACTCTCCCAGGAGACCTCTCAAGGGAAGAGGTGGGATTCTTGCTCGGAAACACCTGATGCTCAGCAGCACTGTAACCCTGCTAAACAGTACAAGGAAGCCAAAAGTCTAAACAGACCAACTAATAAAATAACATAACATGAATGGAAAAGGCTTCCATCCTCTCCATATATATCAAGTGAACCTCTTCTCATCGGGTCCCATCCACATTTTCCTCCAAGCTCATGCAAGTTGTCCTCCACTAAATCTGCGCAATTCATCAAGGAGATGCAATGTATCTAGACAACATATGTTGATTTGGTCAAAGATGACTGAATCAACATGATATCCTCCCTGTTCACACCTAAGTGTGCTCCTTCCAACAGCTTATTCTTCCTCTTTTCACATGAGGAATTTTATTCTTCCTGTCAATGGGCCTCCCTACCCATTTATTTATTTATCTAAAGATAAAACCAACTATAATATTCCATTTAGATGAGGTCTAAATTTTGGGAATATTAAAAAAATAGAAAGGTACATGAACAAGTTAGAATGGGCTGAGAACACATTGCAGGAAGCTAAGGAGAAACTAGTATCGACATCGACATCACAGACTCCTGTCCTAGAGGAAAAACTAGGGAAGAGACAAAGAGAATAAGAGTCACCATTGGTGACTGATACTTCAGGCAAATAATTCAAAATAATGTACATAAAAAGGACCAAGCTAAATCCTAAAACTAACATAGACAAAAATTCAAAACAAGAAGTTGTTGTAGTCACCAAGGAAACACCTTCCTCTTCTCAAGTAGGTGGCCAATCCACTGCTTCTCCTACAACTTCTTCAGTATCTCATGACCAGCAGTAGACTATCCAAACAACTAAGGTTGTCCAAGGTGAGAAGGAGAAGATTTTTTTTGACAGGTTCAGGGAAATAAAGTTAAAAAATGAAGTCTTGAAGAATAACACCTATGCCCAATTATGGAAGAAGACTTCCAGTTCTCAAAGTAGGTTGTTGTCAATATTTGATTCAGAGAATGTTAAGATGAAGATGGCCTTCCTAGAGGCCCAAATCCCATAGCCAAAGTTAGAAGTT
The DNA here is from genome assembly GCA_034641835.2 of Pinus albicaulis. NCBI lineage: Eukaryota > Viridiplantae > Streptophyta > Pinopsida > Pinales > Pinaceae > Pinus > Pinus albicaulis. Next base: position 166,119,697 of record CM076573.1, read on the forward strand.
GACTACAACAAGACAAATTTTGAATTCGACATAAAGGACATTCATCCCATTAATCAAATAGAGATGCACAAGAAGACAGGTGAAATGATCTCTTCAAATTTGACTAACACAATGATGAATATTTCCAAATTACAGGTTTTTTTTTCCAATATCTAGACATAGTTAAAAATGGAGAAATTTTCTTCTCTTGCTAAGGATACAAGGATTAAATCCTTAGAATATTTGGTGGTTAAGATAGGATATGATCCCTCAAAAATGAAGGCTACATAGGATATAATAAAAAATAAAAATTTTGACATAACAGCATTGAGAAAATAGCTAAAGTTGTTAGCTATAGAAGATCCTCTCACCAAGGACATTGAGGAGAAAGAGACTCAGAAGACTGATATGATGAAGCTCATCATGGAGCAAAATGAACAAATAAGACAAATGGAGACCGAAATGGAAGAGATGATCAAAGAAAATGAGCAGACTACAAAGCTTTCCATGGTTCCATTGGATGTTTTACCTCTTACAACCATTCTACAACTACATCCTCTACTCCAGAGACTACACAGACAGGAGATGGTGAAAAGCAGTTGACAAAGGCAGTGGAAAATATGTCTATTCAAAAAAAATATATGAAGAAGTTGCGGGATCAGGTTAATATATTGCAATACCAGAGGACAAGGAGTGAAGCTTCTCATTCAACAAAAGCACAAAGAGCTCAGAAATTAATAGAAATATTGCATAAGTCAGAGAGATAATCAATAATAGGACAGACCTTGGCCCAAGCCAAGGAAGTCATTTGGGCAGATATCTGGAACTCCATTACTGAAATTTGGCCCTGCATCCAAATTATCTTTGAGAAAAAGGAGTTGATAAAAAGAGCAACTGAGGCTATTACAGACATCAAGCAAAAGCTTGGAGAAATGCCTACAATAGCTACCAACATTGTCAAGTTCTTGAACTCCAATAACATATATGAATTGGATGACTTGGGAGTAGATGATAGGATAGAAACCATCCTGGAAGTGAAGAGAATTCTTAATCAGAAGAATCTAGTTGTTCAGTTGGAAGAAAAGTGCCATAGTCTAGAGATAGGAGTTAACACATTTATCACTAGAATAGAGCCTTTAACACAAAAAGGTCTACCTTATTTGTTTGTGATTAATGATAATTTGATAACTCATGAAGATTGTGTAAATAATTTGAAGGAAATTTCCAAATACAACACCAATTTTCCAGCATCAAGGGAAATATGACAGGCAGAGCGTTTTTAGAAGCAATGAGTAATGATTTATTAATCCAACATGAGGTAAATCATATCTTCGTGGTAAAGCCCACTTTTTCTAGATATACTGAATTCTATGAGATTTACCTAAAGTCGATTAAATTGACTATCCCAGATGAAGATTGATGGAATAAACTCTGTGAGTTACAAGATTAGTCAGTAATTGGGAGATAGTCAGAATCAACCAACACACCGGCCAGCACAGCCCCGAAATAGGTCCATTCAGAAACTATTTCCTCCAAAACAATGCCAACTTTCCAGATCATCTCCACCTAACCTATTATGTTGTAACTATTATATTTTATTGTTTGATATTACGCTAATAATACACTATCAGTTGAGACAACGTTTATGTAAATTATTTTTGTAACTTAGTATAAATACTTCACTGTTCAAAGTAGTAAGCGTTGATTACTCAGTATATTTTTCTGCTTAGCATTGTAATTTCCAATTTGCTGGAGCATCAATAATATAAGGACTTTTCATAGTATTCATGTGGTGTATTCCCTGGTGATGTTTTTCTTCTGTAATTGTGTTATTTCATTGTTTTTCCTTTCTCTGTAAATCTGGAAATCTTAATTGTATAACAGAAACTGTGATGAATATGATATGTTAATTAGAACACTTTATTCTGGTTGTTTTTAATTTATATGTTTTATACTAAGGTCAGATTGAAGAATACTTCACTTCTTTTCAATCCTTACTAAATTCTACACTTCTTCTAATTTCATAATTCACTTAAACTATTAAAATATCCAATTAATGCAACCTAGATTTCCCTGTGAGACTCCTTCTTGTTGGGTATGTGTTATATTCTTTCCACGACTAGCCCCACGCGTTGTACGTTGCGCCGGGCGCAGTAGGGGGATCACAAGGGGGGAGGCAGCCCCCACTATTGGGGCCCGAGGTAGCGCCCCGGTGAAAATTGTTTTGGTGTGCGGACCCACTCATAGGCAGACCCACCCATGTTTTGTGCATGAGTTTGCACATGGTTTTGGGGTACGATGGGTTTCGGCCCCTGGTATTTTGTAGATCCGGCCAAGGGAACTACAGTTATGTTCTAATCCAGGGTTAATGGATTGGGGTTTATGTACACTTCGACATTTATATATATGTGTTATAACACTAAAAGGAATATAATGAAAAATCAAGCTGGTCGTCCCGATTTGGGATCTAGGGGAAAATCTCTGTGTTTATATGTTTTATGTTTTATGCTCTCGCTATTGTTTATTTTCTGTTATAAGATTTGTGTGTAGATAATTTCTGTTCAAGGTTAAAACCTTCATTTGGTATCAGAGCTATTTTGGCTTCAAGGGGACGCCTTTGCTGCCGAGGGTTTTTTGCTCAGGCCTGAGGTAGTCCCTGTTCAGTGGGAGATCTACGAGATCGATTCTTGCGGTGAAAGAAGATGGTGAGCGGAAAAAATATAGAGATCAAGAAATTTAATGGTCAGAGTTTTGAGTTGTGGAAGCTCAAGATGGAGGATCTGTTGGTGCATAAAGATCAGTGGATCGCGGTAGATCCAGGTACTAAACCAATGGCAATGTCAGATGAAGACTGGAAGAAACTAGATCGGAAGGCTAAGAGCACAATACGGTTGTGTGTCTCAGATTCAGTATTGTTGAATGTATCTGGGGAAGCTACGGCAAAGAATTTGTGGGAAAAACTTGGGACTTTGTACCAATCTAAGTCTCTGGTGAATAAGTTGTTCCTGCGGAAAAAGCTGTATAACCTGAGGATGAAGGATGGAGACTCGGTGACAGAGCATCTGAACGCCTTCAATACTATGGTAAGTCAGCTGTCATCTGTTGATATTAAAATCTCAGATGAAGATAAGTGCATCAGTTTGTTGTGTTCTCTACCAGAATCGTGGGACAGTCTGGTTATTGCAATAGGTAGCAATACAACTACCTTGAATTTTGATGACATTGTCTCAGCCTTGCTGTCGGAGGAAATGAGACGGAGAAATATGGAGGGTCAGAATGGAGATGCCTTATCTGTACGAGGAAGGTCCCAAAACAGAAACAAGAATAAGGTTTTGAGTGGGAGATCCAAATCTAGAGGGAGATCTAAATCTCCTGGAAAGTTTGTAAAGGTGTGCTGGAAATGCGGAAAGGAAGGGCACTACAAAAAGGACTGTAGATCTAAAGCTCCTGAGAAAGGAAAGGGATCTGATGAAGCTCCTTCTGCAGAGGCAAAAACCACCTCGAATGAAGGTGGGGATGTGTATTTGGCTTCTTCTTCAAATACACATGTAGATCATGAGTCATGGTTGATTGACTCAGGTGCATCCTTTCACGTCACTCCCCATAGGGAGTGGTTCTGCGAGTATGAGAAATATGATGGTGGTGATGTCTTCCTAGGGGATGATAGGAGGGCCAGAATCATCGGACGTGGAAAGGTCAAGCTGAAGCTGCAAGGTGGAAGGATTAGAACACTTCCTGGTGTTCTGCATATTCCTGCATTGGCCGGAAATCTGATTTCTGTAAGCAAGATGGATGATGCAGGTGTAAAAACAGTGTTCGAGAAAGATGCCTGCAAGATGGTTCGGGGAGCACTGGTATTAATGCGGGGAGTTCGGATTGGAACTCTGTACAAGCTACAAGGTAGCACTGTTATTGATGGGTGTAACAGTTCTGTGGTTCTTGAAAGTGGAGCGGAAAGCCTAGCTGTCTCTGGAGAAAAGACCATGCTATGGCATCAAAGGCTTGGACATATTGGAGAGAAGGGCCTTCGGATACTGCATAGAAATGGTATGGTAGAAGGTATGTCTAATTTCTCTCTGGATTTCGATTTCGGTGAACATTGTGTATATGGGAAGCAGAATCGGGTGAGTTTTCCTTCTAGTGCTAAGAGGGCAAAAAAGATATTAGAACTTGTGCACAGTGATGTGTTTGGACCTGTGTCAGTTCCATCACTGGGAAAGTCTATGTACTATGTTTCATTTATAGATGAATTCTCAAGGAATACATGGACATATTTCTTGAGGAAAAAATCTTAAGCTTTTGACAGATTTAAAGAATTTAAGGCTCTGGTGGAAAACCAGACAGAGAAGAAGATAAAGGCGTTGAGGACAGATAATGGTGGGGAGTTCTGCAAGAAGGAATTTGAAGAGTTCTGTAAGAAGTGTGGTATAGCACGGCAGAAGACTACTCCATACACACCTCGGCAAAATGGAGTTGCAGAAAGAATGAATAGAACACTGATGGAAAAGGCAAGAAGCATGCTCAGTGGTACCGGGTTAGGACAAGAATTCTGGGCAGAGGCAGTGGAGACTGCATGCTATCTGGTTAACAGATCACCTTCATCAGTGTTGGAAGATAAGACTCCACATGAGGTATGGACTGGTAAGAAACCCTCTCTTTCACATCTAAGGGTATTTGGATGTGATGCATATGTACATGTTCCAAAGGAGAAAATGACCAAGTTGGATAATAAATCTGAAAGGTGCATCTTTATTGGGTATAAGGATGGTTTAAAGGGTTACAAGCTTTGGAACCCAGAAACAAGGAAGTTTGTGTACAACCGAGATGTGGTGTTTAGAGAAGTGAAAGATGTTGTTAAACATGAATTCCTACCAAAGGAACCTGAGAAGATAGAGTTTGAGCTAAAGGAGGATGAATCAGACTCTACAATAGAAGAAGACTCAGAAGATGAAGAGCCACAAACTCCATCTTTGAGAAGATCAGTTCGGGAAAGAAGGCAACCAGAAAGGTATAGTCCATCTGCTTTCTGTTCAGGTTTTTCCTTAACTATAACTAATGATGAACCCAGAACTGTGAGGGAGGCAGTAGATTCAGAGGATGGAAAACTCTGGAAGGAGGCCATGATTGATGAAATGGCATCCTTGCACAAAAACGATGCATGGGATCTGGTGGAGTTGCCGGCTGGAAGGAAGCCCATTGGGAGCAAATGGGTGTTTAAGAAGAAGATGAATGTAGAAGGCAAGGTGGAGAAATACAAATCTCGGTTGGTAGCAAAAGGTTATTCCCAAGTGCCGGGAATTGATTTTGGTGATATTTTTTCTCTTGTTGCCAAGGTTACTTCTATTAGATTACTTTTATCTGTTGCTGCTGCATTTGATTTTGAGATAGAACAGATGGATGTGAAGACAACATTTCTTCACGGGGATCTAGAAGAGGAGATATACATGAAGCAACTTGAAGGCTTTATGGTGAAGGGTAAGAAAGAACTGGTATGCAGGTTGAAGAAGTCTCTGTATGGGTTAAAACAGTCACCAAGGATGTGGTATCAGAAATTTGATGCCTATATATGGGGACTTGGCTTCACCAGAAGCAAGGAGGATCACTGTGTTTATTTTAAATTAATTGGTGACCGTGTTATTTATTTGGTCTTGTATGTGGATGATATGTTGTTGATTGGAAATGACAAAGAAATTATCCAAGATTTGAAGACCCGGTTGTTCTCCAAATTCGACATGAAGGATCTTGGTGCTGCAAACTATATTTTGGGCATGGAAATTAAGAGAGATCGGGCAAAGAGGAAGCTCTGGTTAAACCAGAGGAAGTATGTCGAGACTATATTGCAGAGGTTCAATATGCAGGATAGTAAACCGGTGAATGTTACTATTCCTGTAGGTGTAAAGCTGTCTGCTGAACAGTGTCCCAAGACACAAGAAGAAGAGGAGTATATGTCCCGTGTTCCATATGCAAGTGCAGTGGGTAGCCTGATGTATGCAATGGTCTGTACTAGACCAGACATTGCACATGCAGTGGGAGTATTGAGCAGGTTTATGTCAAACCCGGGGAAGGAGCATTGGACAACAGTGAAGCGGGTTTTCAGATATTTACGTGGCACTAGTGATTATGGCTTGTGCTACCAGGGAAGACCAGGATTGGAAAGAATGTTGGAAATTCATGGTTTTGTTGATGCAGACTGGGCTGGAGATCTGGACCAAAGAAGATCTACAAGTGGGTATGTGTTTAGCCTATTTGGAGGCGCAGTCAGTTGGATGAGTAAAAGACAGTCTGTAGTAGCTCTTTCAACTACAGAGGCAGAATACATAGCAGCCACTCATGCAAGCAAGGAAGCAGTTTGGTTGCAGAGATTGTGTTCAAGTATGGGGTTGGTACAACAAGCTATAAGGATAGACTGTGATAGCCAAAGTGCAATTTTCTTGGGTAAGAACCCTGCTTATCATTCAAAGACAAAGCACATTGATGTTCAATATCACTTTGTTAGAGATATGGTTGAGGCTAAAAGGGTGTTGCTGGTAAATGTGGACACTTTGAAGAATGTTGCAGATGCATTGACGAAGTCTGTGAGCACTCAGAAGTTCTCTTGGTGTAGAGAAACAATGGGTGTTGAAGAATTAGCCCAATGAATAAGCTCTCCTGTGGCCCCCTGTGGAAAGAAAACAACAAGTGGGAGAATGTTGGGTATGTGTTATATTCTTTCCACGACTAGCCCCACGTGCTGTACGTTGCGCCGGGCGCGGCAGTCACGAGGGAAACAACCCCCCTTTGTTGGGGGGGGGGGGTACGGGGCGGCGCCATTTGTTTGGTATGCGGTCCCACTCATATGCGGACCCACCCATGTTTTGTGCATGAGTTTGCATATGGTTTTGGGGTACGATGGTTTTCGGCCCCTGGTATTTTGTAGATCCGGTCAAGGGAACTATGGTTATGTTCTAATCCAGGGTTAATGGATTGGGGCTTATGTATGCTTCGGCATGTATATATATGTGTTGTAACACTAAAAGGAATATAATGAAAAATCAAGCTGGTTGTCCCGATTTGGGATCCAAGGGAAAATCTCTGTGTTTATCTGTTTTATGTTTTATGCTCTCGCTATTGTTTATTTTCTGTTAGAAGATTCGTGTGTAGATAATTTATGTTCAGGGTTAAAACCTTCACTTCTAACATTGATGCAGATCCAGTTAAATACTTAGACTCCATAGCCCATTGGGAATATAGCCTTTCAATCAACCAAACAATCCAAATCAAACAAACAATCAAGTACAGTAATAACTAGCCTAAAATTCACTAAAAAAATTAAATTTTACAAAGAGATCCCTCTTTGAAGTTGGTAGGACTAGATCCCAGCTTCCAAAGTGGTTTTGATGTTTTCCTCTATGTTTATTCTCACAATATCATATATTACATAACGATAACATAGTGGCGACCATACTAGGGATCGAACCTAGAATCTCTGGTTAAAAAATGTATGATAGGAATATTTTGAGAGATTGTTTCCTTTTCATTTTGTAAATAATAAGTGTGTGTGTGTGCCTTATATTTTAATTCTAACTCCCAAAAGCGCTTACACTATATATCAACCTAATCCAAAGCAAGCAGTTATTTTTGATGATCCTCAAAAACTGTTGAGAAGAAAAAGAATAACAGAGAGCCAAGGAAGTAGCAGTCCTCCCCATAGAGGAAATTCTCTCCCAAAATATTTTTTTACCCTACAAGACATTGAATTTGACTTACCTTTTTAACATAGTTTGTTTAGACCTAAGTCATCCAACTGGGTAGATCAGATAGTGGTAGACCAAGATACACTAAGACACCATTCTTTTGAAGTACAGTCTACCCAACCTGATATTGACTTGAAAATTATTCAAGATTTTGATAAATCATAGGGTTTATTTTCAGGTCTTGACCTTTCTATTCATGAGGCATATGTCCAACGATCTGTTTAAATATATGCCATAGCTTCTTTTGCAAGTTCATCCACCTCATCCCAATCTATAAATCCTATATCATCTAGTCCTACCCCTTCTGTAGTTTCCACTACTACTCCAGTAGTTTCTCATCAAGCAACTCAAACCCCATCCTCTCCCCAATCCTTAACCATAATACAACCTTCATCTTCACCAAAACCTCCACCTATGGTTCGATCTCCACCTCTGATTCATCCTCCACCTTTCATCCAATAACTACCTTTGATAAATCCACACATTGTTCATCCTCATATCCCTATAATGGCAGCCAAATATGCTCCTATTACCCTTCAAGATCCTTTGGAAAACATGCCACAGGACTATCAGATAAGGATTCCACAATTTGATGGAATTGGACCTATCACTACCCAAAATCATGTAGATAGGATGAATTATAGTTTTGACCTTCAGGAAGTAGACGAGGAAAACATAAAAATGATGTTGTTTTCACAGAGTCTCACTGGAGAGGTTAGGAAATGGTTTAAAGTTTTAAATGTTGCTAGCATAAATGATCTCCCTGCATTCCATCAAACATTCCTTAATAGATGGGAAATTAAAAAGAACCCTCTTCAAATTTTATTTGAGTATGAAATCATTAGGAGGGCACCAAGGGAAAGTGTCCAGGACTATTGCACTAGATTCAACAGTGTATACAAAGCAATTCCTGCCAACATTAAAGCACCACAAGGTTTAGCCTTAATTAAATTCCTAGGTGGATTTGACACAGACATGTATTACCAGCTTAGAGAGAGGAATTCTTTAACATTAGAAGAAATGCAAAGGGATACAGTGAGTGTAGAAGAAAATCTATTAGAAAAGAGGGCTAGGATTAGAACTGAAAGGAGAGTTACCATGAAAGAAGAACTCTCAACCTCTTCTACTAATGCCAAAATTGATTCATTAGTAAGAAAAATAGAAATAATGATGGAAATGATTAATCTAAATGAAAGGGTTACTCCTATAGAAAATCACCCTACACCTCAAAATCATAATCAAAATTTTAGAATAAATCCTCCCCAAATTAAACAAAGGAAACAAAGGGGCCCTGGTCAACAAATTAGACCTCCATTTTAGGAGAATTATGCTGATGATGATGGGGAAATAGTAGAAGAGGTAGAAGACAACCAAATCAATTTGATGGGTATTAATGATGATGAAACATATTTTCTCACTCAAGAAGAACAAGATCTTTTCAACTTTCCCAATTTGAGCTTGATTCAGAAGAAATCAGATAATTACAAACATGGATTTGAAAATGCTATTATGGAATTCCATAAGAAATATAGTCTTAGGAGTAAGAAAACATCAGATACTCCAAACAAAAAGAATTACGAAAATCTTGTTAAGAAAACTTCATATACTATTATGAAGAAAACCCCTGAGAATTCTGCCAAGAAAATTGTTGATAGTTCTAGAAAAAAGACAGTAGAATTTCGTGCCAAAAATATAGTTGAAAATAATTACAAAACTACTCAAATTGATATCCCAACCACCAGTCAGCAAAAGGAACCTATAAAAAAAGAAATTGTTGATAAATATGATTTTCTAAACTTGAATAAGATTCAAACATTGTTCAACATTGAAAATGAATTGGAAAAATTGAAAATTCCTATTCCTCTAAAAAAATTAATGAACAAAAATCTATATAGATCTTAGGTCATAAAGGCTCTGAATATAGGGGATAACACTAACACTATCAATTTGAATGATGATCTTCCTGAACTCTTATTTAGGCCAGAAGTTGATGGAAAACCATAGGAAGGAGGATTTCCTCCATTCTACGTTAACCTCAACGTTCATGATAAGATTCTCCATAATGTTATGTTAGATTCAGGTGCTTCGCACAATTTGATGCCCAAATATATTATGGAAAAACTTGGTCTTGACATTACTAGGCCTTATAAAGACTTATATTCATTTGATTGCAGCAAAGTAAGATGTCTAGGTCTCATTAAATATTTTTTTTACTTTAGCTCAAATCCCAGCTAAGAGTCTAGTAATGGATATAGTGTTTGTAGATATACCCCCTAAGTATGTTATGTTGTTTTCATGCTCATGGGGAGAAAAATTACAAGGGGCCCTATAAATAGACATGACTTATGCTACCATACCAGTGTTTGGTCAGTAGAGAAGACTATATAGGGAAACTTTGATGAAATTCATGGTGAGTAGTTAGGATAAACCACATAACTATCCTCTTTACTCTGTCCACTCAGATTTAGACTCTTTCATTCTTTATAATAATGGAGATATCAATACTCGGGTTACAAATGCAGAAAATGATATTTGTGAAACACATGAAAATCAAACACAAATAGTGAAAAAAACACTGAACTTGAACCTCTTTCGAACATGAGTTTTGATGGATCTTGTAGCAGAGAGGGTTCCGAAGTGGGTTTCAAACACTAGAAACAACCATGTATAAGGTCATTCATACAAGCTTGATTTTCAATGTACCAATAACATAGCTGAGTATGAAGCACTTCTATTAGGATTGCAATTGTTAAAAATATTGGGTGATAAGAGAATTTCCATTCATGGGGATTCTGAATTAATCATAAAGCGGATTAAAGTCGAATACTCTGCAAAGCATCCCAGACTGAGAGCATATAGAAATGTTGTGCTTGATTTTATATAAAATTTTGTGGAATATGATCTTTCTGACATTCCTAGAAATCAGAGTATCCTTGCAAGTGGTCTCGCTTTTTCAGCCATCACATGTAAAATCTCTTACCCCATTAGAAAATATACAATGGAAGTAAAACATCGACCATTTGTACCAGATAATATGAGGTATTGGAAAGTTTTTGGAAATGACATGAAAATTGAAAACCTTCTGCAATCTAAGGATGAATATGAAGAAAATAGCATAGATTTAGAGTGTGAAGTAGAAAATCAAATAGTTGTACATTCCGTTGTCACTCCACCGGATCTCCAACGCTGAGGAACAGACCAGCAAAGGTAACCACAGACCAATATTTTTCCAAGTAGCTAGCCCTACTAGGTAGGTGAGGGATATCTCCAATAAATCACAGCCAAGATGACTAGATCAATGAGATTTTAGGTTAGGTATAGTAGCACTAGGGTTTGGTTGATTGATTTTGAGTGCTGGATGGTGAATAGGTCAGGAAAAAAAAGGATCAGAATTGCAGAGATCTAATGGGGCAAGGTAGGTAAGCACTTTAACACATTAAGGTATATTTATGGAGTGATCTAGACTGCTAGGGTTTCAGAAAAGAGCATTGGGAACATGAATTCTTTTTAATTAGAAGAAGATGAAACAAAATTGTAACTATTCCTCCAAAACAAAGCATAAGCTAATGAATGTTGTCTTTCTGACTTAGGAATCAATTACATTCAGAGATGGCATGAATATGAATATCACAATACATTTAAACATTACATAAGAATAAAAAATGTCAAATCACATTACCACAGGTATCCCATCAAAATAGCTGCAACTCAATCTGTTATTTCTTTCCAAAATTCTGATAACAATAATGTTCAATGATCAAATTATACAACATCCAACCCTTGAAACGAGGAAGGAACTAAAAGATATAGGCCCAAAAACTACTTCTCCCACTCTTAGGGGTCGAATCCCTTACTTGTGCAGTTCATCCCCAAAGTGATCAACTGGAATCATAGTGATTAGGGAGGTTAGCCAACTCATCCGTGACATTCATGAAATTGATTCACTTTGACCAAAATTACATATTTACATGATGTATCTACCCCTAGTAACTATTAATGAAATTATTACATTTAAATTTGACAATTACATCAGTAAAATTTCATTGAATCCATCCATCAACTGAGAAATTTGGAAAAGTTTGGAGAAAGAAGAAAACTGCAAAAAGCATAGTGTGCCTGGGAAAAAGTGCATCGTGGGACTTAAAACTGATTTTTGATTGCCTTCCCGAAGTCAAAATTGGGCCCAAGATGTCCCATTAGAATTATCTTCCAATTTAGTTGTCAAAAATTTCCTCAATATCTAAAAATGGTTGAGTGAAGCTCCTCAAAAAGTTAATTTCCCAAGACTGCTCCAAAAGCAGAGTAAAAGGCTGAAAAAGGAGGCAGAAAGGTGTTTTTTGAGTGGTTTTTGTCCATTTCCACCTGTCAAAAGCTCAATTTTTTGAGTACCAATAGTCAAAGTTGTATGTAGAAATCACTCTGAATCCAAATATGCAAACCATTTCTCATTTAGAGGCCTCAAAAATCACAGTGTGGCCCACGTTGTGCTTTTTACAGGTTGACTGTGCAAAAAGTCCATCAAAATTTGCAGAAATGCCAAAAACTTGAAAAATTTCCCAAAAATATTTAAAATTGGTAGATGAAGTGATGATGAGGTGTCTCAAGCAATCAAGGAGGCATCAGAAAGAATCTCAAGTTTGTCCTCCTCCTTATGCTTGATTAGGGTTTGCTTGAGTTTCTCCTTCAACTCCTTGATTCTGATGTTACAAATATCATTTCTAGTGGTGTACCTGTTTTCCATATGTCTAAGCATCTCATTGTCCTTCTTGGCCTTATGGAGGAGCTTCTCAAGGTGGATGTTAACTCTATAAAGCCACACTATTATGTCATCATTGATTTCCTTTTCTATTCTTTCCTCAAAACTGAGTTTTTCTACCTCATGTTTCTCGTGCTCTAAAGCTCTCTTAAGACCTCTTGTTTTTGGTCTTGTCTTGGTGGTTTGAGTCTCACCATGGTTAGACTCATCAGGTGCCATCACTACTTTACCTTTGGTTCCTTGCCTCTTTGCCTTTAGAAGCTCTAACTCCATGAGTACATGTTTGTCTTTCAAGTGCTTGTTTTCTTGTTCAAGGAAGAATATGACAAATTGTGCTCTTTCCATGTTGTCCTGCAATTATTTGATTGTGGCATATTTCTCTTTGATGATCAGGTTTGAGGCCTCATGATCATCTTGGACATCCAAGTCCACCAAGTCAAACTCTCTTGCTTCCTCATGAAGGTCTTCCTCCTCTTGAACAACTGCCTCTTTTTTCTTTTGACACTAAAAGAAAAAAGGACATTGGTGAGGGGTGAAAATGGTCACCATAATCTCATTGGTGAGGGTCAAAAGAGCCTTTGTCACCAAAAATTGAATGTCACCAAAGGTGGCATCGCCAAAAGTATAGGTGTTGTGGTGACATTTAAGGTCGGTCACCAATAATTATTTATAGTGACAGATAGTGACCGTCACCATTTCATATGAGCAATGGTGATGGAAAATAGCCTCTGTCACCAAAAAATTGAATGTCACCAAAGGTGGCATCGCCGAAAGTATGTGTTGTGGTGGCATTCAAGGTTCGTCAAGAATATTGATTATGATGACACATAGTGATTGTCACCATTTCATATGAACAACAACGATTTTTTTTTTTATGTACCTTTCATGGTCGTCACTATTGGTGCATATATATGGCGACGTTCATTGACCGTCACCATAAACTCATTGGTGACATCAAGGTCCGTCGTGAATAATTACTATAATGACAAACAATGACCGTCACCATTTCATATCAATAACAAACATTTATGGTGACGAACCTTTAATGGTCATCACTATTGATGCATATATATGGTGGCGTTCGTTGACCGTCACCATTTCATATTTTGGTGAGGGTCGAAAAATGTCACCATAAGCTCATTGGTGATGGTCAAAATAACATCTGTCACCAAAAACTGATCGTCGTCATTCCCTATGAATATTAGGGCATGATGGAATTGAACCACAAACCTCCTGCTTGTGAAGCAGGTGCTCTTCCATTGAGCTAGCACCCTTTAAAGAATTAGACTTTAAACTATCAATTGCCCCTGAAGGTGCAAAGATACAGCAAAGGAATAGAAAATCTAGGAGGATCAAAAGTTGCTAGAAATAATATGTTCAATATACATAATAAAAATACAATAAGAATAACTTTTGATATAATCTGACAAAGCATGTATTATGTAGGAGAATAACTGGAAATCACAACTAGAAATTTGAATCACAACATAACAATATAAAAGAACATGCAACGGGAAAAGAAAAACTCCACAGTTTGAGAAATATGAACAATCCATGGTCCTGTTCTTATATATTGATATAGATAACGAAATATAAATATAGATTTATGAAATTCAAGTATCACACAAGAATGCCTTGAACAAATATCAATATGTAAAATAGTATTTTTTGCATTTGGATTTATAGAACCTCAGGAAAAATTTTCCACGGAAACAACCAATAAACATAACAATGTCGACCTCAGGAGGAATTGTGCAGGGGATAAAATATGAAGGTAAAGCACTAGAGAAGTATTCAAAGAAAATGATGAAAAGTGTATCCAGAAAGAACTCAGAACCCTCTGAAGTAAACCACACATTTATCATCGTGACTAGTACACTTGCAAAAAATTATCAAAATAAATTATGAACTATTCCACTAAAAAACAATGAAATTTTCCATTAAAAATACAGTTTCAAATTAATCACTAGCATGACACTAACTTCTTTGTAAAAATAGGGAAGTTTCAAGACAATGTATAATAGCTTGCATGGCAATCGTGTTGATAAAACCTTCCAAGGAATAAGACCACAACAGTCAACAAGAGTGCCATCATACTTAATACTATCAAAGAGTGGTCAATAGAAAAAGTAAATTGACAGACCTTCATAACTTGCATTGGTTCCTTATCCTTCATCCAACCCCAAAATTTTAGACCAAGGTTAAAATTTTGAAGGAAAATTAAGAAAAGTCAAATGATCTTGTGATATAATATTTTTATCACTACTATTAACTATTATGCAACATTTTTGCACAAAAATTGCATCCTTGTCTAAAGTGAAGTAGTCAGTGATGATTAAGACTAATTGTGGGCTTAGAATTGTTTTTCCATTTTTTTTGAATTGTTAGAATTACCGTACTTAGTAGCAGAGGCATTCCCACCATGGATTTGGAAGTCCACAACAACCATTTATGTAACTGGGATTGTTGAATATAATCATTTTAACCTTATCCTTCCTTTTGCTCAGCCACTAAAATATGTGTTGAGAACTCTTTTCTTAAGACATCCCTCATTAGAATGGGTAGACCATTACTGATAATAAAAATATTCTCCTAACATTTCCACTATCATTACAATTTCTTTTGGGATAAAATTTAGACTTATGGGTATCTTTTTCATGCCTTGTAAACAAATGAGGATGACAATGGGAAGGAGAAAAAGAAGAGGGATTAGAAAACATCCACTGAGAGGAGCTTGAATTTTCATCAATTATGCTCCATCTTTAGGGATTGCTTATGTAACGTGCTTTCAATATTCAGGGCAAGCCAAAAAGACTTGATCCTATGCACTGAGTGCATGCAAAGTCCATCTTGTGTTGAATATGAAACAAGAGACACTTGATCAAATGTAAACATTAATCCTCAATGATGAATTTTTCAATATACTAATGAACATTCAATACCAACAATTGTCAAAGAGGTAGCCACCGCTAAGAGCTCCTTCCTAAGAGGTTAGAAACATTGTCTAATAAATATTTTTTAGAAGCCATCGAAATCGCCCAACAGGAACCACATTGCACATAGCATGTTGAGTTGTGGGAGAAAGAATCTTAAATTAGAATGCACCCTTTTGCGAGAGTAACAACATTTTGGAGAAACAAAGATTCCTATGATAAGTGATATACATGCTGGAGGTATAGAAATTCTTCCAGCAGATCTGGAGCTTGGTATAGACCCTAAGAGATATCTAGGGAACAAACCCAAACCCGAGTAGCTCCAAGGTTATGGCAGAAACATTGAGAAGGAATTGAAGGCAAAATTCTTGCAATCAGACTAAAATCACAGGATAACTATGAACCAAGAGTGAAAACGTTCTGGACAGTTCCTTAGTCTAAAGAGGATAGAAGCTCATGCAACACTAGAAGGTTATTTTATTGAGAAAAGAGAATGCTATGTGCATTTTTCAGATGCAAATTTCTCTTAGACATGATGGGAAAAAGGGCTTGCAAAAATATGCCCTATGTGCAACATCAACGCACACAACATTCTATTTTTCCAAATGCACTAACCTTCTATTTGTGACTAAATAGCACTTGGGTCACAATGGTGAGGATTTCAGTAGCAGTCACTTACCAAATCTTCCACAATTAGCGCTATTGTACCAGAATTAGATCTTGGACCTATGCTAAGATGTGAGGTGTTTCCACTGCAAGACATCAAGCAGTTTGTTTCACATTCAGAGCTGACAAGCTTGAGAAACACCTTGACCAGGGAGAAACAGTCAGAAAGAAATGAACAAATAATAATAATAATAATAACTCTAGAATGTTATAAATAGGAAACCCTGCTATCACTGCACTGGAGGTGCAGGCCTTCACTTTTATATTTTTCATTATAATTTGCACAAAATCCCTCCAATCCTAGCCTATCACATTTTTGCATTTAGAAATAGCTAAAGCCTCTTTCATTTGGTCACGTATGAATCCCAATGGGAAACTGGTATTATATATTCCATACATAACAATTAGGAAGCCAAAATAAGTAAATGAAAGGTTTCAACTGTAACTTCTTATCAGGAAATTTTATTTACAGTAACATCAATGGTATGCCAATTGCATAAGCCATATGTATCTCATGTGGAAAGGTTGATTGTAATCCCCGTGTGAGCCAAAATCTTAATAAATAGCAACATAAAGAACTAATATGCAACAAAAATGTTGTAGAAACTATTTTATAAGTGGGAAAGGTAGTGAATTATGGAATAACATATCATGCGTACTATCTATTTAGTTGCTTACCCTACAATATATACTATCGTTTTCAGTTTCTTTATTATTTGGGTACAATTTTCATTTTATCTAGAATTACAGTGAGATAGTTGTCCGATAGATGGTCATATTATAGTAGGAATGTCATCAATATAGGAAATCTAGTTTTTGGCTGAAAATGAGAGCAGGGCATAAGGAAAATCATTGCCACAAGATAAAACTATGATTGAAAACTTCTTATTGGAATGTATATTATTTGGAGTTAAATACAAACTATGATTATTTCTGGTAATCCTATGGATGTTGGAGAATAGACATTCAAGAAAATATTGTCACTGTAACACATCTACAATGTAGTTGTAGATCCTTTTTCACCTTGGTTTCTATTTTCTGCAATGGCTTGTAGTGGTAGCATGATGCGTGCATTAGAGATTATCTTCCAATGTTCTAGTGAACCTAGTATTTTCAAGAGGGGCATAACCTATTAGGAAAGAAATTATTTTTTCATAAGAGACATTCCTAGAAAAAATTGGTCAAGAGGCCAATCTGCAAGACAAAATTATAATATATATCGTGACTTCTCCAAAGCTTGAAACTTATTCACTGGTAGATACTTCACTAGTCATTCAATAATGCAGCAGCCTTCAGAAACCAAAACACAGTGGTGACTTGTAGGTCATGTTTGCATTATGCTAGTACAAGCTTAGTCTATTCAGAGGCCTACCATATTAAACAAAAGAGATTTGCAGAGAAGCTTGCCATGTGCACTATTGCAATTTTAGGACATATGAAATAGTTAACTTATATATCTTCAACTATTTTGAATTAGGAAAGAATCCCCTAAAATGTACATCCATCATAAGACTAGGCTGAGTTCAATCTAATCAAGTGTGTTGTTGCTTGCACACACTTGTTATTTATTTTTCCCATATTAGGCCTTAGAAAAATGACATAGTTAATGTATAAGAGTTCCCAAAATAAGTGTCTAAGTGAGATGGAAGACGTGTCAGAAAAGTCAAGTTGGCCTATCCATGTTCACCCATTATTGGGTTCTTTAGGATTAATAGTTGAAGAAAGTCTTTTAGCACTGTGGGATTAAGAAAGTATTCCAACTTGTAATATTAAATAACATTGCAACACCATAAGAGTCATCGAGAATTTTTGAACTGATGTTGACTAGTTTATCATATTAGTAGGAGACATCTTAGCAACTTCTTAATATAATGTTGCATGAAGAATTGATTCGAACCTAATTTTTTGAGGAAACTGATATACTGCCCAAATCATGTCCTTTAGGAGACAAATTTTTCACATTAAGTGTGTGAGAGAGCGAATGGGTATCATGTTCCCATGGATTGATACATTAGTCCAATTTATATTTTCTTATATTTTCCTAAAGGCTAATATCAGTAAATGCGAACATGAGAGTGGGTGCCCTCACATTTGAAGAGACAAATCTAGAGGGAATGTGTTAAATACCATTTAAGTTAATCATTCTACCCTCATGCTTCATGGAAATAAAAATTTCATATGATTCATGTTATATGTGCCCAAGGTTTGAAAACACTAAATTTTTAACTCCCAACATGTCCTTTATGAGAGTGGGTGCCCTCACATTTGAAGAGACAAATCTAGAGGGATTGTGTTAAAGACCATTTAAGTTAATCATTATACCCTCATGCTTAATGGAAATAAGCATTTCATATGATTCATGTCATATGTTCCCAAGGTTTGAAAACACTAAAGTTTAAACTTGCAGGATATCATCATTCCCTCTAGTTGAAGGAAGAAGAAATTTGAAAAGAAAAAATTGGCATGAGAGAAACTAGTAGATGGACTTCCGAACATTCTGTAGAAGATCCACAGAGTTTGCAGGGAAGCTACATTGAATAACATTTTATGAAGGACAATATTGGAGAGTGTAGAGGGTCCTTTAGTTGGTACTTTCAGACATAAGTGGACCAATGAACATGACATCAACCACTGGTGCTAGGTACTTCCTTCTGTTTTTTTAATATTTCAATAGAAAAATGTGGGTATATTTTCTATAATTAAAATATGACGTGTTTAATGAATTTCAAAATTTCAATGCATTAATAGAGAAATGTTTAGGTTGTCATATTGCCTCTCTTAGATATGATACCAGTGGGGAATTCTACTTAAAATATTTCAATAAATTTTGTGCTAAACATGGGATCCAAAGACAATATAATACACCTTACACTCCACAACAAAATGTATTGGTTGAGAGGAAAAACTATACTATAACAAAGATGGCTAGGTGTAAGTTGCAGAGGAAGTCTATTCCAAATAGGTTTTGAGCTAAGGCAATGTTCAAAATAGTATAACTATTGAATAGATCTCCCACGATGGTGATGAAGTAGAAGGTCACAACCATGGTTTGGAAGAAAGTCCTAGTAATTCGTCTTAAAGTTTTTGGTTCTATTTCCTACACTTGGATTCTAGCTAATAAGATAACCAAATTAGATCCAAAGAGAAAATATAATGATTATAGGGTACAACAACACTATAAGGTTTATAGGTTAACACTATCAGGTTTATAGGTTTATTGATATTGACATTGACATGGTAAGCTTCAATAGTGAAGTTTTTGTTGATGAGGAGGTTGGACCTTTCCAAACTTCTCCTAAGTTTTGAATTACTTAGAAGCTAGAAGGGGTTGAGGATTCAGGTGTCAAGCTTCAAGTAGCTACACTTGAAGAGGGGTGGAAGATTTTGAGCATGATGAGTCTCCTAGACTAGTAATTTATGATATAGATATAGGTGGTCTAGGTCATTGTGACAATACTGACTTGGATGAGGAATATCACAAGAAGAGACCCAAGTAATGGCACAACACCATTAGATATGTTTGATTAAGAAAAATGATAAAAGGATGATTATTGAGTAGAAAGAGAAAACAAAGAACATATTAAACTTTGTTGTCAATATTAAGGAAATATATGACTCAAGATGTTTGAGGAAGCACAAGGGAGACCGGGTTGGGAAAGAGCCATGGTATTCAAATATGAGAGTTTGATGAAAAATCAGACTTGTGGTCTCACATCACTTCCATTAGGTAAGAAACCTATTGGCTACAAAGGGATGTACAATATCAAGTACAAGGAAAAGGGTACATTTTACGAGTACAAAGTATGGTTGGTTGCATAGGGTTTTCTTAGAAATAGGGCATTGAATATGAGGATACCTTTGCTCCTACAACAAATATGAGCAGCATCCAAATTGTTCTAGCCATGCTAGAACAATTTGGCTGGAAGGCCCATTGTATGGATGTGAAAAGTGCCTTTCTTAATGGAGATTTGCGGGAAGAATCCTACATTTATCAACCATATTGTTTTCAGGATTTAAGGAAGGATCTTCTGGTCTGCAGACTGAAGAAGGCTCTGTATGGTTTGAAATAGGCACCTAGGGCATTGTATATCACGATTGATAAGTATTTGGATGAACAAGGGTTCCAGTGGAGTGCTTCAGATTCCAACATGTATGTGAAAAGAGTTGGTAATGATATCATCTTTCTGTTCATACATGTAGATGATATCATTATCATACTTGGTGAGGCAAGTTCAATAACACATGAAATCCAATATGAGAATTTTTTTTGGCTTGATAGATCTAGGCCTCCCACACTACTGTTTGGTTGTAGAAGTTTGGAAAATAGGTAACAACATTTTTGTCTCACAAAAAAATATGCCAAAAGTTTGTTGGACAAGTTTAGAATGATATATTGCAAAGTATCGTCTACACCTATAGAGAAAGGGTTTGAAACTTTCAACCAAAAATGACTCTAAGGCAGTCAATGAGTCAATGTATAGGAAACTAGTTGGTAGCTTGATATATCTTAGAGTCCCTAGACCTGATTTGAGCTTCGTTGTGAGCTTCATTTCCAGATTCATGAAAATGCCAAAGGTAGAGCAATAGAAAACAACAAAGTGAGTGTGGAGATATGTGAAAGGGACACTTGACTTTGGCATTTTCTACAATAGAAGAAAATACCCTAGCCTATGTGGGTATACATATTGAGATTGGGAAGGTTCTCTTGATAATAGAAAATCAACTTCTGGATATGTTGTTAGCCTTGGCATAGGTGTAGTAACATGGACTAGCAAGAAGAAACATGCACAAACTGGGAGCCCTTTTTTCAATAGAAGAAAAATATCGAGGAGTAGTGAAAGAAGCATGCTAGGCAGTTTTGCTCAAGAGGATGCATTGAAATGCAACAAACATAGCCAACACCCCTATGATGTGGGAACCAAGGCTTGATGAAACTTGCCAAGCATCTGGTCTTTCACGATCATACCAAACATGTTGAGGTATATTACCACTTCATCACATAGCTTGCAAAATATGGGTCTATCGAATTGTAGTATTGTCCTATAAAGAATCAAACTGCAGAAATTC
Organism: Pinus albicaulis; assembly: GCA_034641835.2. Taxonomy (NCBI): domain Eukaryota; kingdom Viridiplantae; phylum Streptophyta; class Pinopsida; order Pinales; family Pinaceae; genus Pinus; species Pinus albicaulis. Next base: position 166,140,831 of record CM076573.1, read on the forward strand.
TCACCAAGGGTTTGGGTCCTGAAAAATATGTAAAATTCTGGGATAAGCTTGGTGTAGTTAGTAGATTGACCATTAAGGGAGGGTATTAAATTAAATATTAGTTCATTGTTCAATAATGGTCAATTAGGTACTAGATTTAGGCACTAATAAAGTCAAATGGACTTTAGTTTATTTTATGTGTTTTATGTCTTATTTCACGTTAATGTGTAATTCGTTCTATCTCACATTCATAAAGTGGATTGATTCAACTTTATTGTAACCTATATAAGAAATATTTTTCTTTCTCACTATTAACTTAAAGGCACATGACATCAATGAAAAGAGGGGTTTTTGTAGTTGCAAGACACAATATTGTTTTTGCAAAGTGGAAGGCACATGAAAAAAAGGCCCTTTATCCTTCCTTTCCTCTTGTACATGAAAACCAAAATATTTTCTCACAATTTTTTTATATTTTTCTACAACGACCCCAATGACTCACTTCACTTTCCTTAGTTTGAAAACAAAGAGAAATATCCCTTTCCCAACCTTGTGAGAAAGGTCTTACTTACAGCAAATGAGATGACCCCAACTCCAAACCCTGTGAACAATCTTCCCCAGTATAAAAATAAAGAATATTGCAACAATAGCAAGATCAAATAAAAAATTAGCTTCCAATTGGAATGGCAAGACCCTTCTCTAAGGTAGTTTAACTTTCCTTTGAAAAAAAAATGAAAAGCACCCAATAATATTTGGAATGGAAGCCACTAATAATGCCTGCATACAAACATAGAAGAGATTAATCCTACCAAACTAAATCAAAAGGATGAAATCCGTAGGAAAAATAAATAAATCTTATTAAGACAACATAAATGAGGGGACTACATGGATTGTCCCCATAACAGGCTGGTATCTATTTGAAATAAATATTTATAATATCAAAAACAAGAAATAGTAATTAAGCTAAATCCAAGTCTTCTTGAGCAATGATAGGGTTGGAACTTGATATACATAGTATTAAGGGAACTTACACCTTTCTGTCCAATATAATCAACAACCTATCCACTAACCATTGCACCCACAGTGGCTCCCACGTTTGATAAGGATCCAAATAAAGAGAACTGACATATAATTCAACATGTTTTAGGTCACAATGGGCCTTTCTGTAGTCCCATTGGGAAATATTAATCATTTTAACCCAGTAGGCAACAATTGAAATTTTTTGTGGTAACATTCAGAACTTATGGACTTGATTGTGTTGGAAAATAGTAAATGCACCAAAATAAATATTAAATAGGTCCATGAATTTCTTAAGAGATGTATGATCTTCTTTGTATTTATCTTAAAAGTATGATTGAAGGACATGCCCTTAAAAATCATCTAACAGTGAAAACATACCAGAGACAAGGTTAAATCAAGATCATCAATGATCCCATTTTGAGTAGGCGATGAATATTCAACCTGTTACACATTACCTTGCCATAATCGTGATAAATTTAATCAACCCTTCCCTGTTTTGAATACTAAAAGGTATTCAAGACAAAGGCTAAGAACCAAACTAAGAAATAAGAAAAAAAACTTACACAGAATCCAAACTCTATAGGCCCCAAGCCAACAATATATGTACAAAGTATTGCAACAAGAGAACTCCATTGGAAGGAGTGAACATATGCACTTTTTTCCCCTTTACCACAAGGATGACTAGATTTTGATCTGCTACACTGGCTACTTATTTTTTCTAAAATACGCTTCTTCACATCTCTACTGTTAGCCCTATTTCCTATCTCCAAATAATTTTTGTATGCAATCTAGTTCTCAAGGGTAAAAGTCCCAAAGACAAAATTTCTTGCAAATTTAATGCCAAATTACTAAACTCATCCTGCACAAATCAACCCATGAAAACCTTTAACAGTAGCACATGATGATGATAGACATCAATGCTAGTAGAGAAATATCATAGCTGGGAAAATATACAATGATAATTAAACAATACTGTGATGTTCATGATTATGGTTTTGAACAATATCATAGAAATCAAGCAACAAATAATCACACGCTAAGTCATCAATACATGGAAAAAATGCATTTACAATTTTTTCCAATAGATGCAATCATATATTTTCTGGAATGATGTGACAGGAGCCTAGAAAGAAAGAACACCAACAAAGATATCACTGAAACCTATATGGAGAATATTGCAGAACTCAATACGCTAGCTCCCAATAAATTATTTTTCTTTTAAGAGAAAAAAAATTATTCAAATTTCCACTGTACAATGTCCAATTGATGCAAACGACATTTTCTGGAACAATTTGAGAGAAGCCTAGAAGAACAAAGATACCAACAACAATATCATTCCAGAAATGCAACATATTGTAGAACTCATTTTGTTAAAGCCCAATAAATTCTTTGTCCCTTATGAACACAAAAACATACTCATATGACCACCCTACATAACAATGCAGATCCAATTGCAAATTCACAACCAATGGTATATTATAAACATGCCAATGAAACTAAACCCCCAATCTTACAATTTGAAACATGACAATCAAATCAAACATCCAACACAATACGACTATTAGGAAACCACCATTCTCATGGAAGGGAGGAATGATCAGTATCCAGTGGGTTCAAAGTCGACTCAAAATAAGATACTTATGCACAGGTTGAGGAACCATATCCATATGCGCTAACAATGACTTGATTCAATGGTAGTGCCATCCATATGCAGAAATAATGGCTTCTCTCAACATTGAATTTTGCCTACAACCAAAATCAACTTAGTTTTGAAGGTCCATTAGATTCCATTTGAATGAATTCAAAAAAACTTCCAAATAATATGCAGAGCATAGCTTACAAAGGGAAAATTTAAATACAAAATAAATCATATTTTTATGACCTTTTACAGTAACAAAATCAAAACATAAACTCACAAAATCAAGAAAACCCAAACAAGAACCAAGAAAGAAGCATAAAAAAAAAATTCAATACTGTTGTTACCTCTTCCAATATATACACAAAATGGGTATTTTTCGTATATGAGAAGATATACCCAATTCAACCAAATAGCAAAAACTATCGTGGATGGAGATACAAATTCCACCTTGTGGGATTCTCCTTAGCTAAAACCCAAGAGCATGCATCCAAACCCTATGTATGCATGAAGTGATCCTTGTACAAATCCATCATAGTTCTAACGGCCACTAGAGGAGAAGTAATGTACTCTATCTATAAATGTCATCTACAATAATCCTTTTCAAGTCTTGCTTAGATGCTAAGAGGTAATGGAATAGGACAAAGTTCAAGGGACTAATAATGGAATAATACAACCAAGCCAACTAGTACAAAGGAAGTTTCAAGAATATAAATCATAATATTTAGTTTGTCAAAAAAAGGAATTTGTCAAGAAAGGAATGTGTCTCAGAATGGCACTAGGGTTTAAAATTGATCTTCAACATTAATCTTGAGATTTGCTTCTAGACCCATACTGTTACTTTCACTATCATTTTCACTATCTTCACCATTGCTTGCATAAGGAAGTGAATCACAAGAACAAGGATTAATACCTTTTGCATCATCTTCATTTTCTGTCGTACACGATTTAAAGGATATCTTCTTTCCTTGAGTAGCCCTCTTATTTTGCTTCCTTCCCTTTGTGAAATTATCATCATCCATGGTAGATGCCATGAGCACTTGCAGATCTTGGTCAAAATCTTCTTCATCCTCATTTGACACTTCATCATTATCTTCATTTGTATAATCACTCTTTCCCTTTTCAAATTGTTTCCCTTTAGCATGATTTTCTTCATAAGGACATTTAGCAGCATAATGACCAACTCTTCCACAAGAAAAACACTTGAAGGGAAGCTTACCTCTGAATCTTCCAGTACCTGGTTGGAGTCTTCTCACAAAATTTGCTTCTTCTTCTTCTAATATATAACTTGATTCCTTGACAACTTCCTTTTCTTTTCTTTTTTCACATGCCTTAAAGGAAACTTCTCTGATTTGAGAGGGACCTCCTTTTCTCATTTAAAAAGCAGTCAGGATACCATGTAGTTGAAGAATAGTAAGAGTTTGTAGATCTTTCTTTTCTTCAATAGCTGATACTTTTGACTCAAATTTTGAAGTCAAAGATCTTAAGACTTTTTCCACCAGAGTAGTATCAGTTATGGTTTCACCCAAATTTCTCATACGATTTACAATATCATCTAGACATAAAAAGAAACTGGCAATACTCTCATCACTATGCATCCTTAAATTTTCATATTCAATTCTGAGAGTTTGGAGTTTTTCACTTTTTACCTTTGTATCTCCTTCATAGCTTTGAATGATTTTGTCCCATATTTCTTTTGCTGAATTTATCTACATCACTTTAACAAATTCTGATTCAGACATGCTTCCTAATGAAACATTGACTGCTTTGGCATTGATTTCATATTTCTTCCTTTCTGCTACATCAATAGGAATAATTGTCGGATACTGATAACCTTCTTCCACGATTGCCCATACTTCTGCACCAATACTTTTCAAATATGCTTTTGTTCATATCTTCTAGAATAACATATTACTTCCATTGAATAGAGGTGGCCTTATAGAAAATACTCCTTCATGACTTCCCATTGCGACGGATCTCCTTCAAGCGATCAAGCTTCTGTAGAAGAACCTGCTCTAATACCAATTGCTGGGAAAAATACTGAGAGGGGGGGGGGTGAATCAATATTTAGAGCTGACTAAATTTTTTTTACTTTTTCCTTCTCTTAAAACCATATACTACTTTACTGAACCCAACTCGCGTATACACGCGGATATCCTTAAGAAAACTTGCGTATGTCCAGAGATCTTACTATGCATTTAATTCTTTACTTAGATCATTGCACCATTCATTCATCAGATGTTTAGTAAGCAGTAAGCATGTGCAGTAATAAAAGAATAAACCATCACAAATAAGCAACACACATGAACACCAGTATTTAAGGTGGAAACCCAATTCGGGAGAAAAACACCACTGTTGTCGTCTCTGTCTTCAACATTTATTATAAAGAAAACTTCTTACAATTTTGTACTGGCGCAGACTCATACCAGCACGCAGGCACCCACCTGCAGAAGGCTGCAACCTTCTCTCGTTCTCCAGCCACTACTGGAAGGGAGCTCCAACCCCCTGATCTCGTTTACCATCCTCTCCTGGAAGGGAGCTACTACCCCTTGCTCTCGTTTACCAGCCTCTCCTGGAAGGGAGCTACTACCCCCTGCTCTCGTTTACCAGCTACCACTGGAAGGGAGCTACAACCCCCTCACTGAAGGCTTTGACCCTCAGCACCACTTGAACAACCATTAATTCAGATACCATACGTTGTTTTTCTCTATGTAACCCGCGTATAAACGCGTCTTTCTTCACACCAACCTGTGTATGCTTCAGTGCATGCTAGTTTTATATTCTTGAAATAATACGCAACTTTTCTTCACAGTTTCCGCGTATACACGTGCTTTTCTTTTCACCAACTAGCGTATGATTTCTCTCAGAATTTGTTTAGACTCATATTTAGATCTACAACTTTCAATTCAGACAATCTATCAGCAATGCAGAACTGTTTAGATAATCACTCATCCTTCATCATGTTTTCTCAATCAGTGATTAGATTTGTTTATTATCAAATCAGCAACATACTCCACATTCAAACAACCCAGATCTGTATGAATACATCATTGACAGATAACAGTAAAACAACTAAACAGATCAGGCATTTCATTCCACACACTTCAGCAAAACCCTAGATTCCATACACGTTTTTACTTCACTGAACCTACGTATATACGCGCTTTCACAGAGACAAACCTGCGTATAGATATGCAACTATTTCAGAACTAACCTTTGATTTCATACGTTCTTTTGCTGAAATGAACCTGCGTATATACGCACTTTCGCTGAGATGAACATGCGTATAGATCTGCAACTTTTCAGAACTATGCAGCTCTTCAGAACAGATAACTCAGATCTCACCCTTTACTTCAGCAAAGATTCACCAGATCATAGATCTAAACATTCCATAAACAGATCTAGAAAATACATAGTCATTTCAGGTCTAGAGATCCTGATCCATCTTTTTATTCATAGGTGCATTATTAATTCAGATCTATCAATAAACTGTAACCCATTCCATGCAGATATACTTCTGAGTGAAGTATTCCTTCAATACCCAGACTTCAGAATAGATATTGAGATACAAACTCAACCCTGAACAGACATTGATTCAAATAGCATACGCTACTTTGATTCACTGAAGCCGCGTACATATGCACTTTTCTGCACACCAACCTGCGTATACTTCTGTGTATATTATTCTTCAGAAAACCCTAACTTCCATACGCACTTTTCATGAAGCGAACCCACGTATATACGCACTTTTACTGAAACCAAATAGTGTATAGATCTGTAAATGTAAATTTTGCAGAACAGACCATATCTATAAAACTTACCCAGATTTCTCCATTTTCTTCAGTAGACTTGCGTCGATTCTTCATCATTCCTTCAGTAGGTCATTCTAGAGATTCATCATCATCAGATCTAGAGATATTGAACCATCATTATATCTATGGTTGCATCATAGATTCAAATCTATCAATTAAGAATAGAGTTCATCCATGCAGATATTCCTTAGAGAAATTTATTCATCAACAACCCTTACCCATGCACCCATTGCACTATGATCCTTTTCTCCTTATATAGTTTTAGCCTTTATCAATACCATGAGTCAAAACCACTTAACCGCTGATGGTATTCCTGGATGGGATCAAATAGATAATCCAACGCTCAATACTGTGGGCCAATACCATGGTAATGCCCCTAGGTATCATAGTTTTTAGAGCGCAAAAGGCATACGCGACTTGGAGTGTTCGTATCCGTGTGTATACGCGATTTTTCTTCAAACTAGCTGCGTATATACTAGTCCTTAATGTATACGTGGGTTTCCTTCACAAAAGTAGTGTATAAAATGAATCCATATGCGAGTTTCCTTCATAAAAGTGGCGTATACATTGTGACATATTATATTTATCATTTCTCTGGCACTTACTGAAATTCCTTTTTCTGCTGCTTCTGAACTGATCTGTAGATACATCATTTTTACATCTTTAACAAATAGGTTGCTATCAAAACGAAACTCATCAAGTAGGTTTCCATCAAGGAAAACTTCATCAAGTAGGTTGCCATCAAGGACAACACATTGCATCATATTGCCAACAATCTCCCCCTTTGGACTTGATGGCAACCATGATGGTGTTTGATCACCACAACAGATAGATACATTGATTATAAATATTATTCAAATACCATGATAGTCTCCCCCTTTGACATCAAGGGCAAAGGGCGGATCAAAACCAGAACAAGGTTTTTCTTCTCTTGTAGAAAGAAGAGCTCTGTAGATCTTATGTGCACTGAAGTTACCATGCTCCCCCTGAGTTCACGCTGAATCTTCAAACATATTTTTCAATGACTCTGTGACCTTTCCTATCACCAAGGACTCATACTTACATCAATGATCCAACCAAGTGGATTTACATATGTGACTCAAGTACCCAACCAAGTGGGTTTACACATTTTGACTCAAATACCCAACCAAGTGGGTTTACAAAATGGAATAAGTCTTTGCATAACTGAATATTACAATGTTTACATCATGGGTCTCAACATGACCTTTTTCATCAAATTACATAAATGACTTATACAATCAAGATAAAAATTTATCAAGCATGAGATCAGACTACAACAAATAATTAGAATGCCAACAATGCATCCTTTCCACATGATCAATGCTCCCCTTTAGCCTGTGCACCCTGAACACTTTCAACAACAAATCATCAAGGCATCTTCATCTGAAACAAAAATATGAGAGCTGGAACATCACCAGAGATACCCATCAGCACCGTAGCTGTGCTGAAGAATGCTGACCAAAAAAAAAAATTGTTAGCAAACACCCATACGCAGTTTTCTGTGTATAAAATCGCATATATACGCGACTGTCCTTCAGGAAATCCGCGTATCCAATTTAATATTTTGAATTTAAGCAAATCTGATCTTCTGCATGGCAGAGACTACTCCCAGCTTCTGTCTGAGATATTCGAACGCTTCCCTTGTGATGATACATTACTGATTCCTATAATGAATCTCACATCACTCCTGTAGTCATTATGAGAAGTAAGCTTTAGAAGCGGAAGACTGCAGTAGGATTATTATCCCCTACGTTTTTTACCGATCCTCCTTCTTTTTCCAGCTTTGCTTGAAATTTCTTATTGTGTGCTGGAAATTATCCAATTTCTTAGATCTATTCATCCTGCATTCTTTTTCTACATGTCCATACTTTTTACAAGCATAACATCTTGTGTGACGAGAAAAGTAAGCATAGGGATCATAATGTGTTTTTCTATTCTTTCTTCTATTGCAATCAGTTGCTTTATGACCAAACTTGCTGCATGAAAAATAATATCCCTTAAAGAAACCTGAGTACCTTTCTGTGTAGAATTTGTTTGTTTGTGACTGAAACAATCTGCTTCTGCAATTGGCTGCAACATGCCCATAATTATGACATTTAAAGCATTCAACATTATTGATCAAAGGAGAGAATCGATTGATGCTTCTATAGTTAAGAGGGAATGATTTCTTTTGAGAGTTCATGATTTTCGGTTGACCTTTTGTTTCTTTCAACACTTCAGGTTTTGCATTGATATCCTTTGAATCTTTAGCACTTTCTTGTGAACTAGATTCTCCTTTAACAGTTTCATGAAAACCAAGACCAAATTTAACAAAAGGAGACCTTTGACTACTAAGAATATTGTCCAGAATCTTAGTACTATCTTGAAACCTCAAGAGTTTATATTTTTCTTCTAATTTACCTTTTAAAATGTTTACCTAAACCTCCAATCTTTGGCATTGCTTCTTCATACTTTCTTCGACCCTTCTTCCTTCTTCTACTTGATCATTCAATTTTAAAATCTCTTCTTTCAACCATTTTCTTGTTCTTCAAAAGTTTGTAAAAGTTCTCCATTCTTCTTATTTGATTTTTCCAGATCTATTTTGAGAGAGATGATTTCTGCTTCAAGTCTTTCACTTCGATTGGTTACTTTATCATGCAGTCTTTGATACATTTCTATCTATCCATTCATTCTAGAGATCATATATTTGTAGATAGATTCCTTCTTTTTAAATTGATCTTCAACATTAATCTTGAGATTTGCTTCTAGACCCATACTGTTACTTTCACTATCATTTTCACTATCTTCACCATTGCTTGCATAAGGAAGTGAATCACAAGAACAAGGATTAATACCTTTTGCATCATCTTCATTTTCTGTTGTACATGATTTCTGAGATATCCTCTTTCCTTGAGTAGCCCTCTTCTTTTGCTTCCTTCCCTTTGTGAAATTATCATCATCCATGGTAGATTCCATGAGCACTTGTAGATCTTGGTCAGAATATTCTTCATCCTCATTTGACACTTCATCATTATCTTCATTTGTATAATCACTCTTTCCCTTTTCAAATTGTTTCCCTTTATCATGATTTTCTTCATAAGGACATTTAGCAGCATAATGACCAACTCTTCCACAAGCAAAACACTTGAAGGGAAGCTTACCTATGAATCTTCCAGTACCTGGTTGGAGTCTTCTCACAAAATTTTCTTCTTCTTCTTCTGATATATAACATGATTCCTTGACAACTTCCTTTTATTTTCCTTTTGCACATGCCTTAAAGGCAACTTCTCTGATTTGAGAGGGACATCCTTTTCTCATTTCAAAAGCAGTCAGGATACCATGTAGTTGAAGAATAGTAAGAGTTTGCAGATCTTGCTTTTCTTCAATAGCTGATACTTTTGACTCAAAATTTGAAGTCAAAGATCTTAAGAATTTTTCCACCAGAGTAGTATCAGTTATGGTTTCACCCAAATTTCTCATACGATTTACAATATCATCTAGATGTAAACAGAATCTGGCAATAATCTCATCACTATGCATCCTTAAATTTTCATATTCAATTTTGAGAGTTTGGAGTTTTGCACTTTTTACCTTTGTATCTCCTTCATAGCTTTGAATGATTTTGTCCCATATTTCTTTTGCTGAATTTAGCTGCATCACTTTAACAAATTCTGATTCAGACATGCTTCCTAATAAAACATTGACTTCTTTGGCATTGATTTCATATTTCTTCCTTTCTGCTGCATTAGTAGGAATAATTGCCGGATACTGATAACCTTCTTCCACGATTGCCCATACTTCTGCACCGAGACTTTGCAAATATGATTTTGTTCGTATCTTCCAGAATAACAGATTACTTCCATTGAATAGAGGTGGCCTTATAGAAAATACTCCTTCATGACTTCCCATTGTGACGGATCTCCTTCAAGCGATCAAGCTTCTGCAGAAGAACCTGCTCTGATACCAATTGTTGGGAAAAATACTGAGAGGGGGGGGGGGGGGTGAATCAGTATTTACAGCTGACTAAATTTTTTTTACTTTTTCCTTCTCTTAAAACCATACGCTACTTTACTGAACCCAACTCGCGTATACACGCGGATATCCTTAATAAAACTTGCGTATGTCCAGAGATCTTATTATGCATTTAATTCTTTACTTAGATCATTGCACCATTCATTCATCAGATGTTTAGTAAGTAGTAAGCATGTGCAGTAATAACAGAATAAACCATCACACATAAGCAACACACATGAACACTGGTATTTAAGGTGGAAACCCAATTCGGGAGAAAACCACCGTTGTTGTCATCTCTGTCTTCAATATTTATTATAAAGAAAACTTCTTACAATTTTGTACTGGCGCAGACTCATACCAGCACGCAGGCACCCACCTGCAGAAGGCTGCAACCTTCTCTCGTTCTCCAGCCACTACTGGAAGGGAGCTCCAACCCCCTGATCTCATTTACCATCCTCTCTTGGAAGGGAGCTACTACCCCCTGCTCTCATTTACCAGCCTCTCCTGGAAGGGAGCTACTACCCCCTGCTCTCGTTTACCAGCTACCACTGGAAGGGAGCTACAACCCCCTCACTGAAGGCTTCGACCCTCAACACCACTTAAACAACCATTAATTCAGATACCATGCGCTTTTTTTCTTTATGTAACCCGCTTATATACGCGTCTTTCTTCACACCAACCTGCGTATGCTTCAGTGCATGCTAGTTTTATATTCTTGAAATAATATGCGACTTTTCTTCACAGTTTCCGCATATACACGTGCTTTTATTTTCACCAACTAGCGTATGCTTTCTCTCAGAATTTGTTTAGACTCATATTCAGATCTGAAACTTTCAATTTAGACAATCTATCAGCAATGCAGAACTCTTTAGATAATCACTTATCCTTCATCATGTTTTCTCAATCAGTGATTAGATTTGTTTATTATCAAATCAGCAGCATACTCCACATTCAAACAACCCAGATCTGTATGAATACATCATTGACAGATAGCAGTAAAACAGCTAAATAGATTAGGCATTTCATTCCACACACTTCAGCAAAACCCTAGATTCCATACGCGCTTTTACTTCACTGAACCTGCGTATATACATGCTTTCACAGAGACAAACCTGCGTATAGATCTGCAACTATTTCAGAACTGACCTTTGATTTCATATGCGCTTTTGCTGAAATGAACCTGCGTATATATGCGCTTTCGCTGAGATGAAAATGCATATATATCTACAAATTTTCAGAACTATGCAGCTCTTCAGAACAGATAACTCAGTTCTCACCCTTTACTTCAGCAAAGATTCACTAGATCACAGATCTAAACATTCCATAAACAGATCTAGAAAATACATAGTCATTTCAGGTCTAGAGATCCTGATCCATCTTTTTATTCATAGGTGCATTATTAATTCAGATCTATCAATAAAATATAACCCATTCCATGCATATATACTTCTAAGTGAAGTATTCCTTCAATACCCAGACTTTAGAATAGATATGCAGATACAAACTCAACCCTGAACAAACATTGATTCAAATAGCATACGCTACTTTGATTCACTGAAGCCGCGTACATACGCACTTTTCTGCACACCAACCTGCGTATACTTCTGTGTATATTATTCTTCAAAAAACACTAACTTCCATACGCGGTTTTCATGAAGTGAACCCGCGTATATACACAATTTTACTGAAACCAAATAGCGTATAGATCTGTAAATGTAAATTTTGCAGAACAGACCAGATCTATAAAACTTACCCAGATTTCTCCATTTTCTTCAGTAGACTTGCGCCGGTTCTTTATCATTCCTCCAGTAGGTCATTCTAGAGATTCATCATCATCAGATCTAGAGATATTGAACCATCATTATATCCATGGGTGCATCATAGATTCAGATCTATCAATTAAGAACAAAGTTCATCCATCCAGATATTCCTTAGAGAAATTTATTCATCAACAACCCTTACCCATGCACCCATTGCACTATGATCCTCTTCTCCTTATATAGTTTTAGCCTTTATCAATACCATGAGTCAAAACCACTTAACCGCTGATGGTATTCCTGGATGGGATCAAATAGATAATATAGCACTCAATACTGTGGGCCAATACCATGGTAATGCCCCTATGTATCATAGTTTTTAGAGCGCAAAAGGCATACGCGACTTGGAGCGTTCGTGTCCGCGTGTATACGTGATTTCTCTTCAAACTAGCTGCGTATATACTAGTCCTGAATGTATACGCAGGTTTCCTTCACAAAAGTAGTGTATACATTGAATCCATACGCGGGTTTCCTTCATAAAAGTAGTGTATACACTGTGACATATTATATTTATCATTTCTATGGCACTTACTGAAATTCCTTTTTCTGCTGCTTCTGAACTGATCTGTAGATACATCATTTTTACATCTTTAACAAATGGGTTGCTATCAAAACGCAACTCATCAAGTAGGTTTCCATCAACGACAACTTCATCAAGTAGGTTGCCATCAAGGAAAACACATTGCATCATATTGCCAACATAAATGTTGTTTCTCATGAAACACAGATTGAATTAACCCTACTCAGTGCGGAGTCTTCATTATTATCATGAACAGAGAGCTTTCTGATTTTAGACATAAACATAATTACTTCAGTATGAATATTCGCTAGCTGCTCTTTCACAACATCAACTTTCTCAAGCCACAAAGGCAATAATATTATTGTGCTTGGAAGCTCACAACCATACACTTCTTGGAGATCTTTAATGCTCGGCTTTTCATCTATCCACTCTGGAACGATATATCCAATTTTGGTTCCAGGTGGAGGTATCTCATTAAACTTTATCTTATATGCATTGTTGCATATGTAAGGTTGTTTTGTTATCAAGAAAACACTCTTAAACCTAATCCCTGAACATATAGAAAGGTATAGCACATATCATCTCAATAGCCATGGCCCAGAGCTCTTAAACCCAGTCTCTGCATATTTTGGAAATATGAAACAAATTTTATCAACAGTCAAGGCTAGAAAAAGTTCCCAATCACCACAATTTTATTTTGTTTTCATAACATACTTAAGCTATACAACTATGACCCAAAGTTTTCATAGTGAATCTCTACAAATTTAGAAATGTATAATGAATTTTATCTAAACAGTCAGGATTAGAAAGTACTCCCCTCATCCCAATTCTATTTTCTTTTGTACATATTTCATCTAAACAACCATGACCGAAAGCTCTTAAACCCAAACTACACAAATTGAAAAATACATTACAAAATTTATCTAAATAGCCAGGGCTAGGAAAAGATCCCAATCACATGAGTTCTAGTATATTCTCATTAAATATTTTATCTAAATGGCCATAGCCCAAAGTTGTTAAAGCGAAACTTCAAAACTGAGAGATGCACTACAAATTCTACCTAAACAGTTGGTTCTAGAAAAAAGTTCCCAATTTCCCCCATTCCATCATGTTTTCAAAAAAATTTCATCTAAACACCATGACCAAAGCTCATAAACCCAAATTCCATAAATTTAACAACGCACACCAAATTCTATCTAAAAATACAGGGCTAAAAAAATCTCCCAATCACCGCAATTCTTTTATGTTTTTATACCATATTTCATCTAAACATCCATGAGCCAAAGCATTTAAAGAAAAACTCTTCAAATTCAGATACCTAGTGCAAATTTTATCTTAACAGACAGGGCTAGAAAAAGCTCCCAATCACCCCAATTCCCTTTTGTTTTGTGAGTATAGGTTTTAAGAAATGAATACCTTTCTCTCCAATGTAGCCTCCTTGTATTCTTCCATTCTTGGTAGATCGTCTAACGTTGCAGAGAGATTAAATGTTGTGGTTGGAGAATCCCAATTCATTGTTAAACACCAGTAAAGTAGCAGAGGCACCCACACCCATGACATCTCAGGTTGTAATCACAAAAGGGTTTAAAATGTGCATAAATTCTTTCTAATCTATATCAATTCACTGGTTGGTGATAATTATCCCATGGTTCTTACAAATCGCTAAAATGTGTTGAAAAATTCTCATTTATTTTGTCTTAGCATCAACTTTTGAATTATGGGCATGGTAGACATGCTGGAAGATGGCTTTTTTTCTGTAGGAATCTCTCATGAATAGAGGAGAATCAACAAAATATTCAAAGGATTATCACCCACGCCTTCGGCTTTGTCTTTCTCCATGGAATCTTGAACATAAAACCTCTTGAGTGCCTCGTTGTGCTATTCTACAAGAGTTTTGAACTAACATATTCCTTCAATAAAATGAATTCACCATGATTGGAGGCATCAAGAATCCAATTTCTTGAGTTCAACTAACAAATTCCTTCTGTAAAATGAAATCACCATGATTGGAGGCACCGGGAATCCAATTTCTTGACTTCAACCAAGTGTATCAAATCAGAGTTGGGATAGCATGGAGGTGCCCTTCTTCCTCCTTCGTTGGACAAACCCTGCAACGCAAGGAACGAGGGAAACAAAAAAAAATTGATATTCGAAAAAAAAAATCCCATGAACTAGTTTCACTCAAAAGCTAAGAAGAAGGGGTTTTGAGAGAGATTATTGAACACAAACTCTACAAGGATTGTTCATGAAGGAAAATTTGTTTCCTACTAACTTTTTGATTATGATATGGTGGTGTAAATCTTTTCATTAAGTAATGGGTTGCAATGGGGTTGGAAAAGATGAGAGTTCAAAAGGACTAAATGGCTATGAAGGACACAAAAGCTAAAAATCAAGTTGAATAATTTTTGAGGAAGTAGAGATAACTAATGAGTGGTAGTTGAACTTGATGTGAGCAAATGAAGAAGCCAACGAGGAGTTGCAAAAGTAGATTAACTAGGAAGAGAGTAGTGAAGTGAGGATGAGAGAGTTGGAGAATTTCAATGGGATAAGTGAGTTGGTGAGCAGACGGTTGTGAAACAAAGGGTTGATGATAAAATATAGCTCAATAAAGAGTGGTAGTCAATGCACCTCAATGAGTTATAATGAACACACTGGAGTGAGGTTACGAGAGATACGTGATTACAAGGTAGCAGGTTGAATGCAATGTAGGATAAGATTGCAAATGAGAAAGAATCAAATGAACTAATGGGAAACCATATCCTAAGGCCAATAGAGGATGAGAACCTAGTAGTGGGCATGGCACTAGAAAATAGCAAAGCTGGCCTTATACCAACCTCACCCCTTATGATTCTTAAATAAAAATAGGTAACACTACACTATCATGTTAAAAACAGTTTAATTCCACCTCGTAGTTAGCTTACTTATGGAGGAATAATAACAATTAGAGGAAGTAGTCTTAACAATAGTGCAAGTTTGAATATTAAGAGTAGCACACTTGGGATTTTTAGTTATTTAGAGAAAAAAAAAAACAAGAGTTTCATGAATTTTAGTACCTATGATGCTTTGAATTATAACATAGGAGCATGTAAGAGAAATAATATTAGAGTGATGTACTATTTAAAAAATTTAGTCATATATAAATGCTTTGGAAAAAAAACATAATGATCCACATACCTTGATATAAAAAAAACCTTTAAAATGTCACTTTTAAAATCTCTTATGTAGTTACCTCATGTCATTCGGGTATATATCACAATTACTTATTTAAGTAATCGTGTTATCATATTTTTCATTCTCTTAAAGGAACTCTTTCTAGGCATGCACTCCACCAAGCATAAATCATCCTAACATACACATTTTAAGTAATATAAATCATCCTATGACTATCCTCGAAATAATTCTCACCCATAGCCTTGGTGATGGTGTAAGGCTCGTATCAAAATGGTATGAGCTTCTTCTGGGAGTTTGTCAATTTCTCTTTATGCAAGTCCAACCATAACTCGTCACCAACCTGAATCTTATGTGGATCTAAATGGATTGTGTATCTACTTGTACTTGGAGTTCGCAACTTTCTATAAAATATCATGAACTTGTTATTGAATTTGTTAGATGCATTCCTCAAAATTTGTTTCATTTCTTACCTCGTTCCAAGTTTTGGAGGTATCTTTATGTGTTATTCCATGAATATAGCTACATCAATTTGTGTCAAATTTTTGGGACTCCAATGTTACACAACAATTTGTCACTGTCCATGTACTCCCCGTTCCCTGATCTTGGAGGACCCATACAGTGACACTTGTGTACTTTCCAAGCATGGAATACATACCATTGAACCACACTTTGTCTTCTAAATCATCTCCCTTTACAAATTTTTTGGACGATCCCTATAAAAACCTAGTTTTCAAGGTCGGCGCTTTGTCTCAGTGTCTGACCTGCGCCTATAGCAGAGATTTACAGTGAAACCCATGCTGATCAGCACTCTATCTTAATATCTGACCCACACCGATCCACTTTTGGAAATTTTTTTAAATAGAAGTGAAGCTTCCGTGACTAGAAGCTTCACGAAGCAGAGAGTTGGAAGTTCATTTTGAGGATATGGCCATAGAATTCCCCTTTGGGCTTCTTTTTTCCATAAAATAGGAACTAATCCAAAGGATAAGCTCCTTTCCCATTATTTGAGGGCCCATAATCCTCCTCCTCCATTGTTATATAAGGAGACCTCTTTCACCTCTAAATTTTTTAGAGGAAGAGTAGGAGTTAGAGAGTTAGAGTTAGTTGGTTAGAAGCAGCAATCATACAGAGGAGAAGCAATCATAGCTTCGAGAGAATAGAGCAGAGTGTGATTGTTTTTGTGTGTTAGGAACATAGTGAGATCTTGGACCTTTTTGTATGAAGGTATTGCAAACGTGCTTGGATATGGACCTATCGAAGGAGAGCCTCAACATCAAGGCTTGGTTGTAAACTCCCCTTATCTTTATCATAATAAAATGAAACTAATGTTTATCTTCCACTCTTGTTTACATTTATAATGAGATTTCCAGAATTCCTTGAATAGTTAGATAGGTTTTAATTGTTTTATGTTTGTTGTGATTTAACACTTGTCGTGGTGTCTTGACTGTCTGTACAGGTAATTGAACATTGATAATAGTGTGCATCAAGATTGAGAAGAGTGATGGATCAAGAACCTTCGATGGAAGACGACAACATATCATCAGAACAAGGTAGGTCATATTCCTTTCTCTGAATTTCATTTACAATCTAGGAAGGTAGATGTTAGTATGTTCCTGTAGTTGGTATACCCACCCTAGGTTAGAGGGATCACCTCTGTCCGCAGAGGGGATTTACCTGTTCAACAAATTGGCGACTCCACTAGGGAGTTTCCTTTGAGTTTTTTAGTCTTTGAGGTCTTAGTCATTCGATAATTTTAGTCAAAAAACCATTTCCCTATTTTTTCCTATGTTTTTCATCAATTACAATCTTTTAGTTTTTGCTTGAAGTGGTGAGTCTAGTTTTGGTTAGGAGAAATTCTTTGATTTTTTTTTTCTTTTTTTTAGAAATTGGCACTTTTATTTGTCTAAAATTCATGCCAATTAGGCCAATTGGCACTATTTTTTAGTTATAAAGTTGTACCAATCGAGTTGTTGGCGCTAGTTTCAGCCCCCAAAGTCGCGTCAATTCTACTGTGTGTGAAAAATTAAGGTTTTTCCCCTAAGTATTTCACCAGTGTGTCTTGCCCTTCTGGTCAGTTTCTTTGTATGATTTACATGTTCTCCCCTTCACTCAAGTTGGTTTGATTGGCTCATTGGCTTGGTTTTTGGTTGTTTTTTTTTTCCTTTCTATTGGGATGTGCATCCTAACATCCTAGGTTTTTCTAGGATTGTGCATCAATTGCCTGGTTGCATGCTTCGTGGGACATCGCCCTGCTGATTGAGTCGGTATCCTTGCTTGGTGAGCCATATCTAGTTGATTTATGTTTTCTTTTTGGTTTATTGAGTCATCAAGTCTCAAGTGTCTCTCTGAGTTCATTTGGTCTGCTTTTTCACTTGTGGGCATAGATTACATTTCTCATCATTCAACTGAAAAGTCTTCTTTGCATGATTGCTTGATGTAAAAGGTAATGAATGCCTTGTTTTGAGCCCACACTTTGGAAGTCCTCTTTGTGCTTGAACTCATTTCTTGTAGCTTTTTGAGAAATTTCGTTAAAAAGTTTTCAAAACATGATTGTATTCTTAATGTTTGTTGCATCCTTTTTGCATTAAGGAAATTTGTGTTCATTTATTTTTCGTCTCCAAGTTTGCTTTTCGTTAAAATGCATTACATAAATTTGCATTGAAAAGTCATGTTTGAAATTTATAATTGAACTTAGATTACATTGTTTAATGATTTAAAACTAAAAATCGCATTGAGTGCATTCTCTTTCATTAAAAGAATGCATTAAGTAGATTCTTATTTCATCGAAAAATGCATTGAGTGCATCCTTATTCATTCAAAAATAAAAAGGAAATTGTGCATAGATTACAATTGCATAGTTTTCAAAAAGAGAATTTTGCATAGATTACATCGCATAATTCGTATCTTTGAATGTTTTAGATTAATTTTGGAATAGTGAAAGTCATCTAGTTAGGAAAATTTTCATTTGCAGTATTACTATTTGTTGCATCATTGTTTGAGATTCTTCCCTTAACTAGATAGCATTCATCGAATTGAAAGGTTTCTTTTCTCATATAGTTGCATATAGAAGTTCTCGGCTAACAGTGGTAGGGCCTTGAAACTAAAATATAATTTAAAGATCAACCATAAAAGTAACTCAATCAATCTAAGGAAGCATTGAAACTTAATGCTCATATTTAGAGGTCTAGGTTAGTGACATATTCCGGTGTCGTTAAACCTAGTTGTTGTCACTCGCAATCTTGCATTAGACATCACTAGTAAAGACTTGTGCTCCCCGTATTGACTTGTATACAAAGGGAGACCCTCATAGGTTGCATTCCTTTAACCATAGGAAGCCGAGTATGCCACCCTGTAATCGTGATACACCGAACAGAGCATTCGGGGAGACTTCCTGCACGTACGTTAAGTCCTTGCTCATTTATCTTTCATTTGATCACTAAGGTGTATATTGCAGTTCACGGGAGCTTGGTACACCCTCTTTGTTAGAATTCCTGAGTAGTCATTTTTATCTTTCTGTGACTCTTTAAAATTTTAAAATATCATCGAGCACTTGTCCTTTCAAGCTTGTTCAAATTGAAAGTGACTATAGTCACCATTTGTCATTTTATCGACTCTTAAAACATGAAAAGAAAAATTTTTATTTCAGTGTCTTAAAATTAACTGCCCATGAGATATTCCTATTTAAAGTTACATTCCTTAGTGATTATTTAGGGTGAGGTCAATGGAAACATTTCCTAGGTTTACCAGTCAAGGATCCCCCTCCGATGGGAGTCTTGGTCCTTCTCCTTATTTTGGAAATGCTGGCTCCCCTTATATGGCAACATTGTCCCTTCCTAGGTTAACTATTGGTTTACCCATTTGGTTATTTTCAACCTCAATGGTCCTGAGTGTTCCAACCTCTGTCCAACTAGGTTATCCTCCGCCTGAACCATGTCAACCCGATGTTGATCTTAAGATTTACCCTTAACCTTCTTCGCCTGTTTCTCCACTTCATTCTTCCTCTTCACCTGGTGAAATTCTAGATTCCAGTAACTAGGTGGCTAAGAATAAGAAGAAGAAGTCGAAGAATAAGAAGGAAAATAAGTTAGGGTAAAATCAACAACTATTTCTACCCATGCAACTACTCTCGAGAAACATCCCACTCCTTCTCACTGAGTCAAATTATCTTGCAAGCTATGTGAGGGTAACCACCTTCTTCGTGACTGTTCTAGTATTCCCAAGGAGCTAGAAGTGTGGTCTGTTAGCCCGATTCATCCTTTATCATCAACCTCTGGACATCATGCTATGAGCCTTTAGCTAAAGATAATGTGACTCGTAAGAAACAGGGTAAGGTCAAATTTCCCTGTAGGTTGTGTGAAGCGAGCCATACCATTCACCTCTGTCCTTATGGATGAAGCTTCTAAAGTATTGGATAGCCTTTCGGCTTCTGAGTCTTGTCTTCTTGTCAGTTACCAAAAATTTTCTTCGAGTCCTCCCATAGTTGATCAACCCATTGATCAAGATTCATCTCTGGTCTATTCTACTCTCTCTGAAATTCAGTCTTCCGAATCCATTCCCGACCAATCATTGGTTGAGAAAAAGGTTGACCTGGTTCCATCTACAGTTCATCAGGTATTTTTTGTCGAGAGTGAATCTCCTCTGATTCCCCGGGATCGGAGGGCGATCCTCCCGTTTCCATGATCCAGGAGGGTGATCCTCCAACTCATGTTGCCACAGTTGCTGAAAGTGACCCTCCTTCTCTCATTCCCAGATTTCATGAGGATGTTCTTTCTGCTCCTGTAATGCAAGGGGATAATCCTCCTATTCCTATGGCACCCCCTCCATGTAGTTTTGACACTTCCTTTGATTCGAGTCGATTTACGGGATATCGTCTTCCTTCTTACGTGACCTTTGATATCACTGTACAAGCCTGCAATATGGTTGTACCAGGCACAATTATAGATGAAGGAGCCTCGGTTACTATTTTTTCCTCAACTACATGACAAGCTTTGGGTTCTCCGCAACTTATGCATGTTACTCAGGATCTGTTGGCTTTTAATAGAAGAACAAGTCAACCATTGGGGATCCTTTCGAAGTTTCCTATTTCTTTGGAGGGAAAATTGTCTAAATAGATGTAATGGTGGTCCAAGGCCTCTTGGATTTTAATTTACTCCTAGGATGTGACTATGCTTATTCCATGGGCGCGCTTGTCTCTTCCCTCTTTCGTGTGATCTGTTTTCCACATGAAGGTTGGATCATGAAAATTGATCAACTTTCATTCTTTGGTCCTGATGTGACATCTGGGCTACCGCCATTCCTTCTTGGTCCTTACCTGCTGGTGGTGTCTTCCCCACCACAAGTTAATTATGTGGCTACTTTTCCCATTCCCGCATTCAGTGATATTTTTGTTGTGCATCGTGGGCTGGGGGCATTGGGTCCTAATTTCCAGAATGTTATTCTCCCATCAGATGAGAAACCCTTGGAGGCCATGACTTCTTATTCGTCATGATCAAGATTATGGAGCATAGTTTTTTTTCTTATGTCAAGCTCCTTAAAAAATGAAACAAGCTCTTCGGAGCATAGTTCGTTTTCATCTGTCAAGCTCCCTAAAAAATGAAACAAGCTCTTCGGAGCATAGTTCATTTTCTTGTGTCAAGCTCCTTAAAAAATGAAACAAGCTCTTCAGAGCATAGTTCTTTTTCTTGTGTCAAGCTCCTTAAGAAATGAGACAAGCTCTTCGAAGCATAGTTTGTTTTCTTGTGTCAAGCTCCTTAAAAAATGAAACAAGCTCGTCGAAGCATAGTTCCTTTTCTTTTGTCAAGCTCCTTAAAAAATGAAACAAGATCTTCGAAGCATAGTTCCTTTTACTGTGTCAAGATCCTCAAAAAATGAAACAAGGTGTCACAAGGATAGTTCTTTTAATGTGTCCACCTCATTAAAAAATGAAACTGTTTCCCGTCCAATTTGATTCTTTGATTAGATCTCATAAAATACAAGTTGAATCTTTCTCTTGATCTCATAATTGAACCTTCATTCCATCCACCTATTAGTAACCAGCAGTCTACTCTGGTGAATGCCATGAAGCTGGGGGAAATGTACCTCAAATTAAGTCATCATGTTGGGGGTCATGCAAACTTATTTCAAGGATAGTTTTTTTCCATTTCAAGCTTGCGTAAAAGGGAAACCAGTTTCAAGCATAGTTTGATTTAGTTTCAAGTTTGTGTAAAAATGAAATGAACTTCAAGCAGAGTTTCTTGTTTTCAAGCTTGTGTAAAAATGAAACCATTCTTTTTTTACCTCTCGTAATTGCCATTTTATCAGCCTATTTTGTTGGATGAGCCTTCTTTTTCTCATTCCATCATCACCATTTGCTTGGTCGATCATACACCTTCACTTGATTTTTTTACCCATTCCTGAGGAAGAACTACAATGAGCGGTCTTGTTAGCCATCCCCTTTAACTTTACATGTTCTGAGCAGTTCCACCATCACCGGAACCAATTGCTACCCTTAATACCACTCGTTCCTCCAAGAGGAGTCAACTTTCAGCTCTTCTCTGACTCTCAAAAATTGAAAAGATTTTTGAGAATCTTGTCATCTTGAACTCATTAAAGGCTATGAAATGTCATCTGCCTAGTATACATTTACCCCTTTTTCAGGCTAGGACAGATTATTTATGAAAAAGGAATACCTTAGTCGAACATGGCTAAGAGGTTCTCTCAGAAATTGTTTTCTACCTTTTCGGGTATGAGGGACTATTTATGAAAAGGGCCTTTTGGAGTTTCCTTTATTCCTCTTTTCAAACTCTCTAAACATGAAAATACAATGATTTATTCTTTTGTCAGACTCGTTAAAACTAAATGACATCGGAAATCGTCACCATGACGTTATCGAGTTCCTCCTTCCTAGGGCTCGTAAAATGTACTAGGATGGATTTTTCTAAAGCACAAACTTATATGACAAACACATGTTATCCTATTCAAGCTTGTGTAAAAATAAATAGGTGCTCTCCAAAAATGGTGGGGGAAAATGAAGTTATTCGTTAGTTGTGTCAGCAGTATGTCACTCTTGAACATGACACTTATCTGCAATCCGTGTCGGTTTGGGATACCTTCACTCTGTCATTTTGCCTCCATGGGTTTGGGAACTCCATTTGCCTCTCATTCAATTACCAATTTTTTCAATGTGACCTCTGATCCTATTTGAGTAAACTGGTGCCAAATTCCAGAGTCGTGTCACCGATATGTTCAAGAGGAAATCCTTCTGCAATTTGTACATTCCCTGATCCTTTGTTCCTGTCTTGATTTACACTCATATTCCATTCTCTATTTTGTGTCGATGATCTGGGATTCATTGTGACCCTCCTTCAACATATCACTTCCTGTCGACTTAAACTCATTATCTGGGAAGTTGATCTAGAGACTCCTTTCTGGTACCTTAGAGCTTGCATGCCCTAATGGCAAGTTCTTCGCATTCGATGACAGGTTCACATCATTGGCCTTCGATCGAGTGATTTCATGGGCGTTATAATTCATTTCTTCATTCACATCTTGTGGATTGTACTGTTATTACCTTGAGATCCATTGTCATTATTGGTGGTTTCTCTTGCTCTTGTTAATATTTTACATCATTGACTGTTAATCAGGCGATTTTCCTGCATGTTCAACTTCAACTCATTTATTCGCATGCTTGAAATTGTACTTGATTGGGTCGTGACAGACGCAAGACCATGTATTTTATTCTCTAGATTACAGGTTGTGAGGCGATATGATTTTTCCATGATTGGATACATGTTTCTATCATATGGATGGCTGTGACCATACCATGATTCTATATGTGATCCTTCTTATATGGATGGTTGCAACCATACCATGGTCTCTTTTACGGATGGTTGCATCCATACCTTGATTCATGTATTTTCATAAAAGATTATGGTTATGTATATGTATCTATTCTTGATTTGTAGGTATCCCTACAGCAGCGTCTGGTTCCTTGCACGTATTCGTAAAGCATTTCACCCCTCACTCATGTTCGGTCTTCATACTTTATGGGGTATCTGTTACAAACAATTTTTCACTGTCCCTGTACTCCCTGTTCCTTGATCCCGGTGGACCCATATAGTGACCCTTGTGTACTTTCCAAGCATGGAATAAATACCCCTGAACCACACTTTGTCTGCCAAATCATCTCCCTTTACAACTTTTCTTGAAGATCCCTATAAAAACCCAGTTTTCAAGGTCGGCGTTTTGTCTCAGTGTCTGACCCGCGCTGATAGCAGAGATTTACACTGAGACCCATGTTGATCAATGCTCTAACTTAATGGCTGACCTGTGCCGATCCTCTTTTGGAATTTTTTTTAAATAGAAGTGAAGATTCTGTGACTAGAAGCTTCGCGAAACGAAGAGCTAGAAGTTTGTTTTGAGGATATTGCTGCGAAATTCCCCTTTGGGCTTCTTGTTGCCATAAAATAGGAGCTACTCCACAGGATAAGCTCTTTTCCCATTATTTGAGGGCCCATATCCTCCTCCCCCATTGTTATATAAGGAGACCTCTTTCACCTCTGCATTTTTTATAGGAAGAGTAGGAGTTAGAGAGTTAGAGTTAGCTAGTTAGAAGCAACAATCATAGAGAGGAGAAGCAATTATAGATTTGGGAGAATAAAACAAAGTGTGATTGTTTTTGTGTGTTAGGAACATAGTGAGATATTGGACCTTCGTGTATGACGGTGTTGCAAATATGCTTGGATATAGACCTACTGAAGGAGAGCCTCAACATCAATGCTTGGTTGTAAACTCCCCTTATCGTTATCATGATAAAATGAAACTAATGTTTATCTTCCACTCTTGTTTACATTTATAATGAGATTTCTAGAATTCCTTGATCATTTAGATATGTTGTAATTATTTTATGTTTGTCATGATTTTACGCTTGTCTTGGTGTCTTGATTATTTGTACAGGTAATCGAACGTTGATAGCAGTGTGCATCAAGCTTGAGAAGAGCGACAGATCAAGAACCTTCGACGGAAGACGAAAACATAGCATTAGAAAAAGGTAGGTCATCTTCCTTGCTCTGAATTTCATTTACAATCTAGGAAGTTAGATGTTAGTATGTTCCTGTAGTTGCTAGACCCACCCTAGGGCTAGAGGGGTCACCTCTGTTCACAAAGGGGATTTACTTGCAAAACACCCAAGCACACCTGAAAAGGCTTGTGGAAAATAGAAATATGAAGAGTTATGTCAATTTTTTGTTGAAAATATGGAAGGCTTTCAAAATGTGTATGTGTATCCTCACAATTGTATACTCTAAGGACATCTACAATAATCATATCAAGTACCTTTTATTTATCAATCTAGGGATGGAAAGAAGTGGATTTGGTCAAGCTTGATGTTTTTCATGGACCAAAGGTTAAACCAAAAAATATTGAGGAACCTACTATCCCTATCAAGAAATATGGTCTTTGGCAACCCAAAATGAACCAAAATATGCTCAAAGAAGAGCTTATGAGTGGGGATTTTTTCAACAATCTTCTTATAGGGTGCCAAAATTCCCATCCAAAGGAAGTGATCAACAATAAAAAAAAACACATTCGTTACCATACTTGGTTGAGGGAAAACATTATATAGAGTAGGAAAATGCTTACTATTGAAAAATTCAACAAGAAAATTTCAATTTGACTTTGCCTTAGTCAAATTGAGAAAAGTCAAATTTCCACATCAACAAACAACATGGAGGCGGTTAACTAAGGTGGCATGGATCTTTTCACTAATTTAGCTTAGTAAATTCGAGTTAGAGAAGTTAGAGTTCAGTTAAGCATGTGTGATTTCTAATTTTTAGCAATCAAGGTCAGTTATTTCAAGTTGCTTTTAGTTAAACTAGTTCTAAATTTTGGAGGAACTAGTGGAAGATCAGTTGTGTAGTGGGACTTCAGTCTAACTCAATGATCATCTAGTTAACTGATCAATCAACCCAAAATATCTATTTCATGTAGAGAATTCAAGTTGTCCATCTGTGGTGGAGATTCCAGGGCACTACACAATTAATTATAACCTAGATTGAGTGTACAGGAATTGTATTGGTTAGATGATCAACCCTAGGAAATTGCACAGTGAAAATGTTGACTTGAAGTGGAGTCTTAAGCAGGAAATAAGAGATGGATAGGAGGAATGGACTATTTGAATTATTTTGGGAAATATCGGTGAATAATTGAAATCGCTCCTGCTTTTATTTCTTTCTCTAGGATTTTCTCCTTGTTTTCGTCTTCAGAGAAAATGTAGATGCAGGCAAGGAGGGAACCCTTGCTCTCTCTGGCGGGAAAAGGTAAATGTTAGTGTTTTATTTTTGTTAAAACAATCTCATCCTTTGTCTCTCATTCTATGGAAGGGACTCGGCTATTTAGTGTATAATTTTTATTATTATATCACCATATTTTATGGAAAGTTATTTGAAAATGGTCATTTTTAAGTAATTTATTTTTATTCTAGTGTATAAGAAAAATAGAGTGAAAAATAATACATTAATGTTATTTAAGGAAAATTATATTGTTTGAAATTATTTATTGGCAGGTCATTAAGGGGTGGACTTTCACTATTGCAAGATACTTTTGTTTATTGCTCAGCTATCTTATTTCCTTGAGTATAAGGAAAACATGTTTTTAGTCAATAAGAAACAATTTAATCTTATTCTATGGCCAAATTCAATTATTTATTTCCAAAACATGTTCTCCATGAGGTTTCAATCTGGTTATGCTTAATGTCAATTCAATTTATCTATTTTAAAGAAAACCCACACTATCACCAAATTCAATTCTTTATTGCCAAAACATGTTCTGGACAAGGTTTCAATATGGTTATGCTTAATGTCAATTCAATTTATCTATTTTAAATACAACCCACAATATCCAAATTTGAATGGAGCTTGATGTATAGTTTTTTATAAATAGAAAAAATCCATTTCAATTTCATATCTATGAAGCATTATAAAGGGATCAAAAATAAATTAGGATGTCAATTAGGTTTAGTTTGGGTGGTTAAGAGGAGTTTTAATCCTCATTGTCTAAGGCCAATCTTAGTTTCTATGTTTTTATTCCTTGTGTAGGGTTTGCATTATCCTTTGGATTTCCAACTCAACCTTTTGAATTCCTCCATTCTACCATGAATCGTTTCCAATATGTTTTCCAATATTATTCATTTTATGTTAAGCAAAGTATGGATTGTGTTGGTTACATATTGGTGCTACAAAATATGGCATTATGGGTGTATTTATTATATGGTGAACAATAGATTATATGTGTTGTGTATGGAAATAATTTTGTTTCTTACACTTCTTAGTATGTTGAACTATGTTTGGTTGTTCTTAAGTGTTGTAAAAATGTATTTAGACACTACCTCTATTTTAGAATACGAGTTTTCTAATATAAAAAATCCCTCGACTCTTCAACATGGTATTAAAGCTAATGGTTTGATATGTAGCATGTTTCCTACAAGTATTATGCAAGTTGTAGATGCTCTTAAAAATTCAAATTTTCTTAGTGGATTGGTTCAAAGTTTCTAATTGAAAACTAAATCTGGGATCAAATCAGTGGGACAACATTACGAGTTTCAAGATATATCTTATAAATTTTAATGGACACAATTATGGAATTTGGGCACAACTATATGGGAACATTGTTGAAGAGTGAAGAGTCATAGTGCTTTACAAAAATGGTGGTTCTTATCCAAGGGATAACTAATAATAAAAAAATCATCAACGAGAAGAAGGATGAGGTTGTAGGAGTCATAAAAACCTCCATCTCAAGGTGGATTCAATGTCATATAATCCATATCAAATACTCATATAATCCATACGTTTTAGTATATTAAAGAGCTATAATTTGATGCTTATTTTCCCCTAAGACCATACAAACCCTATGTTCTCCTTTCAAACCTTGGCCTCTATAATAAAAGCAACACAGTTCCTACATAATTTACAATGTCATGAATTTGAGAATTCCACCAATTTAGTGACACTCCAAACAATTTTTTAGAAAATGAAATGCCTAGCTTGAAAGACTCCATGCATGGAATTGATCACCATGGTTTCACTCTCTAGTAAATATTTTTTGGTGGACTCACCAATATAATTTATTTTGATCCCTCTCCACAGATTTATCTCAAGGTATTGATTATGTTGGGTTTTATCTTACAAAATATTTTTAGTGGCCTTGTGGTTCCATGACACACACCTACAACATGTCATCCATAGAGGACACAAATTAATGTTGTAGTAACTCTCATAGTATATTAACACTCTCGCCCAGTCACTCAATGCGCCATAGACCAATATGTCTTCCCTCACTGTGCAAGTTGGCCTTTATTTTGAGAAGATTAGGAGTTGGAGGGTAAGCATGACAAGGGTGTCATTTTCTCAAGAAGAGTCCCTCATAAGGATAAGCACTTTAATGAGAAAGAAAATCACAATATTTACCACTCACTTCTTACCATTCCCGCACCATAAAAAAAACCTAAAAATTTCATTCTTAAAATATCTTATGTAGTTTCCTATTGTCATTCAAGTAGAATCTCACAATTACTTATGTCAATAATGGTGTGATCATTTTTTTATTCTCTTAAGGGAATTGTTTCTAGACATGCACCCCATCAAACATAAATCATCGATTAAAAATGAATGGAAATGAATGAATAAGAGGGCGTGTCAGCGAGTGTCAGGCGTGCCAAGGGGGGAGTGACAAGGCATGATAGGGAATTCTAGGGCATGACAAGAAGTGTCTGGGTGTGGTAATATGTGCCAGATAGTTCCCAAGCCATGCCAACCATGCCAAGACATGACATGTTTTAAGGAATGACAAGATGTGCTAGGTGTTAGGGTATGTGAACGTGTGTCAAGGAGTGTGAGCTGACAAAATGGAACACCAAGTTTAAATGCAAATGAATGAACATATATGAGGGTTAATAATTCAGGACCTTACCTTTTCAAGGGGGGCATGCTAGGCATACCAACACTAGTTCCAATACATTCCAAGGGCCAAGTGCTAAATAATTATCTATTACTTCTCTCTTTGATGCAGGAGCATCCTACCTAATTTTCATTATTTATTTGTGTGATTTATGGGGTGATGTTTTTTTTAATTATTTTATAAATTATGTACATTTTAAAAATAAATTAAGAGGAAAATCTGAGTGTGAGGTTTATTGTAAATATTCTCTTAATAAATTGAGGATATGAGTGGAGTT
The DNA here is from genome assembly GCA_034641835.2 of Pinus albicaulis. NCBI lineage: Eukaryota > Viridiplantae > Streptophyta > Pinopsida > Pinales > Pinaceae > Pinus > Pinus albicaulis. The sequence continues at coordinate 166,170,004 of CM076573.1, forward strand.
GGGTTGGATAGATATTTTAGGGCTTAGGAATCCCTTAAATGGAAATTAGTTGAGTCAAAAAAGGGATAAAGATATTTTAGGATTTGGTTGAGATATTTGTGGAGGAAATCATGGATTCAAAGTAATCCATAATTATGTATAAATATGAAGTTTTGTGTGAGGATGCGAGATGCACAGAGAATGGAATATGATAGAGGAAAATGTAGAGAGGGAAAGTGTGTGGTGTGAAGAATGGTGAGGGCCAAGAAAGAAACAAATGTATATTAAGCCAAAAAAGGGTTTGAAGTTGTAATTTTCTTGTTATTATTATATACCAGTATTTTGGTTTGTGTTTATGGTTTGGCTCTCTCTTCATATATTGATAGTTGATTTTAAGTGGTATTAATGAAGATTTTGAATGAGGATTCCATGCTAGAGGAAACACATACTCTAGTGTGCACAAATTTATGATTTATTGCAGATTATTTGCATCATTTGGTATCAGAGCTCAAAGATATAATTAATCCGTGTAGCCACGGATGAGAGAAGAGTGTTTGTAGGCCTTTGGCTTATGGCGCTATCATTTGGTATCAGAGACATGGGAGCATTCTAAATCTGGAAAATTGATTGTTGTGATGCATATTACTCACGCATGGAGGAGATCCGATTGGAGCACGTTGAATTATTGGATAATCATGTGCATTTATCATGTTTATTGAAGATTCAACGCCATTTCTCAGTTTCTTTTCAAAATTCGAAGGTTTTAGTGCTTCATGAGGTTGACAACGACTACAATTTGGAGACCAAAGCACCGTTGATGTGAAATTGCAGTTAATTGAGGTGAAGGATACCACGAATAATTTCAGCGTTCATTTCTAGAAGACTAGAGTTTGGTCAAGTTAGTGTGGAATTGACTGTGAGTGTTTGACTTGTTCATTCCCATGTGACATCATTAGTTGAGGCTTCATTGTTGTGCAAAAAAACCATTGTTGAAGGTTGTGTTTTTGAAGTTGAGGTTTTAAGAGTTTTTATGTTGAGTATGGTGCACATAAAAGACATTGGAACTAACCGTCAATTGCAATAGCATGGAGCAACTGAGAAACATTGCAAGAGTAGAACGATCGTGGTAAGTGGTTGGAGCTATGTATGTACTGAAACATTGTGCCTGATGACCTCTGGAATGTAACAAAGATTAAGATTCATTAATTTTGTGGTGGTTTCAGTAACTTGAAGGTCAAAGGACATCCAGATATCACTACACTCAATTTGTGGAAAACGTTCTTGTTATATTTTGGTAAGAATTTCATCCTAGAAAGATAAACACTGGTAAAATTATAATTGTGTTACAACATCACGAGTTATGAGTTGGAGGGTTCAAGCATTTTCTGGAGTACAACAACCAGATAAATGCATGAATGCAACACATACCTATGTTTAAATTTGCTGAAGTTTTAAATTAAATTAAGAAAAGGTATTCTATTGTAGTGTCTGGCATTGAATCTGCATGAAGAATTGTTTTTACAAAGATTATTATGAGGCTCACAGATACAGGAATCGCTAAATTGTAAGCGAAGCGGTCGACTCATTTTCTACTATGTTGAATTTTATATGGTGTTGCTAGTTTTAAAAAATTTGTGTGAGAAGGAGCCAAAGAAAGCCGCAATTTATAGACTGGCCGCCACAAGAGAAATCGTAATTTTGGAAGAGAAAGCGTAATTTTGGAACTGCAGCTTGTCATCCCAATAGGGATGGAACACTATGATGGAGAAAATGACCGGTTAGAAATATTGCAGTCTCTTTAATTGCAACAGAGGCGTTGAAATTAAATCTAGCTCGTGATTTTTTTGGGAAGTGCTCTATTGTGTGGCAAATAAAACTCTGTGGGAACTCTTGAAAACATAAGAGAAGTGGATGGAGAACTTATCACGTGTAGGATAAGTTTTTTTGGATTTTTTCAATAATTATCATGTGTGGAGGAAAAAATAGAGGAGCAAGCCGGTAAAGGAGCATCTATGATTTCTATAAGTTAAAGATCATGATTGATCATTGTTTGTAGCAAATTTGAAAGTGTTCACATTATTCTGTCCCGAAGATAGTGCAGTTTGTGTTTATTGATGCCAGAGAAATATGTTGATGCCACCATGTTAAAAGAAAGTTTTGGAAACTTCATATGAAAGAATTGTTTTGTGAATTGAAGAGAGACGGTGTTCCATGAGAACCATCACTGCAAAGAAGGAGTTGCATGGAAGTATAGGAAAAATGTCTACGTTAATATGGTGAGCATGTTGAAGAGGTTATGGTATATTTTTTTGTCGATGAAGGGCATGCGAATATTCACACTGATAAGAACGACATAGAGGAATAAAGTTCGGAGATTTGAAATTGCAAAGAAAAGGTTTATTAAATAACCTTGAAGGGAACGTAAGGTATGGAAATTAATTTTCAAAAGGTATTTTAAATGTTGAAAATTAAATGGTTTATTTTATTCTCATCATAAAACAAATCTTGCGAAAAATGGGTTGCATTTCGATTTAAAGGCTTAAGTATCATGTGAGTAAAAGAAAGTGATAATGGGAGATGATATAATTAGTGACTTATGATATTATCATAAGAATGGAGTATGAAAGAGAATTGTTGGAGTGAAGATTTTACATCATGAAAATGTATTAAGGGTGGATGTTCATTGGTATATTGTATAACTTGAATTAGAGTCAAAATATTCACTATTGTAATTATTGGGTCAAGCTTTGAAATAAAATAAGATGTTAAGGTCAAATGAAGAAATTTGGATAGCTTGAGTAAAGTAAACCATTGAGTTATTGTACAAGAGGGTGCATTTTTCATCCAAGATGAAGAGTTGATGTCAATTCTAGAGTCAAAAAATATTGAATCAAGTCAAAGGTTTGAATGTAATTGGGTGCATGATCGATGAAGCCTGAGACCCAAAGAGTTCGGCCATTGTAACACAAGAATCACTGCAGTTGTTGTTTGCAGCCAAGAGGAGCAAGAGATTTGCCCAAGATATGATTCCAAGACAGAGAACCAAAAGAGGTCAAGCGTAGGAAGAAAGCTTGTATTGTTGGATAGCAAGTATGAAAGCTTGCTGAAAAGGGGATTTGAATGAAATCCATAAGTGAACAGATGAAGTTCGCAAAGGGGGAGAAGATGTCATTTCAAAGGTTGTGAGGATGACCACAACAGAGGAAAGAAGAAGGAAGATGCCAAGGCAAGTGGCATATGGAAGTAGTTAACTGATGAAGAGTATGAGAGGGAGAAAGATGAGATAGTAGTTCACCTTGAGTTATTGATAGAATTGTTGCAGAGAAATACGAAAGACCAGAGACATGGTTGGACTATGAGGAAGAAAGTGAAATTGCAGAGGCTACATGCAAAGAGGGATCAATAGGTAAATATGCAGTTAACAAAAGAGCTAAGGAAGCTCGAGCAGATGATGAGTGTGCAATTGAGATGTGAAGAACTCAGAGAAGCTGAGTTGAAAATGGAAGTTTCCATTTGTGGCCCAAAACAGGGTGAAATTCTGGGTGAAAATATTAATGAGAAAGATCTCATGGACTATTGGAATATTTCAAAACAATTTGAAGATATGCTGACAAGGGAAGCGAATGAAGCTATGAAGCCTTGTATTTTTAAATCTCATAGTTTGTGTATGATTGCAGGATGTGCAGAAGATGGTGGATAGTCTGGTGAAAATGTCACAGAGATAAATAAAGCTCTTGAGGTGAAGTATGATGGAGAATGCATTTTAGAGGAGGAAGGTACTGATTTATTGCAGTAGAAAGAATTCATAGATGAATTCTTGTTTGGTGTAAGACAGCCAGTTTAAGTTGTTATGGAGCAGAGGCATAATGAAAATGTCATAGTGATATTCCAAGGAGGTAAACAAATTAATTTGTTTAATGAAATTGATGAAATAATTTTGTAGTGTGATGATACAGAAAATATGATAACTCAGGAGGATTATAAAAAGAAGAATGAAACTGAGAATGAATGTTGTGATGAAACGCTGGAAATATTTCACATGGAAATAGATTTCTTGGAACGATGGCTCAAGGAACCTGAAGGAGAAATGAAGCTTGCAGAACCTAATATAGAAGATATTGCAGTTGTCGTGCATCATAAGGATGAAATGTTTATAAATTTTATAGAGTTAAGTGAATTCTTTGACTCTTCAAATAATAATGTGGTTGTAGGTACAAAAGGCAACATTAATAAATATAATGTTCAAATCAGAGAAATTGAGCAGAAAGTATTTGGAGATGAGATGAAAGACCAGGAGCAGCAATAAATTTATGTCCTTAGAGACATAAAGGAAACAAAAGTATTAATCCAGCAAGATAAAGATGAAAGCAACTAGAAATTCAAAACAAGATCTACTAAAATCCAGAAGGTCTATGATGGGAGATTGGTGCTTGAAGCATCAAAAGAGGCTGAAAGGTCTTATCTTCTTAAAACTAATAATTTGTTGATGAATGCAGGTACAACACCAGATGAGAAATTTGTTACTATAGGGAAATCAATGACTATAGTTGCGATCAAGGAGAAGTTATTTATTATTCTTCATTTCAGAAAGTTGAGTGTTTAGCACAATTTGAGATGGAAGCATCAGACAAAGAGGAATTACTCCGAGGAATTGACAAAATTAATTGTTATAAAGGCCAATGGAATCTGGTTGACAGAATAAGTGATGTTGGTGATGCTGATGTAAAGCCAGTTCGATATTCTTTCAAAGTTTGGAGACCAGAAGAATGGGTATCAGTGATTCTACACAAGTCTGTAATTTTTGAAATAAATATGATGTGGTATGGAAAAGCGAGAGTTACATTCAATAGTATTCTAAAAATACTATTCTGCAAATTCTGTGCAAAATTACAAAATGGAGTTGATAATTTAAAAGACGAGCGGAAAAACAGAGTTTGGAATCCTGGAGGGAGCAAATCATTGAGAATTGTAGCTATCGCATTATTACATAAAAGTGACAAACCTCATAGACAGGAGTCTATGGAAACATCTCTACATGGGGAGTCTGATGCAGGAGCATCCTGCCTAATTTTCATTATTTATTTGTGTGATTTAGGGGGTGATGTTTTTTTAATTATTTTATAAACTATGTACATTTTAAAAATGAATTAAGAGGAAAATCTGAGTGTGAGATTTATTGTAAATGTTCTCTTAATAAATTGAGGATATGAGTGGAGTTGGGTTGGATAGATATTTTAGGGATTAGGAATTCCTTAAATGGAACTTAGTTGAGTCAAAAAAGGGATAAATATATTTTAGGATTTGGTTGAGATATTTGTGGATGAAATCATGGATTCAAATTAATCCATAATTATGTATAAATATGATTTTTTTTGTGAGGAAGTGAGACACACAGAGAATGGAATTGGATAGAGGCAAATGTAGAGAGGGACGGTGTGTGGTGTGAAGAATGGTGAGGGCCAAGAAAGAAACAAATGTGTATTCGGCCAAAAAAGGGTTTGAAGCTATAATTTTCTTGTTATTATTATATACCAGTATTTTGGTTTGTGTTTATGGTTCGGCTCTCTCTTCATATATATTGATAGTTGATTTTAAGTGGTGTTAATGAGGATTCCATGCTAAAGGAAACACATACTCTAGTGTGCAAAAATTTATGATTTATTGCAGATTCTCTGCATCACTCTTAGTTGTGAATAATTGATTTCTAATAAATTTTACCTTAGACCATGGAAAGTGTAATGTTCCCAATTTTTGCAGCTAATGGAAACATTGCTTGTTAACTTCAGTTTGCTTTATTCATGAATAAAAGTATGTAAAGGAGGTTTATTAAACTCCTAAGTTAAGAATAAATACATGCCCAATGTGAAAGGGGATAAATCTGGGCTATTATATTAAACACCCCTAAGTGTGAAAAGGGGAAATTCATTTGAATGGGTCAATCTTAGCCCCACCTACAGGGCAGATTGGAGGGAAGCTTATCCATCAAGCACAACGTACTTCTAGAAGAGGATCTCATGTGTGAAAGAGGATAATTTGAAGAAGGTGGTTTAGGGTTTTGGCAAGCCCTCATGTTATAAAAATAAGGAGAGGAAGCAAGCAATGGTTGTTGAAGAATTTCAGAATTTGCTGCAGCATCTCTAGTCTCTTGGTTGTTTAGCCTAAGGGAAGAGGATTTCCTATTTAGGAATCCTCTCTCCTTCCATGGAGTAGCTCTTTGGAGGAGATTGTGATGCATCTCTCCACTATCTGGCACTATGGCCAAGCTTCATCTCTATAGCAGCGTTGGTCCTATTGAGGGTTTTGCAACTACTTGTGAGTTGCAGCAAGTGGGGGAACTAGATTTACAAGATCTAGTTGTTTAGAGGAGATTTCTCTCAGGGAGGGTGTCTTGAGACCACCCGTAAGAGGATCTCACTCTCATATTGATTTCATATCTGTAATTTTATCTGTTGTATCATTTCATTCAAGCTACTGCGCAGTCCCTTCCATGAACTGAGTTATTTTCATGTACATGTTTCACTGTTGTCTAGATTTCTCATTGTACTTGTTGTCTGGTGATTGAGGCTTGCCTCTCACTTTGAATATTTGTAAAGTAGCTTACTGATATATCCATATTCAGATCTGATATGTAATTTAATGAAATCCATATTCATAAATTTCTAAATTTTTTTGTAGTTCAGTGTATTAAAAGCTAGATCTACACTTTGTTATGCATTATTTTGATAAAACCCCAAGGGGATCTTGTTAAGAAGGCTGAGTAGTTTTTGGATCTGGTATGGATCTGATGTTTTAGCCATTTATCAGTTGTAGATCCGAGTTTTAACCTATAGTAGCTGAAGCTCCTCATATAGAACGTTGTCAAGTCTTTTCTGCAGCTTTTCCATGTGTTACTACTATAATTTCTAAAGGATTCTTGCTCTTGCTTCATGTAAATTCTATGCTTCTACAAAGGAACTTCATTATGGATCTGATTTCTTTCTGTAATACTATAATATGAGTCTAATGGATGATTTCCAGTGACTTCCAGCAGAAACTGCGCAATTCCTGAAGGAGGGTTTCTCTATTAACACAACCCTCTCCTTTAGCTTATTTTCAGCTAGTGTTGATTGTGGGAGATCTGTTTAAGCCCTATAAACCCATTTTTTTGCTGAAACTATGCATGGAGGTCCCACACAGCCCAAAATAAGGTAACCCAACCCTATTATGTGTTATTTTAACACTGTCTTGCTTATACAACGTCCTCCTTGAGCCTATTTCATATTTTCTTGAGAGTGGAATTTCTCGCTTCTTCCTTATTTGGTTGTTGCTTCTCTTTTGGATCCATTATTTAGATCTAAAGATATAAGGTTCCTAAGGGTAGAAAAATCTAAGAGGATTGTGTCATTCCCACACTTGCTGTGTTTCACCAATCTTCTATAGACATAGTCTAGAACGGGCCAGGAAGCCTTTGGTTTTCACCCTCTCTTTAGAGGTGATATAACCAGTAAATGCCCTACCAGTCTATCTCTGGTTTATATCTATTGGTGTGATTCCTTATTGCTGTGATTCCATAGTGTAATATCTTAATATATTCCATACTGAGCTTATTTTTCCCCATTTGGAACATTACAGTGGTATCAAAGCATGATCTCTGGCACAGCTTGTGAGATCAAGCTACCAGTGAATTAAAGAGCAGAAGCAAAGATCAGCTTGATGGAGCAGATGATATTATTCTCATCATCTTTCATATTTGAGAAGGGCATCTCCCAAGAGGTAAATCAGAATACAGAAAGAGAAGAAGCATCGAGACTCCTAGAGGGTTTCGAGAAGAAGCAATTTGCAGTAAGAGCTGCATGAGATTTCAAGAAGAAGAAGGAAGCCCTAGCACTTCCTATCAGCAAAGCAGAAGACCGGAGAATCCTAGATCTCCTAATAGATCCAGTATGCCCACTTTCTTTGAAGAAGGTGAGAGGTATAGCAATGAAGAAAAGAGATGCAAAGAAACTCCTAAAGGGTTTCAATATTAAGAGGAAGAGCCATACACTTCCTATCATCACAAGGCGGGGAGAATGACTGAAGAAGAGATATCATTACTTATTTTTCAAACATTGAAGATTATTGAAGAAAATCTCAAGGATTTTGAGGAGGAAAGGAAAAAGATGAGCTACAAAGATACATCTCCCAAGGAAACAAAGGAGAATGTCAATCTTGTCACTTTGGGCAAGAGATCTCAATTTTCACTACCTGTTGTTAAGGAGCTTGCATCTAGAGAAGAGGCACTTGCATCTTTGCAAGGTAGTCTTGAGTTCTTAACATATGCAGTCCCATGCATGAATCAGAAGATGCATGAGGAGGAGAAGAAAGATACCTGCACTGGTATACTTGAAGAAATGAGGCCATCATTCTTGCCAGCAGATGGAGACATCATTGATCCAGATGGAGGAACTCGTTTGTTCTGTCAAGAGGTTCCTACATATCACTTGATCCAAGGTATGCATAAGATTTCAGCACATATTATTTCAAGATCCATGCATAGCCAAGGGTTAGATCAAGGTGCTGATTTGAATCAAAGGTATATCACAACGTTGTCACTTAGTGGATGTGACAAAGAGAATTCATCATTCTTGGAGCATGTTGGAGGTTCTATAGATCCAAAGCTTCACTGATTTTGGAAGACCATACATGAGAAGGTCTCACTAAGAGATCATAACAGAGATGAATTTCAGTATTCCATGAGATGCAAAGTTCTTCAGTGGGTTAAAGGAGATGGTATTCTGCAAATGGAGAATGCCATGATTATGTAGCACATCACTCAACTTCCATATTTGAGTGAGTGGATGAGGATGGTGAGCAAGGGGTCACATGATCACTTGCATACATATATGGACCAGAAAGATTGGTTACACTAGTTTCCCTTGGGAGACTCCTATCACTCTCCAAAGGCACCTATTTTTCTGATCTATGCCTTGAAGAGCAGTTATGAAATGTATAAGGAGGCATGGCAGCGCTGGTTGCTTTAGGGGTAAGCATGATCACTACCCCAAAGATTCTCATTCTCTTATATCATGCTTGGTACATCATTAGTAGATTATATGAAGAGGAAGCATGGATAATGTGGTTGTTAGAAGGAGAGTTGGACATTACAAAGTTAAATCTTATGTCCATGTATTCACCTATGCTTGAATTATGTCTCATATGTTCACATGCATTTCTGTTGGAGGTATATTTCATGCATGAAATTTTGCTTGGGAGGAGGGAATGATTCCCACATGATGTGGTATGAGGGAGCTTGCTTGTACTATGTTGATGAGACATTTTACATGTTCATCATTGTGTTGTTGCTCCAATATCCACATGTTGATGAGGCAAGAAGGCTGCAAAGTCCTTGTTGCTATGGATCCTTTTGGGTGAGTGTGGTTGCTACCCAATAGCTCATTATTTTCTGAATCATGCCTTGGATTTCAATGTTATGTTGCAGCAAGAGAAGGCATGTACAATTTTGTTTCACTTGAGAAGGTATGGCCACCACATGACATCTCCTATGTCTATGTGTTTTGCATGGTGAAAAATTTGGCATGACTATCCCAAGATGTGCATTGATGATGGTGCTTTTTATTGGGTTGATGGGACACATCATATGTCCATTAGCATGGTTTGGTTTCATGATGCACATGAGGAGGAAAGAGGGCAGCAATATCACTTGTTGGTTTGATGCTTTGAATGAGTATGGTGACCACCCCATGGCTCATAATTTTCTGATTCATGCCTTATGTATCAAAGATAAATTGCAACAAATAAAGGCATGCACATCATCTTTTGGGAAGCATGGCTTGTCCATATTAAATGGAGGAGATGGAGGATGGCGGCAAAGGGCCTTGCTCAGGTGGTTGATTTTGGGAGAATATGGCTTGACATCTTTTGTTTACCCATATTACTCCTTCCCTTCTTCTTTGCATAACGTTGAAATGATGGAGTTTGGATCCAACAAGGCCAATAGGGCTAAGAATGGAGGCATATCAATGCTTATTCAAGTTCACAAACATGGGATGGAGGAATGTCCTGCATGATGAAACCCTTCCTTTATGGCAGGAGCTACCTTACTTTATGTCTCACATGTGTTTGTGATGATGTTGGACATCATATATTTGTCATCTTGTACTTCATGGTAAGAAGAGGACATCTAACCTCATAGTTGGAAGTCACCTCATGCATTGGTAGAAGACAAATTTGGAACCAAACATACATAACTTATTGCAGAAAATGGAAGAAGCCTTCCTTATGAGGATTCCATTTGGAGGGAATGGATGGTTTGCATCTACAATAAGAGTTGCTTGAGGGAAAGCAACATTTTTCTGGGGGAGACTGTAATGTTCCCAATTTTTGCAGCTAATGGGAACATTTCATGTTAAATTCAGGTTTCTTTATTCATGAATAAAAGTATTTGAAGGAGGTTTATTAGACTCATAAGTTAAGAATAAATACATGCCCAATGTGAAAGGGGATAAATCTGGGCTATTATATTAAACACCCCTAAGTGTGAAAAGGGGAAATTCATTTGAATGGGTCAATCTTGGCCCCACCTACAGGGCAGATTGGAGGGAAGCTTATCCATCAAGCACAACGTAATTCTAGAAGAGGATCTCATGTGTGAAAGAGGATAAGTTGAAGAAGGTGGTTTAGGGTTTTGGCAAGCCCTCATGTTATAAAAAGGAGAGGAAGCAAGAAATGGTTTTTGAATAATTTCAGAAGTTGTTGCAGCAACTCTAGTCTCTTAGTTGTTTAGCCTAAGCGAAGAGGATTTCTTGTTTAGGAATCCTCTCTCCTTCCATGGAGTAGCTCTTTGGAGGAGATTGTGATGAATCTCTCCATTATCTGGCATTATGGCCAAGCTTCATCTCTATAGAAGCTCTAGTCCTATTGAGGGTTTTGTAGCTGCTTGTGAGTTGTAGCAAGTGGGGGAACTAGATTTGCGAGATCTAGTTGTTTAGAGGAGATTTCTCTCAGGGAGGGTGTCTTGTGACCAACTGGAAGAGGATCTCACTCTCATATTGATTTCAGATCTACAATTTTATCTATAGTATCATTTCATTCAAGCTATTGTGCAGTCTCTTCCATGAATTGTGTTATTTTCATGTACATGTTTCATTGTTGTCTAGCTTTCTCATTGTATTTGTTGTCTGGTGATTGAGGCTTGCCTCTCACTTTGAAGATTTGTAAAGTAGATTATTGATCTATTCATATTCAGATCTGATATTTAATTTAATGAAATCCATCTTCAGAAATCTCTAAAGTTTTCTGTAGTTCAGTGTATTAAAAACTAGATCTACACTTTGTTATGCATTATTTTGATAAAACCCCAAGGGGATCTTGTTAAGAAGGCTGAGCAGTTTCCAGATCTGGTATAGATCTGATGTTTCAGCCATTTATTAGTTTTATATCTTATTTTTAACCTACAGCAGCTGAATCTCCTCATATAGAATGCTTTCAAGTCTTTTCTGCAGTTTTTCCGTGTGTTATTGCTATAGTTTCTGAAGGATTCTTTCTCTTGCTTCATGTAAATTCAATGCTTCTACAAAGGAACTTCATTATGGATCTGATTTCTTGCTTTCATACTATAATATGAGTCTAATGGCTGATTTCTAGTGACTTCCAGTAGAAACTGCACAATTCCTAAAGGAGGGTTTCTCTATTAACACAACCCTCTCCTCTAGCTGATTTTCAGCTAGTGTTGATTGTGGGAGATCAGTTTAAGCCCTCTAAACCCATTTATTTTTGTTGAAACTCTGCATGGAGGTCCCAAAAAACCTAAAATAAGGGAACCCAGCCCTTTTCTATGTTATTTTAACATTTTCTTGCTTATATATCATCCTCCTTGAGCCTATTCCAGATTTTCCTGAGAGTGGAATTTCCCGCTTCTTCCTTGTTTGGTTTTTGCTTCTCTTTTGGATCCATTATTTAGATCTGAAGATCTAAGGTTCCTAAGGGTAGAAAAATCTAATAGGAGTGTGTCATTCCCACACTTTCTATGTTTCACCAATCTTCTATAGACAGAGTCTGGAACAGGCCAGGAAGCCTCTGGTTTTCACCCTCTCTTTAGAGGTGATATAACAAGTAAATGCCCTACCAGTCTATATTTGGTTTAGATATATTGGTGTGATTCCTTATTGTTGTGATTCCATAATGGAATATCTTAAGATATTCCTTACTGAGCTTATTTTTCCCCATTTGGAACATTATAGCAAGGCATTCCAGAGCATCCAAATGCATGCCAAGAATTGTCAAGTCATTCAGGATGAGGTATTGTGTGATGTTGCTCTTGTTGATGCGTTTGATGTATTATTGGGCCAACCATACTTGTGGAGGTGACATGTTTTATATGATTCTATGCCTCATGCTATTATTATTACTTTGGGAAATAACTTGTACAGGATACCATAGGTAGTACTGTCTCCTGTTATATCTTTAACTATTGCAAAACAACGCAGTAAGATTGTTTCCCAAACCAGGAAATTTATTTTTCTTACAGCTCGCTCTAGGGAAATAAGAATATTGTGGCCAAAACCTCAAAACAGGGCTCCCCTACATAACTGCATCAGATGGACAAAGTCCTGGAAGAATACGAGGAAATTTTCTCCTCACTCATAGAGGTTCCTCTACACAGTCAGGACAAGCACTCCATTGATCTGAACCCTGACGAATTTCCACTTGATATTTCCATACCTCATGCGACCACATAGATAGATGCCACACATGTACTCTCTGAGGCTAATAAAGACACCAAATTTACTGAACACATCCAAAATGTTTGCCCGCAGGTCCATGACATCTTCGATAAATTCATTACCTAGTTCAGCAGAATTTGCCTCATCTCATGGAGGTGTTGGAAATACTGAGAGGGGGGGGTGAATCAGTATTCCTTTCAATTAGAGCATTAGTTAATATTTAATTATTATCAGTGTTTGTACAATGATAGCAGTAAACAAGAGGAACAAAAATGCACACAGTTTTTAAGGTGGAAACCCACTTCGGGACAAAAACCACCTAATGCTTTTCTAATAATTCTTTAATATTCAACTCGAATTGAAAATAAAGCTCCAACTTCCTAGAATCTAGAAAAGCATTCTTCTCCAGCTCCCACTGGATGGATGCTCCAACACCCGAGATTCTTCAGTAGTTAATTGAATGGATGCCCCAACACCCGATGAGCTACAACTCACCCTAGCACCACCCTACCACCATATAGAAGAATAAAAGAAGAATGGACTCCCGTACCAAGGAAAATGGTCCACTTTACAATGATATAGAATGATGTAGAAGAAGAAGATATACTAGACCATAACCCCAACTTTGACACAACCACCTAATGATGATCCTAGACCTCCCAACACTACCTCTTCAGCCCTTGGCAGATACATACTAATACAATTTGTACAATAATGTATTTACAATGACTAAGTACAATGATACCTTTACAATGATTGTATGTAGTGCTGCCAACTTGAAGACTTCATATGATGAAATTATTGCTGCTGTTATGCACCTTGGTTGCTTCTCTTTTCATGCTACCCTCTGCTGCACCTTGCTTTGCTTTTCTGCCGCAGAAAGTCTGGTCTTTTGCAACCCTTGACAACACATGATCTAGCTTTTTATTGCCTTCTAGGAGCTCGATATTGAATTTGGTGTATCTCTGTCATTTCAAATCCTGAATATCTGATTTGCAGTCTTGTATTATTCCTCTAAGTCATCCTTCCAATGCCACAGGTCTGACCCAATTTGGATTCTTGAAGAGAGATTTATACCCAATCTCTCACAATGCCCTAATTATGGACTGTTTCAGAAGAACGCACTTGTACGGCATGCCACGTGTCACTATTTCGTCATTTGTTTCTGAAATTGATAGAGAGAAAATAAAAGACTGTTCAATATCCTTCAATTTTTACATAATTCCAATCTGATACTCATAGAAAGAGTTATGACGATTTTACCAATGTCACTTCTTTGAGATGAATTTCAGGAGCCTGCAAAAACCCTTACTTCCACAGATCATATCTCAAAAAATATTGCGCAACTTGATCTAAAATTTTTACTACAACTTGCTCAGGATTTCATCTTCACCTCATAAAAATTTCAGCTTCTGAGCTTTCGTAGAAAAAAATTTAGAGTGAAAATGCCACGATGACCTGTTTCAGATCGTCGAATCCCTTGCCTAAGGAGGAAATGAAGATCACAATATATATGAATGCTTAAGATGAGAGGGGCTATAACAAGTGAACGTGGGAGGGATTTTAGGAGCATAAAAAATATTAATTATGACTTTTCAATGACCCATGCCCCAACCCCATGAGGTTTTAGCCCACTAACTGGGGTACAAACTTCAAACATGAATATCTCTCAAACTGTGAAGAATTACATGGTGTGCCATATATCAAAGGAAACATCTTGACAAGTAGAAACCATCAAAAGCATTATTGACCCAGAATATATTATTTTGGTAGGTCAAAATTCCCATGCAATATTGGGTTAGTCCTTGGTGCTGCTTGGGTTGACATCAATGACAACTGTTGATCAAGAGGAGGATCTCAACGCAATGGTGATCATTGCTTCCTAAGGGGGGAGGAATGATCCAGGTGGATATTGGTGGCCACCCACCTATTCCATTTGGATCAGCACCGTCGGTTCTTTCAATTTTTCACTTTCAGTACATCTTACTATTTTTAGCAGGTTTTTGGGTGTTGAACGTCCAGAGCCGTTTTGGGGCCCTAATGATCTAGGTGGATATTGGTGTTCACCCACATATTCCATTTGAACCCCTTCCATCAGTTCTTTCATTTTTTTAGTTTTGGCACAAATTACTATTTTTAGCAGCTTTTCAGGCCCTGAACTTCCGGAGTCGTTTTGAGGCCATAAATGACATTTTTTGGGAAAACCGAGAGGAACATGGGTATGTGGATTGATGTTACTCACATAAAAATTTGTAGTCCTCGGATATATATTTATAAAAAGGTATGGTTCATGTCAAATAGAGATCGTATGCCAAAGTTACATCCCTAGGAAGTTGAAACACTAATTTACCCAAACGGAGCCCATAGTTTTGGCGCTTCATCTCCTAGGGTTATTTTTTTGGATGTTTAGGGTTTTCCATTGTTCTCAATAATAAATAGGCCCCCAAGCCTCATTGTAAGATAGTTCAGAGGCATTTAGCCAGCACATCTCTTCTCAGAGATAAGCTACCATCGCCTTATCTAGTTTATTGCCATTCTGTCTGTAAACATATTTCAGTTATTTGATATTAATGAAATGAGGTATTATTTCCATTTCATCTCTATGTTTATTTCTATTTATGTATTTTATTGTGTTCCTGCATAAATATAGATTAGTTAGGCAGTGCTCAGGCATGCTAGAGGCGAGGGAGATATGCCAAGATGTGCCAGGTGCTAGTTGGGTGTGTGAATGCATGTTAGGGAGTGCTATGGAGTGCTAGGGAAAAACAAGGGAGAGATAGTTTCAAATGAATGGAAATGAATGAATAAGAGTGTGTGACAGGGATTCTTAGCGAGTTCTAGGTGTGTAAGGAGGGATTGATAAGGTATGTTAGGTAGTACCAATGAATGCTAGAGTGGCAGGGCGACATGCCAAGATGTGCCAAGTATCAGGGTGTTCCAATGTGTGCTAGGGAGTGTTAGAGAGTCCCACATAAACAAAATGGAGAACTAATTCAAAATGCATGGAAATGAATGGATAAGAGTGTGTGATAGGGAGCACCATCAAGTTCCAATTGTGCTAAGGAGGGAGTCATGACAAGGTTATATCCTAGGCAATTCCAAGGCATGCTAGAGTGTCAGGGCATGTGAGGGAATGGTAGGGTGTGTTAAGGAGTTCCAAATAATTCCAAGGAATGCAGGGGATGCTAACACATTCCACATAGTGCCAAGGGATTGTTAGAATTCCAGGTGTTATGGCATGTTAAGATGTAAATTATGTTGATTAGTTGTTTTATGGCCACGGTTGTATGTGACCCTGGAATTGGTAACTTGTTAAGTGGGATGAGTTAAGATTGGATATGAGCAGACTAAGATGTGTTATAAGCCATTCTTAGGTGAACAAGGCATAGTATAGTTTTAGTAAATGAAACTTGTCCAAGTTGTTGTAGTTGAGGCAAGACTTGTAGGTTGGGTTCCTAAGTATAAAAGAAAATAGGGGTAGTTATGAGGACATGATATTTAAGGAGTTTCAGGGCGTGTCAATGAACAAAAAGGTGTGCTTATTCATGCAAAATAGTGTCAATGCATGTCGAGTAGTGTTGGGGAGTGTTAAGGCATAACAAGGGATAACTAGTTCAAAGTGCATGGAAATGAATGAATAACTAGAGTGTATGTCAGGGAGTGTTAGTGAATTCCAGTTGTCCCATGGACGAAGTGTGTGAGGAGAATTTCATAATAGGACTTGTAGGAGGAAATCCTACAATTGTGATAAGGGGATGGAAAAATCAGTTTCAAAAAATGGGAGACTTTGGGCTAGACACAACACTTTTTTTTCAATGACTTGATTGGGTTCCCAAGTCGTAAAAAAAGTAAGGCTATCTACGAGGGCATGAAAACTAGGGAGTGCCAAGGTGTGCAGGGAATCCCAAGAAGTGCTAACACATGCTAGAAATTTCCAAGGCATGTTATGTGTTATCACTCATAAAAAATGAAGTATCATTTGACAAAGTCATATAGGTTCATGTGTCAAAGGTAGGGTTATAGGATTCATTTTTCATTACTTGGTCAAGGAAAATTTTAAATTTTTCTTATTAAGCTTACCCTAAGGCCAAAACCCACTCTCTTTCAAATCGCCTCATGTCACATCACTCATAATTTTCTAACAGTTTTCATTTCTCAAGGTTTTAACACTGAAATGGTCATTTTAGCCAAGAAACCACAGTTTCGTAATGAAATACACTATGAAATTTTACTTTTCGCTACGAAACTGCTGATACTTTCATAGAAAAAACACCCATAAATACACTAGGAATGCTGCAAAAGTGAGGTTTCCTGTCTGTCATGTCAAATTAGCTGTTAGGTGTTAGAAAATCATTTGAAAAGGATAAGTTAGATGCCATCGAGTCAGTTAGGGTAAATATCAAGGTACATGGTCAGGGATGAAGTCATCATCACCATTTTAAGCATGTATGAGTCATCATTGTGCTATGAGTGGGCATCGAACTTCAAAATATTTCCTAATTAAGTCATTTCTCATTCTTCATTCCTTCTTTGCGTGATATTGATCTCTGGAGAGCTATTTCATTAAGCCAAAGTTGTGGCTGGTATTTTCAAAGGTCTGTGGATATCAATGATCAAGCGAGGTAGAGAAATATCAAGTGAGGAAAAGAACTATCAATCGAGGTAGAAAAGACACTAAAGAAACTATGGCTGCAAAAATAAAGACAAATAAGGGTGGCCAATGTCTCAGATATGAGCCATCAGATATGAACCTGATAAATGAAGACGCAATATTTGTAGAATTCTTCAGAAGGACAAGATGTTTACAGTTTTGTGAAAGACTACAAGGTTGCCATGTACAGGTTTCCAAAGAATTTTCCTTAAACTTCAGTGGAACAACTACTAAAGTGGGGATGCTGGATCTCACCAATACACCAAAGGTCATTGCATCAACAACAGGGATTCCAAGGGGACAAGAGAAATGGTTCAAAGGGTTCAAATTCAACATGGAGGAGTGTAAAGATTTTATCAAGCCATAAAATAGTGAAATTGACCTTTCAAATGCCATTCCAAGAAGTTAAATGAAGGATAATTTCTCAAAGTTGCTACTTATCATCCAAAAAATTTTCACTTGTGAAGGGAGATACCATAAAGTTTATTCTTACCATTTCAAGCTTCTCCTACACTTTGCTGGTAAGATATCTCTTGATCTTCCTTTCTATTTACATAGAAGTTTAGAAAAAATGGCAAATAAGGTCCAAGAAAAATCTAACGGAAGTGAAACCTCATTGTTTCATCATGGTTTAATAAAATTGTTGGTTTTAGATGAGCTCCAAAGACTAGGCAAAGACTGGTCTTCTTTCCTGTTTTTTAGTGGTTTTGAAATGGATACCCTTACCCCTACAAGAACTCCTAAACCTAGGGGTATCCCATCACCTTTAGTGGCATAACAAAGTGAACTAGCAAGAGCAGAGAAAAGTGAACCAGTCATGATGGAAATAGAGAAATTATAGAGTTTTGATACACCCACTGTCCCACCTGCAAAACAAAAGTAAATAGTGATCAAACCTGCAAAACAATAACAAGTTGTGAGTAAACAAGGAAGCAAAAGGATTACAAGGAGTCAAATAGTTGCTTTAAAAGACAAAGTAGTGTCTTTAGAAGAAAAAACAGTGGCCAAAGGAAATTTATAAAACATACTACATGCCATTGATATTGAAGAGACTCCTATAGTTCAAGCTGAGGATATAGATGAAGGTGGACAGAAACTCAAGAAGGTTATATCTGCAAAGAAGCTAGAGTTTGAAGGTGAAGATGCAGGTTTTATGTTTCAGGCTAGGAATCCCATGACAAGGCATGCTAGAAATATTTTGGATAGCAGTAAAGAGGTTCATCCACCTGCTGACACAATACAATCACCACAAGACATTATTGATCTTTCATCACCTGCAGAGAAAGATCCAGTTAGCAAGCCAAAGAAAGGAAAAGAGAAAGTAATGGAAAAAATAGAGTTTGAAATCCTTGAAGAATATTTGAAGTTGGCTAATCATGAAATAGCTGTCATGAATAAGGAGGCAAGGAAACATAATATCCATAAGATTTAGTTTGAAAAGATGAAAGAGTTTTGGGAAGAGCAGGTTGACACTGTATCAAAGACCCTAGACAACACACAACAGTTAATCTAATGGACTATGCCATTGAGGAAAGAAGTCAAACATGTTAGAAGAATAAACTTGAATTTGAAATATAACAACAGAAAGCTAAAGGATCAGGTTAAATACATCCAGGAACAACTAGAACTAATCCTTGAGGAGTTGGAGAAGAAAGGCCTAAAAGTGACAACAATTCAAGAGCCAATAGCTCAACTCATCATCAATGAGGAAGAAACACCTCAAGACTCATATTTTGAGCTGGTTTATGTTTTGAAAGATCAATGGCATGATGGAAATAAGGTTTTTATAGCTGGAAGGCATATTTTGAAGTTAGGAAAAAATATGGAATTTTCACTATTTTTAGCAGTTTTGTAGCGTTTCCTAGGCTTGAACCCAGGAAAATGCTATGAAATGACCTGTAGCTTTATTTTTGCATTTAAAACCATTTTGGGAAGCTTCCAAGAGGTGAAAATGATATGGAAGATGTTTCAAGGAATGATGAAGACAAAGAAAAAGAAAAGAAGAAAAAATTATGATGGCAGAGGGCATTTTTTGTATGCTACGAAAGTACGCTACGGAACTGTCATACTTTCGTAGCATGTTGTGTTGAAGGTTTATGAGAAGGTTTTTGGGAAATTTTGGACAGGTGGATAACTTCAAAGGGTCAAACCACTATGTTAACAGTCATCCAAGACTTGAAGACTATGAAATGAAGACAAATCATCAACCAAACCATTCATTGAAGATAAGGACCAGATTTCCTTAAAAATAGGGCTTGTTTCCAAATTTGGAGGAGGCTAATTAAGATGTCATGTAGTGATGAGTTCCATCATAGCCTATTTGACCATGTGAAGCAATAGTTGTCAAAGATGTAACTGTTTTAGGAGATGAGGTAGTTGATTTAATAATGAAAAGTTTGAGTCCTATTAGGAAAATGACTGTTTTTAGTGTAGTTGTCATTTTCTCATTAAAGCATATGTTTTCTTGTTATGCAAGGTGTCATTAGGAAAAATTCGATGAATCTAGCCTAGAGGAAGATCATCTCTCATGTAACAAGTCTATAAAAGGGTATATGTTCGAATTTTCCAAGGGTTGGATATTTTTTGGCAATACTGCAACTTATGTAAATTGACTATTTTTAGTAATACAGAGGACTTTGACCTGACCAACCTGAGATTCTCATGGAGTTTTTACTTTTTACTTGATATTTACTTTCTATGTGTATCATTTGCATTTCTTTTCATATTTAATACTCATAATTCATAGGTGTATGCTCTGACTTCCTTTATTAATGAATTGGCTGTGTTATTTCATGTTTCATGAGTGATTTACCTCTGCTAAAAACTCTTACCTACCTCAGCTTCCATGTCAAGTGAAATTACCATTGAACTACTAAAATTGTTGACTCCATAAGCCCAATTAATCATAGACTTGTACTCTTTTCAACCTACACACATTACAATCAAGTTATTTTCCAAGTAGAGTTAGCCATCTACATTCATCTTTATCAAATATCATTAACCCCTTTGAGAGAGCCCTCTCAGACTGAAGAGGCTAAGCTTCAGTCACAAGTTGGTTTGAAATAGTTACATGAAGTTGTCTGATTAGCAGCCAATCAAATACAATTTTTTGATAACATTAGGCATTCGAAAATGTGCTAGGTTCTAGGGTGTGGTGCCAACGCATGCTAGGGAGTCCCAGGGAAACAAAAGGGAGGACTAGTTTCAATTGCACGGAAATGAATGAATAAGAGTGTGTGATAGGGAGTCTTAGCAAGTTCCAGGTGTGATAGGGAGGGAGTGACAAGGTATGATATGTAGTTCCAAGGCATGATAGAGTGCTAGGAAAGCATGCCAATATGTTCCAAGTTCCAGGGTGTGCCAATGTGTGCCAAGTAGTGTTATAGAGTGCTAGAGAAACACAAGAGAGAATTATGTTATAATGCATGGAAATGAATGAATAAGAGTGTGTGATAGGGAGTTTAAACGAGTTCCAAGTGTGCTAAGGAGGAGTGACAAAGCATTATTGGCAGTTCTTAGGAATGCAAAAGTTCTAGGGTGACATGCAGCCAAGATGTGCCAGCGCATGCAAGGAAGTGTTAATTGGGAGTGCTAGGGAAACACAAGGGAGCACTATGTCAAAATTCATGGAAATGAAAAAAGAATATTTTTTGATTGGAAGTGTCAGTGAGTTCCAGTTGTGCTAAGGAAGTAGTGACAAGGTATGCTAGGCAGTGTTAATGCATGCTAAAGGCCATGTTTACATGCCAAGTTATCCTAGGTGCTAGGGTGTACCAACACGTGCCAAGGAGTGTTAAGTAATGTTATGGAAACTCGAGGGAGCACTAGGTAAAAATGCATGGAAGTGAATGAGTAATATTTTGTGACTAGGAGTGTCAATGAGCTCTAGGTGTGCTAAGGAGAGAGTGATAAGGTATGCTAGGTAGTGACAAGGAATTCTAGAGTGTTAGGGCGGCATGCCAATATGTGCTAGGTGTTAGGTTGTGCCAATGCGTGCTAGGGAGTCTCAGGGAGTGTCAAGGAATCCCAAGGAATAACTAGATCAAAATGCATGGAAACGAACGAATAAGCGTGTGTGAGAGGGAGTGTCAATGAGTTCTAGGTGTGTTAAGTAGGGAGTGAAAAGGTTATATGCTAGGCAGTTCCATGGTATGCTAAACTAATAAGGCATATTAGGAAGTGCTAGGGTGTTTTATGGTGTGTAAAAGAATGCCAAGGAATGTAGGGGATGCTAACACATGCCACATAGCGACATTAAGGCATTTAAGACATGTCAGGTTCTATTGCATGTCAAGATGTAAATTGTGTTTCTTAGCTGTTATACAACCACATTTGGATGTGATGAGCCTTGTCTTGGTAACTTTTTAAGTGGGATGAGTTGAGATTGGACATGAGTAGCCTAAGATGAGTTACAATTAGTTCTTAGGTGAACAAGGCATATGTTGAATTTGCACAACATATGAGAATTTTTGCTTGGTCTTAGAATCTTTGATGCAAACACACTCAAGTGCCACAACACATATACTTTGCACAAAGAAATCTACACACATTATGGAATCAACTAGTGCACATGAAAAATTTTAATTTTTTCAAACCATTCTTCGTTAAATTACAAACTATAATAGAATAGGCTAGAGCTCTCATACCAGGGATCCTGGCACTTTACAATCACACTAATACAAGGAATACAACTAGGGCTTGGTGTCAGTATTTTGATAATTAATCTACCTCGAAGAAGACAACACTTGACCCACTTTTTTATGGTGGCCACACATAGCCATTTCAGTCCCCATGTCCTGAACACATCTGGAAATTCCTCTTTCCTCCCATTATGCAACTCCTCAATTTGCCTCTATCAATGAACTCAACTCTTTTAGGTTACTGAAATCGGCTCAATTTTTCTTCCCTATATCTACCCTTTTTTCCTTTAAGGTCTACAACAATTAGGGCTTTCGATTAGTTTTTCACGACTCCATTTGTGAATATCTCTTTGGTCTGGCCACTTTTGTTGTACTTCTGCTCCAAGATGACAAGTCTAGGGCTATGGAGGTTTCCATTCTTCTCACTGACTCAATCAAAGTCACTTGTCTGCTACTTTATTCCTTCAAAGTCTTCATATCTTTAGGCCTAATACGCCTACCCTTCTACCAATTTTGTTTTCCTTCACAAGTACAAGAGTTAGGGCTCCTCTTTGACAGTCACCTAACAACACTCCAACTGTACTTATACTGCCATCAATTTTCCCAACCACAGTCAATTCGTTTACTGGTCTAGTGCCTACAACACTGCCCTCATCTAGGTCTCTTCAAATCTGCCACCTAATAGTGATTTGAGTCCTCTCAAAATCACTATTCTTGTGTATGAATTTATTTGTTGTCCAATCTATGAAAAATTTTTAACTACTCCTCTTATCTTCCTTATAACGATTTGTAGATGACTGAACTAGGGTCACAAGTCATCCACTAACAGTCCATTGACTAACTGTTTATAGGCTACTTCAGATCTCTGTCCAAAACTCTATGGACAGTCCACCAAATTCAACTCCTCTTCATATCAATCCATTCCTCATATGGCACATTTCTTCTACTCAATCTTCTACTCGGGTTCCACCTTCCTTTGGATTTTCTATCTCCGCAAATACTTTTGTAAACCAACTTCCAAATATGTGGTATATATTGTAGATATAAACCTCTCTCTAAGGGTCAGGACCCCTCTTCTTCTACGCATATTTGTCACAATCTTAAGGGCATACCTTATGGATTGAACATGCTAGGAAACCTCCCTAACTAGGGTATTATAATTCTATTCTAATTTCTTTAGAACAAACCCTATCCAACCATAGCCAAAAAAACAACTATTTCCTCCATAAGAGACTCTACCTAGCTCATATGGATCCATAACTTCTCGGAATATCTTTGACTGAATCTTGACCTGAACTTTAGATCTCTACGACCCTCAAACTATAGTTACCTCAATCAATATTACAGCTATGGTTACTTCTATTTTGGCCTAAATTCTAGTGAAAACCCTCCTCCAGTTGTGTTGGCATTTATCACATACCTTGTAGCCTACTAGCCACCACAAGATAGGGTCTCAACCCTCTCTACTATTTCAAAATTTGATGTGGCCTTCACACAGAAACACCACTGAAATCACATGCCCAAATTCTCATGAGTTTCCCCTCTTGAGCGCGATCTTCCATAAGAGAACCAATAGTATGCCATCATACTTCCTATCTTGAACCCATTAAGGTATGTGAAATTTTTTGAACCCTCACATGATTATATTGCTCTTGGTAGATGATCATGGCCTCCCTTTAGCAACCCTTACTCAACCCTCTAACTCGACCAACTTTAGGACTACATCTCTCCTAACCTCCTTGATCAAATGATATCCTTCTCACTTGATGTTCTTTCCTTCATACTAATGCCCCTTTAATATATTTTCCTAGTTAGGCCTATTATGAACCCTCTATAACTTATGGGCTTTATCCACTTATACCTTAGGAAATACTATTTGTCCCTTTTAATTTTCTTTTATATTTTAAACCCCATCTTAGGTCCAAAACCCCTTCGATTGGGTTCTTTTCCCACAAATCATTTTGTGACCAAACTCACACAAAACCATCTTAGTAGGCTTGTGGATTACCTCCAAAGCTACATAATTCAACAAAATAGTCTAGTTGTAGTAATCGTAACTTGGTCAAGCTCTTGTGGTCAAGTGAGGATTTGGTTGGGTTCCCAGGTTGCAAATCAAGTAAGGGTAGTTATGAGGGAATGATAGCTAGGGAGGGTTAGGGCATGCCAAGGAATTAAAATGTGTGCTAACACATGCCAAAAAATGTCAATGCATGTTGAGGAGTGTTAAGGAGTGTCGAGGCATCACAAGGGAAAACTAGGTCAAAATGCATGGAAATGAACAAATAAGAGTGTGTGATAGGGAGTGTCAGTGAATTTAAGTGTGCCAAGGATGAAGTGTGTTAGAAGAAGTTCATAATATCATTTGAAAGAGGCAAGCCTATGATTGTGATAAGGGGATCAAAAAAGCATTTTTAGATAAAGGGAGACTTTGTGTTGGGCACAACACTATTTTGCCCTTATCTATTATTTTTATATGACATGTGGCACACTTTGGCCGAATGATCATGTTTTAAACTATTTTTTACAATTGCATATTCTACATTGTTATTTATAAGTTTTGGGGCACTCGACTTGTGCCAACTTATATCTTACGTGTCTTGTGTATCTTGTGGTTCTTGCAAACTCTTAGTTAATGCTCTATTGTTTATATGAACTAGACATACATGTGAAATATTTCCTATGTAAGCTATGTTTCTTAGTTGTTTTATGGACATGGATAGATGTGATCCTTGTATTTGTAAGTTCTTAAGTGGGACAAGTTCAACTTGGACATGAGTAGCCTAAGATGAGGTGTAGGTAGTTCTTAGGTGAACAAGACACAATCTGCTTGTAGTAGGTGCAATTGGTTAAAATGTTGCGGTTGAAGCAGGCCAATGTCACATGAACTGTAGTAGCTAAGGACTTGATTGGGTTCCAAAGTCGTGAAAAAATGTAAGGCTAGTTGTGAGGGCATGAGTGGCAAGGCATGCTAGGGAATGCTGACATGTGCCAGATGGTTTGAAGGCATGTCAAATATGTTAATATATGTCAGGTGCTAAGGCATGCAAAGATGTGAAAGGGTGTGAAAATATTTTCCATGGGCTATCGAAGCAGCAAAAAGGATAAAAAGGTTAAACTACAAGAAAATGAAGACATCATATGGTTAATAAGTCATCAATTTACCTTTTCCAAGAGGGGCATGCTAGGCACACCAACACTAGGTGGGAATAGGTTCCAAGTGCCAGGAGTTAGTGCATTAACACATTCTAAGTGCCAAATCATCCTTTGTTACTTCTCATCTACTTTCCAATAATTGATCTCAAATAAATTTAATATTAAACCATGTCAAAGCATACCAAGGCATATTAATGAATTCTAGACATGCTAATACTTTCCTGGCGACAACACGTGCCAAGTACCAATATGTGTTAGGGAGTGATACACATGTTATGAAGTGGAAGGGCATGTAAAAGAGTGCTAAGGTGTGACATAGCGTGCTAATGCATGCTGAGGAGTTTTAAGGAGTACTAGGGCAACATAAGGGAGCACTGGGTCAAAATGCATGGAAATGAATGAATACGAGGGTGTTCCAGGTAGTGTCAACCATGCTAGCTATAGGAGGGAGTGAAAAGGTATGTTAAGCACTATTAAGGCATGCTAGGGAATATCAGGGCATGTCAAGAAATTCCATAGTGTGCTAGGGAGTTATACTGTGTGTTAACATGTGCCAAATAGTTCCAAGACATGCAAGATGCTAAGGCATGCTATGATGTGTAGGTTTCTAGGGTATGTCAAGCAGTATCGAGGAAAAAAAAAGAATAACCAATATAAAATTCAAGGAAATGAACACATAAGAGGGTTAATAAGTCAAGAATTTATCTTTTTTTCAAAAGGGGCATGCTAGGGACACTAATAATAGGTTCCAATACATGCCAAGTTACAATGTCATGTGTTAAGTGCTCATATATGTTAATGCATGCCAAAGTGTTCCAGGGCATGCTAGGGACTACAAGGCATGCCAACACATGCTAGGAGAGTGTTATGTTATGATAGGACTTTCCAACATGTGCTTGGGTGTCCTAGTCATGGAAATATGTTCTAAGACATGCGAGGTGACAAGGAATGTTAGTGTGTGCTAAGGCATGCTAATATTTGCCATGAGTGTTGAGGAGTGCTCGATATCTCTCATTAATCAAATTTACAAAGCTTGATTATGTACTAAATAATATATTTCTACCCACACTAGTGGAACTTTATCTAAAGGTAATTTGTTAGATAATAAACCTAATAGAGATGAATCATGTATTGAATCACAGAAAAACTATATTCTCATTACTCGAGCAAAAAGATACACACTAATTACTTATTAAAAAATTGATTGTCTCTAACACTATATGGCCTTGGAAACAAAATGAAAAATACTCCATAACAATGGTCTTAAATCGTTATCTTTTGACAAAAAATATAGTAACATGCACATAGCGTCATCAGAAACTCATTGGAATGATCAATTGTGATGAAACTTTTTCGACCGTCACCAAAAGTAACCAAAAAGAGAATTGGTGAGGGTCATGTTGTGACCAGCAACAACCCCCCTTTTATTTAATATTAGTAATAATACTAAATAAATGAGGACCCTTAGTTAAAAATCCAAAAAATCAATTAGGATTTGTTTGCCTTTTAAAATAAAACTTTCTATCATAAACCTATAGAAATCCCTTTGAAAGAATATTAAAAAAAACTTAAGTTTATGATAGATCATAATAAAATTGCTCTTTAAACAAGATAGCGCATCCATAACAAAATGGTATATACCTTTTATAAAACACATTGGTCGCAGATCGCATAGCGCAAAAAACAGAAATGATTAATGAATATCTTTTGCGCTCTTTTCAATTATGCACTTTTGCGATTTTGCGATATGCGCTTTTGTGATTTTGCGATATGCGCTTTTGCGCTATTGCGCAATTTCTGCTTTTGCGCTATTTTCGTAACTGCGATGACTTCATTTTGCGATATTGCGACATTGCGATATTGCGATATTGCGCAACAAATCGCAGATCGCAATGTCGCAGATTCACGTAGGCGCGCTATCCCAAGGCAATCTTCCCATATGTCAAATCTGTTATGCGCTTTAATGATTAAATTAAATGATTGGATTGATTATTAATGGTAAATGAGATTGTGTTTGGATTGAAAGTCGTTTCAAAATTAAAATATTATATTTCATCTGCTTTCACATTTGTAACAGTCTCATCACCTTTCTTATGCCATTACTCTCATTTACTCATAAACGCAGGCACGAAGGAGCAAACGTCTATACAAAGCTTTCACTAAACACTATGGGTGAAAAGGAGAAAAGCTCGAGTTCTGAAAACAAAGAAATGGCTTCGCTGTACGCAGACACCGCCTGTAATAAGGATGCCGGTATATCCACTTGGGAAGGAATGTATAATCTGTTAGAAGATGAAAACCCTGTGGTGATAAAAGTTGTAGCTACAGCAGGTTCCAAGGATACGTCTGAAGCAACCCTTAGAGACTTGGCTTGCTCATTTCTGCATAGAATAGCAGCAAGGCCAAGGATTCTCCCATACACAGACATGGTGAGATGGGTGCTGGATAGCACTGATATTTCAGACAGGCAATTCAAAACTCCATCTGAAGAGCTAATCGGGTCATTCACCATAGAAGATCTGAGATTAATGTATAAGTTGCCAGCACCTCAGGCGACTTATAACAAACAATTCATGGAAGATTTTGCCAAAGAACATGCGAATTTGGCAGAATGCACAAAGGAGTGGACCAAAAGAAGTGAACCATTGAAGAAAAACAAACAAGGTATGTACAGCACGGGTTCACTTACCTCTCCTTATTGTTTTACTGCTGCCATGTTATGCAGGCTTTTTGGAAAGCCTGACATAAATATGATCTTACCTGAATGGCTTCCTTTGTTGAATGCGGTTGTTAATTCTACAATTGTAGACTGGGCCAAAATCCTATCTGATAATTTGACCACTGCTATTTTTCACTACCGGTCTAAACGAAATGTTTCTCAGTGGGTTTATCCACCTTTTTATTTATCTTCTTATGTCATGGACGCCTTCTGCTATGTCTCTAAATTCCATGTGATGGGCTGGAAATGGACTATCCACGATCCTTTTCCCATTCATGTGTACCATAAAGAACTATGCGAGTCTAAGTTTGTCCCCCATTTTTACCAAATTTGTCATGGAATAATGCTGCCATTGTACAGAACATTGTATAATAAGGATGCCCCAAGGTTATCCTCAGAAACAGAGGTTGATATTCTCCCCGTCGCGAGATGGTTTGGAGAATAATTGTTCACTTATATTAGGGTTTTTGGAAGTTATGCTTCTCCCCATGTGTTACCCCTATATGTTCCAGATAGACTTGTAGCTCAGGAAATTGCTTATCAGACCTGTGGCCAGGGAGGTATAACAAAAGATTTAAAAGAGAAGAAAAAGGGAATTTGGCCACAATTTCCCGTAAAATGTGGAACATTTTCACTGTTTGATATTGGTCATGCATTTCAAGAGATAGGCAACGTTACATGCCTACAGCTGTTCAAATTCTCAAGAAGGTTATTTGACCCAAATGATATTGTTAAGAATTTTACCAATGCAATCAAAGTAAGGGAATTTGTCGGGGAGCAGGATCTTTTTGATGATATGTTCCAAGAAAGAAATTCATTCAAAGAGGTTTTGAATTCAGCTAAAGCGCAGCTATCTCCAGAAGATTTTCAGGAATTCAAGTTGTACAGAGAAAGGAGACTAATTCCTATTCCTTTGGATAATCTACGCTTAGAGCCCGCAAGGGAGCAAACTCCTAGTGTTAGTCTTAACGGAAGTTCAAGTACAGGTAAATCTAAATCAAAATCTGACAGAGATTCTGAACACTCCAATAAGTCTAAAGAAAAGGAAGATAAAATGGAAGAATCCATTAAAGATTCTGTACAATCAAAAGAACTTACTCAACAGCAAATTTTGACTTCTCAACAGACAAATCCTCCTCCAACCAATGTACAGCAACAACCAGTCACCATTGAGTTAGACAAAGAATGGGAAACCTTTAACCAATTGATTAATGTAGAAGGACAAAATGTACAGACCCCTATCCAGACAACCAAATTTTTGAACACGGGAACAAGCAGCATAGCCACAGTGACAGAGCACATACCAATCACACCCTCCTCTGAAATTGTACTTAATGTAAAGGAAATTCCTCCTCTGGATGTATTCTACATCCCAAAATACAAAGCAGTAGTGAAGAGACAGAGAAAAAAGAGAAAAATAGAAAGTGCTATTGCTACTGAAGCAGAACAAGTAGATGTTTAATGGAAAGATCCTGCCACAGAGCCTACTCATAATCTCACTAAGTTATCTCGAATAACAGGAGCTTATGCTTCTGCAACAATTGATAAAGCAGTTGAGATACAACTTTTGTTGAATGAAAAAGAAGAACAGGTAAAAGCTCTGCAACAACAATTGCAACAGGTACAGGCCAATAAGGAAGCACAATTGAAACTTGAAGAGTTACAACAACAACTTCAAGAAATGAAAATAGGACATCAAAAAAGCTTGGCTGATAAAGACAAACAAATACAGATTATCCAAGATCAGCATAAAGATGATCCTAAGCTTCCAGAATTCATTTCAGAAACCATCTCTTTGAAAAATCAACTACTGCAACAAGAAAAAGTTTTCTGCCAAAAAATCTTGCAATGGAATTCTTTGTGCCAAGAGAGCGATAAAATCACAAATCATGTCGTAGATTTACGAAATGATTATGATTTGATTAATGAAAAGATCAATGATTATCTGGCATGGCAAAAGACAGAAGAAGGCAGAAAAGCTGGTGCACCCATCATTAATGAAAACCATAAAGAAATACGGTTCAATAACTGGGATGCACAGATCAGAAGGGCAGAAAAGGCAGCAGAGGAGGCGGCTACAGCGGAAAACACTCTCACTGATTGTATAAATGACAATTTACACAAAGCTAATTTGATCCCAGAAACTGTTCCAGGATATCTCCCATAGGAAAATCAACGGCAAACAGAATGGAGGCAAAAGGCAGAAGAAAGAGCAAAATCCATCCAAGGGCTGACAAGATTGAATTGGGACTCATACTGGATGTACTTGGTGAAGCCACACAGTCAGCACAGTGCGCTTAACTGTATCATCAATGCTATAGAGAAGAATGCTCCTACGCTTGCCGACTCTGTCTTCTCAGGACAGTTGAATTCTGAAGTCGGTCAACCGCATCTTCTCAAAACTATGCTAGATGCCTGCAAGATTAAAGATCAAATTCATAGATAGATAGATTTAGTTTTAATTTCACTGTATTTTAGCCTAGGAAAAGGACGGTCATTGAACCGAATCCTTAATTTTTGTAATAAACTATTTTTAGATTTAGCTAAGTAGTATTTAAAACCCTCTCATGCATTTAGAGAGGGGTCCTGGATCTTAATATTTTTGGACTTGGAGATTGCATTTCTGTACTCCATTGTCTTATATATTTTTTAAAAAGGATCACATCTGGTGATTTTCATGCGAAATTATCTTTGAAGTGTTGCATTTTTGTACCTTGGAATTTGATTTTGCATCATAGTTACTGGATAGAGTATCAGATTGCATCTGAAAGTCATCAAGATGAACAAGGTATTTCTATCTGTTTACTGTTGATTTCTTTTGTCTTATGATATTCGTTTTAAAATTGCTATCATTTATATGTATATTTGTTCTCACAACGCTTCCTTTTATATATCATTTCTGAGTATAATTGAAACGTTATTTTTCATAATTACATGTAGATGGTATACAATGATGAATGCAATATGCTAATACAACTCTGTTTAATTTCTTAAACAGAGTTATCTTTATTTGTTTCTGCACATGTCAATTTAATTAATAATACATTTTCTTGGTTATTGTTGAATTGGAACAATCCTAAGTTGTATTCACATATAATTACCCGGGTTAGTGTTAGAATTTCTTTATCAGTATTTAGCTTAAAATTAGATAGTTTTATTTCAGTTAATTTAGTCCCATTTCCACCCATCCAATCCAATCCATTTAGTTACAAGGAAACTGGTCCTTTAAATCCAGTCGGAGCCACCATACCAAACGGAAAAGGAGCTGTCTTAAGATCCCGACCGGGTGGTTTTCCCCGATGTTTGAAGCAGAGATTTTCTAGGCTTCAACAGGTCAATAAAAGCTAGAAGTGTCACCAAAGAGAGAATTTGTGATGGGATTTTAACAAACCTCACCAAAAGTGTCACTAAAAATGACTTTGGTGACAAATCTTAAAGGACTGTCGCTATATGCACTTACAATAACGCTTTTTTAAGGATCGTCACCATATGGGACATTAGTGACGAACCTTAAAGGTCTGTCACAAGCATGAGCCTCACCAATGTCCTTTTTTCTTGTAATGTGATTTCCATGTTTTTTTGATGAAGAAGGCAAGGCCCCTTCCAAAATATCTGGAGCAAACACTTGCCTAGGTCCCCTCTGGTAGGTTTTGACCTCTTTGGCCTCTTTCACATCTTTAGCCTCCTTGACTGTAGCCTTGCTATATTGCCTAGACTTCTTGTGAGGAACTGATGGTGTTGGTGGAGTAGGTCTAGTAGCTTGACTTGGACCTACAGTGAAGACATCAGCCTCAATGAAACTATCCCATTCTATATTCAACTGATTGAGGTGGTGAAGGGAAATTATTTTAATCAAAGAGTGATGGAAGAGGCTATTCATCTGAAGCCCTCTGTTTTGCACAATGTAGGCCATTTTATCAATGCTTCTGTACAAGTAGTAGGGGAGGTTGAGCAATTTCACCCTAGTGAAATGCATGAGCAACCTAATGTGATAGTTGTATAATATAGAGAATATGCCCTAAAAAGTGAAATATTTCATGATGATTTTCATTATGGGGAAAATATGTTCAAAAACTAACCAAAAGGAAAGACCTTTTTTATGTTATCTTTGTAAGGTGCCTTGAATTAAGGCTCATACAACTGGGCATCCAAATCCTTAGTCTTAAATCATTTTTCACCCACATTGGGTATCCTTGTTGCTACTGTAATGGTGTCAGTGGAAATGGTGAAAGTCACCCCTGTTATAGTCACTTGGTTTTTTTGGAGGTTGCTGATGAAAACCCTGGTCAAAGTAGGATGACTTTGGACTCTCTGTACTGTCTCACAAAATTCAAAGCAACCTACATGCTAGAAACATCTAACAGCTAAGGGAGATGCCATTAATTCCCTATTGTCTGTTGGATCTCATCTCAAAATTCTCCCTCTTTTTTATATGTTTTATTGTCTTTTTCTGTGGTAGTTCACTCCTCCTCCATTATGTGTCTTCATTCCTCCATTATGCTCAGTTTATCTTTGAAAACCCTAGGGAAGAAGGGGAAGGGAAAGAGAGTAGGATTGTGGGTTTAGGGGATTGTGATGGGCGAGGGAAAATTTAAGGGTATGTATACATGGATTAGGGAGCTTAGGGAAGTAACGGGAGGGTGAAATATTTAGGAAAATATGGTGGGAAATTTGTATTACAGGGAGGTATCTAGCTACCTAGGAAAGCACAACTAGGCTGGCAGGGTTTAGGAAATAGGGCTTGGGAATGGAAAATGAGTGAATGTAATGGTAGTGGGGAGTGAATTAGGGTGTATGGGAGGTGAATGGGCCTTGGGGAGAGAAATTAAGTTTGTAAATTAAGAACTAGGGTTTCAATTGCTAAAAACATGGCATAAAATGTAATCGAGGGTATACGCCATGAAATTGTCACCACAAGCTAAAAGGAGGGGCTATGGAGGTTCCACTTACTTGAAAATAGATGTAGAAACCATGAACTGATGATGAAAAACTCTGAAATGAATATTAGGGACCATGGCTCCCTTCTGCAAAAAGTGCAGCATATAGAGAAAAAGCGCAACGAGCAACTGGTAAAAGTGCAACATGGTCTCCTGCAAAAGCACAATGCCTATGGAAAAAGCGCAGCGAATGACCCAGAATTCAATTTTTTGAAGGAAAATTCAGTTTTTTGCTTAGGAGGCTAAGAGCTCGATGCTTTGAAGATGCAAAGGAATTAATTTTTGGTCTTTGGGAGCCTTTATACTTGGAGAAATGTCATTAAAAAAACTTGGGACTCACTTTTCCTTTCTTAAAATTGACTTTGGCATTGCTCTTTATCTTTAAATTTCTGAATTAGATCATTGAACTTCATCTTTTGATAACTTAGGAACACTGATTAAATTTTTGGAACTTTGGCTTATCTTCTGATGAAAATTTGAGTGTGCAGCTACTTGGAACTCTAAGAACTTATTACAAATTACGAAAATAAAATTACATTTTTCTCTGAAATCAAATTTACAAATCAAACTTATTGATGAAACTTCTTTATTGGCACTCCTTCATTTGCTGGGATTTATGAAATGAAATCATAATTTGATGAACTTGGAAACCCTAAGACCTAATGGAGGCTCTGACTGAATGAAACCATGATGAAAACAACTGAAATGATGATGAAAACTCATGATTTATGGTACACTCAGCAAAGTGATGAAATGAGCCAGCAAGTTATAAAATTTTGAAAGGAATGAGATCATACCTAAATCTGCACCAAGTGACCAAATTTTTGCATGATGACCTAATGGAATGACAAAAATTTCAAAATGAGACCCTAACATGACATGAAATATTTTATTTGATCACTGGTGGAAGGATGAAAAAACTGACACTAACACATTCTAATATAGGAAAGCAGTCAGATGATTCAGTTGTAAATACTCATGTAGATAAAGTTGTAAATAAATTAGAATTGCTTGAAATAGATCCCAAAAAAGAAGAGTTTGAAATACTTCAGTTGAAAGATAAAATTTTACCTAGAGGTTTGGTTCCACTAGAATACTTATTTGATTTCAATGATGTAGCTAAAAATCCAAAGATACAGCCCACAAGAGCAGATGTAGAAGAATGCAATATAGGTATTCAAAAGGATCCTAAGGTGATAAAACTGTCAAAATCATTATCTGCTGCTCAGAAATAAAAATACATAGATTTATTAAAAGAGTTCATTGATGTCTTTTTCTAGAGCTATGAATACCTCAAAGCATATGACACTAGTATTATACAGCATAAAATCCCAATTAAGGAAGATCAGAAACCATTTAAACAGAAACTTTGTAGAATAAATCCAGTTCTGATGCCCCTGATTAAGAAAGAAATTTAAAAGATGCATGATGCTAAAATCATAGTTCCTCTTAGATACTCTAAATGGGTGTCTAACATAGTCCCTAATAGGAAGAAAATAAGAGAAATCAGATTATGCATTGATTTCAAAAATCTTAACAGGGTCTCTCTAAAAGAAAACTACCTATTGCCAAAAATGGATCATATATTATAGAAGGTAGTTGGATCTAGTAGGATTTCTTTATTATATGGTTTCTCAGGTTATAAGCAAGTCTTAGTACATCCTGATGATTAGGATAAAACAACTTCCACCACTCCATGGGGAACCTTCATGTATGTGAAGATGCCCTCTAGGTTATTGAATGTTGGAGCCACATTTCAAAGAGAAATGGTTATTGATTTTGCTGATGAATTTGGAAAATTTATTGTGATCTATCTAGATGATATTACTGTCTATTCAAAAACTGATGAGGAACATTTGTTACATTTGAAAAGAGTGTTTGAAAAGTGTAGAAGGTTTGGCATTTCATTAAATCCTAAGAAAACACTTTCTGACCTTGAAGAAGGAAAGCTTCTGGGTCATATCATTTCTAAATATGGTATTAGGATTGATCCCAGTAGAGTTGAAGCTATATTGAAAATAAACCATCCTAGAAACATTAAGGAGCTTCAATCATTTATTGGCAAGATTAATTTCCTAAGAAGTTTCATTCCTAACCTTGCAGAACTTCTCAGAAATATAAAAAATATGCTGAACAAAGATTCATAAATTAGATGGATCATTGAGACTAAACAATCCTTTGACCTAGTTAAACAAGCATTGAAAAAAGTGGTCCAGCTTTGATTAGTCCAGATTTCACTAAAGATTTCATAATATTTTCTTTTGAATTTGAACATACTGTTGCAGTTGTTTTATTACAGAAAATAATGAAGGATTTAAACAACCCAATGCATTTTTTAGTAAGGCTTTAAGAGATTCATATGTGAAACATAACATTATGGAAAAACAAGCCTTTGCATTGATAAAAGAAATTAAATGTTTTAGAGTGTATATCCTACATTCCCATATAATTGCTTGTGTACCAAATTCAGTGGTCAAGGATATTTTAACTCAGAATGGACCTGATGGTAAAAGATGAAAATTGGGTTGTTATCATTCTTGAGTATGACTTAGAAATCAAACCCACCAAGCTTATCAAAGGACAAGGACTAGCCAAATTGATGGTGAGTCAAATTTTCATGCATTGGATATCAACTTTGTTGCTACGCTAGATGATCAAGAGGAGCAGGCGACTCCAGAGATTGATGAGGCTTTTATGAACTCACCCTGGTATGTAGACCTCATATATGTTTTATTCAATTTAAATGCCCCTCCTGGTTTAAAAAAAACAAAAGTAAGATTTTTAAAGTTAAAAGCGGTCAAGTTTTGCATCACAGATAATGTTTTATATTGGAAATATGCTGGTGTTATTTACTTAAGTGCTTATTGAAGGATGATGCAGAAAGAACCATGCAGGAATTCCATGAAGGTGATTGTGGTGGACATCTATACTGGAAAACCACTGCTAACAAAATCCTTAGAGTTGGTTTTTACTGGCCTACCCTTTTCCTTGATGTCCACAAAAAAGTAACATCCTGCCATAAATGCCAAATATTTGAGGGAAAAATAAAAAAATTTCCTTTACCCTTGCCCTTAAAGCCTATATCTATCGAAAGCCCTTTCCAACAATGGGGACTGGATTTCATTGGTGAAATTCATCCACCTTCCTCTGCCCAACATAAGTGGATTATCATAGCCACTTATTAGTTTACTAA
This sequence comes from Pinus albicaulis, assembly GCA_034641835.2. Classification (NCBI taxonomy): domain Eukaryota; kingdom Viridiplantae; phylum Streptophyta; class Pinopsida; order Pinales; family Pinaceae; genus Pinus; species Pinus albicaulis. Next base: position 166,205,977 of record CM076573.1, read on the forward strand.
ATGGATTGAACCCACACCTTCCAAATTAGCCAATGATGTTGTCAACATTAAATTTCTGGAAACCAATATCCTCTCTAGATTTGGTATTCCAAGTAAACTCTTTACTGATAATTCTACATCCTTTAAATCCAAGAAAATGATAGAATTCTGTAATATTCCCAAATGGGAAAAGTAGGAATATAGCACATAATGCTAGAAATAGCAGTGTAGATCAATGCATAAATGTAAGAGACCAATATGGAGCTTCTTTATTCATTATAAAAGCAGCAAAATATGTATAATAATTGGGCCACAAAGTATACAACAAGATATAACAAGCCTCCAATAGACAAAACCCTCAAAAGAGGTGTTGCTACTATATATCAAAATGTCGGAAGAATGCCACAGCACAGTCATAAAGTGCACTACTACAGCAAATGAACATATAAAGATGAGGGGCTGATATATGCCTCAAAGATAATGTACAATGAAGATCAAGGCTCTAAACAACCTCCAGAAAGTAACCCCAAAAGGGTCTCCGGGAAAACACCCAATAATACAAAATGAGTTGCAGCCCTATGGCTGAAAATATGTTGCATCAAGCAACTAAAGATCAATGGCTGGAGCTTATAAGAAAATGAGTATTCTCTCCTCCAAAGGATTCTCAAGATGAAAGGCTGGCCCCTTCACTGAAGATTCACTGAAGAAATCACTCCTCAAATCACCTACTGTATAAACCTCTGCAACTCCTCCCTAAAATAACACAGATCCATACTGATACTATGTTGTAGGGGATAAAAACACTACAAATTGATGCCAAATGTATCAATGATGCTCTGGGGCCTTCTTTACTAGCCTCCCAAGAGAAAGGAACCTTCCTCCAATGAGATCTAGCTCAAAAATCTCCCAAAGCAATCCTCCACAACTTTTTCCCTGCAACACAACACAACCTCTCAATAGAAACTGTGATGTACATTAAGAATGAAGCCTTGGCCAAATTCCTGATAGTGGAATGTAGTGAAAACTCTTCCTAGAGGCCTCTCAAGGAAAGAGGTGGGATTCCTGATCAGGAACACCCTGTGCTAAACAACACTGCAATCTTAGCTAAACAGTTGAAGAAAGCTATATGTCTAAACAGGCCATATATCAAAACATAAAAATATATCAACATACCTAATGTGGCTTCCATCCTCTTCCTTATATAAGAAATTATATTTCTAACCCTAAGCCCCATTCATTTATGACACTACTTCCATGAAAAGTGTCTCCATATAAAACTGCATTGTACCACAATGAATGCCACTACTTCATGACAAAGTTGTTGATTTGGTCAAAGTTGACCCAATCAAGGTGTTCCAACCCCTTTTCACACACAAGGGTGCTCAATTAAGCTGCCAATATGTCTTCCTTTCACATTGACATTGGTTTTATTCATATTAAGGAGATTTATGGATCTCCATATCCTCTTATTCATTAAACAAGAGAGAAAAAACAAAAATTAATATTCTAACTAGCTCATGGCTAATTGGGAATATTACAAATTCTATAGTAAATACCATATTACTTTGGGACATTAAACTACTTATTACCCTCAGGGTAATGGGTTGGTTGAATCCTCAAATAAGATTTTGGTCAACATCGTTAAAAATTTGTTAGAATACAACAAAAAATCATGGCACAACAGGTTAATTAATGCACTTTGGGCTAATAGAATTACTACAAAGAAGTCAATTGGCATGTCACCATACCAATTGGTTTATGGGATGGATGTTTTTTTTCCATCCTCTTTGGGTGTTTCAGTTATGAAGATAATTCAAGAATTACAGGTTGAGCCAAATGACATACAGAGGAGGATTAATTAGACTATCCAGTTGCAGCAGTCTGGGGAAGAAGTCTACAATAAAACACAACTCATCCAAGAAAATGTCAAAAAGATTTTTGATAGAAGAATTAAAGTTGATGATTTCAATTTGGGTGACATAATTTTAAAGTGGGATTCCAGAAGAGAAGACAAAAGGAAAACATGGAAAATTTGAAAATCTTTGGAAAGGACCTTACGTCATTTTTGCTTTCAGAGGACACAATGTGTTTTTCATAAATGCCTAGTGGGCCTGTGAATGGCAGAATGTTGAAGCATTACTTTTCTTAGCATAAATATTTTCTTACATAAAACCATTGTAAATATCATTGTATTTATTATTTTGATTGGGTAACTTATTGGCTGAAGTTGAAGCTTGTAGAAAAGGCCCTAAGATTTGATTGATATGCTACCATAAGTACTTCAAAAACAAAATAAATCAGGTGTAGACATTGCTGAAATAGGATACTCAAGGCTATCGATCATATGTTCTTGACACTTCACATGGATAAGTTCCATCCCCAACTGGAGCCACTATTAGGGTCTTACAATTTATAGGATCTCAAGGTGATTGAGTATTTTGTCTCAGTAATCTTGCATTGTAAACAATTTTCAATATGAAAATTATTTCCAAAAATATATATATAAAATAAAAATGAAAAGAGGGTATATCTAAAAAAAAAAAAAAAAGACAAAAATACAAAAAGAAATAAAATTTGAAAGAGAATAAAAATAAAATTAGAACTCCACAGAAGAAAAAACAGAGAAAATAACACTGAAAGTGTTGCAAATTCAAATGCCACTACTGATAGATAGTTTTCTTTATGTCAAAATTAAATAAGGTTGTGTGTAGCTTGTTTAAAAATGCCATAATGACTATATATTTGTTCAAATCATACAACTTAATCATGGTTGAACAATTGTGAATTTCTTGTAAATTAGGTTAGATAATAAATATTTTCCAAAAAACATAATCTTGGTAAATCAATAGTTAGGTAGAAAATGAAATTGACTCAACTGTTTAATCTGAATCAATAGGAGAAATAAGTGATAGAGTAGATTAGATTTTTCATGAGAAAAAAAAGAGAAATGGGTTTTCTAGTCTAAATGCACCCCTAGAAGAAAGAAATAAAAAATGTTAGTATAGCAAAAGAATGGAAAATTTGAAGGGTAGGTAGAGATGTTTAGGGCTTTTGAAAGGATTAAAAAATTGCTTATATCCTAGGTTTATTTCATTATGTATTTGGTTCATAAAGTTATAAGTGACAAAATCACTTTATCCTAAGTTTCAAATATTGGGTGCATGAATGAAATGTTTTCTCTATTTGTTATTATATCCTAAGTTGTCACTCCAATTGAAAGTACTACTACCCAAAAAATGTTCATGTCAATGGACGTCAAGCCACTTGCACCTGCTCGACATCTGATCCACCTGCTTCTCGATTGATGGTCCTCATCAAACTTTGCCCCACGCCCCCCCCCCCATCCCAGCTTTACATCGGCCGCATGGTGGGGGGTTTCCGAGCGCTTCTTCCCCGGACCCACGACCACGTGGCCTCCTCTCCACTGTTCGTACCCCCCTCTGCTTAAACCATTTACCACCTAGGACCCCCCCACCCCCCGAAAATCATCTTCCCCCCATCCTAAATATCATAGTCCCTACCCATCACCTCCCCGACTCCCACCTTGCCACATCACCTATCCATTACCAATCAAATCCATTCTCGCAGTATTCGATCCGTTAATGCATTTAATTAAGACTAATGACCGTTAAATTAACAGATCCACCATGTTCAACAGAAAACTATCTTTTCTTATAAATCCATGCAATTTAACCCTTTCGACCTTTATTGTGCTATATTTTCTGAAAATTCAATAGCTTTATAGGTTTACAATGCGCCTATTTTGTCTGTTGATTTATCTTCAACCAAAGAGAAAACGCCTACCTTTCCCCCTTCAACCAATTACAGAGCTGTTGCGCATTCCCGGTAAACCTGTTCATCCTAATTTCACTTTAATTCCTCTAAAAACGATTGAATATGCCTCCTAAAAATAAAAACCAAAAGGAACCATTCAATCCCTTGGGCCACCCTCCCCTAGATTTATATCATGTTCCCATAGCTGATAGATATTATAAAATTAATGAGACATGGTGTGAATTTGAATTGTTTGAGGTGTACTGTTGGTTAGAAGATAAATACATTGAAAAATCTAATGATATTGGACTCTAGGAGTCCAATTTTCGTCATTATATCTTCCCCCACACATACAGTTCCCTTAAGTTTATCTGAAAGTTTCAAGCCTACTATATCCCCAGTCAAAGGGCTATCATTGCCCCTACTAGCAAAATAAATTTCACTGTCACTGCACAATCAATTGATCAGATGATGCAAGCTCCCTCTATGGAAAATGGTACCCCTTTATCCCTAGAAGCCCTCAATGAGTCATAACATAAGCTCGATTTTTCCAAAAGAGTTAAAATCTTTGACATTTTCCTACCTAAAAATACTCAACTGCCAAAGAAATACCCTCCATACCCTTCCTCCATCTTCCCTGATCAGGAAAAACTGATTATAATAGTCATTACATACCTTCTTGGCTATTATTCTGATAAGTGGGTAGATCAACCCATTTTAGGCATCCTCTCCATCTTTTCCACAAACTGTAAACCATCAATCAAATTCAATTTCAACCAATTTCTGGTAGACAACATCCATGATCAATTCATCAAATTTCAGACTGAGGAAGTGTTTAAATACTCCTCTATTTTAGTATACATTTATTTTTATTATCAGGCAGATGGATTTAATTTTTCCATGCAGAAGCTTGATGAAGATGGAAACCAGCAATCAATCATCTTCTAGAAATCATTGGTGTTGAAAGAGCATAAGGAATTTTCATGCAAACAGTTCATTAAACTATTTGTACATCCAACCATGAGTATTCTAAGTAGTACAACTGAACCAAGGATAGGTGAAGACATATAAAGGATGCTACATTTTTCAGATCAGACGAGGATAGGAGACTAGCACTTGTACCAGAATTATACAGAGATAAGAGATTATGGGGGTGAGATTGCTCCCTATAAACTCCCAAAATTCCTCCCCATGAGGATTTTTTATCTTGATTATATCAGACAGATATTGAATTCTGAGGAAATTCACTTTGTATCACCCAAGAAGAAGTCCTAATTTAGGATCAAAACACAGATTGGGCCCTTTATTTGTAATAGCAAGTCAACAGGTGGGGAAGCAAATAAGATAATGAAAGAAATGAACTTCAACCTGAGCTTTACTTGGTCCTATGATCCTCTGGGAAGTATTTCAAAGCTAAGAGTAGAGAATAAAATTACTCCCTACATACACACCCATAGGCATGAAATAGAAAGGTACATGAACCAGTTAGAATGGGCTGAGAAAAAATTGCAGGAAGATGAGAAGCAACCAGTGTCGAAATCGACATCACAGACTACTATCTCACATGAAAAATAGGGAAGAGACAAAGAGAAGAAGAGTCACCTTTGGTGACTGATACTGCAGGAAAATAATCCAAAATAATGTACAGAAAAAGGACCAAGCTGAATCGTAAAGCTGACACAGCCAAAAATTTATAACAAGAAGTTGTTGTAGTCACCAAGGAAACACCTTCCTCTTCTCAATTAGGTGACCAATCCACTACTTCTCCTACAACTTCTTCATCTTCTCATGACTAGCAACAGGATATCCAGACAACTAAGGTTGTCCAAGGTGAGAAGGAGAAGACTGTTTTTGATAGGTTCAGGGAAATAAAGTTAAAAATAAAGTCTTGAAGAACAACACATATGCCTAATTCTGGAAGCAAACTTCCAGTTCTCACAACATGTTGTTGTCAGTATTTGATTCAAAGAAGTGTATGATGCAGATGACCTTCCTAGAGGCTCAAATCCCACAGCCAAAGTCAGCATTTGACTAGAAGAGGACAACTTTTGAATTCGACATAAAGGACATTCATCACATTGATCAAATGGAGATGCACAAGAAGACAAGTGAAATTATCTCTTCAACTTTGACTAACACACCAATGAATCTTTCCAAATTGTAGGTTTCTTTATCCAATATCCAGGCATAGTTAAAAATGGAGAAAAAATATTCTCTTGCTAAGGATACAAGGATTAAATCCTTAGAATATTTGGTGGTTAAGATAGGATATGATCCCTCAAATATGAAGGTTGTAGTGGAGATAATCAAAAATAAAAAAAATTTACATAACAACATTGAGAAAAAAACTGAAGCTATCAGCTACAGAAGATCCTCTCACCAAGTACATTGAGGATACAAAGACTCAGAAGACTCATATGATGAAGCTCATCATGGAGCAAAATGCATAGATAAGACAAATGGAGATCAAAATTGAAAATACGATCAAATAAAAGTAGTAGACTGCAAAGTTGTCCATGGCTCCAATGGATGTTGTACCTCTTACAACCATTCCTACAACTATAACCTCTACTCCACAGACTACACAGACAACATATGGTGCAGAGCAGTTGACAAAGGCAGTGGAAAATATATCTATTCAGACAGAAGAGATTAAGAAGTTGCAGGATCAGGTTAAAATATTGCAAGACCAGAGGACAAGGAGTGAAACTTCTCATTCAGCAGAAGCACAAAGAGCTCAGGAATTGATAGAAATATGTAGAAGTCAGAGAGAGAATCTACAATGGGACAAACCTTGGCCCAAGCCAAGGAAATCATCTGGGCATATCCTGAAATCCATTACTGAAATGTGGCCCTGCATCCAAATTATCTTTGAGGAAAAGGAGTTGATAAAAATAGCAACTAAGGCTATTACATACATCAAACAAGAGCTTGGAGAAATGCCTACAACAACAACCAACATCATCAAGTTCTTGAACTCCAAGAACATATATGAATTGGATGACTTGGGAGTATATGATAGGACAAAAACCATCCTGGAAGTGAAAAGGATTCTTAATAAGAAGAATCTAGTTGTTCAGCTGGAGAAAAGTGCCACAATCTAGAGATCGTAGTTAAGAGATTTTTCACCAGAATAAAGCCTTTAACACAGAAGGGTCTACCTTCTTTGTTTGTGATTAATGATAAGTTGATATGTAATGTTCCAAAATTTTCATTAAGTTAATTGGAACATTAATTTTTCTTTCTTTTTAATAAAGAGAATAAAATGGGTAAGGGGGCCCATGAAGAAGCATAATAAACAATCCAAATGTGTAAATGGGTCACTTAAGTGGCTTATTTATCATCTCCTAGTGTGAAAAGGGGAAAATACAAGAAGACTAGGTCCAATTTGACCAAGTCAAACAGCGCTGCATGGAGGGAGTGAGTCACCAAGTGGGACAGCGTAGTTTTCATAGGAGGAATATTATTGGATGAGAGAAACCCTAATGGGTGGGGTCCATGGCAAGGAAGCCTCCTCATGGAATAAAAGAGGGAAGGAGAGCCATTGCTCATTATGTTGAAGATTTCGAATTTGCTCTGCTCTCTCCAGTTGTTCAACTGGGATAGCTTGTGCTACTTAGCATAAGGGATATTTCTGTTTAGAAGTTTCCTCTCCTTCATTGGGAAGCTTTGGAGGACTTGTTCTTCATTCTCCTCACATCCAGGCTTGAGGCCAAGGTAACCATCTTCAGCTACAGCATTTTCCATCTTGGCAAAAACGTTGAGTTTTTGGGAGTTGCAGTGAGGATTCACTATCACCCACTTCCAGAGCTATTTTTACAGAGGAGGAGCTCATTCTTTCTCTGGGATATTAGTTCAGAAGATCCCAGAGCTTATTTGTAGATTTTGGCATTGGGCCATATGTTTCATCTCATTCACAGCGCAATCTCTTCCCTATATTGCGTTATTTCTAGTGGGCACTTGCAGGAGGGGTTCACACTGTGGGTTGGAGAGTGTAATCTTCAGTGAAGGGAGAAGCCTTTCACTTGGAAGATCATTGGAGGAGGTTTCTTCATCATTTGATGAATCTCCATCCTTATCCCTTTCTGTATTGTTATTAAGTTGCTGCTGCTACCCAGCAACTCCGACATTTTGCCATTTAGTGTATTTTGGTCAATCCTTTAGGGGATTGTTGTAATATTGTTTTTTGGGGTTGAGATCTTGCTCCCCCACTTTATTTGAGCCTATTATTGCTATATCATTGTACTTATATTAGTTCTCAGTCATTTCTCACCATATACTGCGCAGTCATAGCTTGTTGTTGGGTTGTGTAGTAGTGTACTTTCTCTTTTGTGTGTACAATTGTCTTGATGCTGATATAACTTAGCTTGAGAGGAATTTCCTCAATTTCTTGTATATCTATTTGCTGTTGCACATAATATAAGGGCTATGCACTCTTCTTGCACCTCATGTATTGATATTTCATTTCTGCTACTCGTATAATTTTATGTATTTTTGTAGCTCTCCCTTTTGAGCATTGTTTGGGATATACAGGTTTGGAGGATCTGAATAACCTTCCTAAGGTTATTTCTTTGAGCTCATCTTCTCAAAGGGTAATGTATGAAGGGTGACAAGGGGATCCAAGTCTTGGTTCAGCTTATTTTTACATTGGCTTCCTTATACAGTGTCCTTGAGGACCATATTCCCAAAAATTCTAAAAAGGAATATTACATGATAACTCATGAAGATTATGCAAAGAAGTTGAAGGAAATTTCCAAAGACAACACCAAATTTTCTAGCATCAAGGGAATTATGACAGGAAGAGTTTTTTTAGAAGAAATGAGTAATGATTTCTTCATCCAACATGAGGTAAGTCATATCTTTGTGGTAAATCCCACTTTTTCCAGATATATTGAAGTCAATGAGATTTACCAAAAGGTGATTAAGTTGACTATCCCATATGAAGATCAATGGGATAAACTTTACGAGTTACAATATTAGTCAGTAATCGGGAGACAGTCAGCATCAGCCAGCACACTAGTCAGTGCAACCCAGAAATAGGTCCATTCAACAACTGTTTCCTCCAAATAGTGCCAACGTTCTATATCATCTCCACCTAACCTATTATGTTGTAACTCTTAGAATTTATTGTTCAATATTACGCTAATAATGCATTGTTGGTTGAGAGATCGTTTATGTAAATCCTTTTTGTAAATTAGTATAAATACTTCATTGTTCGAATTATTAAGGGTTGATTACTGAGTATATTTTTCTGTTGAACATTTTAGTTTGCAATTTGCCGAAGCATCAATAATATAAGGATTTTTCACAGGATTCATGTGGTGTATTCATTGGTGATGTTTTTCTTCTGTAACTGTGTTATTTCATTTTTTTCCTTTCTCTGTAAATCTGGAAATATTAATTATTTAATAGAAACTATGATGAATAGGATATGTTAATTAGAACACCTTATTATGGCTGTTTGCAATTTATATGTTTTCTAATAAGGCCATATTGAAGAATACTTCACTATTTTTCAATCCTTACTGAATTCTACACTTCTTCTATTTTCATAATTCACTTAAAATCTTCAAAGATCCAGTTAATGCATCCTAGCTTGCCCTATGAGACTCCTTCTAACATTGATGAAAATCCAGTTAAATATTTATAATCCGTAGCCCAATGGGAATATATCCTTTCAATCAAACAAACAATCCAAATCAAACAAACAATCAAGTATTGTAATAGCTAGCCTAAAATTCACTAAAAAAATAAATAAATTTTACAGTCAGATCCCCCTCTGAAGCTGGCAGGGCTAGATCCCAGCTTCCAAAGTGTTTTTATGTTGTCCTCTTTTTTTATTATGAAAATCTCGTAAATTACAAAACAATAACAGAAGACTCCATCTATCTTCATTTATTCCAGCGCACAATTACTGGAGTTGATGCTAAGTGGTATGTCGACCACCCTAGTTCCACTCATTCTAGTTTTGCAACTCTTACCAATTATTTTTTATCATATTTTTAGTTACCTCTATGTTATGATACTGGTACGGAAGTATTGAATTCTTTCCGCCAAACTTCTTCCATCTGCTTATCTGACCATGTCTAAGAATGGCACAAAAAGAGGAGCATGTGTAGGGTCCCTGAATTCGAAGACCGTGTTTATATGGATTGGTTCCTTAGATCGATTTTTTTTCCTCGTAAGTAAATATGTCACATCAAACTTCCCTAATTCAGATGAATACTCCCTCCAAGTAGCTTTAAAATATGACTTAATCTATGGTTAACCATTTTATGTTTATATCGTTGTCCCTGATCTGCCTCAGCCTGGTGATGTTAATGCACCGGGGGCATCTCATGCTCTCAACGGTATCTTTGGATCTATTTCTAACCCTCACCCGCAACCATATGCTCCACCTTCGATGAGTTATGGTCAACCCTAGGGGGGACCAGTACCTCTTGCAATTACCCCCCTCCTGTAGGAAACCCTTATCCAAGCAAAATCACATCATACGCATATCCCCAATCACATTAGCAGATTCCAGGTCCAATTGTTGGTCAACAGGGTTTTTCCAAATGTTGCTCCTCCTCCATATGTTCCTTATGCACCACCTAGTGATCCAACCCCTCCGACACTAGCACCTCAACCTCCCATGCCTCCTCAACCTCTACCACAACAACCACCTCCTCCTCAAGGTCAAGTGTATGCTCAACATAGCATGACCAATCCTCCCAACACTAAGTAGAAGAATAAGGGGAAAGGTAATTGGAACCAAAAATCCCAAGGTAATGAGGGTAATTAGGGTCCTCCACCTCATACACCCGAGATAAATTAGCCTAATCTCACAACCCAACAACAGGTCAGAAAACCCAATAAGAATAAGGCCCTTCGTACGAATAAGCCTTGTGCATATTGCGGTGTATATGGCCATTATAATAATGATTTTCCCCTTTTACCTCAGTTGTGTCAAGTATGGGAAGCTCAAGCAACTGCCTCTAGAGGACAAAAACCTATGGCTCTGCTTCCTATGGCTCCTGCTTCATCTCAACTTGTTGTGCTTACCAACCCATTTCCTCACCAAGGATATATAGCTTCCCAAACTACACAAGGTTAGGAAGACCCTCAACCTCCACAATATACTCCCCATGATTATCAGATTCTCATGATGAATTATGATGAGGTCAACAGAGAGAAATTCAACCTTCAGACTTGATCATGCCAGTATGACAGGTCACCTGCTAAGTCTGTGACTGAGTCCCAACTCCAAGTTTCCACTGAGCTTATTTTGTCATCAAATGGTACCTTACATATCCCTCGGCTTAAGGAGAATTTTATTGCAAATATCCCCAAACGTTCATTACTTCGAAATGATGCTTTAGCTAAAGTCACCCATACCTATAGCATAGTATATGACTTGGTGCAGTCTCTTGTTGCCATGTCAATGTTAGAATTCCTCCAAACATGCTCATCCCAACAGAAATATATACTCTCTTCTTTGGGCGTTGTGTATCCTTCAGATGATCGTATGATTTTCTTTGATATTTATCAATCGTAACATTCCCCAATTCCTTCATCTATTTATTTTCATATACCAGTCTCAATAAGCAACGCCACTTTTCAACAATGTATCATTGACGAAGGCGCCTCCACTTGTGTGATGGTTTCCAATGTTTGGAAACAAATTAGTTCACCCAACCTACCCCCATCCACCATTACTCTCCATGCATGGGATGGTCATCCATCTCATCCCATTGGCTTACTTCGCAATTATCCTATCGTTGTTGTTGGCAAGACTATCTCCATTGATATTCAAGTCATAGATGCCCCAATGGATTATAACATCCATCTGTGTTGTAGTTACACCTATGCCATGTAAACTATAGCATATGTGGTTTTCCATAAGTTGTGCTTTCTCCATAAAGGAAAGGTCATCACCATCAATCAACTAATACACTATGATCCTAAGGCACAAAGTTCTCCTCAGTCCAAAATTTCATATGTGACTGACAATACGATTGTCTCGTCGCTCACCAATGTTTCACCTGGAGTCTACAAATATTTTATTTTGCTTGGTTCCTACTATGGTCCACCACATAACCCTTAAGAGCCCAACTCATCCAATGTTTTCATGCTGCAAGGGTCATAGGCTACTCACAAGCAGTCTGATTTTCCCATCCAACAGTCGGCACCTCTACAACCTGTTTTTCCCAACTCAACCTAACATACAGGTATGATTCCTCAAGGATCACTTCCTTCTGCTGGTGTCTCTCCTAGTCCATTCCAATCAGGAACAGTTCTTCCAGGCCTTAACCATCTAGGAGTAGTTCCTCCAAGCCATTATCCTTTAGGTCAGTTACCTTTCTTATTTTCCCCACTAGGAATTTTTATGTCCCTGTCATGGCTACATTTAGTTTACCCAACATTACCTTGGGGATCCCAGTCTGATACATTGATCCCCCTGCAAACACTCCCCTTGACTAACTTGAACCTTACACAGCTTTGAACCCGGTGTTGGGCTGAGAAGAAGGTACGTTTCATCCTATCTTTACCACAAATTGTTATGTACTTCTATGAATTTTCCCCTCATCTTTGAAATAAATAAAAGGGAATTAACATAAATTCAAGACAAAATGAACTTATGATAAAAGGAATTTTTAACAATGGAAAAATAACTTGCTATATCTTTATTGATAGGGAAGCAAAGTAGTTGACCTGCTGATAACCGAAAGACAACTAACAAGAAAGGAAAACGGGATCATGATGGCTCCTATGGACCGACGGGAGATGGAAAGGCACTTCCACACTTGGATGACTCAAACAACAGCCACGAGCAGCATGATCCCATATGGAAAGGACCCGTTACTACTTTTGAATTCCCATTTAAAAGGCCGAAGACCAACGAGATAGACAGATCTGCATAGAGATTTTCCTATGAAATAGACGTATTGGGACAGAATTGTCAAGTTGTCTTAATGTATTAATATCCAGCTTAATAAATATTTTGGCATTTTTGGAATAGTCAATCTTTGAGTTTTCCTTAGCAGTAAACATCTAGTGGCTTTGGACCCAACCCTGGGAGTTTCTCTACTACTTCTGTGCTATACGTTTAATTACAGAACTTGCGTCTCCAGTCATCTAATGAATTTCAAAGATGTCATTTAATTGGTTAATTGTGAACATAAGATGCCACGGCTTCCTCTTTCATTAGAAAATTTCACCATTCATTCTTTTCTTTCTTACAATCAATGTTTCCATAATTGTTTAAATGCTTTCATCATTTCCCAATGCTTTTATAATTGTTTGATTAGTTTTAGCATGACTGTTGTTCAATTCTGCATATAGTTAATGTTGGATATTTTCATTATCATTGTGAAGCGTCTGGTTGTTGTTTGATTTATAGGGATGTCATTCATTGGTTTAAAAGATAATTCCATTGCAAAATTTAGATAAACAATTTCTATTCAATTTATTAGAGTTGATGTTCAATTTATTAGGATTGATATTCAATTCGTCGCAGTATGTTGTTCAATCGTAGTTTTCTCTTTTCAACCGAGATAGTCATTTCTGCTGTAATATTCCTAAATTAGCATGCAGCTAATAGGAATATTAATTTTTCTTTTAAAAATCTAGTTAGATGAATAAATGGGCAAGGAGGCTCATAAGTTGCTTAAGTAGGAATAAAATCACTCATAATGTGAAAAGGGATCATGTAATAACCAGATAAGGCATCCACATGTGTGAACAAGGTCTAAAATGTGTGGAAAAAGTCCAGTTTGACCAAGTCAACAACATTATTATATGAGGAGTGGATCCTAAATAAAGACAGCTCAATGTGAATGAAGATCAATCTAGCTAGTCAAAATGAAGACACCTTGAGTGTGAAAGGAGACAAGGCATGAAGATCTAGTCAAGGTTGATCTAGTCAAGATTCATCCAGTCAAGATTGAATAAATCAAACAACGTTGTAAAAATATGAGCAAGCAAAATGGATACAGCGTAATTTTGGAGGAGGAGCCTTTGCATGGAAGAAACCTCATAATTGGGTGGGACCTGTGGTGAGGAAGCTCATCAACTATATAATGGAGGGGATGGAAACCATATGGGGTATGATTAATATTATATTTTGTATGTGGTTTTTTTAGACTTATTTCATACTTTGGCTATTTAGCTAAGTTTTTTTCACTGTTTAGTGCAAGGGTTTTCTCATGCGGGAATTCCCCACTCTTGCTTGGAGATCTTGCTTAAGAAATCTGAGGAGAGAATTTTGTGCTGCATTTTACACTATCTGGTGTTAGGCCAAGTACTTACCTTCAACAAAAAATCATTCCCTTCTAGAAACTACGTTATTTCTTAAGGTGTTGCAGTGGACAGGTTTAATCCCTTGTTTTGAGAGCTAGCTTCCCAGGAGGAGGATCAACCTTCTTTTGGAAAAGCTATAAAAAGGAGCTATAGCAATTTATTTGCATGATCAGCCCTATTTATGCAGTTCTTCAGCCATGCAGCATGATTCAGACATATATCTGCAACATACATTTTATGTATATCATTTCTGTCAAGAAACCCTTGCCGGGTCATCCTGGATCTATGTAAAAGAGACTAGATCTATGTTTTTATGCCTCATTGATTAATATAATAGTATATATGATTTGTCTCTCCATTTTCTAAATATAACCCTCAAATAACTGCGTTGTCTCTTTATGTAGTAATTTCTGTGTGTTGTAGTCTTGGGGTTTTAGTGTTTTTGGGCTATTTTGAGCATGGGAGGTTTGTTTAACTAGGAAAAAGTCATTTGTTTCCGATATCCTCTTAGATATAAGTTTAATAATGTTAGATATAATGGATTCATGGGCTACATTTTTCTTTTTAAACTCATATTTCTGAAAAATGTGTTTTTTAAGCATGTATTGCTCAGTTTTCCCATTTGGGGTTATTACAGTGGTATCAGAGCCCTAATATTGGCTCAGCCTATGTTTTTCAACCATTATGGAGTATTCTCATGGGAAGGAGAAGATCTCAAAACTTCTCTCTCAAAATATGCAAGGTATAAGCAAAGACATCAAATAAATGAGGATGGAAAGACATAGAAGTCCCTCAACAAGATCTGCAAGATCTATACATGAGGAAAGCTCTAATTCCTCACCTTATGGGTGTGAGAATTCAGCCACATCATTAGATTTATAACGCTCTATCAGCCACTTGTTCATGACAAAGAAGAAGAAGAAAGGAGATGTGCCAAAGAAGGAGACTCCTGGTGATTATTTGTAAGAGTATGAAGCTCAATATAAGGGGTTCAAAGATCACTTGAACTTCCAAGGATTTTGCAAGATCAAGGAAGAAAGAAGCACAAGGAGCAAGCAGCATGGTGTGGGTAGATTCTTCGTATCTACTTTTGATGGATCACCTAAATGTCCAGCTAGGGCTGTGGTGAAGGAGCTAGACACCTATGTGCAACAACATCAAGTTTCTGAAAAGGAAGCCATCAAAGTAGCAGTGCTGCATCTAGAGGGTAAGGCTTATGCTTGGTGGTTGTTTGAATATTTTTTCCTTAAAAAATGGAAATGCATCTACTTATGCAAATTTCTTTAGAAGAGTAGTGGAAAGGTTTGTTGAAAAATATTATGAAACACCTTCTATGGAGTTTATCAAACCAAATCAAACAAAAATTTTGCATGGGTTGGAAGGGTCCATAAACTCAGCTCCATTTCAAAAAACCATTGAAGGGGATGAAAACTTTTATAATATCTTGCCAAAGGAAAATTCCCCATTTCATGAAGTGCTTTCTTCTCAAGAGGAAGACATGGAGATTCCTCCTTCAAAAGAAGACCAATATCTAAGGTCTCTTATTGATGATGAGGCATTCTCAACTATTGAAGAGGAGGAAGAGAAGGCTAACGCAGTCATGACAAGATCACATCTAGGATCTCATGAAGAGGAAGATGGAGCACTTGCTCCAAGGAGAGAAACTCTTGCACTCTTGCAAGGAGTTCCAAATAATATCACATATGGATATTGTGGCACAATCCATGTGCAGCATGTGCCATCATTGTCAAATGGTGAGATCTTGAAGATGGAAGAAGGAAAATCGAAGGGAAATAATCACATGATATACCCCTCTCTATTTCAGAAGTTTGATGTACAAATAAGGCAAGAGGATTTCTGTAATGAAGGCAAGGACAAATCTGTCCACACACATATGCATCCTGCTCTATGCCTTGATGTCTTTTTGCATGGAGGAATTCCACCAGGGAAACCTCCTAATTGGAGGAAAACTAAAGTTTTATCTCAACTATGGGCAGCATTTACATACTTGGCTAAGGAAGGAGCCTTGGGAGAAGCTAACACAGCGCATAGAATCTCTCATAGATTCAAAGGAGAGATAAGAAATTTTCTGAAATGAACATTGTTGTCTCCCACTCAGCTATTTGCACTGGAAAAGGAGGATTCAGAAATCTATGATGGCATGGACATGATGTCACATGGACACTCCATATATTTGGGGCAGCCAATGATATTCTCACTCAAAAAAGATATTTATGAACATGACAAGAGGATATCAACACTCTTGCATGCATGGGCCAAACTAAGGAAGTTTTGGAAGGAAAAAAAAATTCAAGGAAAGGTTGACTTCAATCTGCTTCAATCTTGTCTTGAGCAAGATCAGCTGCAAGAGAGGCAGTAAAGGAAAGTTGAAAGTACTTCAACATGTGACTTTGGCATCAAACATGTAAAAAGGGAGAGCCATGTCATGACAGGGGCTACATTTTAGATTTCTACTGTGCTATCATTGTTGGCGATCTTAGATCCTTATTGGAATTCCCAACTTTTGATGGAATATTCCAAGGACCTCTTCACATGTAAGGTTCTTGATGGGAAATTGATGGATGGGAGGTATAAAGTAGTTGATGGAGTGATCTATTTCCATGATCAGATCTATTTAACTAAAGATTCCAAGCTCAAGTATAGACTACTTAATGCAACCTATGAGATCTTGCTTTCTAAACCCACTAGCTTCATTAAAACATACCATAATATCTTATATGGATTCATGTGGGTAAACTTCAAAGGGGAGATGCACTCTCATATGAGGAAGTGCATGGATCATTTGCTGGTTGAGGAGGAACATAGCTCTTGGAAAGAATTAACATCCCTACCTCCTTATTCATTGGGTGTAAGAAGGAGCTCATCCATGAGCTACCTCACTGATTTAAATCAAGTGTATGGTGAAACTTGTATTTCTTAACATCGTAATGTATCTACTATATGCTTGTATTTTCTTAACACTCATGTGTAGGGCCTTGCTACAAGAGGGGGCACCTTTTCTTATGGGCTTCATGAGCCACTTTGGGCCATGAACAATGGTTATGTTGGTCATTCCTTGGAAGATCTTGGAGAGATGATGTACTCTTCATAGTGTGATTCATTAACACCAACCGTCATACACCTTATCCAAGCATGCAAGAAGGATGGGGCAGCAAAAAAGTGTTGGGAAAAGCACTTGTCATATCATATCCTATGGCAGTTAGGAGTAAAACTGCGCTGGTTGCACTTGATTGATCATTGTCCTTCACCTTTACTTAATATGGTAGCTAGCATGACTCTAATTATGATTCCATATTCCAAAAAATGTTCTTATATTTGTTGAGGACATGATTGGAGGAGAGAAACATTGGTTGGATGTGTCCTTGGGGCAAGAAATTTCCCACACTTTTTGCACTACATGTTTCAAGGGAAGCATGGGAAAAGATATGGCTACCATAGTAGATCTCTTTTTTCTTTATGAGTTAGGCCATATGATTGTTTGTAACACTTGGGACATACCTCTCATGAGCCTTTGGGAGGATCTTTTCTATGAATTACCAAGCTGGGAAGTGATTCAATTCATTTGGATGATAGCATGGAGATGGGAGTCCTTCATTGATGATGGAATTCCCCATGGTTATCATCACTTCTATCTTGAGTAGGCCATTAATCAGCAAGAAGGTTTCCACATAGACCTTCCATTCTTTCATCATGATAGCCATTTGGTTTATCCACCAAAGGCCAACTTGCACATTTGGGAGGAACCATTAGGAGACAGAATTATCGCAAAAAATCTGAAGCAATGGTGGAGACTATTGGAGGAAGAGGCCCCAAGAGGAGGAGGGGAGATTTTGCAGCACCCTTGCAGTTTCTTGAGGAAAAGAAACATTTGGGAGGGGAAGACTATAATATTCCTAAATTAGCATGCAGCTAATAGGAATATTAATTTTTCTTTTAAAAATCTAGTTAGATGAATAAATAGGCAAGGAAGCTCATAAGCTGCTTAAGTCGGAATAAAATCTCTCATAATGTGAAAAGGGATCATGTAATAACCAGATCAAGCATCCACATGTGTGAAAAAGGTCTAAAATGTGTGGAAAAATTCAAATTTTACCAATTCAACAACATTATTATATGAGTGGATCCTAAATAAAGATAGCTCAATGTGAATGAAGATCAATCTAGCTAGTCAAAATGAAAACACCTTGAGTGTGAAAGGAGACAAGGCATGAAGATCTAGTCAAGGTTGATCTAGTCAGGATTGACTAAATCAAACAACGTTGTAAAAATATGAGCAAGGTAAATGGAGATAGCATAATTTTGGAGGAGGAGCCTTTGCATGGAAGCAACCTCATAATTGGGTGGGACCCTTGGTGAGGAAGCTCATCAACTATATAATGGAGGGGATGGAAACCATATGGGGTATGATTGGGATTATATTTTTTATGTGGTATTTTTAGACTTCTTGCATACTTTGGCTATTTAGATAAGTTTTCTGCACTGTTTAGTGCAATGGTTTTCTCATGCGGGAATTCCCCACTCTTGCTTGGAGATCTTGCTTAAGAAATCTAAGGAGAGCATTTTCTGCTACATTTTCCATTATCTAGTGTTAGGCCAAGTATTTACCTTCATAAAAAACTTATTCCCTTCCAGAAAATGCATTATTTCTTAAGGTGTTGCAGTGGAGGGGTTTAATCCCTTGTTTTGAGAGCTAGTTTCCCAGGAGGAGGATCAACCTTCTTCTAGAAAAGCTATAAAAAGGAGCTACAGCCATTTCTTTGCATGATCGGTGATATTTATGTAGTGCTTCAGCCATACAGCGTGATTCATCCATAGATCTGCAACAGATATTTTATGTATATCATGTCTGTCAAGAAACCCTTGCCGGGTCATCTTGGATCTATGTAAAAGAAACTAGATCTCTGTTTTTATGCCTTATTGATTAATATAATAGTAGATCTGATTTTTCTCTCCATTTTTTGAATATAACCCTCAAATAACTGTGCTATCTCTTTATGTAGTAATTTCTGTGTGTTGCAGTCTTGGGGTTTCAGTGATTTTGGGTTGTTTTGAGCATGGGAGGCCTGTTTAACTAGGCAAAAGTCATTTGTTTCTGATCTCCTCTTAGATCTAAGTTTAATAATGTCAGATCTAATGGATTTATGGGCTTCATTTTTCTTTTTAAATTCATATTTCTGAAAAATGCGTTTTTTAAGCATGTATTGTTGAGTTTTCCCATTTGGGGATATTACATCTGCATATACTTAGAATAGAATAGTCAAAATCGTTCTATAATTCCCTTCCAAATTTATTTGATTGAACTTCGAGAATTATATAGTCTTACTTATGATAATTTTGAGTAGTTGTCCTTTGGTATCACTTACATATATTGTGCTTACACTCTTCAAATAACAAGACTTGTCCTGGGTTTATAATTAAATGAGAAGCATTGAAACTTCCTGTAACAGTAACCTTTATGACCCAACGTTTTTGGCGCCATTGTCGGGGAGAGTGTTTGAGATTGATGTCCTTTATTTATTTTCCCTTTTGCTGCAAAGAATTGGGTATTGAAAATGAAAGGTAAGAACCTACATACCGACAAGAAAAACGCTTTCTCTCTAGCCCTGTTTTCAGCAATTGTGCAGATATTAGTAGGATAGGTGCTCTTGTTTTATGACTAGGAAGAAAAAAATAGAAACAAATCAAAATCCCCCACCGAAATCCACAAAACCCAAAGGACCGGTGTGTTAGGGTCCCGTGATTTAGTAGATTGGTATAGCAAATGATAGGGTAACATGGAACCAGTCTTTGGAATCCTAGGACCTAGCCTTCCTGGACTCAGAGAGAAATCTCTCTATTAGATGCAAGGGATGTGTTCTTGTTTTCTTTTGATGGTTGATTTTAGGCTAGTTATTAAGTGTAGGGTTTGTTGATTGTTTTGGTTGGGTAAGATGTTCAAGTAGAATAGGTGGAGTGAGAGCTCTTTTAAATCATTGGGCTATGGAGTCAATAAATGTCATCAGTGTCTCAATGATGAATCAAAGTGTGTTGCAGTGCCAATCTAGCAAGGTTAATTGATCCTTAAGGTAATGTGTGAAGTGGGGTGGATATCAAATTTGGAAAAAGCAAGGTAGGGCAAAGGGCAGTGAAAGTATCCTTTGTCATTTACCTATGAACAAGAAGGTCTTCAATATGATAAGAAAAATATACTAAGCATGAGATAGGGAAAACCATTTACTTAGTGATAATATTTAAACAAATAAATATCCAAGATAAACATTCCAGTGAAACATAGAAAGCATAAGAGCTTCTAACTTTAGTAAATTCACCTTTAGAATTGGGAAAACATATAAGATAGCACAATAACTTTAATCAAGCAAAGAGGAAACTCATAAAAAATTTTAATCAAGCTATAAAGAACTCTAAGGTAGGTTGATAGGCATGGACAAAGGGCAAGATCAGAACAAGACCTCTTTGACTTAACCTAGCAAGTAATACTTCAAAGAAAGGTTCCAAGACAGAGTTTAGATAGTCTCAAATAAGCAGGGCTTACCGTGAATCATATTTTTTAACCAGCACATTAATCCATAAATGAAATAAATAAGCATAAAGAGGCTTGAGGAATAGTTAAGAATTCCTCAAACACACCCAGCAAAGGAAAACATCAAGGCCATAGCAAACAAGAGGACTGAGGTGCTTCAAGGAGCATTTCTCAACCTATACTTTTCTATTTTATAGCAACAAAGAAGGATGAAACATAATGACTACAAGAAAACATGAACAAATTAAGAATACATCACCATTAATCAAGCTAAGGAATCCTGAAAACAAGCTTCTCCATCATCAATCCAAGCAAGCCGTTCATTGTAATGTTCCCAAATGAGGAAAATGCTACAACAATGAGAATATCTCAAGATTTTCTAAAGTTGGAGGTCCAGCAATAAGCAAACACAATAATGGTGCAGCAGCAAAATTCAACTCATAGAAATGTGAGAGAAATCCATAGCCTTCTTATTAAATAATAGCAGCAACATTAGAATACAAGATCTTGAGGAAAATGATACTCAAGATAAGTAATGCTCAACCTCAAGAGACTAGTACATGAATCATGACAAAACCACTGCTACACAATGTATACCAAGCTATGACAGCGTAGTTTTATAGAGCAACTGCATGCTACAGATGTAAAATACATGGATAAATAAGTATATGGCCCAATACAACATTAGGAGTGAAGATATCAACTCCCAAAGACTACCTCATGTCAATCCTGGAAGGGTTGGCAATAGAATGCAAAAACTGTAAAATGCCAGAGTTGCTGGGTAGCTGCAGCAACTCAAAAATAGAACTAGATGGAGATGCCTCTAGATGATGCCCAAACTGAATGTGTTGTTAGGTCCCTATATCACTAGTATAGTCCCTTATTATTGTTAGTGTAACCCCCTTATTGTTATTATTGTACCCTTGTAACCCCCATTTTGTTATTATTGTGCCCTTAAATTATTATTGTTAGGTCGGCTAGGATTACATTGTGGCCCACTAGAATTACATTATGGCCCCATGGACTCCTATATATAGAAAGGAGGTTTTGTAAATTGTATCATCCAAGAATTGTTCATTTATGTAATGTATTGGAGGTTTCCCCCTCGAAGTGGCTTATTTCTAAGGTGTTGATATCTTTTTCTTCTATTTTTGGAGCTGGTTACACAACATTTGGTATCAGAGCTTTGGATTCTAGGGTTTCGCTGCTCCAAACAGGTCATCGTGGAATTTTCGCTATAACTTTTTTTCTACGAAGCTTCAGAAGCTGAAATTTTTAGGGCGCGAAGCTGAAATCTTGAGGAAGTTTTTCTAAAAATTTCAGAGCTTGGTTCGCAATATGTTCGGAGATATGGTCTGTGGAATTTAGGTCTTTTTTCAGGCTCCTAAACAGGTCATCGTGGAATTTGCGCTATAAAAAAATTTCTACGAAGATTCAGAATCTGAAATTCATATGGTGCGAAGCTGAAATCCTGAGGAAATTCGTCAAAATATTTCAGAGCTTGGTTCGCAATATTTTGGAGATATGATCTGTGGAAGGTAGTGCGTTTTCAGGCTCCTGAATTTCATCTCAAAGAGGTGATCATGGGAAAAGTTCAATAACTCTCTCTCTGGGCATCAGATTGGAGTGCCGTAAAAATTGGTTGCAAGTACATGGACTGTAGTTTCTTGGCT
This sequence comes from Pinus albicaulis, assembly GCA_034641835.2. Lineage (NCBI taxonomy): Eukaryota > Viridiplantae > Streptophyta > Pinopsida > Pinales > Pinaceae > Pinus > Pinus albicaulis. Next base: position 166,228,225 of record CM076573.1, read on the forward strand.
ATCAATTTCAGAGATGAAGAACGAAACAATGACACGTGGCAAGTCATACAAGTTCGCTCTACTGAACCAGTCCAAAATTGGGTCATTGTGGGATATTGGAAATAACTTCGTCTTGAAGAATCCAAATCAGATCATACCTGTGGCATTTGAAAGACAGTTCAAAAGGCTACTATAGTAGTGAATTTCAGATATTGAAGATTCTCAATTACATAGGTAATTCAATTTCAATACAGAGCTCCTAAAAAGCAAGTAAAAGGTGTGTATTTTTTTTCCGAATTGCATAAGTCTTGTTTGAAGAATCAAGTTGAATTGATTCCAAGGGAATATTGTAGAATAGATATCAGTATTGGATTCTAAAATGGCCCCTAAAAAGAATTCAACTCCCATTAAGCCTTTAGAAGGCTCTATTGTGACTCATGAAGACGAAGAATGGCAACATGACATATCAAAATTACAAGAGCAAGTGCAACAACAAATTTCGCTCTCGCAAAGAACAACAAAAAATGAAATGGAAGTTTTGAAGAAAGGCATGGAAACTAAGATGGATGGTTTGAAGAAAGGTGTGGAATCTAAGATGAATGGTTTTGAATCTAAGATGGATGGCATGGAAGTGGGCATGGAAGCTAAGATTGATGACATGGAAGCTAAGATCGATGAAAACATGAAAGACAACATGGAAAACATGAAGAATGATCTAAAAGCATACACGGAAGGCTTGATGACAAGCTTAAAACAAGAAACGATTCCTAATGGCGGAAATATAGTAGAAGAACCTCATGATGAGAACAAAATAAATGTTAATCGTGATTTCATAACCTCTAATGTTGGCGGGAAGAACCACCATATTCCAAAAATGGATATGAGGAATTTTGATGGAAAGGATCTTGTAACATGGATACTACAGATGGAGCAATATTTTGATCTCCATAACGTGCAAAACACACAAAAGGTACGCATTGCAACTTTACATTTAGAAAAAAATACATTTGTATGGTATCGATGGCTTTGCTCCGGTAAAAAAATTGTCACTTGGTCAATTTTTACGGAGGAAATGATAGCACATTATGAGGATACAAAGAGCAACACCTTCTTTAGCCAATTGATAAATCTCAAACAAAAGGGTTTAGTGGGGCAGTACATTGAGGACTTCCAAAAATTGAATATAAGGGTAACTGATATTCCAGAGGAACACAGGATTGATCTCTTCATAGGCACTTTAAAGGATAACATCCAACATGAAGTTCGCGTTTTGGAACCTGATTCATTGGAGAAGGCATTCGGGTTGGCAAGAAAAGTTGAATGTAAAATTATGGCGACAAGGAAGCCTACCACTCAATTCTATAAAGAAGGAAGTGTTGCTACGCCTAGATTTCCACAACCTACAAGGTTGACACCACAACAATTGGAAGAAAAAAGAGCAAAGGGCTTTGCTACAGTTGTGATAGCAAATACACTAAAGGTCATAAGTGTGCTGAGAAGAAATTATTTTACATAGATTGTGAAGAGGAAGAAGAAAATGAACAAGAAGAGGATATACACCGGGAACCAACCCTAGAAGAGGAAGAAATGAATCCGACCATATCGTGTAATGCACTGGCAGGAATTACCACTCCTCAAACTCTCAAGATACAAGGACAAATCAAGAAGAAAAAGGTAATAGTGTTGATTGATTCGGGTAGCACCCATAATTTTATTCATTGTAAGGTAGCCAAGGAATTAAATTGTTTCCTATACCCAGCACCAGAATGTCAAGTGATGGTTGCAAATGGAGGAACTATAAATTGCTCTGGAAAATGCCATAACATCAAGCTAACCATGGGGGAATATGTGTTGACTAGTCCAATGCTTTTCATTCCTATGGGAGGTGCTGATGTTGTACTAGGAGTACAATGGTTACAATATTTGGGGACGGTAGCTTTTAATTTTCAAGAACTCTTTTCCAATGGATCTTTAGGATGAAAGGTTGATCCCTTCACCAAATATCTCACCCTCCAACCATCTGCAAGAGCCCCACTGCAAATGCTCCTCTAAAATAACACAGTTACTGGATGGAACTGCGCTGTAGGGCTAGGGAAAGAGTTGGCCTTGATGCCAAAATATGAAATATGCTCCGGGATGCCTCCAATCTGATATCTCAAAGGAAATAGGGACTCCTCCTCTGAAAATAGTTGACGAAGGTGGTGTAGTGAACCCTCACTGCAACACCCAGCAACACAACATTAATTTTCTGCAGAAGTAACGTTATCTTGATGAAGGATGCTTGGCCTCAAGCCTGGATATGAGGAAAATGAAGAACAATCCCTCAAGAGGCCTCTCAAGAAGGAGAAGGAATCCTAAACAGGAATTCCCCTGGAAATTCTTTCTAAACAACAAATAATGCTCAATTGTCTAAATATACAATGAGATGAATAATACAAAGCATGAGAAACAATGGTTGCCTTGACCTCCTTTTAAACAAGTGAAAGCCCTTCTCCATGGGTCCCACTCCTATTAGGGTTTCCTCCACCAAATAACCCTTTCCTCATTCATACTGTGCTGCTTCTCTAAGTGTGCTCCACCTCTTGGCCCAGCGTTTTTGACTTAGTCAAACTTGACCTTGTCCACTTGCAAATAACCCTATCCACACATGAGGGTGTGAAAACTAGCTCCAATGATGATCCCCTTTCATACTTAGAAGGATTTTATTGAGATTTTTATTATTCATGGGTCTCCTTACCCATTTATTCTCCTCCTAGGTGAAATCAGCAAAAATTAATGTTCCAAATTATTGTCGGAAAATTTGGGAACATTACAGTCCTCCCCTCCCAAATGTTTCTTGTCCCGAAGAAAATGCAAGGACAGAACTGGATAGCCTCTCCTCAAGGCATGGAGTCTATAATGTGTTGAGGAACATCTTCCTCATGTGGATCCTCCATCCACCAAGCAATCATTCATGCAAAATGAGTTACCTCCCAACTAGGCAACTCCTGGAAACTGTCTTCCACCTTTGGCTCCGGCAAAGTAGGTGGGATGAAAATATGCTCATGGTAGACAATGTAGCCTACCCCACACTATTCTTGTCTCCACTCATGATAAGTGTAGAGAAAGTGTTGATCCTGGGCTGCAAAATACTTTCCCTCAAGTGGCAAGATGAATACTAGATCCCCAAGGACCTCTTTTCCAACGCTACAAATCATGTTGGCCCAAGTCTCTCCATTTATGATGAGTTGGAAGTCATCATCATATGGCATCTCATTCCTCATATGGCTCACCTCATAATGAAACAAATGAGCTGATGTAGTGGCCATACCATCTCCCATGCTCCCTTTAGAACATGTAGTGCAAATTGTGTGGGAGTTTTCTCCCTCCAAGGACACATCCACCCAATGTGTCTCTCCTCCAATCATGCTCCCAAGAAAATCTCTAGAAATATAAATCAAGGGAACCATAAGGAGAATCATGCTGGCTACCATGTGAAGTAAAGGAGAAGGACAATGGTCTCTCAAATGTAGCCAATGCAGTTTGACTCTCCACTGCCATAGAAAATAAAATGATGGGTGGCCTTCCCACGATTTTCTTGCTGCCCCGGTCTCTTCACAAATATGGAGAAAGTGAAGGATTTAATGTGCATTGTGAGTGCATTCTCCATGAGAAATATCCTCCCCATATCCACTTAGGGAGTGATCACTCATAATGGCCTCATGTAGACCACCAAATCTAGAAGGAAGAATATCCTCCCTTTGAGAAAATCCCTGCACATATATGGTTAAGAGATGCATATATATAGAAAAATCATCATGCAATCCAACAATACTCTTACCATATGTTTTGCTCATATAAGTGGAGTGGCTCATAGATGAGTCTTCCCTCATCCTCAAATTGAAAAGAGTTGATTGTGCTAACTCCTCCATCTCCTCATGATCTATGGAATGCCTCCTCAAGTTCTTCAAGTGGTTCCCCCCACAAGAAGTACATAAATATAATGTGGCATTCATGGTTGGCCCATGGTTCCTCCTGAAATGTACAACATGTATAGTAAGGAGAATCATGCTCCCAGTAGGCATCCTCAACCTCAAGCCCACTCTCCCATAAAATCTCCCCATGAACATAAACATATCAGCAATACATGGAAGCATAGTACAACAAGAAGAAGTTTCCAAATGACAACCGGAAAGTGGATCAAGGTCCCACACAAGGAACCAGCGTAGTGCATCCCTTGCCTACATCAAATCAAACAAAAAAAAGTGTTCCCCCAGCCACTTCTTTGTTTCCACAATCATTTTACAAGATAGAAATATGAAAGTACAATTTGCTGCCAATGGTGCACACCAAGAATCATGTGGCTTTCCCCACAAACCACCAATGAGATAGCCAATATCAATGCTACAAATGGCTTCAAGTACATCACTAGGCAATATGCAATAAGGAATAATCCTCCTTGGTACAATATGATGTTCGTAAAAAGACAAGAAGTACAAAACATAAGGTGAAATTGTACATTCTCCATCATGTACTCAAAGACTTGAGCTGGAATGGTTCAACTGAAAATTCTCCCTTACTCCCAATGAGTAGGAAGGTGGGTCTGACATCCTCTCCATCATCATCCAGGATTTGCATCTCTCCATATGCTGATGTAAGTTCTGCTGGATGCCCTCCCAAATGAACTCCTCTGCCAAGGCAAGATATGCATCAAAATGCATGGAAAAGAAGTCCTCATGTGCTGCATGCAATAACTTCTCCTTCAGACTAGAATCTCTAGTCAAGAAGACTCTACCATGGGAATAGATGACCATATCATCCACCATATACTCATCATCTCTATCCAGGTCATCTAGAATCATGCATGCATCAAGATCCTTCGAGTACTCAACTAAGAGCTAAGATCTCCAATAAGGATCAATCCTCCCAAGAGACAGCACTGGTGATCTGGCATGTGTAGCTCTCCTCCTGCTGCTATCTGCTACTTTGACATTCCCCATGCCAAAGTTCTCCTCCAAAATTTTCACCTCTCCAAGATCAAGGAGTGGTGAATCCAAAGACAAAATGTCTCTCATCAATGATAGATCTGATGGCCTTCCTGGTGGAATGCCTCTATGCAGTGAGACATCAATATCAAGAGTGGACTGCACACATGGTTGGGCAACCTTGCCCTTGCTCTCACAGCGCAATATAGTCTCCCTCCTCTTTTCACTAGCTCTCTGAAATAGAGAAGGGTGTGTGCTTCTCATCACAAGATGTTGCTCTTCCCCCCTTCCTCCTTCTGCCAGCTGCAATGTTGCACAATCATGCTGCTCACTAATTGTGCTTGGACCTCCATGTATGAGATCCTGGGGACTTCCTTGCAAATCTACAAGAATTCTTCTAGTTGGAGCAAGTGTTCCTCTTCCCTCTGCATGAGGTGCTAGACCAACTCTATAAATGGCAGCGTTGTTGCCCTCAGCTTCCTCAATATGAGTGGGCAACCTTCCAATGATTGGATCCTCTTTTGGAAAAAGGATCTCTTTGCCTCCTTGTGCCAGAATACAAGATGAAGGTCTTTCCTCCAATAAAGCATCATGCAAGATATCAGCCTCCTTCATGGTTCTCCGAAATTTTTTGAGTCTATCAAATGTAAGGGTTTTATTTGTTTGAATGTGTTTGTTTCCTCCACATGTGTTTCAGAATTCCTCCTACCAAATCTCTTTATCAAAGTTCTAATGAACATTTCATAGGAAGAGGTATTTACATTTTTGAAAGTAAATGACTCAAATAACCACCATGCATAGACCTTACCTCCCAAGTGCAGCGTTGCTACTCTGATGGCTTCATATTTGGGAATCTGATGCCACTGCAGAAAGGTGTCTAATTCTTCTATCCAAGCCCTGGTTGAACAAGTAGGGGAACCATCAAAGATAGAAAGAAGAAATCTATCCTCATCATGCTGCTTGCTCCTCCTTACCATGATCTTGCAAAACTCCAGAAAAGTAATATGATCTCTAAACTTCTAAGTTTGACATTCATACTCATGCAAGAAACCTCTAAGAGTTCCTTTCTTCAGCATTCCTCCTTCTTCTCCTCTTCCCATGGAAAAGCTGGCCATGTGACTACGATGTGTATCATAGGGTGTAGTTGCATGCTCACATCCCCTACAAGAAAATCTAGAGTTTGACTCAGTTTCAAACCCTCTTGGATATCCTATACAAATCTCCCTCATTAGCTTCTCAAATTCTTCATGAACGCTCTGTACAGATTTTGGAAGAAGCTTTGTAAGCTCTTCTTCCCTCTTTTCTCCATATAATGGAGTATTCATCCTCTCTCTCCTTGATAGCATGATGGCTGAGATCCACTAGCTGGGCCAGAGATCATGCTTTGATACCACTGTAATGTTCCCAAATGAGGAAAATGCTACAACAATGAGAATATCTCAAGATATTCTAAAGTTGGAGCTTCAGCAATAAGCAAACACAATAATGGTGCAACAAAAAAATTCAACTCATAGAAATGTTAGAGAAATCCATAGCCTTCTTATTAAATAATAGCAGCAACATTAGAATACAAGATCTTGAGGAAAATGATACTCAAGATAAGCAATGCTCAACCTCAAGAGACTAGTACATGAATCATGACAAAACCACTGCTACACAATGTATACCAAGCTATGACAGCGTAGTTTTATAGAGAAAATGCATGCTACAGATGTCAAATACAAGGATAAATCAGTATATGGCCCAATACAACATTAGGAGTGAAGATATAACTCCCAAAGACTACCTCATGTCAATCTTAGAAGGATTGGCAATAGAATGCAAAAACTGTAAAATGTCAAAGTTGTTGGGTAGCTGCAGCAACTCAAAAATAGAACTAGATGGAGATGGCTCCAGATGATGCCCAAACTAAATGTGCCTTTTCCAATGGATCTTTAGGATGAAAGGTTGATCCCTTCACCGAATATCTCACCCTCCAACCATCTGCAAGAGCCCCACTACAAATGCTCCTCTAAAATAACGCAGTTACTGGATGGAACTGTGTTGGAGGGCTAGGGAAAGAGTTGGCCTTGATGCCAAAATCTAAAATATGCTCCGGGATGCCTCCAATATGATATCTCAAAGGAAAGAGGGACTCCTCCTCTGAAAATAGCTGATGGAGGTGGTGTAGTGAACCCTCACTGCAACACCCGGCAACACAACATTAATCTGCTGCAGAAGTAACGCTGTCTTGATGGAGGATGCTTGGCCTCAAGCCTATATGTGAGGAAAATGAAGAAAAATCCCTCAAGAGGCATCTCAAGAAGGAGAAGGAATCCTAAACAGGAATTCCCTCGGAAATTCTTGCTAAACAACAAAGAATGGTCAATTGTCTGAATAGACAATGAGATGAATAATACAAAGCATGAGAAACAATGGTTGCATTTCCCTCCTTTTAAACAAGTGAAAGCCCCTCTCCATGGGTCCCACTCCTATAAGGGTTTCCTCCACCAAATAACCCTTTCCTCATTCATACTGCGCTGCTTCTCTAAGTGTGCTCCACCTCTTGGCCCAGCGCTGTTGACTTGGTCAAACTTGACCTTGTCCACTTGCAAATAACCCTGTCCACACATGAGGGTGTGAAAACCAACTCCATTGATGATCCCATTTCATACTTAGAGGGATTTTATTGAGATTTTTATTATGCATGGGTCTCCTTACCCATTTATTATCCTCCTAGGTGAAATCAGCAAAAATTAATGTTCCAAATTATTGTCGGAAAATTTGGGAACATTACATTCATCAACTTCACAACACCAATTTCTTCTCCAAGCTCATAAAAACCATGTATTTCTCTCAAAGCTCATCAAATGCAAAAATTTACAATGAAGCCCTCATGCTCTATTTAACTCATCAATGGAGGGAAAAAAACCCTAGATAGGGTTGGAAAATGTCAAAACCACTCATAAATGTCATTTATGCCTAAGAGACCATGCAAGGCCCAATGCACAAAATATCTCATGAAATAAATGTTCAAATAACTTCTTGCACCTAATTTTAGAGTGATTTGCTTCAAAAAACATTTAAAAATGATTTTGCAATAAATGAGTGTGTTTTGTTGACTTTTGGTCCAAAACACATTAATCAATCCATTTGCACAGCACCACTTTCAGCATAAAATAGGGTATTTTGCAACAAAGTTTTGGAGCCCTTCACGATGTTGGATTTGGCTCCGTGATGGCTCGTTGGAAAGCAAGATGAGTCTAATTTTCAAAAATACTTTTAGTTTCTAGATCTAGCTCCGATATCCTAGTAAAAAAGTAAAAAATCCAAAGATTTTCATTTGCGCAGCGCCAGGCCCAAAACAGTGGTAGAAGGTGAAAAAAAGTGAGGTTTTTTGACCTTTTGAGGGGTCAAACCTGCTTCAAATCATCTGAAACTTGGTGAGCATAATGTACTAGGTGTGAGAAGCCAAAAAAAGTCAATTTCTCCTACTGAGGATGCTCCATGTGTTAGCATAGCACCAGTGGCGCTACGCTAATGGGGCTCACAAATATCAAAATATAAAATTTGCTCCAAATCCTCTCAAAATTGGTGGAGACCTTCCTTAAGGGGTCTTGGATAGATATTGAGAAGCTTCCGCCAAAAATCCAACGCTGTAATGCTATTTTTCCTCTTTTAGAGTTTGGGCCTCATTGAGGGCTTCCTTCAGTTTGGCACAAACAAGCTTGTGTTTCTTTGCATAAGAATTTGTCATCTTTCTTTGTAGGTCCAACCCTTCATTTGCCTTCTTCATCTTGGCCTCTAGGTGCATGTTTTCCCTCTCAAGCCATGACTCCTGATCATGCTCAATTTCCATGGCAATGAGTTCAGTGAGGGAAAGTTACTATGCTAGTGTTGATTCCTCTTCTTTCTGTTTTTCCAATGCTTTCCTTAACCCCACAGTTTTTGGCCTCTTCCTAGGTTGTTCCTCTTCACCTTCACTTTCTTCATATGGGCCCATGTATTATTCTAGTTCACCTTGTGCTCTTTGGGCTTATCTATGGGCCTTGAGTGCTCTAGCCCATAAGTGGCTTGCTGGGCACTCATTTTCTTGTTTTTCATTTGATAGAAGTGAATGGCATCCTTTGCACTCTCCAGCTCAGCTTCTAGGTCTTCTATTTGTGCATTCTTGTTTTGGAGGAGGGAGTTTAAAATTTTTGTTTCATTTTCTGCATCACTGTCTATATGGATAAGTTCAAACTCCCTTTCTACTTCAGGATCCTCCTCTTCCACATTTACCTATTGCTTACCCTTTTCCATATTTTCCTTGCCCTTTTCAAGTCTTAGAATGGATGTAGATGGCAAGGCCCCTTGCCTTTTGAAGGCAGCAAACACTTGCCTTGGCCCTCTGTTGTATGTTCATGTGAGAGGAGTGATGGTAGTTTTGGAAATTTTTCCATCATGGTTGTGACCCTTGGTGTTGTGACTAACTCCTTCACCTTCACTATGATTCCCATCAGTCATCTCATTTTTTGTTTGATCACTACCTTCTTGACCTTCAAAACCCTCATCATCACTACCCACCTTGCTACCTTATGTGTTGTAGCTTTGGTCTTCATTGGGATTATCAGCCCCTCCACTTGCTTCATCCTGGCTTTGTTCATCATTAAGGTCCTTTTATTCATCATCCTCTACACTATTGTCATTCTCATTGTCACTAAGAGGCTAATTAGTGTCATGACTGTCATGAATTTCTCCCTTGCTGTCTTTTTCCTCACTGACTTTCCTATTAGTGGCATTTCCTTGGTCACTGTCCCCTTCATCAAACTTTGTTTCTTCCTCATCATATTCTTCCATATTGTCACTGTCATACTCATTACTTTGCTCACTATTTTCATGACCAAGCATATTGTCTCTTTGACTATCCATTTCCTTATTTTTACCACTATCATGTGCATTGTCTTCTTCTTCATCTTTACTCTCTTGTTCTATTTCTATGGACTCTTCCTTTTGTTCACTATTTGCTAGCTCATTTCCTTCCTCTTCATTATCTGTTTCCATGGACTCTGCCCAACTGATTTCTTCATCTCCATTGTCATCCTCTTGTTCTTTATTTCCACTGTCACCCTCTTGTTCATCATTACCATTGTCATCCCCTTCATTTGATGCATCAATAGAAGGGGAAGGAGGGAGATTTTCTTGTGATGAGGGTATTTGTGCAGATGAGGAGGGAAAATTTGGTTGAGGAGGAGGCTAGGGATATTTGAAGACTTCATGTGCCACGAATACCTCCCAAGGGACACCTTTCTGCTCCAACTGATGTAATACCACCATCTTGATCATGGAATGGTGGAATAAGCTATGATTTTTTTGTGTGGGATTCCTCCTCCGGACAACAGAAGACATTTTCTCAATGATCCTATAGAGATAATAAGGCAATTTTAGCACTTTAACCCCTGTGAAATGCATGAGGAGTCTGACATGATAGGTATAGAGCCTGGATTACCTCCCTTCACATGCGAAGCACTTCATGATAATCAACATCAAGGAGGCATATTTGTGTTTGAGGTGTGAGAAAGGGAAAATTATTTTGCTACCTCCTCTATACCTTGTTTTTATAAATGGCTCTAAAAAGTCTTTGTCCAACTTGCCCTTTTTAAACCACTTTTCACCCACATATGGGATACCTGTAGCCACAAAGATGGCACCTGTTGAGATCTCAAAATCTACTCCTACAAGGTTTGAGTGCTTGTTATGCAGGTTGAGAATGAGGAGCCTTGTGAGCTCAGGGTGGCTCTTCACCTATTTGACCTTCTCACAAAATTGAAAGTATCTTGCATTCTAAAAGCATGACAGGATCCTAGGAGAGGAGATGATTGTCATTGTGCTTTGAGGCTCCAATCTATTGACATTTCCTCCTTTATGTTTTGGCCTCAAAGGCCTTTGACTACTTTCACTACCACTGTTGTTTTCAGCCCCTGACATAGTGATATGGGAGGTGGTTTGACAACATAGGGTTTGGTGAAGACAAAGTGAAGAATGATGATGAGGTCAACTTTGGTGAATGAAGGATGTGGAGGTTAGGGTTTTTTGGGACTGGTTGCTTTGGAGTTTATAAAGAAAGTCTACCTTGAGTTATGAATGACAACTTTACTAATTCTCTCTCCTTTAAGTGATTCTAACTGGTCTAAGAAGGTTAAGAACACAGGTTAATTTGTATGCAGGACCTAGGGTTTACCCTCTTAGGGTTTTGAGCACTTAAAGCCATAAAACACTAGAATTAATGTTGTAATTTCTTTGGAGAAAGGGGAGGATGAAACTTACTAATTATTGGCCTACTTGTAGACTTTAGAGATCAAATGGAAGACAAAAAAATTGAATTAGGGCAATGGATTTGGCCCTTAGAAGTTCCTCTGCATTTGTGCAGTGCCCTGCCCAAGCTGTCGGGTTGGCCTGTTTCTACAGCCCCGGCAAGGCTTGCACGACAGTTAGCACAGCACCAGGCATGTGCACCGTTTTCTGGTCTCCTAGGCGATTCGGGTGGAGTGTTAGTGCAACACCTCGAGCGGTTTGTGCAGAGGTGTCGGGCAGTTCTTAGCGCAGCACTCGGGTAGTGCAGAGTTGTCGAGCGGAGTGTTATTTCCATCGATCCTGGGCGATGATCTGAAAATGAAAGTATTTGTTTTTCTGTTCAAAGTATTCATTTCCATTAAATTAAGTGTGCAAAGTGTTTGAATAGTCTTGCAAGTGAAACAAAGTGTTTTTGATAACTGTTTATGAATTTTGGTGTGAGGGAGTGTTGTTTAAATTTACTGTTTAAAAACTTTAATCTGAATAACACAGCAGAATAACTTCACCATAAACACACAGCAACATGATGAGGCAGTTCACCCCTCCTGGGATACATCTGTTGGGTCCAAGTCTCCCAATGGGCATGTCCTTGATATATTATGATGCTCAAATTTGTAATACAGTGAGAAAAGGGCCTAAACAGATAAAAAAAAATGTGAAAATGAATTCAAAAGGCAGAAATAAGCTAATATTGACTTTTATTTCACCTAAAATAATGAATTGTAGCCCAACGCAGCCCCATTTCCCTCAAGGCCCTAATGGCTCTCCAAGCTTCTCTGAAGTAAAAATGACTGAAAGACACCTCTGTTGGCTCTAAAACCTATTCCAATGACTCCAAAATGCTGAGAATACCCAAAATAAAAAAAAATAAAAAAAAAAAAACGTCCAAAAAGGTTCAGTATTGTGAAAGTTATGCCCAAAACAGTATTTGCCCAATCTTGCCTAACAATCCTCCACTAATTTTGGGCTAACTGGAGTTAACCTTGCTAAAATGGCAATGCCGCCTAATTTAATGGAAACGCGCCCAAAATTTCCATGCGTTTTATGTGGCATTAAATTTATGAGGTGGGGCGGACACATGTTAACCTCCACCCAAAACTTTGACCAAACCCTAGTTTTAACGTTTATTTCGGTAATCGTTACATTATGTGTCTTCGTGCTGGCCACATAACATTTTAATTGTTGTTTTCTAACCATCGAATGGTCTGGAGCCCCCGGTTTCGGGCGGTGCGGTCACATCATATGGGGGCTGGCCCCCTTTACCGCCAAACAAAAAGATTTGTAACTTTAAATATAACCCCGAACCCAATATGCTTAAGAAACAACTACGTAGTGTAACGGTAAGGCGTGGCGTTTGTGCATGAGAGGTCAGAGGTTCGATTCTGTCAGGAAATAACAAATTTTTATATCACCACCATTTCTTCGACCAGGGGGGCACGTGGCGGCCTTCGGGCCTGCCACGTGGCAACTCTTGATTGGTCACAAAATTCCAAAGTAAACCAACCACGAATAAGAATTCGCCACTTGTCGAACCATGATTCGTTGCAAATGGAATATTTCAAGGAATATTCCAAGTAATATTCTCGAAATATTCTGTGGAATATTCTTTTTTAAATATTTTTAAAATCAAAGTCAACCCTGGTCAAATTGGACTTTTGAAGGTCACTGAAAACTTCAAACCTACATAACTTTCACATACAGTGTTGGATTTGAGCGTCATTCATGATGCCAGGATTGTATTGATGAGGCCTATCCGGTTGTTCTAGTTTCAACCAATTTTGAGAAATTCCAAATTTGAGCATTTTTACAACTTAGGACATGATCACCTGATCATACCTCCCAAATGGGAAGCTTTTGGACCCACAAAATCTCTCTGATTAAAGAAAATGAAGATGAGGAGACTGATTCTCCACTCTTCCCACCTTGAACCACTGAAATCTTCCCAACTTCATCAAATTAAGCTTCTCATAAAAAGATAAATTTTCCCTTGAATTTACTGACCAACCATTGCTAAAATTGATTGAGTCATGATGAAAAATTTTGAACTTTGCTGAACAGTAACTATATTTTGTAGAATACATACTGTTTCTACAATGTTCAAGCTTCAAAAAGACTGAAAATAAGATTCACCTTACCAACTGTCCACATGGCGAACTTTTGGTGTGTGAGCCATGTAATTGTGCCGAATCCTGACCAAATTTTCCTGCCATACTAATCTTCCATTCTGAAACCAGCATTGACTCTTGTTGAACTTTTTGCCCTCTTTGCTTGCATGCCTTTCCATCTCATGGACTCTTACACCGCTTTGCACCGATACTTCGTTCTCTACACCGATCGACACCAAAGGTACCTTGTGCAACTTCTTATCATATTCTTTCAAAGATGAACTGTTATCAGACTGAAACATATCATCATTTATATCAGAAATATCATGAAAAGGAAAATGTACAAAATGTTTTTGTTTAACCTTCAACAAAGTCATATTTTGACTTGCATTAACTAGCCTTTTCAATTTCCCTGCATGGACTAAGGAAGATTCTAGCTTCTTCTTATGTGTTCTCACAATGTACTCTTTTCCATCCTTGAACAGATGATACTTGTTCTCATGGCGATGGAATATTGCCTTTCTGTCAAATAAATATGGACTACCCAACACAACATCTGTAATGTCAAGAAGTACTACATCTAGTTCAACCCAATCAACATAATGAGCTGTTAGGCGAAGTGCAACATGCACTTTCTTGAGACTTGTAAATTAGCATCCTTGCAAATCCACCCAAGTGGATAAGGCTTTGGATGTGGAATTGTCTCAAGTTTCAGCTGTTTGACCAAGTCTTCTGAGATGAGATTAGCTTGAGACCCACTATCAAAGAGTGTGTCTATCTTTGTGTGGTTTGAGATTATCCTCACATGAAATAGCTCTATCCTCCTCTTTTCATTTTGAGTTTCTATGTGACGGTTTAAAGTGCTAGAACTGGGATTTGTTTCTTGTACAACCTCTTTCCCCTTTATGTTCTTTAATACCATGGAGATACTTTTAGTCTCATCACCTGATTCAGACCCTAAGTCTTGTTCAACAGTTGCTACATTTTTTCCATTTTATTTGGTTTTGTCTTTGTTTTTATATTTCTCTAGTTTCAACTCTGGATGAAGCTTCCAACAGTGGTCTTCATCGTGGCTTGTTTTTGAACAGTTCTTGCAAAATAATTTCCCTTTTTCCTTTCTAGAGTTTTCAATCCTTTTTCTTCCTTTGCCTTTAAAATCACTATCCTCATTTCCATCAAGATTGTTTTTCCCTCTAGCCTCTAAATGCGTAGCTTGTACACAAACTTCGTCTAGACTAGTAGGATTGAACATAAGGATAGTATGTATAAGTTAATTATGTAAAACACCTACATATTTCAGCAAAGTATCTTGACTTTGTAAGTCTACTCCTAACAACAGTGCTCTTCTCCTAAACTCTTGAGTGTATTCTTGAACACTTTGTCCTTTAAGTTGTCTAAAACTTTTCCAATTCATTATAGCATTTTGTAAATGAGAAAGAGGATAAAACTGCTTCTTAATTGCAGAAATAAATTCATCCCATGATAATGTAAGCTTACCATGTTTTTGAATTTCATCCTTGGTCTTGGCTTCCTACCATACCAATGTTGCTCCATCCATTCTCAGCCAGGCTAATTGTATCTTGGTGTCGTCATCATGAATGATTAGAATCCTTAAATAAACTTCCAATTGTCTGATCCAATTGTCAATTTTCTCTGCATTTACTTCATCGTTAAACATAGGCAATTCAAATTTGACATCAAGCTTTAAAATGGACTTTTACCAATGGTTTTCGACTTGTGAGACTGATTTAATGAAGTCGAGGAAGACGATGTAGAGGAAGAGGATGAAGATGGGGATCGTGGATCACCATTTACTCCATGTCCTTTCTTTGACTTGTCATCACTCTTCTTTCCTCCTGAGGAACCCTCTCCTTCTTTCTGGTTTTTAGACCCTTCTCCAACAATCCTATCATTTGTTTCTTGGTAGAGAATCCTCACCATCTCAGTCATATCCAAGAAAGCTTCCCGGAATACCCATTCTTCTTCCTTGGGATCCATCTCTTTAGGACCTTCTCCTTCTCTTGAAGACATGCTTGAAGCTTCTTCTATGGCTCTTGGAGGTGGTTCTCTGACCCTTCTTGGTTGTGGATTAGTTTTTTCACTAACCAAGTTTCCTTCACCTCTCTTGAGTTTAAGCCTAGTAAGCATGAAAACTTGCAAACAAATAACTTTATCTTTGCACAAAACAAATGCTGAGTAAATACTCTAGCTTCTAAGGCTCTAATCCTAAGCTCTAATACCAACTGAACTAAAAATGAAAGTATTTGTTTTTCTATTCAAAGTATTCATTTCCATTAAATTAAGTGTGCAAAGTGTTTGAATAGTCTTGCAAGTGAAATAAAGTGTTTTTGATAACGGTTTATGAATTTTGGTGTGAGTGAGTGTTGTTTAAATTGACTGTTTAAAAACTTTGATCTGAATAACACAGCAAAAAAACTTCACCATAAACACACAGCAACATGATGAGGCAGTTCACCCCTCCCGCTCTACATCTTCCGGGTCCAAGGCTCCCAATGGGCATGCCCTTGATATATTATGATGCTAAAATTGGTAATATAGTGAGAAAAAGGCCAAAAAACACCAAACCAGCTGTGAAAATGAATTCAGAAGGAAGAAATGAGCTAATATTGACTTTTATTTTACCTAAAACAGTGAAGTGTAGCCCAATGTAGCTCCATTTTCCTCAAGGCCCTGATGGCTCTCCAAGCTTCTCTGAAGTAAAAATGGCTGAAATACACCTCTGTTAGCTCTACAACCTATTCCAATGACTCCAGAACACTGAGAATACCAGAAAAAAAAAAAAGGTTCAGTATTGTGAAAGTTATGCCCAAAACAGTATTTGCCCAATCTTGCCTAAAAATCCTCCACTAATTTTGGGCTAACTGGAGTTAACCCCGCTAAAATGGAAATGCCGCCAAATTTAATGGAAACGCACCCAAAATTTCCACGCGGTTTATGTGGCATTAAATTTATGAGGTTGGGTGGACACATGTTAACCGCCACCCCAAACTTCGACCAAACCCTAGTTTTAACGTTTATTTCGGTAACTATTACATTATGTGTCTTCATGCTGGCCACATAACATTTTAACCGTCGACTGGTCTGGAGCCCCCGATTTTGGGCAGTGCAGTCACATCATATGGGGGCTAGCCCCCTTTACCGCCAAACAAAAATATTTGTAACTTTAAATATAACCTCGAACCCAATATGGTTAAGAAACAGCTACGTAGTGTAACGGTAAGGCGTGGAATTTGTGCACGAGAGGTCGGAGGTTCGATTCTTTCGGGCAATAAAATTTTTTTATATCACCACCATTTCTTTGACCATGGGGCCATGTGGCGACCTCTTGGCCTGCCAGGTGGTAGCTCTTGATTGGTCACAAAATTCCGAAGTAAACCAACCACGAATAAGAATTCGCCACTTGTCAAACCATGATTCGTTGCAAATGGAATATTCTGGGGAATATTCCAAGTAATATTCCCAAAATATTATGTGGAATATTCTTTTTTAAATATTTTTAAAATCAAAGTCAACCTTGGTCAAACTGGACTTTTGAAGGTCACTGAAAACTTCAAACCTGCATAACTTTCACATACAGTGTCGGATTTTAGTGTCGTTCGCGGCACCAGGATCATATTGACGAGGCCTATTCATTAGTTCTAGTTTCAACTAATTTTGAGCAATTACAAATTTGAGAATTTTTACTACTTAGTACATGATCACCTAATCAAGTGAGTCGGGCCTACATTTGTGCAGCACTCGAGCTTTGCATAGCACCGGGGGTTATTTGCGCAGCGCTGTTCAAATTTGAATGGGCGGATGACTGGTTATCGTAGCACCGACCTATATTTGCATAGCACCAGTGATTTGTGTAGCGCCATAACACTCTGCCCAGAAACAGCCTTAAAACCCTATCTTTTCTCCTTGAAACTTATTTTTCCTTTGCAAATGCTAAATGAGCTTTAAAATACATTAAAACACCTTTATACATCTTGGGAGAGATAAATCAAACTCAAGAACCCACTTTTCTTATGTTTTAATCTTTTCCCTTGGCTGATGCCTTTTTTACCTTTTGTAAGCTTGGGCACTATTCAAACTGTCCTTTGGCATGCTTTAGACAAACTGAAAACACTCTTTTTGTCCTTTTTTTTACCCTCTTAAGTGAAATTATCCTGAACATGACCTTCTCATCTTTTATTGATATTTTTGATTGTGAGGTCCCTTTGGCAAGGATATGTGCATCTGTTTTACCATGTTTTCCCCTTGGCCACTTCTGATCTTATGCAAGTGCTTACAAAACATTTTCCTTTGGTCTTCTTAGTCTCTTTTGGAGTTTGAAATCTCATTCTTTCAACAGTGAACCTGTACTTAGCATGATTTTCTCCTTTTGATACTCAACCTCATGCTAGCCTTTATCTTGATCATTTGAAGACCTCTAACTGCATTTTGGAAACTTAACCTCTTATACTGCTATTATTTACAAGTTCTCTCTTTGGTGCAGGTGAAATAGTGCTGCATTTGAAAAACCCTAAGGGACACCTTGGATAACTTTTGGATGCCATCTGTTGTTATGAAGGAGGACTTATCATATTTCTTGGAGTTGTTTTGTCCATCTTTCCAAAATCTTTGGTTTTAGGGCTGTTAGAAAAAAGTAAACAGTGTTGTCTTCTAAGTTCTCTATAACCTTTCAAAATTCATTTATTATTTCTGAAAATCTTCAATGTGTTCCTGGTGGAGTTGAGGTGACTTCTTCCCTTGTGGTTCTTGTACTGGCTTCTTGCTTTGGCACCATTTTTTTTTCAACCAATCATAAAAACCCTGATTCTCTTTTAGACAGAGGCCTGCTACCTTTTTCTTTGTTGTGGATGTGTTCTGGTGATGATTTCACCCTCCTACCTTACCTCTTTTTAGGCTAATGGCCATCTTGATCATCCTTGCAGAAATGTGAACAAGGGCAGCTGTCCATTGCATAATTTGATCTTTAGGCCAAGGAAACCTTTCTTGAATAGATTTTTGATCATTTTTGGACAAAGTTAGCTGTCCCTTTTCTTCTTTGAAATGCAGAATCTTTACATAGGAAAAACAAAGATTTTTAGGATCCCAAATCCAACCTATGACTTATGAAACCCTAGGTGACCTAGTGGAAAGGCTTTTTGGACTTACCCTTTGCTTGAAAACTTGATTTGGGATCCTTAGGTGTAAAACAGAGTTTTGTATAAACTGATGTATTGAAGATCCAAAATCCAATGTACTTGATTTATCTAAAGAGCCTACAGAGACAGTTTTGAGACCATCAATGCTTGAGGCATTTCTAGAGATGTAAGAGAGATGGTTGATTGGTGGCCCTAGGTGGAAGTGGAGAGGTTTATGCTAAAACAAAAAATAGAGGATTGAGGCCAAAGGTGACACAACAAATGCGTAATGAGTGACATGAGCCCATGATGGGTCTTCTGGGATGGGTGAGCTCAACTTGACACGATGGGATGATGAAATAGTGAAAAAAATACTCTTAAGGATAATGAAGGTAGTGAGATTTCTAGAACTCACAATGTTTATGAAATTTGTTTCTAGAAATCTAGGGCAAGCATTTAGTCATCTACAAAGGAAAAAATTACTGATGACTAACAGTGGCTCCACTTGGGGAGGGAAACTCCTTTTTAGGAGGTGTCCAGAACTTTCAGATCTTTGGCTTAATGGAGACCAGTGCCTCATCCATTGGGCATATTTTTACCTCTTTTCACTTGATCATGCTTACTGTAAAGCTATGATCTTAATAAATTTGAAAAACATGATCAAATCAGCTTCATCTTTACCTACCCAATCTACTTGCCTAACATTTTTTCTTCCTTGGGTGCACTTGAACTGGGAAACCCTTGACATTTTTTTTATTTTTAAAGCAAAACAAACTATCTACTTCTATATTATTTCCTCCAAAGTTTAGATTATGCTAATGAAATTTTTATTCTCTTCGTAGACTACTCAATTGTCAATATCAAACTATTTGACAGGATTCATTCACTAAGCTATAAACATGAAATTGAAAGCATGGTTTAAAATTAGGATTAGAAAATCTAACTTACCATGGGTTTGTGGCATAAGAACAAGTTGCACACAAATGTTATTTTTGTACAAAATAAGACTAGAAAAATAAGGGCTGGGATACATTGTTTGTTATTCATCCCCATTTTTCTCCTTGGTTCTGTTTTAAGCATGTGGAACCAGTATCTTTCTTTCCTAATCTATCTTTTGACAAGTCAAGTTTGAATGATTTGACCAGCTATCTTTTACTAACTTATCAACAATAAATTGAAAACATCTTTCAGCCATGATTAGGCTAGATGACTGAAACAAGACCTTCTTTCAATAGTACTATTTTTTGGGTATGGGGCTTTACCTCTTTTCAAATCTGCCCTCTTTTTCTATTTATTTTTTTGTTTTTGTATTTCTGTGATTTCCCTCATGTAATGTTTATGTACAATGAATGAAAACCTTTAAAACTAAGGTTTTTTACATCTATGGTACATGAGCATCATGTCCTCAAAAGGATCTCCTAACACCCTTTCTCCATTCAGCTCTTGTAAACAAAAATCGTAGTTACCTCCATTTGAAAACATAGTACAAAGACCTTTCCAAAATTTTTCAAACAATCCAGGTTCTCCTTGGTATTCCTTCTTGGAGTCTTGATTCCAAAATTTATTTTTGTCAAAGGTCCTCCTTAGGTAAAAAAGGTGTTCTTTATCAACTTCAAAACAGATGATGATGTCATCAATGTATAGCATAGTGAAGAAGTTGAACATGGGGGCCATGGATTTTTGGAAGGTGTCTTCAACACTCCATAACTCAGGAAACATTTGGTTAAACATGTAGTTATTCAAAGGAACTTTGAAAATGTCTTTATGTTGATTGATCTGTAGTGGTATCATCTAATGGTAACCTAAAACACTACCAGAAAATGCCATATTATTAGAAATTCCTACCCTTGTCATAGGATGACTTATCTTGGGAGAAGGGTTTTTGTATTTCACGGAGGCTTTGCCAAGGTACCTAAATTCTATACACATTCTACATCCTTTGGCTTTCTTTGTTAGTGACACCATTTTTCCAAGGGTTTCATTTTTTTTCTTGGAAGAAGACCTTTTAAGAACAATGTATATGTCATGAGGCTTTAAGCTTTTACTCCTAAATACAAGAGCATCCTAAAATTTCATGCACAACCTTATGTATTTCAGTTTTGTGTGTAATGAAAAGGTTCTGGGTAATTTAATGATTTTGGGCCTTCCTAGGCTGCCTACAATATATTTCTCTATATCAGTTTCAACAGACATCCCTTTAGGATTCATAGCAATATCTACGAGATTAAAAAGCTTTTTTGGAGGGACAAAATTTTATGATAATAAGGTGTCTATATAAGGTAAAAACATCAGACTCTTTTGATTCAAATTCCCAAAGTTTTCTATTATGTGAGAATATTTCAGTACCTTGGGATTAGCAAAAGGAAACAGTTATGTTTCTGAGATGTTTTCTCCCTTTGAGCAACCTGATTCATATTCCAAACAGATTTTTGGTTTTGAAATTTCATTTTCAATTTGTAGAAAGTCAAGTTTAGTTTTATCATTATATGGTTTTTTAGGGTTGCTATATTTTTTACTGTTGAGTTCTTCATGTAGAGACTGGTTTGACTGCTGCAGTGTGTCTAGATTTATCTTAACTTCACTTACCTACTCATTAATGTCTTGTTCATTACATAAGATGAAAGAATCAAGATTTGAATGAATGGAATAAAGAGGAGTATTGTCTGGCCTTTCCTGATTGCTAACCATATATTTCATGTGTGAATCTCAATATAATCTCCTTGTTTGGTTAAAAACAGGGATGGTAGCATAGGACATATCTAGTTTAAGGTTTCCGTGAAGCTTGGCTCCCTAAGATCTGGATAAAAGCATGCCATACTTGGGGGGAATATTTGCCACTACTATATCTATGACTAGATTCTTAGCAGGCAATTGTGTTAGGTTGACACAAAGGTCCTTGATCAGGCCCGAACACTTGACCCTACTTCAATCGAAGGATTATAGGTCTTTGTAAGGTTTCGTTATTTCTAGACCTAATCTATCCATCACAACTTTTGGCATGAGATTGTGAGAGGCACCGAAATCCAGCATGGCATTATGTAAGAATTTTTCATGTATATTTAAGTTGATATAGAAAGGGGGAATGGCTCCTTCTTCATATTTTCCTTCTATTTTGGGTCCAAACAACAACTCAGGTGTGTCATCAGCCAAGTGTAAAGTGTCAGCATCATTTCCCATGTTTAGAACTTTCAGAAATTGAGACTTATATGTTCCTTGGGTATTCAATTAACTGAGAGGCATGGTAATCTTGATTTTAGCAATCTCTCCCTCAAAACTGAAAGGAATTTGTGTCTTAGACAGATTTATATCAGCATTTTTAGGCATAACTTTTCCACAGGTTTAGTTTTTTGAATCTGATTTGGGACTTTAGACAACAAGATTTTTTTAGGGCCACTAGTTGAGGTACTAGGGCATCTTGGATCATTATTTTGTTGGTAGATTTTTTCTTTGTTTGGATCAGATTTCTTAGCCATAGTGTTTGTGTCTACTATCCTCTTGAGGGTGTTTTCAGGAGCTTTCCTAACATCAGTATCTATTTGGATTTTCTTGGGCAAATCTAGGTTCTTTTTTCTCCTAAGGTCATATTGCCTATGGACTTCCATTATGGCATTTTCAAATCCCAAGTGGTAGTCTTCAGAATCCTCATAGTTTGTGTCAATTTCATCTCAAGAAAAGAAACTTTGTTCTTCTTTGGTGAGAAAAACATCATCTTCATTACCAAAACCTATTAGGTTTATATGGCTTTCTTTAGGTTCTATAATTTCTCCTTCTTCTTCATCTACACAATTTTTTTGAAAGGAAGGTCTAATTTGTTGGTAATTTTCCCTTTGTTTGATTTGAGGAATATCTCTTCTGAATTTTTGAGCTCTATTTATGTTTTGGAGAGTCGCTTGGTTTTCCCTAGGAAGTGTCCTTTCATTCAAGTTTATTATTTCTATCATTCTCTCCATTGTTCTCATTAGGCTGTCTATTTTGGTATCAGATGAGGAGGTTGAGGGCATGGTTTCATCTTTGTAGGTCACTCTCTTTTCTGATCTCATCCTAGCTCTCTTTTCAATCAAGTTGACCTCGAAACCAATAGCTTCCTTTTGCATTTATTCTAAAGTTTTAGGGTCTCTTTCTCTCAATTGGAAATTCATTTCCGGATCAAAGCCTTCAAGAAATTTCACTAGTGCTAGGCCTTGTGGGGGTTTCATGTGAGGTGGGAGGGAATTGTAGACACTGTGAAACCTGGTACAATAATCTTGTACACTTTCCCCTAAATTCCTCTTAAGATTGGTATATTCATAAATGATTTGGAGGGGATTTTTCTTGATTTCCCAATTTTTTATGAAAGTTTGGTAGAGGGAAGGGAGATCATGTATTGTGTTAGGATTTAATACTTTGAACCTTTTTTTGGCCTCTCCTCCTAAGCTTTGAGAAAATATCCTCATTTTAATGGTTTCTTCTTCTATTTCCATGCAATCAAAGGCTTCATTTATCCTATCTACATGTTGTTGGGCAGTGATGGATTCAGCTCCTGTGAAATGAGGGGTCTTGGACTGATAGTCATTTGGCAAAGGCACTAGGGGTTGAGGTAAGGCAAAGGGGGCATACCAAGCTGCCATGATGGAAACTAATGGAGGGTTTACAAGAGAGGGTTAGTGAAAGGATATGTATGATGAAGCGGACTGGTTTGCACAGTGATGGTATGGATTGGTGTGGTGGAAGTACTTGGACTAGAAAACTGATTTTGAATAGATCTGGTATGGAAAGAGTTAAAGTGATGGAGAAGCTGAAAGTTAGGTGGTGTAGAAGGAGAAGCTTCTCTACTAGAACTCTGCTGCAAATCTATGGGTTCAAGGTCAGTCTGGTCAATATCAGTTTTTGACATGGTTCTGAAAAGGTTCTTTTTATGGTGCAAGTCAAACTGTGGATCTTGCAAAGTTGTAACATTTTCAAGTATAGAGCTTTCTCTATGAATGGTCCTAACAATAGTTAAGTTTCGAGATCTAGAATTTTTCCACAAAATATTTTCTGGGTCATCAACTATGTTGGGAGGGTTTGGGTCTGGATGAGATCTGGTACTGATCCTATGTGAAGCCAGATTTCAAGCTTAAAAATCAGAGAGGCTGAAATTTTTTAGGACTGTTTTCGGAAGGCTGGCCTCTCTTGGTGATTGGTAAACTCTCACAGTATATAATTGGGTTCATAAACTTCTCAGGGTTGTCTTGACAGAAATCCAAGAAGTGAAATGAGTACTAGTGAATTAATAGGCCTACTAGAGGTTAGTGGAGTCACCAGGTGAACATTTTTGTTGTTTTTAAGGATGTATGTTTATGGTCCACCACCAATAACTGATAAAAAACCAATATAGGGATGTTTTGGGGTTTTTTGAGTTCCATTTTTGTATTTTTAAGGTTTGTAAGGGTATCCTATGGCTGAATCATCATTTTTCTAATATGTTGAAACAAACAGAGTGTACTCCTATCTATCATTTAAGTTCTCTATGATTTAACAAAGTTTTTGTGAAGTCCTAAGGGATACTTAGATTGTCACTGACTCATAAGGTCCCACCGTGATCGCTAGAATGTTAGGGTTCCATGATTTAGCAAATTGGTATACCAAATGAAAGGGTAACATGGAATTAGTCTTTGGAGTCCTAGGACCTAGCCTTCCTGGACTCAGAGAGGGATCTCTCTATTAGATGCAAGGGATGTGTTCTTTTTTTCTTTTGATGGTTGATTTTAGGCTAGTTATTAAGTGTAGGGTATGTTGATTGTTTTGGTTGGGTAAGATGGTCAGGTAGAATAGGTGGAGTGAGAGCTCTTTTAAATCATTGGGATATGGAGTCAATAAAAGTCATGGGTGTCTCAATGATGAATCAGAGTGTGTTGTAGGGCCAATCTAGCAAGGTTAATGGATCCTTAAGGTAATGTGTGAAGTGGGGTGGACATCAATTTTGGGAAAAACAAGGTAGGGAAAAGGGCAATGGAAGTATCCTTTGTCATTTACCTATGAAAAATAAGGTCTTAAATATGATAAGAAAAATAAACTAAGCATGAGATAGGGCAAACCATTTACTCAATGATAATACTTGAACAAATAAATATCCAAGATAAACATTCCAGTGAAACATAGAAAGCATAAGAGCTTCTAACTTTAGTAAATTCACCTTCAGAATTGGGAAAACATATAAGATAGCACAATAAATTTAATCAAGAAAAGAGGGAACTCCTAAACATTTTTTATCAATCTATAAAGAACTCTAAGGCAAGATGATATGCATGGAAAAAGGGCAAGATCAGAACAAGACCTCTTTGACTTAACCTAGCAATAAATACTTCAAAGAAAGGTTCCAAGATAGAGTTTAGATAGTCTCAAATAAGCAGGGCTTATAGTGAATCATATTTTTTAACCAGCATATTAATCCATAAATGAAAAAAAAAACATAAAGAAGCTTGAGGAGCAGTTAATAATTCCTCAAACACACCTAGCAGAGGAAAACATCAAGGCCATAGCAAACAGGAGGACTAAGGTGCTTCAAGGAGCATTTCTCAACCTATACTTTTCTATTTTATAGCAACAAAGAAGGATGAAATATAATGACTACAAGAAAACATGAAAAAAATAAGAATACATCAGCATTAATCAAGCTAAGGAATCCTGCAAACAAGCTTCTCCATCATCAATCCAAGCAAGCCATTCATCAACTTCACAACACCAATTTCTTCTCCAAGCTCATAAAAACCATGTATTCCTCTCAAAGCTCATCAAATGCCAACATTTACAATGATTCCCTCATGCTCTATTTAACTCAGAAAAGGAGGGAAAAAAACCTTATATAGGGTTGTAAAATGTCAAAATCACTCATAAATGCCATTTATGCCTATGAGACCATGCAAGGCCCAAGGCACAAAATATCTCATGAAATAAATGCTAAAATAACTTCTTGCACCTAATTCTAGAGTGATTTGCTTCAAAAAACACTTAAAAAATGATTTTGCAATAAATGAGTGTGTTTTGTTGACTTTTGTTCCAAAAAACATTAAACAGTTCATTTGCGCAGCGCCACTTTCAGCAGAAAATAGGGTCTTTTGCAACTAAGTTTTGGACCCCTTCCCGATGTCGGATTTGGCTCCGTGATGGCTTGTTGGAAATCCTGATGAGTATAATTTCCAAAAATACTTGTATTTTCTAGATCCAGCTCTTGTAGCCTATTCGAAAAGTCAAAAATCCAAATACTTTCATTTGCGCAGCGCCAGGCCCAAAACAATGGCAAACAGGTGAAAAAAGTGAGGTGTTTTGACCTTTTGAGGGGTCAAACCTACTCCAAATCATATGCAACTTGGTGAGAATAATGTACTAGGTGTGAGAAGCCCAAAAATTTCAAGTTCTTATGCTGAGGATGCTCCATGTGTTAGCGTAGCACTAGTGGCGCTGCGCTAATGGGGCTAAAAAATCTCAAAAAATAAAATTTGCTCCAAATCCTCTCAAAAATGGTGGAGACCTTCCTTAAGGGGTATTGGACAACTGATGAGAAGATTCAGCCAAAATCCCAAGGCTGCCATGCTCTTTTGTCTCTTTTATGATTTGGGCCTCATGGAGGGCTTCCTTCAGTTTGGCACAAACACGCTTTTGTTTCTTTGCATAATACTTTGTCATCTTTCTTTGCAGGTCTAAGCCTTCATTTTCCTTCTTCACCTTGGCCTCTAGGTGCATTTTTTCCCTCTCAAGCCATGACTCCCAATCATGCTCAATTTCCATGGCAAGGAGTTCAGTGAGGGAAAGTTGCTCTGCTAGTGCTGATTCCTCTTCTTTCTGTTTTTCCAATGCTTTCCTTAACCCCATGGTTTTTGGCCTCTTCCTAGGTTGTTCCTCTTCACCTTCACTTTCTTCATATGGGCCCATGTATTATTATAGTTTGACTTGTGCTCTTTGGGCTTCTATCCGAGCTTTGAGTTCTCTAGCCTCATAGATGGCTTGCTAGGCACTCATTTGCTTGTTTTGCATTTGATAGAAGTGAATGGCATCCTTTTCACTCTCCAACTCAGCTTCTAGGTCTTCTATTTGTGCATTCTTGTTTTGGATGAGGGAGTTTAAAATTCTTGTTTCATTTTCTTCATCATTATCTATATGGATAAGTTCAAACTCCCTTTCTACTTCAGGATCCTCCTCTTCCACCTTTACCTGTTTCTTACCCTTTTCCATTTTTTCCTTGCCCTTGTCAAGCCTTGGAATGGATGTCGATAGCAAGGCCCCTTGCCTTTTGAAGGCAGGAAACACTTCCCTTAGCCCTCTGTGGTATGTGCATGTGAGAGGAGTGATGGTGGTTTTGGAAATGTTTTCATCATGGCTGGGACCCTTGGTTTTGTCACTAGCTCCTTCACCTTCACTATGATTCCCATCAGTCATCTCATTTTCTGTTTGATCATTGCCTTCTTGACCTTAAAAACCCTCATCATCACTACCCTCCTTGCTACATTTTGTGTTGTATCTTTGGTCTTCATTGGGATTATCAGCCCCTCCACTTACTTCATCCTGGCTTTGTTCATCATTAAGGTCATTTTCTTCATCATCCTCTGCACTATTGTCATTCTCATTGTCACTAAGAGGTTGATTAGTGTCATGATTGTCATGACTTTCTCCCTTGTTGTCTTTTTCCTCACTGACTGTCCTATCAGTGGCATTTCCTTGGTCACTATCCCCTTCATCAAACTCTGTTTTTTCCCCATCTTCTTCTTCCATATTGTCACTGTCATACTCATGACTTTGCTCAATGTTTTCATGACCAAGCATATTGTCTCTTTGATTGTTCATTTCCTCATTTTTACCACTGTTATGTGTATTGTCTTCTTCTTCATCTTTACTCTCTTTATCTATTTCTATGCACTCTGCCTTTTGTTCACTATTTGCTGGCTCATTTCCTTCCTCTTCACTATCTGTTTCCATGGACTCTGCCCCACTGATTTCTTCATCTCCACTGTCATCATCTTGTTCTTTAATACCACTGTCACCCTCTTGTTCATCATTACCACTGTCATCCCCTTCATTTGATGCATCAATAGAAGGGGAAGGAGGGATATTTTCTTGTGATGAGGGTACTTGTGTAGATGAGGAGGGAAAATTTGGTTGAGGAGGAGGCTGGGGATTTGTGAAGACTTCATGTGCCATGAATACCTCCCAAGGAACACCTTACCGCTCCAACTGATGTAATACCACCATCTTGTTCAAGGAATGGTGGAATAAGCTATGAATTTGTTGTGTGAGATTCCTCCTCTGGACAACAGAAGACATTTTCTCAATGCTCCTATAGAGATAGTAAGGCAATTTTAGCACCTTAAACCCTGTGAAATGCATGAGGAGTCTGACATGATAGGCATAGATTCTGGAGTACCTCCCTTCACAGGTGAAGTACTTCATGATAACCAACATCAAGGAGGCATATATGTTTGAGGTGTGAGAAAGGGAAAATTGTTTTGTTGCCTCCTCTATACCTTGTTTTGATAAATGGCTCTAAAAATTCTTTGTCCAACTTGCCCTTTTTAAACCACTTTTCACCCATAGCTGGGATACTTGTAGCCTTAGAGATGGCACCTGCTGAGATGTCAAAATCTACTCCTACAAGGTTTGAGTGCTTGTTATGCAGGTTGAGAATGAGGAGCCTTGTGAGCTCAGGGTGCCTCTTTACATGTTTGACCTTCTCACAAAACTAAAAGCATCTTGCATTCTGAAAGCATGACAGGATCCTAGGAGAGGAGATGATGGCCACAGTGCATTGAGGCTCCAATCTATTGACTTTTCCTCCTTAATGTTTTGTCCTCAAAGGCCTTTGACTACTCTCACTACCACTATTGTTTTCAGCCCCTGACATAGTGACATGGGAGGTGATTTGAAAACTTAGGGTTTGGTGAAGACAAAGTGAAGAATGATGATGAGGTCAACTTTGGTGAATGGGGGATGTGGAGGTTAGGGTTTTTTAGGACTATTTTCTTTGGATTTTATAAAGAAAGTCTACCTTGAATTATGAATGTAAACTTTACTAATTCTCTCTCCTTTAAATGATTTTGACTGGTCTAAGAAGGTTAAGAACACAGGTTCATTTGTATGCATGACCTAGGGCTCACCCTCTTAAGGTTTTGAGCACTTAAAGCCATACAACACTAGAATTCATGTGAAAATTACTTTGGAGTAAGGGGAGGATGCAACTTACTATTTCTTGGCCTGCTTGTAGACTTTGGAGATCAAATGGAAGAAAGAAAATTGAATTAGGGCAAGGGATTTGGCCCTTAGAAATTCCTCTGCATTTGTGCAGTGCCCTACCTTAGCTGTCGGTTCGGGCTATTTGCGCAGCGCTGGAAATGCATGCATGATGGTTAGTGCAACGTTGGAAGCATGCATCGTCTTCCAGTCTCCTAGGCGAGTCGGATGGAGTGTTAGTGCAGTTCCTCGAGCGGTTTGTGCAAAGGTGTCGGGTGGTTGTTAGTGTAGTGCCCGAGTAGTGTAGATTTGTCAGGTGGAGTGTCATTTCCGTCGATCTTGGGTGAGTTGGGCCTGCGTTTTCACAACGCCTGAGCTTTGCGTAGCGCCGAGGGTTATTTGCGTAGTTTTGTTCAAATTTGAATTGGCAGATGACTGTTTAGCATAGCGCCGACCTGTATTTGCGCAGCATCGGTGATTTGCGCAGCGCCAGAACACTCAGCCCATAAATAGCCCAGAAACCCTATATTTTCTCCTTGAAACTTCTTTCTCCTTTGCAAATGATAAATAAGCTTAAAATGACATTAAAACACCTTTATACCTCTCGGGAGAGATAAATTAAACTCAAGAACCCAATTTTCTTATGTTTTAATCTTTTCCCTTGAGTGGTGCCTTTTTTACCTTTTGCAAGCTTGGGCACTGTTCAAACTGTCCTTTGGCATGCTTTAGACAAATTGAAAACACTGTTTTTGTCCTTTTTTTGACCCTCTTAAGTCCAATTGTCCTGAACATGACCTTCTCATATTTTATTGATGTTTTTGACTGTGAGGTCCCTTTGGCAAGGATGTGTGCATCAATTTTACCATGTTTTCCCCTTGGCCACATATGATCTTATGCAGGTGCCTACAAAACATTTTCCTTTGGTCTTCTTAGTCTCTTTTGGAGTTTGAAAACTCATTATTTCAACAGTGAACCTGTGCTCAGCATGATTTTCTCCTTTTGATACTCAACCTCATACTTTCCTTTATCTTGATCATTTAAAGACCTCTAACTGCATTTTGGAAACTTAACCTCTTATACTGCTATTCTTCACAAGTTCTCTCTTTGGTGCAGGTGAAACAGTGCTGCCTTTGACAAACCCTAAGGGACACCTTGGATAAATTTTAGATTCCATCTACTATTATGAAGGAGTACTTATCATCTTTCTTAGACCTGTTCTATCCCTCTTTCCAAAATCTTAGGTTTTAGGGCTGTTAGAAAAAATTAAACAGTGTTGTCTTCTAAGTTCTCTATAACCTTTCAAAATTCATTTTTTATTTCTGAAAATATTCAATGTGTACTTGGTGCAGTTGAGGTGACTTCTGTCCTTGTGGTTCTTGTATTGGCTTCTTTTTTTGGCACCACTGTTTTGTCAACCAATCATAAAAACCCTGATTCTCTTTTAGAAACAGGTCTGCTGCCTTTTTCTTTCCTGTGGATGTGTTCTACTGATGATTTCACCCTCCTACCTTACCTCTTTTTAGGCTAATGGCCATCTTGATCATCCTTGCAGAAATGTGAACAAGGGTAGTTGTCCCTTGCAGAATTTGAGCTTTAGGCCAAGGAAACCTTTCTTGAATGGCTTTTTGATCATTTTTGGACAAAGTTAGTTGTCCCTCTTCTTCTTTGAAATGCAGTCTCTTTACATAGGAAAAACAGATATTTTTAGGATACCAAATCCAACCTATGACCTATGAAACCCTAGGTGACCTAGTGGAAAGTCTTTTTGGACTTACCCTTTGCTTGAAAACTTGATTTGGGATCCTTAGGTGTAAAACAAAGTTTTGTATAAACTGATGTATTGAATATCCAAAATCCAATGTACTTGATTTATCTAAAGAGCCTACAGAGACAGTTTTGAGACCATCAATGCTTAAGGCATTTCTAGAGATGTAAGAGAGATGGTTGATTGGTGACCATAGGTGGAAGTGGAGCGGTTTAGGCTAAAACAAAAATAGAGGATTGAGGCCAAAGGTGACACAAAAAAGGCAAAATGAGTGACATGAGCCCATGATGGGTCTTCTGGGATGGGTGAGCTAAGCTTGACATGATGGGATGATGAAATAGTGAAAAAAATACTCTTAAGGATAATGAAGGCAGTGAGATTTCTAGAACTCACAATGTTTATGAACTTTGTTTTTAGAAATCTAGGGCAAGCATTTAGTCATCTACAAAGGCAAAAATTATTGATGACTAACACGGTGATCCTTGGAAAAACAACATATATTTATGAAATCATTAAGAAGGTTGAATCCCAAGCATCCGTAGGACCTAGAACCATTCCTAATCAAAGTCCTACTACACTCCCTCAGGAAGCAACCTCACTGTATACAACCCACGCCGAGATTCACGGTGAAACAAAAGGGTCTAAACAAATCCTTCAGACTGCTGAATCAATTAAGTCCTGAACCTTCGAGAGAGGTAGGTTCTTGAAATTTACAGGAAGGAGAAGGAGAAACCAACAGTTCAGTACAGGTTAAAAATCTAGAGCCTGGATCCCTTGAGAGAGTGGTTGAAACAGAGACACCCAGCATCCCAGATCGGGGAAGTGATGTAAGGCTTCCTCTGCATCCACTCCCTAATTACACTGAGATTATTCCTCCAGAACAAAAAATCCCCAAATATTATTGGCATATCTTTGATCAAATGGAAAACAACCAGAACCAGAACCAGAGGCAAACATCAACATTAGAATATCCCATTTTTTATCTTGTTGCAAATTCCCCTATGAAAGCCATTCCATTACAAAACATCCCCACCTTCCATGGGTTGACCTCAAAAGATCCTGATGCATTCTTATTTGAATTCAATGTCTTATGTAGGGGATATGACTACACCACTGACCCTTAGAAACTAAAATTATTCCCCTCTACCTTGAAGGGAACAACACTACGTTGGTTCATGGGCTTCGGTGGAGGAACCATTAATAGTTGGGACTAGATTATTTTTCTTTTTTTTTCTTAATAAATATGAAGACTACTGCCAGACTCGAGAAATAAAAGATGAAATATTCATTATTTCTACAAAATACAATGAGACATTAGAAGAATATGTCGAAATATTTCAATATAACTTGCAAAGGTCTCCATATACTACACTTTCTAAAGATATCTTAAAAGCAACAATGATTAAGGGAATGAAAGAATAATGGGTTGAAACACTTAACATAATGGGAAGAGGGGACATCTACCAAGAATAATATGATGATATTATTTCACTGTGTATCAGGTGTTCTCGAGGTAGTACGCGAAGTAGGCCAACCGGGCGAGACTCAACTACAAGGAATCCTAAGCAGTCTGGTGGCAATGTGACCGGAGCAGAATTTGGGAATATTTTAGAAGATTTCAAAACTGATATCTTGGGCACCCTGATAACGCAGCTATATTTTCTATAAGCCAAGCACAAGCAAGATATAGTAGAACAAAACTTGGTTTTATTTTTCCCACGCTCTCGAAAGAAGCACAACCAACGAGAATGTTCAGTAGACATGGTCCAGATATGTGCTATTTGTACCAAGGACCATGCCACTGACCATTTCCCTTCACTTCTGGGGCTGAAAGCGATTTTTAAAGAGGTAGAAGAAGAGATGGAACCAGTCTATCTAATGAACCAGTGTCGACAATGGCAAGCACGACCAAGTATGCCACAAGATCTTCCTCAGTTCTTTTCTTCTCCACAGTTTAACCAACAGAACCCTGCAACAGCTTGGCAGAACTAATCACCTTTCTCTACTTGGCCATCTCAATCATTTCTTATGCCTCCTTGGCTGAAACAACCCTCTTCAGGTAATAATTGGCCAAGTTTTCCTTGTTCTTCCCCTTATTGGAAAAATAATCCCTATCAGTCCCAGTGGCCTGGCTCCCCCTCACAAACCACAAATTGGCCTCAAAATTGGCAGCGACCTATGGGAATGGCCAACCTACCGATGGAGATAAGGGTTCAAAATCAACCTACATTACTAGCTCCATACCCAGTCCAGCACAACCCTCAGCCTATCATACAACCTCAACTGCCAGCTCAACCCAAACCCCGAAACTGAACAGAAGCAATGAAATGAACTGAGGCTGAGATCAGGGTGCATTATCCCACCAAAATATGATATGACCTTGCCACAAATTTAATCTGGAACTCCGACAAAGCTTAGATAAACAACTACGACTGAAACATAGGTAGAGCAGGGAAGGGAAACGGTTGACCAAGGGAGACTTGAAAACCTTATGATTTCTCCCCCTCCATTCCTTATAAGATTAACACTTCCTAGACCGATAGTCTCTCCATATTTCGATATCCTAGGGGAATTAAAGAACCTTTGTATTCAAATTCCTCTTTTACAGGCTATACAAGTCATTCCTATCTATGCCAAGATAATCAAAGAGTTGTGTGGAAAGAACGAGGAAAGAAAAACCTGCACCCACTCTTCATGTGGTAGGGGCAATATCGGACTTACTGTTGGGTAAGGAAACACCCGTGAAATACGAGGATCCAGGGAACCCCATAGTAACTATGCAAATCTATGGCCACTCCTTTCCAAACAAATTGGTTTACTTAGGGGTAGCCATCAACATATTAACTACGAAGACCTGCAAGAAGTTAGGCATAACAGCGTTAGAACCCATAGATACCTTGTTGGAACTTGCTGACATATCGTTTATTAGACCAGAAGAAATATTACAAGACATCCTGGTTTTTGTGGACTCATGGGAGTATCCAGCTAACTTTTTAGTTATTAACCCAAAGAGTAGGATGGATGGACACCCCCTGATACTGGGTCGACCTTGGTTAGCAATAATTGATGCTTACATAAGCTACCGGACAGGCAGCATGACGATTGCTATAGGTGATTCCATAAAAAACATTATCATTTACCTACTTGCCAAACCAAGTCTACCCATGGCAAAAATTCACAGGCATCCACATACATACTGGGAACAAAATATCTAATCACCACTGACAATAGTTGAAGCTCTTGAATTCAAAGATCATACTAAAGACGATGTAATCAATAACCTCATGAATCAGCCATCTGTGCCTGGAAACTTAAAATGCTAAATGTTAAGAATAGTTCTTGATAATGAAACATAGGGAGACCCCTTGGTAGACATTGATAATCATCATATACCCATGACTATTATTTGCAATAGCATACCAATTGAAATTAGGCCAGGGAAGATTCTAAATAGCAATGGTAGTCTGGACAGTAACCAAAAGAAAAAGCTCATAAAGGTTTTACATAAATATCAGGAAGCATTTGCTTGGGACTACCTAGACATGAAGGGTATAGATCCTCAACTATGCACACGTCACATTTATACTGACAAGGAAGCTCAACCTATTCAACAGCCTCAATGGAGGTTAAACCCACATCTCAAAGACATTGTAAAATATGAATTGCAAAATCTGTTGGATGTAAACTTCATTTATCCTATCTCAGACAGAAAATGGGTTTCTCCTTTAGTATTCGTTCCTAAGAAGAATGGGAAGTGGAGAATATATGTGGATTACAGAGAACTGAATAAAGAAACACAAAAGGACCACTTACCCCTTCCTTTTATTGACCAAGTCCTTGATACATTGGTAGGAAAGCGGTTCTTTTCCTTTCTTGATGGGTTCAGCGATTACAATCAAATCCAGATAGCCCCCGAAGACTAGGATAAAACAACCTTTAATTTCCCATGGGGTACATTTTCATACATGGTATTACCATTTGGATTATGCAATTCCCCAACAACCTTCCAAAGAGCCATACTCAGCATATTTTCTGATTTAATAAATGAAGGAATTTAAATTTACATGGACGACTTTACCCCATACGGAGATGATTTTGGTCAAGCACTAGAAATACTAGAAAAGGTATTGGAACGATGTATTGCTACTAGATTGTGTTTAAGCAATGAAAAAAGTCACATGATGATGACCGAAGGAGTAATCTTAGGACACTACATATCTGTAGCTGGAATACAGGTAGACCTAGCAAAAACAGAATTAATCCTTTTATTAGCCACACCTTGTACGCAGAAAGAGGTACGTTGTTTTCTTGGATATGCAGGGTACTATCGCAGGTTTATAAATAATTTTTCACAAATTGTTGTGCCCTTGTATGCATTAATTGGAAATGTTGAATTCCATTGGTCTGATAAATGTGATACTGCTTTTATAGATTTAAAGAAACTGATCTCGACGGCACCAATCTTACGCGGTCCTAACTGGAAGCTTCCCTTTCACATTTATTCAGATGAATCCAACACAACGATAGGGGAAGTTCTCAGTCAAGAAGAAGACAAAAAGCCCTATGCTATTTATTATATCAGTAAGAATCTCACCCTTGCCGAATTAAACTATACAATGACTAAAAAAGAATTTTTGGCTGTCATTTATGCTATCAATAAATTTAGACATTATATAATTGGATATCAAGTACTCCTGTATACTGATCACTTTTCCATTAGATATCTAGCCAATAAACCAATTACAAATGGGAGAATAACTCATTGGTTGCTACTTTTGTAGGAATTCGACATAACTATCAAAGACCATCTAGGGAAGGAGAACATGGTTGCAGACTTCCTATCTAAAGTTCCCGGATCAGATGACACACTAGTGGTGGACGATCAGTTTCCCGATGAACATCTGTTCGATGTAGCAGTGAAAACACCATGGTACATAGATGTAGCAAACTACTTGGTAGTCGAAAAGCTGCCTTGACATTTGACATCAAGGGAATGAAAGCTGATTGTTCACCGCAATGCTAGATTCTCCTGAATTGGTGGATACCTCTTTCATACAGGAGCTCATATGCATATACGGAGATTCATCTGGAAATATGAGATTTATGACATTCTACGGGCCTGTAATAATGAACCTTGTGGTGGCCATTTTTCAGATCATAGAATGGGGCACAAAGTGTTGCAAATGGGTTTTTAACTGCCTACAATTTTTAAAGATGCCAAGAAATATATCCAAGCCTGCGATAGTTGCCAAAGAATGGGTCGCTCGGGACAAGCTGATGAAATGCCATTACAAACACAATTGGTAGTAGAACCATTCAAACAATGGGCACTAGAGTTCGTTGGACCATTCAACCCACCATAAAACCAGAAGATATACATACTGGTTGCCACAAATTACGTAACAAAGTGGGTAGAAACAATGGATTTATCAAAAGCTACGAAATAATCTGCGATTAATTTTATTTTTGAGCTATTTGTGCGATATGGCTTACCATGGGAAGTGACAACTAATGGGGGGGCACAATTTGTGGGAAATAAAATTACGGCCACCCTGAAGAACCACCATATCATTCATAGAGTCACATCTACCTATCACCCGTAGGAAAATGGGTAGGTTGAAAGTACCAACAAATTCCTTGAGGCAATTCTCACTAAAATAGTATCAAAACATTGTCAGGATTGGGCTACTAGACTACCAGAGGCCTTGTGGGCTTACCGCACAACGTGGTGAAACATCACTGGATATTCTCTGTACCATCGGGTATTTGGATAGCCCAGGAGGTGGGGTTGGACTTAACGGAGGCCTAGATTAGAATAATCCAACAAATAAATGAATTAGATGAAATACGGCTACTGGCTCTGCAGCGCACCACAATCATCCAAAAACAACAAGATAAGTGGCATGACAACCTCATCAAAAAGAAGACATTCCAGAATGGAGATTGGGCACTTCTCTACAACTCCAAATTCCAAGACTTTTTGGGCAAGTTACAAACAAGATGGATCGGTCCATATGAAATTCAGGAAGTACACAACAATGATACCTCACCTTGACTACCATAGACGGATCTAGTTCTACATTACGAGTGAACGGGCACAGAGTGTGCCTCTATCACAAACCACTTACAAGGGAGTCTTTCTGCCAGTAGGTACGCAACGATCCCACCATCCATATTTTAGCAGCAGGGGGTGCCAGCCCCACAAATTTAAGTGCATAAAAGCTTGCTACTTCCTCTTGTAAATATTGTGTATAATTTCCTTGCAATTTATATTTTTCTCGTTTTGTTGTAAATTCTTCATACTCACAGTTGTATCATTTTCCTTCATCGTTCCTTTTGTTGTCTATTTTTGTTTTTCGAATCTTTGAATGGTTGTTGTTCAATCCAATTGAACAATTGTTGTTCAATCGGATTGAACACCCATGCCCTTTTTTTGTTTATTTTTGCTATTCAAATCTTTGAACAGTTGTTGTTCAATCCAATTGAACAGTTGTTGTTCAATCGGATTGAACAACCATGTCCTTTTGCGTGCTTATTTTTGTTGTTCGAACCTTTGAACGGTTGTTGTTCAATCGGATTGAACAGCTATTGTTCAATCGGATTGAACAGTCGTGTCCTTTTGTTGTTTATTTTTGTTGTTATAATATTTGAACAACTACTATTCAATCCAATTGAACAGTTGTTGTTCAATCGGATTGAACAGACGTGTCTTTTTTCGTGTTTATTTTCACTGTTCGAATCCTTGAATGGTTGTTGTTCAAACCAATTGAACAGCTATTGTTCAATCATATTTAACAGTCGTGTGTTGTTTTTGATGTTCAATTGGATTGAACAGCTAATCTTTTTCTTCCCTTTTCTAAGCATGATCTTTCTTTCTCTTTTATGATCTCTTCCTAAATATCTACTCCTCATTTCACACCCTGGCTGTAAAAGACATTTCTGGATAGGAATTGGCACTTGAAAAAGAGAAAAGAAGTAATGTTACTAATATGATGATCCTTTGGAACTTTGATGGAAATCTCTACTCCAGAAGTTGACACGGTTTATCTATGCAATGAAAGGCTAAGACATCTCTTTCTCAAACATGTTATCATACAATTCATAGTCTTATAATGGTATATCTTTCTACACTCTCGAGTAGTATTTACCCTTGACATATAGGAGTAAGGATTATTAATTTTATTGGCATTTTTTTTACTTCTCACACCATCCCTAACTCTTAAGGAGTTAATGAGCCTCCCTTCATGTATAAAGAATAATAAATATTATGTTTATATGCAAATTTTTAAGAGAGAATAGGGGGTCTCATCATGAACCATCCTACCATGATCATATAGATTTAACATGTGGCATGCCCACAATGGCCAACACACCAGGGTAATGACCTTCTCGATAGCTCAAACTGCTTGAAGGATAGGAGGTCTCATCACGAGTCGGCCTAATCACTCTATTACAATCCCAGTGAATGGCACTGTGACTATCTGGCCACCACACCAGCACAGTGTTCTCTTCATAAAACAAAGCAAAATGCCTACTTTTCAAAAAAAAAATTATGTTTATATGCAAAATTTTAAGACAGAATAGGGGTCTCAACACGAGCCAACCTATCATGATCATAAGGGTTTAACAAGTGACCAACACATCAGGGTAGTGACCTTCTCGACAGCTCCAACTGCTTGAAGGATAGGAGGTCTTATCATGAGCCAGCCTGATCACTCTATTACAACCCCAGTGAGTGGAACCTTGACTATCTAGCCACCACACCAGCACAGTGATCTCTCCATAAAATTGGAAAAATATCTACTTTTACATAGAGGATTATGGCTCATTTTTGGGTTAAA
Organism: Pinus albicaulis; assembly: GCA_034641835.2. Lineage (NCBI taxonomy): Eukaryota > Viridiplantae > Streptophyta > Pinopsida > Pinales > Pinaceae > Pinus > Pinus albicaulis. The sequence goes on from CM076573.1 coordinate 166,266,502, forward strand.
ATAGAAACCCTGTCGAGGCTATGAACACCTGCTAGCAGCAGTGGCTCTACTTGTGGTATGAGAGTATTTTTCTAACAATAGCCAATTACTTTTATCTATGTCTTATTTCCTATCTTCATCCATTTCCGAGATAAATGCACTACTCGAATAAGTGATAATACTATTTACCCGCATAATTAACTATGAATGAATTATCCTTTCATGTTTGAATTAAGGGATGACGGCACCAATAATTATCCATCACTGTCATGCTTCCGTCATGCGATACCATTAAATAAGGACATCATATCTTAATAATTGCTACATCGTTGTATTACCTTCTTCAGTCATTTCCACATGATATACACTTATGATAATTACCAATTCTGACCTTTGCATCGCATGCATTCATGATTGTTGCAATTTCTCCTCTTTTCTTGAGCTCCAAGGCCACGGACACCCTTCTCTCGTACAAACTGTGATTACTGATTGTTGACCTTTTCCCCCGCATGCATTCATGATTGTTCCAATCTATCTTGTACTTAAGGACGTGGACGCCCTTATTCCAAGAGAGGGGGTGTAAATATCCATAAATAATAAGCATGTGAATTCCCTACACAACTTCCTTTGGATACGCTGATGGGACCAAACTATCATTGCATTTATGATATGAAGTTACATACATTTACGACGTGAGGTTGCAATTTCTTTCTTCTCTCTCATGTAGTGTTTGTTCTAACAAACAGGGCTGGAAGAAACACAGACAGAGGGAGAAATTAGTTCAGATAACACATCAGCCATGGGAGGAAATTCTCTTCGAAATTAACCCACAACCTTCCAAATATCATACGCAGCTCGCACCATTCTCCAGCAAGTTGGCTGGCTGCCATACCTACACAAATTCCAAGGGTTTGACACCGAAATAATATTTTAATTCCTACAGAACCTACAGGAGGGACATACTAGACTCAGAGGAAGGATTATACTGGTCACAAAGGATATCATCGCTGAGGTCTCTAGAATACCAACAGAGGGAGAAAGATGGACCGAAAAAAATATCCTCCTATGTGAAGCAGCCTTAGCATATCGGGACCCAGGAGAACCATTGGAACGGAAAGGAAAGGGGATTAACCCTGCATCCCTACAATAGCCTTGGAAAGAATTGGCAGCATTCATTCAAAGATACATCACATGCGATGTACACCAAGACGTGGTAAAACCCCGCCAACTTAAATTGTTAGTTGTTCTTAAACGAAAAATTTCAGTTAATCTTCCTTCTTTCTTGAATTCTATATTGCATGACACTGTTGTTCGAATTAGAAAGGCCAAAAGCCCCCAAGCAGTCGTCAGCCACCATGGCTTAATCAAATTAATTATCAGTTGTGAGCTACGAAAATGACAGACATCTTGGGATAGCTTTGTTAATCCTACCCTGCATGCCCTTGAGGAAAACCCTGTCAGAACATAAATTGAGCTTCCTAGAATAAACATACCCAAGAGATCAAGAGGGAAAAGGGCCCGTGCTTCGACCTCAGAACCAGGGAAATGAAGACGGTCCGAAAGACTGCAATTACAGCAAGACACCTCAGAATTTCCAGATGAGGCAAGGCCATCCTATACACCACCTTCGAGCCCTCAAAAAATTCCCTTACAAGACTATGAAGAAGAAATGGCTTGAATCCTAGAGAAAATGAGGGCATCCCATGAAATTAGAAGCCCGTTTATACAAGCTAAGGAGCAAGAGGAACCGTTGAATCAATCTTCCACCGCTAGAAGCTCTGGCCACGCTGAATTATTAACCCACTAGGATGAATCACAGGATTTTAGGGCCTTATCTCCTCCTAAGAATGATTGGGTGAAAAAGGAAGACTGGGCAGAAGGGATATCTAAATCTGAAAATCAGTCGGGAGACACTGTCCCATTAGAACAAAACACAAGCATGGAGACAATCCCCCTAACACCTGAAGGGAACAATATCTCACCCAGTCAATACATTAATGCAAAAATAAACTCTGGAGTGCAGGAAGGAAATATCATCACTGATAACCTTAGAACTGACACCACCATTCTTGAAAATGAAGTTATTGCTCCTCCATCCCCTGCCAAAACCTTGTTAGAAGAGAAGTCAACTGAAAATAAGCTAAGGAAAATGAGCAGCACCTGCAGGAGGTTAAGAAAGATGATAAAACATCTGAAGAAATAGTTTAAGGAAGTGAGCAAGGCTCATAAGCCTAAGAAGGAATTGGCTACAATAGAAACCCAAACAGAGCTTGTCACCCAATTGATAGACACTGCTGAGATTGAGGTACAAACTGACCGAGTGGACACTGTTGAGATCGAGGTACAAACTCACCTAGTGGACACTGCTGAAGCTTATGTGCAGACTAGGCTGGAACTTACAGAAGAAAAGGAAACTCAAATGGAGGAGACACCTACCTACACTCCCCTACTAGAAAAGACTGCCAATCAAAAACTGCATAACGAATTAATTCAAACCCAACACAAATTGGCACAATAAAGAAAATAAGTAATGCCCACATAATAACATCAGACACTATTTAAGAAATTCAAAGACCTTTCTGCAACCAAGGATGATACATTTTCCCAACTCAGAGAAGAAAAGGTGAAAGTAAAGAAAGCACAAGATCAGGTGGAAAAAGCTAAGAAGAAAACAAGTATGGTTTTCTCTCTTTACTCTGATGTACTAACATGCAGGGCACCAGCCACCAACTATGCTCTATTCTTATTAGAACAATATTTACTACTGAAAATCAAGGCTGTCAGGGCAGGGAAGCCCATGACTTTTAAAACCGTTGAGGAATTCATCCAATGTTGCAATGAGAAGAATGAGCAGGTCCAATATCTTTTGTGTGAATTATACTTACACAATTTCTTTCTAGAGGAAGACAGGGACGATAATCCCAACCCCTTTATAGGGGACGTTCAGCTCTAGGATTTCCTATCTTTTGCCAAGAACCAGACTCAGTGGTATAAAGCCTATAACACCTTCCAGAAGAGGGAGCATGGACTAGACCTATGGGTTAGGGGGGAGCCTACTAAACCCCTGTACATGTTCACCCAGCATAAGAAATTCATGCAGAGGAAGGGAGTGATCTCCAAGATGGGGCCTATTCATAGGGATATAGTGTAGCATGGGCGAGAGTGCTTCCATGACATTCAGGGAGAAGCATTGGTAGATTCCAAACTGAGATAACTAGCCTCCACAAACAATGTGAAAAACAGAGAGCCATTTGGTTACAGAATCTTCAAATCAACTGCTTCCAGATTCCTTTTATACAACAAACTAATCTTAAACATGGGCCCTACATGGATAGCGTGTAGATATAGGTGCCCTCTCATCTGGTACCCCCCTAAGGATTATCATCATGATTATGAGCTACCAGAGGGGCACACAAACTCTGCCTTTGCAAAGATCAGACAGAGACATGGCTTCAGAATCTATAAAGAAGAGGTTTACCCTACATATTCTCTAACCCAGTTACACCTCAACCATTCATTTGCATGAGGACCTGCAAATAGGTAAGAAGGGGATTATGCTAGGCCAAGAATAAGGTATGTTTCATCCTATCTTTATCACCAATTGTTATGTACTTCTATGAATTTTCCCCTCATCTTAGCAATCATAGAAACAGGAATTAACGTAAAGTCAAGACAAAATGAATTGATGATAAAAGGAATGTTTAACAATGGAAAATTGACTTGTTGTATCTTTATTGATAGGGAAGAAAAGTAGTTGAATTGATGATAACTGAAAGACAACTGACAAGAGAGGAAAACAGGATCATGATGGCTCCTATGGACCGACGGGATATGTAAAGGCACTTCCACACTTGGAGGAATCAAACGATAGCCATGAGAAGCAGGATACCGTATGGAAAGGACCTGTTACTAATTTTGAATTCGCCTTTAAAAGGTTGAAGACCAACGAGATAGACATATTTGCATAGATATTTTCCTCTGTAACAGATGTATCGAGACAGAATTGTCAAGTTTTCTTATTGTATTAATCTCTATCTTAATAAATATTTTGGCATTTTTGGAATAGTCAATCTATGAGTTTTCCTTAGCAGTAGAATTTTGGTGGCTTTGGGCCCAGCCCCAGGAGTTTCTCTGCTACTTCTATGCTATATGTTTAATTACAGAACTTGTGTCTTTAGTCATGTAATGCATTTCATAAGATATCATTTAATAGGTTAATTGTGAACATAATATGCCACGACTTCCTCTTTCATTAGAATAGTTCACCATTCATTATTTTCTTGCTTACAATCAATGTTTCCATAATTTTTTGGATGCTTTCATCATTTCCCAATGCTTTTATAATTGTTTGATTATTTTTAGCATGACTGTTGTTCAATTCTGCATATAGTTAACGTTGGATCTTTTCATTATCATTGTGAAGCGTCTGGTTGATGTTTGATTCAGAGGGATGTCATTCATTGGTTTAAAAGAGAATTCCATTGAAAAATTTAGATAAACAATTGTTTTTCAATTTATTAGATTTGTTGTTCAATTTATTAGGATTGTTGTTCAATTCGTTGCAGTATGTTGTTCAATCGTAGTTTTCTCTTTTCCACTGGGATAGTCATTTCTGCATATTATTAGAACAGAATAGTCAAAAGCATTCTATAATTTGCTTCCAATTTTATTTGATTGAACTTCGAGAATTAGATAGTCTTCCTTATGATAATTTAGAGTAGTTGTCCTTTGGTATCACTTGCATATACTGTGCTTACACTCTTGAAATAACAATACTTGCCGTGGGTTGATAATTAAATGAGAAGCATTGAAGTTTCCTGTAATAGTCACCTTTATGACCCAACACCCAGTACAACTTGTTGTTCCTTCCGCTTCCTTTGCTTCAATTCCAAAAAAAACTCAACAGACATCTACACTTGTTGTGAAAGAATCAGTTCAGGGGGGGAAGCCTAGAAAAATGGAACTAAAGACAAGGCACCCCAAACAACTCCAAACCCCCCTAAGCCTCCAAATTCAACACCTATGTGCACTTTGTGTGATTTCATTGGGCATGCCACCAATAATTGTCCTGAACTCCCTCATCTCAAAGATGTGGTCGCTGACAGTTTTCCTAACTCTAGCATGATGTAGGTTTATGTTACCTTACTTGAGTCAACCAAGAAAAACAGATCATTATTCACGAATCACCCTTGTGATTTGTGTGATAATTTTTCCCACTATTCTCACGATTGTCCTCGTCGTGAATATTTTCATGATACCAGTCAGGCTCGTTGTGAAATAGAGTCTACTCATAGTGAATCCACCTAATCTCCAGCTATGGATTCTGGAACAATTTTTTCCCCAAAACAAGAGATTCCTTCACCACACATTTGAATACCTCTTGTAGATGTCAATATGATGGATAACATTGCTCATATTCTCTACTTGTCTTCATCCATGGGATATTCACATGGGGACTCTTCTGGAGTTCCCTATTGTGATTCAGTCGAACCTTCTTCGTCGGATACCTCAGTCTCAACATCAGTAGATATTCCATCTACTCATCATTTTTCCCCTCCTATTGGAAATGTGCATGTGAAACTTGTCTCTCATGATGATGCTTTAGGTAGTTCCTCCACATCATGTGGTCTCTCCTCCTCCCATCATCCAATATTTCATTCAGATTAAGACATCATGCAACCCATGACTATCCATGGGACGATATACACCATCGTACATATTTCCTTCTGCGACAAACCTGTGGTCAATATGTTGTGGACTCCAAAGACTTCAACCATGATGAGGTCAATTGGTTCAATAACCCTTTACTTAAAACCCATGAATTTGAGCCACATCCACCTTGTGGCCATTACATTACCACTCAATGTTTGTGTAAGGGGACATCCATTTTGAGAGTCCAGGAGAAGAAATTCTCCCCAACCCTCCTAGTGCATATGATAGTGTCGACTCTAGTACCATTATTCTTACCCATTTAGAAGAACCTCTAGAGTCTCATATCACTTTAGATCACCCTAGGTATTATCTACTTAATCATTCCTCTGTCTTACACCAACAACCCAGCCCCTTCGACATTGTTGTTGTTCAACCACATTGTTTTCTAGGTGAGAATCAATTCATTATATCTGAAGCCACACTTTGGTATAGTGACACCATGTATGTGAACCCATAAATTCAATCCATTTGATTCATATATGAAATTCCAAGTGAGTTTTGTAATCCACCATTTCCTTTCTCTTACTGCATCCTTTATCCATTCTTCCCACAGGAATACAACCATAACATCAACAAATGGAAAACCACGTCATTAAAATTTGTTTGGAGTCCACTACTCTAAATACATCTGACATGCCCATATCATGCTACATACAACAATGGGGGGTACACATGCCCTTCCATCTACTCAACACCCTCTAGAGGATCTTGTGTCATTTAGGTTGACTTCTTGAATCCCTTATTTGAGCACTTGGAACACAATGGATCTCCACACACTCTAACTAGGAGAATCCTTCCCACCTTTGCATACCTGATCAGTCCCCTCCATAATCATATGTTGGGGTGCAATATCCCATTCCTTGGGGCATGATGGCCCCTGGCCACCTTTTCACCTTATTAACTAAAGTCTCAACGTAGACCCAAACGATATAGGTATGGTCAATTATCCTTCCATTCCTTGGATAGTTTGTCCTACCAGCCTCTTCGATGAGCCATATACACATCACATACCATAGATGCTTGATACCATACATTCGACCATCCTACTCTATGTGATTCAACACTTACCACTTGGTCCCCATGTTTGACTTGGTGGGCTGGGATGATTCTAGACCTCCTCTAGTAGTTCATTCCATCATTTATCCTACCTTCATTCTTCCCCAAGAACCATACTTCCATGAATAATTAAGGCCATTTTTAGATAAGTAAGTTCATTTACCTAAAAGTCTCAGATCCAAATTCCTATGGTCAGTTTTTATACCACAATCTCCACAATATTTAGGGCCTTCTCCTCCTCTCCAAATTCTTCAAACCTCACTATGCGAATGAATTGGATTTGGAGGCAAGAATCATTTTTATAGGAAAAACCCTATTTTTTTGTGCCCATTACGACCAAACCATAGCTCGGTTTGATGAACCATAAGCACCATCAGAAATATATCACCGATTTTTATAATGGATCTCCCTTTTTTTGGTAATTTGAAACTTCACCCAGAAGCCATTTTTTCCACTAAGTTTTAATTTGTCGCCAATTCAAACCGAATTTCTTCATATGAGATGCCTGTAACTTGGTACCACTATTCCTTGGCACTTGTTGACTCATGTGTCTATTTTTGTCATGAATAACCTTTATTTAATCATGTTATTATGGTCCCACTAGGCCTATCCCATGTGGCAGCATAATCAAGTCACCCTTGTTCATAGCATATGAGATGAGTCACCCTTGCATTCATGGAGTTTGTTCCGAGTCCCATTCTGTCCTGTTACCGTATTTGATCCATATTTTCATTGCATTCATCCATATTTTTCTCTTTTTGGCCTCTAGTTATACTATTCCATCTTTGAAAATCCTTCGTTTGAGTAATTGACTACCCCCTCTAAAATCGAGTCAGTTATTGTCAGGTCAACCATGCATATCATTCTCTAACAAGGAAAGTCGTCAGTTCTCTTCTTATTTTATGTCCCTCCATCATTATCCCTAGTTCTAGTCCATCAATCACTATGTTATGATCTCTCGTGCTTTATTTGAGGATTCCTCATTGCCTCACCTCTAGAGGGCCCTCTTTTGTCGACTTCAATGCATTTATTCCAAGAGTGTGGTCTAGAGGGAGGTGTACCTTGGTTCCAACTTTCCCCATTGTTCGGTGCCTCATATAAGGAAAATGGAATCATAATTTCCCTTTGACTTGGTTTTTTCTCACCTGCTCGACTCCAGCTCATTATCGCACAATTGAGAATCATACATTTGATGGTCCGGTGATCCAACAGATTGTACCAGTGATTCCCAGGTTTGTGTGAGATGTTCCAGACCTCATGAGAGGTTGGTCCTTCAAGTATCCCTCCACATGCCTGGATGACCACATATTACGATCTAGCCTCAGATGTAGTTTCACATATTTTATGGGTTCGGTTCCAGCTACTTGCAACACCCACAACATGCATGTCTCCTTCAAATGATCCATTCAGGTATTTACATCCCTTTCTTGTTCAACATGGCTTCTTTGGTTGTGATTCCCGCTTCCCATGTCAGCTTGAGGGGAAATATGTCTCATGTACTCATATATTATTGTATTCATTCCTGGCCTATGTTTTTCAAATCACATTATGTAAATGGGATTCTTTGTATTATGCCCTAGCCCATTAATGTTAGTGTATCATGTATCATTTACTTTGTAGCTCAGTCCCACATTGTTGGGCTCACCATTATTCTTTGAACTTAGTTATCTTAGAGGGTATGGGTGTGCCTCCCCCGCCTTATTTGAGATCATGTAATCCAAAATAAAGGAGACTTATATCATTTTAGTAGGTCTCGCCCCCTCCATTTTTGTCCTTCCTTGCATCACTTCAATTGTATCTCTCTCTCTCTCTGACTCTCCTTTGGTGTCTCGTGGAAGTGTAACCTACAACATATTTTGGTCATACGATTTTCTCTAAACAGTCGTACGTTGGGGGACAATCTCTTATCACGAAAAAATTATCACCTAGCTATTTCTAACTTGGTGGATCAAAATATATCATGTAAGTTTAATTTTACCATAGTAAAATCACTTTCACTATAGGAAATAATTTAATAAACTACTTCATTAAGTTATTTCTCATTAAAACCCATCAGAATAATTAAATAAACCATTATTTATTTAATTTCTCTAGGAATAATTATTAAATCATTGTTTAATAATTATTCATTATCACATTTTAATAAATCGCTCAGGAATAATTAAATGAATCACTATTTTTTAATTTTTCCTTAACTCCATTCTTGAAATAATTGTTAAAGCACTATTTACTAATTATTTCATTTTCACGCCTTTCTTATTATTCAAAAAATAATTAATAAATCATTTTATTTGTTAATTGTTTCTAAATAAAGGTAACATGCCATTTTTATTATATTTTCCCTCTCCAAAAATATAATAAAGTATTCCTAACGGTTAGATCTAGATTTTGGTCAATAATATTTTATTATTCTCCATTTTTTAGATCAATCCAATACTTTGCTATAAATAAGAGGTTTTTTCATTCTTTTTTCACCATGATCATTATCGTCACCATACTTTTGAGCTCCCATTAGAGTTCTACACATTGTTTTGGTTTTCACATATTGAGAGAGGAAGATCTAATACTGAAGCATCAAGGACATCAAAGGACCCATCCCACGTAGGGAGATTTACGATCCTTTTGTAAATCTCCTCCACCAAGGTGTTATTAATATAAGGTTCATTCTTTCAAATTATTTTCCCTTATTGGGTTATTACATCATATTCATTTTGTTGTTTATCATTTTAGATTGCATACATATATTTTTCTAGAGGTTTTTCTCACATTTTTATTACAGATTTGAAGTACAAGCGACCACAATTATTGTTAGGGTCACTAATAACATGTGACTTAAGTGAGATATTTTTGGTACACCTTCTAATAAATTTCATACTAATAGATGGGCTAGTTCTATTGGAATTTTGATGAACTGTATGACCATATTACGTTGTCAACTAGAGCATGTAGCATCTGATCTCTCATTTATGGGCCCTTGTTGTGCTACTCTCCTGACCAAAAATGAAACTCCATCAATAGGATACCAACTCATGATATCCCGCCAATATATTGTATGGACACTTGTGCAAGGAATGAGTCTACTATTTTGATATTGGTCCATACTCAAATCATGTTTCTCTACTTGGTCAATCAAAAATATCCACCGAGAAAACCCTGCCTCTCTCCCTACAATGGGTACAAGTGGAAAAATTGTGTTGCACGCCCTGTCTATGTACTCTTGGAGAGGGTTGATGTCTGGAAACATTGTAGCTCTATTGGTTGAAATTTCACCTATATGCATCTCATAAGTGGGTAGGCCCAAATATAGATACACCACCATCTCCAGAAGATCCTCTCTCATCCATCTATAAGCTCTATTCTCCTCTGATCTACTAATTTCCTACAAAAATATATTGTCAGACTCTAGTGCCTCCCGATGACTAGGGTCTGAAAGTACTATAACCCTATTGGTTTTCTATGCATCTATCTACTCCTCATCAATGGTTGGTCCAAAATATGGTTTCTCGTCCTCCTCTCCCATGGTCTCAACATGATCCTTCAATTGGCTCTCTACAAAAGGCTCATCATGCATATTGTGCATATAATCCTCCTTATGCTCCACCATATGTTGCTCATGTTGAATTTTCATGGGTGACTCATCACCCTGAATGTCTTCGATAGGATCCATTGACTTCTCATTATACACACCAAAATATAAGTCTAGCCCACCGCCAACTACTCCACATGACTATTCATGTTCCCCATAGGCATTTGTGTATCACCCCATAGACTCATCCAAAGAAGAATCCTCATCCTGAAATTCAGAAGGAATCTCCCCATGATCTTCCCCTGTCTCTGTGTCACTCAAGAATGAGTGTTCAGGTCCCCAAGTTTCCTTGCAAATGAAGCAAAGACCCTTCCTATTCATATCATTCTTGCTAGATGGTTGGTCACCACCAACCCTCTGCAACTCCTTCTAGGTCAATTATCTCCTGAACATACCAATGTCATGCTTAACCAACCTTTCGACTAGTTCATATGAAAAAGGTGATACCATTTGTTCTCTTCTCCAAATGGCCAACAATATAAATTGTAACCTCTTGCAAATGGCATCATTGCCTCCCATACATGAGGAAAAAATATATTGCATGTGTGTTATGAATGTGTTAAGATGATGTTTCCTAATGTTGAAGAAGCATTGGAGCATCTATAGGATCAAGTCGTCACACTCTAGCTAAAACATGAGGGTATGAGATCTAACCAAGGCCATGACTTCTCTAATTTCTAGCCTCTTCCCAAAAGTATGGCCCTCATTATTATCCAAACCCTAAAAGTTATTTACTATCAGTTTGAATACTCTCCTCATAATTTCACCACTGTAAGGAAGTATAGGTGTTGGAAACATCATGATACTACTAAGACAAGAGGAAATTGGAAGTTTGACTCCTATATAAGGGTGCTCCAAATAATTTTGTTGTATTAGTGAAAGCATGGTTGGTTTTAGGGCCGAAATCAAGTTTTTACCATCTGATTGATCCACCTTAGAAAGGAGGGAAAAAATTTCTTATAGTTTTAGAAGGGATTCTGTTGTAACTCCCATGAAACTCATATCTGTACCAAGTTTAAATATTTTATGTACTAGCAGCAAGGAAAAATATGAAATGTATGGTTGTGTATCCAGCCACGGGAGCAAATATGTCATCATAATATTCTCCCTCTTTTTGAGAGAAGCCTCGAGCTATAAACCTTGATTTGTATTTCTCAATGCTTCCATTAGTTCCATGTTTGATTTCGAATAGCTGCTTAGAAGTCGCAACGAACTTCCCATTTGGTCTCGACACAACATCCCATACATAATTGTTCACAATCGATTCATATTCTTCCGCCATAGCATCCTTCCAAACTTTTTATTTGACTGCTTCTTCGAATGAGGATGGTTCGGCTTGAATCATAGTAATCATGCCAGCTACATATCTCTGATACCTGCATGGTATCTTCCTTTCTCTAAATGATATGTGAATGGGAACATTTATTTCATCATTATGTAGAGTGTCGCAAAGCCAAAGTGATCTCCTACTTGTAGGAGGATCACTTGGAGCTTGATCTAAAGATCCATAGGCTCCATGGGATCATCAACATCATCAGAATTGGGCATGGAAGGACCATCTAGAATATCCTAGTCATCATTTTCCTTCTTGAGAGAAGGAGGCGAAGGAAGGTCTCTTGCTTTACCAAGAGCTACATTTTTATTAGATGTTACATCCCTGCTAATCTCGACCTTTCTTTGACCAGGAATATATATTCTATATACTTTATATTTTTCACAATAACCCACAAATGTACCTTTTCTTCCTGTATCTTCCAACTTGTTCATTTTTTCCTTCAGCACATGAAAGTATACAGGGCATCCAAATACACGAAGATGGTTAATATTAGGCTTGACAACCATGAATATTTATTCGGGGGTCTTATTTATTAATTCTTGATGAGGCACCTAGTTTTGAACATATACTGTAGTATGTGTGGCTTCAACCCAAAGAAACTTTGGCACCTTTTTATCATGGAGCATGGCATATGCAACTTCTAATATAGACATGTTCTTCCTTTCAGCTAAGCCATTTTGTTCCAAGTGTATATGTAATTTAATTTTTTCCTTCTTGATCCCCTCTTTCTTGCAAAATTCTATGAATGCATTTGACATGTATTCCCCTCCATTGTCAGACATGAATACTTTGATTCCTTCTCTGTTTGATTTTTTATCAAGGCTTTGAGTTCCTTGAACTTTTCAAAGGCTTCATCCTTGAGCTTAAGGCAGTATAGCCATGTCTTTCTTGAGAAGTCCTCAATGAAGGTGATGAAGTAGAGATGACCACCAATAGAATGCATAGGCATAGAACCACATATATCTGAATGAATGAGATGGAGGATTTCATTTGTCTTGTTCTTAATAAAGGGAATGGTCCCCTTGTTTTCTTTTCACTTGCACAACATGGAAAAACGCCATCATGATGAGCTTGAACATCGGGAATACCTGAAACCAGTTTCTTCAATTTTGGAAGAGCATCACATAGTAGATGAGTCATCCTGCGGTGCCACAATTTGCTCAGATGATTGGTATTATGAAACAATGTTATAATATTCCTTCCATTGAATTTATAGATTCCATATCTGAATCCTAGTGTGAATGCATATTTTATAGGTGCATCAGTAGACCAAGTCGAAACTTTTCCATTTATGAAGGCAAAACTCATCCCTTTATCTTCCAATGCAGATATATATACCAAATTCTTCATTAATCCCAGCACATACATAACATCATGTAGCAATACTGATTCCCCAAAATTCAATTTAAATTTAACAGATCCAAATCCTTTTATAGGAAGAGTGGATTTGTCTCTAAGAAGGATTTTCAGGTTAGTTTCCATCTCTACCAGATTAAAGAGGACTTCCTTGTATCCATATAAACGAGGAGTGGCCCCACTATTAACCAACCAACTATTCCACGAATCCGGTGGAGAAGAAATAGTAAGTGAAAAAATGAGAATATATTCATATTTATTTACAGGATTTCTTTCATACCTATGAGCCAGCCTTGACTTATTTTGAGGAGGATGTTCTTCTTCATGGTCTCTTGAGGAATCTCTTGTTCTTCTTTCATATTTTTTGTCACGGTTGTTCCTTTCATTATATTTTCTTATTTTATTGTTGTTATTACTTATGGTGTTATAACATGGTTTCTTTCTCTTTTCGAGAAAATCATGTGCATAATGACCTTTCTTGTGGCAGTTATAGAATTCAATATGATATAGTGATATTTCATTCATTCCTTTTTTATTTTTAGAAGGAGGATTCCTTGATGGACCTCCCTTTTCCTTTTTCATTTTTCATGAGCGATGTATGCAGCGGGCTCTCCCTCTTCATGCTTCTGAATCCTTCCTCTTGTTATCATCCTTGATTATTCTTGAGTAGGCTTCCAAAAAATTTCATCAAATGATGCAAGGACATTATTGTTGCTGATTATTGTAATTAAGGTTTCCCAAATAGGAGGGAGGCCTTTAAGAGTCACAGCTACCAGTTCTCTATCAGGAACATTTTCTCCAACTCTCTACAGTTGATCTCTAAGAAAAGAGATCCTCATAATGTATGATTTAACAACTTCTCCTTTGTTCATCTTGATTTCCATGCGTTGATCTTTCAAGCTAATGATCTCATTAAGATTTTTTATTTCATACATGTTGACTATTTTGTCATACATCTCTTTAGAATTTCTTAAATTCCCAACATATGCAAGTAAATGATATTGTAAACCATCAGCTATAATTTTCTTTGCTTTGGACTCACATTTCTTGTACCTATTCTTGAGAGAAGCGAAATCATTTTCAGGAGGCTCGGGCATCCTTCCTTGAATGTATTCCAACACATCATTTTTTTCAGCTATGATCTCCAACTTGACTTTCCATGCAATAAATTTTGATGCATCACTCAATTTTCATGCTCCTTGAAAGTAGAGGAAGACATCTTGACCTTGGCTAGTAGATATAATTTTTTATAATGAGGGCTTCAATGCTTGTCTTCTTTAGGGATTTTCCTTCACCTCATCTTTGATATCATGTTAAATTTTCATATTGCTCTATTTTGTATCAATTACTTTTGCCCAAATTACTTCTTCATAAACAAAGTATCCAATTATTAGCAGTGAAAACAACTATAAACTATAACTTTTGATAGAAAATATATGAAATGATATACGAGACAACAACACAACCATAAGAGACAACAAATTGGTCCAAGACCAGGAAAAACCCCACAAGGGAGAAACCCTTTCAAAACTTCTTCTTTAATAGATCATCATACAAAGTTTTCAGCATAGAGTAAAATGAACCCAATACATAATTTTATAGTGGACAGAACTGGGATAGATCTACATATCTACAAATATACAAAGGAAAGAAATCCCAATCCAAAATATCATTGAAGCCAACTAAAAGTAACTTTCAAACCCTAGATTTGAATCTAGGATGTTACCAGAAAGACTGACTATGTGCATCTGAAACTCCTTGGATGCACCCTTAGGCTTATGTGCCAACATCTGTGACTACTCAGATGCTCCCAGGAAGTGTTCAGGGTAAATCTTACTTAGATCCGCTCCAAACCCCTTAGACTCTACCTTCCAATCATTGTGTGTGTGTCTATGTCTTCTTGGACGCACACATAACTCTCTATGTTAGCACGTAGGGATTAACACGGCTCAATCTGGCTCTGAAGCCTTGGATGCACCCTTGAGCCTTTGTGCCTACATTTATGGCTCCCTGGACGCACGCGTAAGCCTCTATGCCAGCATTTAAGGACAAGAATACTATGTAGCAGGCTTGCGTCTGAGAAACAAAAAAACCCTAGGTCACAGCGAGCCTCGCTCCTATGATTTTGGACCATTGCACGAACACTTTCTATTAGACTTGTGCAAGCCAAGATAAAATATGAAAATAGAAGATATCTAGATCAATGTGTGAGAATGAGCTTTAAGGTCGCTTCTATTTATAGGCTTTCATGAGGGTGCACTTGGGGTTGAGGCCGACTTAATCAATTCCACATATGCTTAGGTCGACCCATTCCATTATAAAATAATAAAGAAATAATTCAAAAATTAACTTTCTCTTAACCAAATGGGGTGATATTTAGGTTTTTTTTGGTCCTCTTAAAAAGAGGAATCTTATGAAATTATGATACGGGTCATTTGATTTTTCCAAGGTGGAATTTGACCCCAGTTAGAAAAATTAACAGTAATTTGGTGATCAGACATATTATTCCGAGTCGGAAATCATGGGTGGCACCCTCATATAAACTTCGAATCCTGAAAATTATGCAAAAGGAAACTTCATTTTATCCACTCAGTGGCTCTACACTATTAAATAGATACCCTTCTTCACATGTTCATCTATGACAAGAAATTCAACCACTACCAATTATTTTTAGGACAAGAGGAGATTAAACACTCCGGGATATCAAATACAACCTAGACTATATTGTCACTAGATTAACTCGGGAGAACGTTACGCAGAATCCGATTCAGACTCTCGGCCACACACACCAATTTTTATCAATGCACAAGTAAAGGATTCACCTCAAGGGATCTCCAATGCTCTTTCTCTAGTTATTATATTATACTAATAGTCTTTCATAGTGTTTGGCTTCTTATTTTTGTATATGCTATGTCTACTTCTCCTATGTTTCTATGGCTCTCAATATGTCTTAGTATGCTATATGTGCACATTGTTTTCTTTGAATTCCCAACACCACCAATGCATGTAACTATTAATGAGCGGTATATTTAGAATGTTAGTAAGTGTCTATTGTTTTTTTTTTGCTAAATCTAGGATCATGGGAGCATGTTTTGTTTAGTCTACTTGTCTATGGGATCCCACGGAGTTTTTTGGGAGACAAAAGCTATGAATGTAAAATCATTTATCTCGTAATATAAATAATTTTATAAGGCTTACAAAAAAAAGAGTATTTGAAGTTTAAACTTCTCATTTTTCTATTTAGTGATTTGCATATAAATTGAAATTAGATATAATTTTTTCAAAATAATATATGTTAATAATTTCAAAATAATATATGCTAATACAATTTTTTTTTTTTTTTTTTGAATAAAAAATATTTCTATCATTTTGACATAAAAGTGCTGTATAATTTTTTCATAGAGTTGATACATGATATTTAAAAAAATACTAATGAAAAAAAAAATTCAATATCAATTATAAATAAAATATTTCAATGATCACTTTAAACCTATATATATATATATATATATATATATATATATATATATATATATATATAATTTGAAAAAGAAATTAATTAAAAAAACCTCAATATGAAATTAAAATATTAAAATAAAATAGGTTAATATTTATCATAAATATAATATTTTAATATCATCTTTATCTATCTATATATAAGGAAAGAAATAATGGTGTATATCCATCTTGAAATCTTGATTTATTATGTATAAGTATCTCAAAGTGAATTTTTTATTTTGTAAACCAATTTATTTTTGAAAAAAGGTTTGCAATTATTCTTGTTGCATTATATATATATATATACATATGTATTTCTATGAATAAAAATTACAAATAAATTATCTTATAATTAATAAAGTTGGTTCCCTTTTGTTATAGTTAGTGACACTAAGGAGGGGTGTTTTTGGATTTTTTACCAGAATTAAGAGACACTAACTAAGTGACTTTCTAGCCTTTCTAAAAATTCTACTATTTGATTCTTGGTAGGATTACAATGTTACATTGTTTAAAGATTTTGTGTAACTATTTTAAGTTTTGGAGTTTTTTTAGGAGCTAAACAATTTTTGGTTAGATTTTTCTGTTGTTTAAAATGCATTTTTAAATGCATAAAGTTCATAGCTCAAATTTGTGATTCCAATAAATCCTTCTTGAATTTTGGGTAAATTTGACAAGAAATATTTGGGAGCTCTCATTATCACATGAATGCACAAATTAGATGGCAAGCAGTATGTCCCATTGGCTATCTTTAGCTTCATGTATGTTAAAATCTCTTCTTCCTCTTCTTCTATACCCAAAAGAAACTTCAAAATATAGAACAATTAGGCTACAATTTGCTTAAATTACATTTTTGCACCAAGAGATGCTCTAGAGCCCAGAATATGAGGGAGATGTTGTCATGCAATGTTATATATATATATATATATATATATATATATATATATATATATATATATATATATATATATATATATATATATATATATATATATGAATGAGATGATGTATGTAACATTACATTAAAAAAAATAGAAAATATGTCGGCTAATTTTGAATATGTATACGAGGCAGGTAACGTTACATTTAAAAAATAAAAATATAAGTCTACTAATATTTAATATGTCAACTCAATTAAATTTGTAATAATTAATAACAATAAAAACAAACATACACAATCATAAATACAAATATACAATTTGTTTCATTCAGATTAATAACAAAGTATAGATCTAATAACAAAATATATTACATATTTGATTATGTTATCAAAGTGCATGGATAACAAAGTGTATTTTGATTCTCTCAAGGGAGTTGATTTTGTTAATACTCATGTAAACCACATTTACATTTTAGGTTTTAGGTCAACAATAGTTAATGTTGAGTTTAAGGTTACATTTGGATTTATATGTTTCTCATCCTTTCTATTGATTTTTAAAATTTTATTTACTTTTAATTTATATTTGGCCCACTAGAGTCCAATATGATGAATAGTAATTGAGATTAAATTCTATTTCAGAGACATGTTTTCATTTTGTTATACACACCTGTAGGGAAAACCTTTTTCTTAGTCTTTGGGTCAAGGGTGTAACTGTATTTCAATTAGACTGCACTTTAAAAAGAAAGAAGAGTGATTATGATGACTAAGAAACTTGATGTGGAGTTAATTTGTTTCGAAAATTTTACTACTTTTTGTGAGAGAAATCTATTCTAGACATTGGTATAATTGTATAATCAATGAAATTCAAGCATTAATAAATAGAAGTACAATGTCTATACAATTGTACAATTTTGTATAGAATTATTAACTTTTTAAATAGTATGGTGCAAGTACCATTGGTATTCTAGGATCCAGATAAGAAATATCACTCAAGCTAATATTTTAGTTTGTATATGTGAGAGAAAATTTCCTTACTGTCCATGAATACATTTCAATACAGTGGTAATACAAGCACAACCATGGATTTTTCCCTTTCAAGTCTAATACTCAAAGTAAGATTGATAAATGTTTTTTTTTTCTCTTTTACCCACAATTCTATTTTACCCATAAATTATTTTACTATGTATATTACCTCAACATGTTTTTGTGGAAGATTTATCTTTTTAAATAGTATGGTGTATAGAATTTATCTTTTTGTGGAATAATTTATATTTTAAATGTATAGAAAATAGGTTATGAATTTATTAACCTTTAGAATTAATATTTTCATATTTAAATTGATGATATCACAAAATAGAGTTAGGTTATGAATTTATTAATATTTAGAATTATTATTTTCAAATTTAATTTATGGTATCACATTATAGAGTAAAAAAAAAAAAATTAGAGAGCATTATAATTTGTAAATTTTTAATTATGAATTTATTATATTTTTAAACTAATCAAATTTTGAGAATTATAATTTTTTTTAATACTTTGATACTACTTTTTAATGTGCCACATGTCAATATCATGTTGAATATGGAAGGAATTACACATGTATCTCATAGTGATCATTATATCTCTAAAATGTATAAAAAATAATGATCTTAAATTTATTCAATTAATGCGTTAGTTTAAGTGTGGTTGAATTAATTGATTGCATTGATTTCAACGAATATTGTTGGATTTTTTTGACTTCAATATATATTAATGGATTGGAGGGAATACACACACACACACAGAGATGTGGGAGAGAAAGGGAGATGGAGGAAGGAAGAGAGTTATGACTTGAGAGGAAGAAGGAGAGAGGAAGGAGGAGAGATAAATGGAGTTGGAGCGGGAGAGAGAGAGAGAGGGAGAAGAAATACATAGAGAGAGAAAGGTGGAGAGAGAAGGGGAGTGGCAAGGGAGAGAGGAGAGTGGGAGGGAAGAGATAGGGAGAGATATATAGATAGATATAGATAGAGAGTGTGTATGTTTGAGGGGTGATACAGAGAGACAAATGAGAAGATATGGAGGGTGATAGATATATAGATGGAAGTGGGAGAGAGGGGTGAAGAGAAATACAAAGAGAGGGAGGTAGGGAAAGGTATATAGATCTGGGGGAAGAGAGAGAGAGAAAGAGAGGGAGAGAGAGGGAATGTGTATTTGGGGGTTTGAGATAGAGAGAAAAATGTTGGGAGATGGAGGGAGATATAGATATAGATGGAAGAGAGAGAGAGAGAGAGAGCATGGGTATTTGGTGGTTTGAGATAGAGAGACAAATATTGAGAGATGGAGGGAGATATAGATATAGATGTTAGGGGGAGAGAAACGGAAGAATAGAGAGAGAAATATAGGGAAGGAGGGGAAAAGAGAGAGACATAGAGATGTGGGAGAGAGGGAGTGGACAAAGAGAGAGAGACATGGGAGAGAGGTAGGGGAAGAGAGAGAAAGAGAGAGGGAGGGATATATATGTAAATGAACTAGATGTATGGTGTGCATTGATTTTAGTGTAAGAAAAAAATATTGACAATGTGCACTGATTTATGTGTTACAATAATCAACGATAAATAACATGCTTGAATTTTCATCTTAAATAAAATGTTCACTCACCTGAAAATTTTTCTTCTTGAAACTATAAACTATTTCTAATTAACTGCAATATTTTAATGTTCCACAAGTCAATATCATGTTGGATATGGAATTAATTACACATGTATCTCATAGTGATCATTATACCACTCAAATGTATACAAAATAGTGATCTTAATTTTCAACTAACGCATTAGTTTAAGTGTGATTAAATTAATTGATTACATTGATTTTAGTGAATATTTTTGGATTGCATTCACTTCAATACATATTAATGGATTGGAGGGGGGAGAGAGAGAGAGAGAGGGAGGTGGGATAGAAATGGAGAGAGAGGAAGGAAGAGAGAGAGGGAGGGAGAAAGAGATGGAATTGGAGGGGGGGAGAGGGAGGGAAGAAGAAATACATAGAGAGAGAAATGTGGAGAGAGATAGGGGGAGTAACAAGGGATATAGGAAAGTGGGAAGGAAGAGAGAAAGGAAGAGAAAGGGGAGAGAGAAAGAGAGTAAGAGGGGGGGTAGAGGGGGATAGATATATATGGAGAGAGAGTATGTATGTTTGGGGGGTAATATAGAGAGACAAATAAGGAGATATGGAGGGAGATATATAATATATATGGAGAGGGGAGAGAGGGAAGAAGAGAGAGAGGGAGGGTAGGAGAGATAGATAGGTATGGAGAGAGAGTGGGAGTGTGGGTTTGGGGGGGTGAGATAGAGAGACAAATAATGAAACGTCGAGGGAGATATAGACATAGATATAGATAACGAGGGGAGAGAGAGAGGGAAGAATGGAGAGATAGAGAGAAGGAAGAAGATGTAGAGATTGAGATAGAGAGATGTGGGAGAGAGAGAGGGGGAAGGAGAGAGAGCTGGGGGAGAGAAATGAGAGAGGGGGGAGATAGATGTACATTAATTGAGATGTGTGTTGTACATTAACTAGATGAATGATGTATGTAGTGCATTGAATTTAGTGTAAGAAAAAAATTATTGAGAATGTGCATTGATTTATGTGTTAAAGTAATTCAAACATAAATAAAATACTTGAATTCTTATTTTAAATAAAATGTTCACTTACCTAAAAAAAAATTCTTCTTGAAAATAGAAACCATTTGTAATTTACTAATTTCTTATTATTCCCATTTTCCATCATTCATCATTGTTAGTCACTTTGCATTCAAATAAGGTAATAGAAAACAGCTACAATTGAAACTTACTTGAGGTTTAACACTCCATAAATCACAATGATTGACTTTGGAGAAAGCTATGATTAATATTGGAGAGAAAGAGAGACAAGGTATGACATTTACTACAATAGTTTGAGTTAAAGATTTGAATGTTCTATGATTTCAATTTCCCTTTTCATATGATCAATATGAAAAGATGGCAAAACTAATATGTGTGACAGTAAAAACAATAGAAGAGAATATTTTGAGATTGATCACAATGAGAACTCTTTGTAATTTCCCACATTATTATTATTAATATTTTATATCATTCAATACTACTACATTGTCACTTTGCATTCAGAAATTTTGTTTCATCATTTTTCAGTACTCAAGTTATTAAAAGTCTCTATCATCTCAAAAAATTGAGGTAACTCAGAAAATTTAAAATTAAAATGACCATATTAATATTATACATATTTAATATATTTAAATTTTTTGAAAATGCAACAACAAATTCCTAATTTAATTTTTCCTTTGATTAAATTAGGAGAAAATCAAAATTCCACATCAACAGACAACTTCAAAGAGTCAAATGAGTTATTATCACTCAATTAGCTTAGTTAATTCGAGTTGGGGGTTGAACTTAAGTACTTGTGTACATTGATTCCTAAATTTTAGGAGCCTAGGTTGAGTTAATTTCAGTTGTAACAATTTAATTCAGTTAAGTTGAGTTAAGGTCAATTAAACTAGTTCCAACTGTTGGAGGAACTAGTGGGAGTTCTAACAGTGGGGTGCATCTTCAACGTTTAATCAGTTAACTGATCAATCAACCTTAATTAACTCATGCATGCATGAAATTTGAGCTACCCAGTTGATATTGGAGTTCAAGGGTAGTGTATTATCAGTTGTAGAATTTTCCAAGTTGTATAGGTTAACCATGCAGTCAAAGGAAGGCCTAAAGGAATTGTGCAATTCTCAATGGGTAATTTCCCTAATTAATATACTAGTACAAAATGACTACTTAGTTACTAAAAAACGATTAAAACTTGCATATAAATGACTATTTTTCAGTCAGTGACCAATAATAGCTAATTTACAGTATCTTATAACGCGACCAACTTTTAGTCGTTTTTAGCTTAGTCATTAATTGGTTATCTCAATTTTCTTGTCTAGTAGTATATTTGGTCATTAATTTAGTCACTGATTTGGTCATTGATCTGGTCATTAATTTAACCATTGATTTGGTCATTAATTTAGTCATTGATTTGGTAATTGATTTAATCATTCATTTGGTCATTAATTGTCACAATTAATGACCAAATATACAACAAAATATATTACTATATGATCACTCGAGAAAACCAATTAATGACCAAAGAAATGTGACTAAAATGTTGGTCATGTTATAAGATACTATAAATTAGCTACTAATAGTCATATATATGCAAATTTAGTCATCGTTTGAAACCAATTAATGACCAAAGAAATATGAATAAATTTTGGTCATGTTATAAGATAATGTAAATTAGCTACTAATAGTTGTATATATGAAAAATTTAGTCGTCATTTGTAATCACAAATTTATCATTTGCAGCAGTCAATTATCTTTTTTTGGTAGTTTCATATTCATTATATAAATGGCTAATTTAGTAGTTTATATTCATTTCATTTACTTTCATTAATAATCATTATAAATAACTAATTTAGTCGTATATTCATTTTATTTGTGTGCATCATTAATCAATATAAACTACTAATTTAGTAGTTTTAAATTGATTTTTTATTCATTATTAATCAACATAAATTAATTTGTATGATTTAAAAAATGTCATACAATGTGCATGTTCATCTAATATGAAAACACAAATTTGCATATGTTAATTATAATACTAAACAATATCAAGTGCAACTATAAATAATTCCAACCACATGAATTATGTTATATAAAATGTCAAATATTATATGAGTTTCCAACTTAATATTGGCTGAACTACAATTTACACATGAAGTATTGTTTCATCACTTCAAAACATTATCATTATGTTGCCAAGGCATTGCAAGTGAATTAACCAACTCTGAAAACTTGACCATCAATCTCCATGTGTGTGTCTTATGTGAGATATTAGATCTACGACTACCACTAGACCAATTCGCTTCTCTCTCTTTAATTTGGATTTTGTCGCTATAGTGTTATTGTTCTCCTCTTTCTTCAATCCTTGCTTCTACCATCAATACTGAGTTCATTTTCTGACACAAAAAAAAAAAAGTATAAGACATGAAAGTCGATGAAAACAAGAATATAAACTAAAGTAGACTATAAAGGATGTATATAATATATACCTCAACAACAGAAATATTGTTAATGCCATTTTTCCCCATAAAAGTAAGAAACTCGAACAAGTTTTCTTCAGTTGGGAAATAGTGGTCACTATGTGGCTAAATGACCTGTATAAACAAAGCAAATAAAATGTCACAAATAAACACAGCAGAGCTAGAAAATTTCTACTAAGAATGTCTCATGCTGCACTTTTGTAGTTTCATTGTTTCCTCTAGTTATCTCAAAAAAACAATGACACTTCAACAATAAAATTGGATAGTAGAGATCTAATGGGTAGACAAAAGTATTGTTGACACAAGATTACAAGAAGAAACTAAAAAAGAATAAGACAAGACTTTGTAAATTGCGATACTAACCGGGAATATAGTTCAATATCATAATCTTCAATTGTCAACATACTATTCCAGGGGAAAATGATCTAATTCCCATAAACCAGCAAATTTAGTATGCCCCTTGTTTTCCCTGTAATTAATTGAGCAAGATTAGCACATGCAATTTTCATTTAGAATCTCTGAAATGATTTTATAAATATTCAAAGCAAACGTAATGTTACTCATTCATTTTTCTCTGATGCAGACAAAACTGAATATGCTAACCTGTTTTTGAGTTGGGGAGTTCTTCAATTCACCGTATCCAAAATCATTTCTTATTTTCATCACTGTATTTTTTTAATGATCAGGAAATGAGGCTATATTTGATCAGAAAACATATTTTTCAGAATATATTCCATTTTTCTAATTCAAATCTAAATTCTCTTCTACTACGAGTTTCTTTGAAATGAGGATTAGATTAGTTGGAGTTCAGCAAAAACCATCTCATATAAAATTTCAATATGAAAATATATCTTGCAATTTCACTGTATATTGCATCCAGAATTCTTAAATAACTACAATGCAAATGCATACAGTGGTATCAAAGCATAGAGCAGAAAAATCCACAGAGAGAATCAATTTTGGAGACATGACCAAATGGATACCATAAACATTAAAATGCAAACACCCTTGTAAAAAACTCTTCCAAAATCATGGTAGAAAAAATGTTAAGAGAAAGATCCTTACTTTGTCATTGGAAAGCGTTCAAATGGTATAGTTGTTGGAATAGTCCCACAAAAATTATTATTGGAGACATCCCTGCAAGTGAAAATCAAAACATAACAATAAACCATTAAGAGGTGGAGTAATTATATTCAATTGTTACATGTAAATAATAATAATAATAATAACAGAGATTATGTACAAGAAATCAACTTACATGACTTTAAGGTTTGAAATTTTAGTAAGGTCCCTCAGAATTTGTCCAGTTAATGAATTATTGTTAAAGCGGTTGTTCATTCAGTGATTATCATACAAGCGTCAGTAAGCAATCATATGACATGAACAATGAAAGAGAACTGGAGCACCTACGTTTTTTATATGAGACATTATCTCTAAAAATTATAATCCCAGTTTGGATGTTTCCATCATGACCATTTAGACATAACAGAAATAAAACTTACAAAAATACAAGTGCCTCCAAATTTCCCAATGATCGAGGAATTTCATCGGTAATGTTGTTGCTATACAAGTCTGTGTTGATAAGACCCTTCATATTGCCAAATTCCTCTAGAATTCTTCCTTGAATATGACTTTTGTAGAGATCACTGTCGAACAATGAAAAATTAAGGTAAATATCAATAATGATATGACATGCAATCAAATAAACATGCTTGACATAACATGAAAAACCCAAGGTCAAATCAAGAAAATCTTGACATAATATCTTGAAGTTATGAAAAGCACAGTTGTATACAAAATCTTTCAACATGAATACCATATTCAGAACCGCAACTAAGTACTTGATACCAAATCCTATACAAGCCAAAATTACAAATTCCACATGGAACTAGACACAAAGCAAGCAATTAAGCTATGTTGTTTCAAACATAAAACCTATGAAAAAAGGATAAGATCTCTCATAATACAAGTTGGAAAAAACAACTTTCAGTCAAAGGTTCCCATTTAGCTAATAATCATGACCTGAATTTCTTTCTTATGCCAACATTTTTCAATTCTATTACTATACATGCCATCATACCACACCACTTTCTAGTGCATAAGATGAACGCTTCTCCTTGTGAGACCAGAAACCAACTTACAAACATCCAAATTAGAATTATGTTAGCCACATAATAAACGAACTGCATCCTAAGGCTAGTTGATAAGCTAAAGCACATAAGTATATATCATGCTTTATCACAGTTTCAAGCTAAGAAAATTGAAAAATTACTTGACAACACAGACTGGATAACCCATCTTACAACTAACTAGCAATGCCTCATTAGGTTTATCAAAATTTTGGTCAAAGGACTACTCCTTATTTGTTCTCTTATTCCCACTAAGATATCTTCCACCACTGTTGACAGCATAGCGAATTCATAACTTTTTATCAGAGAAAGTATTATACCAAAAAGTGGAAGTAATTTTAGTATCATTGGAATTTTTATTAATAAAAAGTCAATAACAATAATGAAAATAATTTTTATATCATAAAAGCATGCAGATTATGCTTTCACCGTAAACTAACCATTCCTAGATGTGTAGTTTTAAGAAAAATAAGTTGCACACCTTCTAGTATAAGGAAACCATCCAACATGGTCCTCATCATACTCATACCCAGCAGACAGTGCTACAAATTGAGTACCATAGTTAGACTACTTAGAAATACCAAAAATCTGAGGAAGATCAACACCCCACTGCCTACATTCCATTCTGTCTCCCCAACATTCTCCCACAAGCATACTTTGGTGTCATTCTGGATCATTCTATGGAATTATTGGAACAAAGTGATCTAGTGGAACAATAACAAAAATCTGTCCACTAGTTGCATTTGATAAACCCTTCTGTTTTGTGCATTCATTAATAAAATCTTTATCAGGCTTGTCTTGATTCTACATGTATTTATAAACTTTCGAAGGTCTAGATTGGGATTCACCCGTAGTTGTTACAACCTTTTCCATATGGATAGATATTACAAGGGTTACATTGATTATGGGCTAAGAGGTCATTTTGGAAGGTGTTAAGTCCCTATATTAATAGTGCAGTCCCTTATTATATTAGTGTAGGCCCCCTTATTTTTATTTTTGTACCCTTGCAACCCCCATATTTTTATTATTGTGCCCTTACATTATTATTTTTAGGTCGGCTAGGGTTACATTGTGGCCCCACTAGGATTACATTGTGGCCCCATGGACTCCTATATATAGAAAGGAGGTTTTTTCATTTGTATCATCCAAGAATTGTTCATTTATGTAATGTATTGGAGGTTTTCCCCTCAAAGTGGCTTATTTCTAAGGCGTTGATATCTCTTTTCTTCTATTTTTGGAGCTAGTTTCACAACATTTGGTATCAGAGCTTTGGATTCTAGGGTTTTCGTTGCTCCAAACTGGTCATTGTGGCATTTTCGCTATAAATTTTTTTCTAGGAAGGTTCAGAAGGTGAATTTTTAGAGTGCGTAGCCAAAATCCTGAGGAACATCGTCATAGAATTTCAGAGCTTGGTTCACAATATTTTCGGAGATATGATCTGTGGAAGTTAGGGATTTTTGCAGGCTCTTGAATTTAACCTAAACAGGTCATCGCGGAATTTTCGCTATAACTTGTTTTCTACAAAGATTCAGAAGTTGAAATTTTTAGAGAGCGAAGCCAAAATATTGAGGAAAATTGTCGCAAAATTTTAGAGCTTGGTTCTCAATATTGTCGGAGATATGATCTGTGGAAGGTAGGGCTTCGTGTAGGCTCCTGAATTTAACCTAAACAGATCGTCACGGTATTTTTGCTATAAATATTTCTCTACGAGGTTTCAAAAGCTGAAATTTTCACAAAGCAAAGCTAAACTCCTGAAGAACCTCTTGTAAAAATTCTAGATCTTGGTTCACAACATTTTTGGAGATATGATATGTGGAACTTAGGTCTTTTGCAGGCTCCCGAATTTCATCTCAAAGAGGTGATCGTGGGAAAATATTCATAACTCTCTCTCTGAGCATCAGATTGGAATTCTGTAAAAAGTGACTAGAATCACACGGACTGTAATTTCCTGTCTATAAATTTCAGAGCCAAAGGAGAAAACAGTGACACTTGGCAAGTCATACAAGTTAGCTCTACTGAACCAGTCCATAATTAGGTCATTGTGGGAGATTGGACATAACTTTGTCTTGAAGAATCTAAATCAGGTCAGAACTGTGGCATTCAAAAGAGAATTTAGAGAGCTACCTCAGTGCCAAATTTCAGATATTGATGATCCAAACTAATATAGATAATTCAGTTTCAATATTGAGCTCCTCAAAAGCAAGAAAAATGTGTGTATTTGGTTTTTTAAATTGCATAACGTTTGTTTGAAAAATCAGTTTGAAGTGATTCCAAGGGCATATTTTAGAATTTTTATTAGTATTGGGTTCTATAATGCCTCCAAAAAATAATTTCATACCCATTAAGCCCTCAAAAAGCTATACTATGACGCATGAAGAGGGATAATTGTAGTATGAGATATCAAAATTACAGTACTAAGTGCAACAAATTTCGATCTTACGAAGAGCAACCGAAGATGGCATAGATGGTTTAAAAGCAGAAATGGAGGCTAAGTTGGATGATTTGAAGGATCAACTAATAGCTAATATGGATGATAAATTAGTGGAAGATCACATCGAGCATCAACAACAAGTTCTCCAACTCTCAAAGGATAACCTAACTTTGGCGCAGAATCTAATGAAACAACAGGAAGATCAACATCACATCGAAAGAAGTTCTAAAGCAGTCACAGAAACAAGAACTTGACAAGCACGATCAATTTCAGAGTATCTCAGCAAGTGGAAGAACTTTCCTGTAGAAGATTCCACATGGGAGGATGAGAATTTTATACAGAAGCATCAAGAAATAATCAAGCATCGAGGACAACACCTGTTTGAAGGAGAGGGGCATGTTAAGTCCATATATTAATAGTGTAGTCCCTTATTATGTTAGTGTAGCCCCCCTTATTGTTATTTTTGTACCCTTGTAACCCCCATATTTTTATTATTGTGCCCATATATTATTATTGTTAGGTCAGCTAGGGTTACATTGTGGCCCCACTAGGATTACATTGTGGCCCCATGGACTCCTATATATAGAAAGGAGGTTTTGTCATTTGGATCATCCAAGAATTTTTCATTTATGTAATTTATTGGAGGTTTCCCCCTCGAAGTGGCTTATTTCTGAGGCGTTGATATCTATTTTCTTCTATTTTTGGAGCTGGTTTCACAACAGAAGGAATAGGAAATCGGAATTTTGCATAGTTCTTCTACCCCTGTCCCACCCATTTCTGGAAGCACCTCAAGAAGAAATTGTGGCCACAAGGAGTCTAGGAAAAAGAGAGAAACGAGATATAAGAAAACAAACCACGCATTTATTCCAATTACATCACCTATGGTAGTGTATACATGGGTAATAATAGAAATAACAAAGGTAATAAAAGATGGACTGCAGCAAGAAAACATTGGATTGTTCCATATAGGTAGAACAACATTGAGAACTTGAGCTTGTAGAGTGCAAAAAAAACCTTTAGATCCATTAGAACAGTGACAGAGCCTCCATCAAATGGTTGCACTAACTGTGATGCAGAGCGCACAGTTAAAAATGAAGAAGAATTCACAAGGTACTTGAAAAGCCTGTAATAGTTTCGTAATGCCTCTAACAACCAAGGTACATGCTCTAGCTTGTCATTTTCAATGCCTTTGTCATTTTATGTTTCCATTCCTTGTTGGGACATAAATGGTATTGTCCACAGTGAATGACCTATTGCTTAAAAAGTAATCAAAACACTTTTAATTGTACCATGAGCATAGAAACAATTCACCACTGTTGTATTGCACATTATCTTATGGTTGTCATATATAAATGTTTTCATGCCATCCACAACTTTCCTAGGGTAGTGACGCTTTGAAGAAAGTGATGATTCAAACTCAGATGAGCCAAAGTTTTTTCTTTATTTTCTTGGTCCATGCAATATCCCAAGACAAAAAGGCTTCACAATTGAAAAAAATACAATCCCAATAGAAGAAAATTCAAATTCATTATCATCTTACCAACTGAAGAAAATTAGAGTCATTATCCATAGCTTTCCTCCCTATGAGTAGCTCTAAAATAACAATGTTGTATTTTTACACATCCTACTTCTCGGTAATCCTATACATTCTTGTTGGAAATAATGAGAGGGAGGGGTGAATCAGTATTCCTTTCAATTAGAGCATTATTTAATCTGCAATTATTATCAGTGTTTGTACAAAAATAGCAGCAAACAAAAGGAACACAAATGCACAGATTTTTTAAGGTGGAAACCCACTCCGGGACAAAAACCACCTAATGCTTTTCTAATAATTCTTTAATATTCAACTCCAATTGAAAATAATGCTCCAACTTCCTAGAATATAGAAAATCATTCTTCTCCAGATCCCACTGGATGGATGCTACAATGCCTGAGATTCTTCAGTGGTCACCTGAACAGATTCCCTAACACCCAATGAGCTATAACTCACCCTAGCACCACCCTACCACCCTGTAGAAGAATAAAAGAAGAATGGACTCCCATACCAGGGAAAATGGTCCACTTTAAAATGATACAGAATGATGTAGAAGAAGAAGACACACTATAACATAACCCCAACTATGACACAACCACCTAATGATGATCCTAGACCACCCCACACTGCCCCTTCAACTCTTGGCAGATAGACACTAGTACAATTTGTACAATAATGTATTTACAATGACTTAGTACAATGATATCTTTACAATGATTATATGTAGTGCTTCCCACTTGAAGAATTCATGTGATGAACTTCTTGTTGTTTTTATGTACCTTGGTTGCTTCTCTTTTCATGCTACCCTATGTTGCACCTTGCTTTGTTTTTCTTCCCTAGAAAGTCTAGTCCTTTGCAGCCCTTGACAACACATGATCTAGCTTTTTCTTTGCCTTCTAGAAGCTCGATATTGAATCTGGTGTATATCTGTTATTTTAGATCCCCAATATCTTATTTTTGGTACTGTAGTAGTTCTCTAAGTCTTCTTTCCAATGCCATAGGTCTGACCAAATTTGGATTCTTCAAGAGAGAGTTATACCCAATCTCTCACAATGCCCTAATTATGGACTGTTTCAGAAGAGCGAACTTGTACAGCATGCCACGTGTCACTATTTCTTCATTTGGCTCTAAAATTGATAGAGAGAAAACTACAGAATGTGCAATATCTACCAATTTTTATGGAATTCCAATCCAATACTCAGAGAGAGAGTTATGACGATTTTCCCAAGGTCACTTCTTTGATATGAATTTTAGGAGCCTGAAAAAACACTGACTTCCACAGATCATATCTCCGAATATTGCACACCTTGATCTGAAATTTTCGCAAAAGCATCATTAGGATTTTGGCTTTTCTCATAAAAATTTCAGCTTCTGAACCTTTATAGAAAAAAAGCTAGAGAAAAAATGCCACGATGACCTGTTCCAGATAACGAAATCCCTTGCATGAGGAGGATATGAGGATCACAATTTATATAAATGCTTAGATAGAGAGGGGCTTCAACAAGTGAACATGGGAGGGATTTTACAAGCTTAAAAAATATTAATTATGACTTTTCAATGACCCATGCCACAACTCCCATGTGGTTTTAGCCCACTAACTAGGGGTACCAACTTCAAACATGAATATCTCTCAAACCATGAAGAATTACATGGCATGCCATATGTCAACGGAAACATCTCGACAAGTAGAAACCATAAAAATCCTTATTGACTTAGAATATATTAATTTGGTAGGTCAAAATTCCCATGAAATATTGGGTTAGCCCCTGGTGTTGCTTGGGTTGACATCAATGACAACCGTTAATCAAAAATCTCCCCCCTTTGGCATTGATGGCAACACAAGTACTCCCCATGCGATCATGACACCTCTTCCTACAACATACTCTCCCCCTTTGAAATCAATGGCAAAGGGTAACTCCCCTTGAAACACAACCATCCTACGGACCTATACACACTTCCACTCCCCCTGACACACAACCATCCTGTGGACCTGTACACACTTCCACTCCCCCTTTATATTCTGAATAAGGAAAATCTAATGAGAACCTAGGAGAATCCCAAGCTTCTGGCGAAGATATTCCAATGATTCACGAGTACTCTCACGATCTTCAACACTTCCTGCCTAATTTGCATTTTTAAAGGAATGAATAATGAGATTGTTACCCTTGGGATACCATAAGCCATATTCTGTTGTTCCCTTTAGATATCGAAGAATTCTTTTAATGGCAATAATATGTGATTCTTTTGGTGCTGCTTGGAATCTTGCTACTTGTCCAACTGCTTTCATAACATCTGGCCAGGAGGTTGTTACATATAGAAGACTAACAATCATAGATATTTGCAACCTTTGATCCACATCCTTAGATGAGTTGTCTATGCTCAATTTGCAACCTGTTACCATTGGAGTAAGGATGGGTTTGCAATCTTCCATTTTAAATTTCTTGAGCATTTCCTTGATGTACTTGACCTGACATATAAACATTCCTTTCTCTTACTGAGATATTTGAAGCCTTAAAAATTATGTGAGCTCACCAATTAAAGACATCTCGAAATCACTTTGCACCTTTGTAGCAAACTTCTTACTTAGTCGATCATCATTGCTACCAAATACTATATCATCCTCTTTAGAGATTAGACATGCTTTAGTTGCTTCATCCAGAACATATATGTCGTTTGGAGCTCGACTTGTTGTAGCCACATTTTCACCATACATGCCTTTCCTGATTTCACATTTTGTGGAGTTGAATAGTATTATGTGTCCTTGATCACAAATTTGTCCAACACTGAGCAGATTGTGATTCATTTTTTCAACCAATAGAACATTCTTGGCTAGAGCATATTTTTTTCCGAGAGTGACAGTACCTAATCGTATAACATTTGAAGATCCATCATTTCCAAAGGACATGGTTCCATCCTTCTTCTCTTTTAGAGATACAAATTTATTTCTATCTCCAGTCATATGCGTTGAGCAACCACTGTCAACATACCACATCAGTGAATGACCCTTGATCCGAAAGCGAGAGCACAACACGTCTTTCTCCATGTTCATTCATTCTGTGGCTTCGAAGATTCTTCTAGAGGATTTTCAAGTCTGCAGTCTTTGGCTATGTGTCCAAAGTTTCGACATTTGTAACATTCAATATTATTTCTTAAATGTTCAAATCTATTGATGTTTCGCTGAGCCCTGGGAGGTTCATATTTGACAGATCTCCTGGAATTGTATTCGTTCCTAGGGTATGTGCAACATTCTACAACTTTATGACCAAATTTTCCACATGAATAATAGTAGCCAGAAAAAATATGTTGGTACCTGGATGGAAATTTTCATCAAGTAATTGTCTTCCAAGGCTGTTCTTGTGAATATTGTCCAATGAAGTCTACATGCATGTCAGATCTCATAGGTTCATTGTATTTTGTTGTAGAAGGTCCTGCTTCTTCTTCTTTGTAACCGATGCCAGTTCTGTCATTGTAAGGTCGTTGATTGTTGATGAGTTCTTCTAATGCCCTTGAGCTGTTGGCATAGTTTTAAATATTTTTTCCTTTCTTCACTTCCTCACGCAGTGAGACTACTTTGGCTTCTAATTCTTCCCTTTATTGGTTTCTTTATTCCAACTTCTTTTGAAGCGACTCTTCAATGCATTTGTGTTTTTAAACTTCAGTTTTGAGACCTTGAACTTGTTCTTCAAGAGTGTTGGAACGGATCTTCTCTGCCTTGAGATATTTTATAAGCTTGATTACTTCCTTATAAAATTATTCTATGGTCAATCCTTCTTCTTTGTTGTTTGATACCTCTTGTTTATTGTGCTTGGCCATAAACAATACTCTCGCATTGGCTCCTTCTTCGATGTCATTGTCTTCATCGGATGATGAGCTATCTTCTTTAGAAAGAAAGTTCCTTTTGGATCCTTGCTTGTTGAATTTCTTAAAGCCTCTCTTTCCTTCTGAGTTTCCATCACTTCTGTTTGGACATTTTGCTGCGAAATTCCCAACCTCATCACAGCCAAAACATATCAATGGAATTTTACCTTTGAATTTTCCCTTACCAATTTTTAATTTTCTCATGAAGTAAGCATATTCTTCATCATCTCCCTTTTATTCACACTTGTAGGTGCATGTCTTTTCAATTGAAGGTTGTTTATCCTTATTGGTTTTCTTACATGCAACGAAGGCATTTTCTAGATGCGAAGTACCCTCTTCTTCATCAAGTCTCATTTCATATGCTATGAGAACTACATGTAATTCCTCTTTGCTAAGTTTGTCCATATTTGCACTTTATTCTAAGATCGATACCTTTGGGTTGAATCTTCCTGGTAACGTTCTAAGAATCTTTCGTATAATAGTATTATCATCAACTGGATCTCCCAATCCTTCTAGAGTATTGGTTATTTCATCAACGTATTGGAAGTATGTAGCAATGTTGCAATCTTATTTCATTCTGAGTTGCTCAATTTTTTCTCTATAGATTTGAAGCTTTTCTTCTTTGACATTTGAGTCACCTGAATATATATTCTCAAGCTTGTCCCATACATTTTTGGAGGTTTTACAACCCAACACCTTATGATAAGCAGATTCAATAAGTCCATTGATAATAATATTCTTTGCTTTTGCATCATTTACTAAATTCTTCTTACCTTGTTCATATGTGGTTGATGTAAATCCATTTTGAACAGTGTCCCATACTTCGTAACCTTGCACCAAGAGATAGACCTCCATTCTTCCTTTCCAGAGTGCATAATTATTTTCATTGAACAGAGGTACATATTCTTGGTATGCTCCATGACCTCCTTCCAGCTGTTAAACTGCTATTGAAGGAACCAACCTCTGATACTAATTGTTGGAAATACTGAGAGAGGGGGTGAATCAATATTCCTTTCAATTATAGCATTAGTTATTCTTCAATTATTATCAATGTTTGTACAATTATAGTAGCAAACAAGAGGAACACAAATGCACATATTTTTTAAGGTGGAAACCCACTCCATGACAAAAACCACCTAATGCTTTTCTAATCATTCTTTAATATTCAACTCCAATTGAAAATAAAGCTCCAACTTCCTAGAATCTAGAAAAGCATTCTTCTCCAGCTCCCACTAGATGGACGCTCCAATTCCTGAGATTCTTCAGTAGTCAACTGAACGGATGCCCCAACACCCAATGAGCTATAATTCACCCTAGCACCACCCTACCACCCTGTAGAAGAATAAAAGAAGAATGGACTCCCGTACCAGGGAAAATGGTCCACTTTATAATGATATAGAATGATGTAGAAGAAGAAGACACACTAGAAAATAACCCCAACTATGACACAACCACCTAATGATGAACCTAGACCACCCGACACTACCTCTTCAACTCTTGGCAAATAGACACTAGTACAATTTGTACAATAATGTATTTACAATGACTTAGTACAATGATACCTTTACAATGATTGTATGCAGTGCTGCCCACTTGAAGACTTCATGTGATGAAATTCTTGTTGTTGTTATGTACCTTGGTTTCATGCTACCCTCTGCTGCACCTTACTTTGCTTTGCTTCGCTAGAAAGTTTGGTCCTTTTGCAGCCCTTGACAACACATGATCTAGCTTTTTCTTTGCCTTCTAAGAGCTCGATATTGAATCTGGTGTACCTCTATTATTTCATATCCCCAATATCTGATTTTTGGTACTATAGTAGTCCTCTGAGTCTTCTTTCCAATGCCATAGGTCTGACCCAATTTGGATTCTTCAAGGGAGATTTATACCTAATCTCTCACAATGCCTTAATTATGGACTGTTTCAGTAGAGAGAACTTGTATGACGTTCCACGTGTCATTGTTTATTCATTTGGCTTTGAAATTAATAGAGAGAAAACTATAGACTGTGTACTATCTGCCAATTTTTATATAATTCCAATCCGATACTCAGAGTGAGATTTATGATTATTTCCCCAAGGTCACTTCTTTGAGATGAATTTCAGGAGCCTGCAAAAACACTGACTTCCACAGATCATATCTCCGAAAATATTGCGCACCTTGATCTGAAATTTTCACAGAAGCGTCCTCAGGATTTCAGCTTCGCCTCATAAAAATTTCAGCTTTTGAACCTTCGTAGACACAAATCTAGAGCGAAAAATCCACTATGACTAGTTTCAGATAACAAAATCCCTTGCATGAGGAGGATATGAGGATCACAATTTATATAAATGCTTAGGTAGAGAGGGGATTAAACAAGTGAACATGGGAGGGATTTTAGGAGCTTAAAAAATATTAGCTATGAATTTTCAATGACCCATGCCACAACCCCATGGGGTTTTAGCCCACTAACTGGGGGTACAAACTTCAAACATGAATACCTCTCAAACCGTGAAGAATTACATGGCATGCCATATATCAACGGAAATATCTCGGCAGGTAGAAACTATAAAAAGCCTTATTGACCTAGAATATATTAATTTGGTAGGTCAAAATTCCCATGAAATATTGGGTTAGCCCCTAGTGCTGCTTGGGTTGACATCAATGACAACCGCTAATCAACAATTCTTGCATATTCAAGGTCAATATAACTGTTAACACCCATAACATAGATAATGGTGTGGGTTTTTGCAAACAAGATACACTTGGAAATTCCAAAGACTAACAAATGTGCTTCAAAATTTTCATTGTAATATTCCCTCTTTGTTACACATCGTTTGTCACTGTCCCTGCAATCCCCATCCTGCACATTGGAGGATCATTTCTGTGACTAATAAGAAGTGTCATGCCTTGCAAAGACCATCATTGCATCCCTTGCCATGAGGACAACATTCCTTCTGTTGACAATTCCCTGGGAAGATCATCAGAAACATATGTTTTTTCCTTGGTGCTAGTAGACCGTTACGCCCTCGCGCCAATGAGGAAGATTAACACTAGGCCCTGTGCCCATTGGTGCTTTGTCCCAGTGAGATACCCATGCCAACCTATTTATGGAATGTTTTTTAAATATAGAGGCGAAGTTTCTATCCTAACAACTTCGTGGGTGAGTCAGCTGGAGTGGTTCAACTGAATAACCGCAGACCCCCTCCTTTGGCCTCTTGTCTCAACCTTTTGGGGAAACCTCCCAAAGGATAAGGCCTCCCTTCCACCATTGTAGGGATCCCAACCTCATCCTCTCCCTCTATAAATAAAGATATCTCCCATTGATACACTAGCTGAACAATTATAGTTGAAAGGTTGAAGAGAATTCTTGAACATTTCGCTAGAGAGATAGAACAGAGAAAGAGACTTTTGTCGAGAGAGCTTAAGCATGTGTCCTCACCTCGTCCGAATTCCCTGACGATCCTTCGAGACGTGCTTCAACTGAACCTGCTGGAGGAGGCTGCGACGTCAAGGCTCTGGTTTTAACTCTTTCTTCTATTTATATATATACATGACTATTGTTTGGTTCCCATCTTGTGTTAATATGGTTTATTTGATGCAATATTCTTAACCTTCCTTGACTGGTTAGCTGATTATGAATGAAATCATTGTCTTGTATGCTGCTCTTGTTTGTTTAGCTTTGTGCAGGTATCTGAGCATAGTTTCAGAAGGACTGTGACCCGTCGAGACAGACATCAAGAGGCCACCACCACTACAGCGACGACAGCGTTGGACTCGAGGTGGGTCAATCTACCCCATCCTTTTCATTCATTAATTATGAACCTACACTTTAGCTTGTCCCTTTGTTGCTAGACCCACTCTAGGGCTAGAGGGATCGTCTCTATCCGCAAAGAGGATTTACCTTTCCAAAAAATTGGCGACTCCACTAGGGATCAGTGTGAGTTTTTCGTTTTGTTGTCCATTAGGAATTTTCCTTGTCACGTCAACTTCAGTAATTTCCTTGCTTGTCTGCTTTTTTTGGCTTGCTTGATTGTCTGGAATCCTCAGGTTTAGCTCCAAAGTGTCAAGATTGACCTTTTTTCACTGGTTCTTCCCTCCTCCCCTAGTTATCCGGCTTGGCATGATTTGTGTTTGAACAGTCGCGCCAATTGGTGCTTGTTGCTTTTGCTGAAGTAACACCAACCCCTATTTGGCACGGATTACCACCTCATAATTGTGTCGAATCCTATAGGATTTGTTTTGACCTTCTTGCTGAGTTTTTGGTCAGTTTTTCTTGACTTTGGATTTTTTCTTTGATTTTAAATTGGTCTTTTGGTATTGTTTTGACTGTTGTAGGCTTTCTCTTCTCAGATGTTTGTCTATTCTCTCATTAGTGCAGTTCATAGCCCTAGGGTTCTAGGTGTCTTTCACTCACTGGGCCTTCTGATTGAAGTTCGAGTCTTTTTGGATTTGGTCGATTCGATTCCCTGATCTGTTGTATTAGTCTTTCTTGATCCTTTGAGTTTTCGGTTTGTTGAACGATTACTTTTGTGTTTGTTTGACTCTCCAATTCTTTGCTTTGAGCATAGATCACATTGTTTGTTTGGGTCATTTTGAAAGCTTTCTCTTTGTTTGAAAGAGTGCATCATTGGTTTGAGTGCATTTATGTTTTTATTTCTTTTGAATCATTCAGTTTAGATCTCTACATTCGCAGTACTCAAAACTAGTGTTCGCTTTGTTTTTAATGTAATTAGTGCATTGTGTGCTTCATTCATTAAAAAATAAAAAAATTGAATTCTTTCGTTTGCATCAAAAATGAAAAGTTATTTTGCATAAATAGCACTTGATGAAATAGGAAAGATTTTTTAGTTTTTCGTTTAGGTTGTATTAGATGCATTAAGGGGACTTCTTCCTATGATTTCATTGTTTGCTTCTTTCTGAAAGATCTCTACCCTTCTCTTAGTTAGCATTCATCAGACGAAAAATGGTGTTCTTTTGCATGTAGCTTGCATTTAGGAAATTTGAGATCAAATTCAGTAGGGCCTTAAAACTGAAACATTAATTCAAGATCAACTGTGAAATAAATTCAATCAATATAAGGAAGCATTGGAACCTAACGCAAACATTTTTAGAGGTCTAAGCTAGTGATGTGTTCTGGCATCGTTACATCTAGTAGTTGTCGTTCGCCATCTGGCCTTAGAAAACACTAGTACCGACTTGTGCTCCCTGTACTGTCGCGTATATAAAGGGAGACCCTCATAGGTTCAAATATTTTATCCATATGAAGCCGAGTCTGCCGCCCTATAACTGTGATACACCGAACACAGCATTTGGGGAGACTACCTGCATGTACGTTAAGTCCTTGGTCGTTTCTCTTTCATTTGATCACCAAGGTGTATATGGCAGTTCACGAAAACTTGGTACACCCTCTTTCTTAGATTACCTGAGTAGTCATTTTGATCTTTCCGTGACTCCTTAAAAAGATAAGAAATCATCGAGCACTTGTCCTTTCACACTCGTTTAAAATTGAAATTGACTAGAGTCATATTTTGTCTGTTTCTCGACTCTTAAAACATGAAACAACAAATTTTTGTTCCAGTGTCGTAAAATTAATTACCCACGATCACATGCCTGTTAAAATTTCTTTACTTGGCTTGTTTTTATACTTCCTTAGACTTTGATCTTGAAGCCTTGAATTGGCTATCTCGTTTTCCTTCCTATGTTGAAATATTGTCATAGTGGCAAAACCACCAGTATCATTGTCTTCTTCACTGCCTCCTAGTGGCAGTTCTTTTCCTAGCATTTCTTTTGAAACACCTCAATCCACTAGGTCTGCCGAGTTTTTGTACCCTATCCTCCTGACTGTCTTGCCTCTTGCTACCCGATCTCCTCCTGAAGATTTAGTTGAATTAAATTGGCCTCCTCAGGGTGCTTGGTCTAGTTTTGGGAGCAAGGAAGAATTCCCTCCTCTTACTTCAGGTTCACCATTTATAGCTGTTGTTATACCTCCCAGTCCTCATTGTCTTTTTGAAGATCTTATGGCTTCGTTGGACATGGATTCTTCAATTCTTATTGGCAATGAAGGACTTCTTGTTTCTACAGGGGAATATCAAATTTTCTCGGAAGATCTCCTGCATGTTTCTAGTCAATCTTCCCCTCAATCGGTGTCACTTCCACTTGGTTATCAAACCTTGAATTAGATTATTTCAGGTGTTGCGTCCAATATAGAAAAATCCAGTACATCGACTCCTCCCAGGATTTCGATCCTTCCTTTATTAGGAATGTCGTTGTCGGCACCTAGTTCATCAGTTGTTGTTACATTTGTCCCAGTCCGACCTACCATTTGTGCGGCTTCATTTGGACCAGTTGTTACACATCAGTCATCAGGATATTTTCACACTTGCAAGTCTATCTTTCTTAATCCCATGTGGCCTGTCAATCCTGACCTGGGTAAATCACAACCTCGCGCTGCAGAGGCCATGCCTACTTCTAGTGTGGCTATGACTTCCTATGTTATTCCTAGCGGCCTTACTTTCAAAGAGTATATGTTGGCTTTTCAGCAGCAGAACTCTCAGGATTCTCAACAGCCCCAAGATCCTATCAATCCTACACATCACTATGATGTCTATGGTAACCCTGTTTATTTACCCCCTATTGATCCAAATCAGGTTGTTTATCTGCCTCTGGCCGATCCCTATCGGACCGTCCCTCATCGAGGGCCAGTAATACAAGGGAAAACCACAGGTCTACAAGGAAAACCCTTGCACGGACAACCTTTTATCCAGTAGGGACAACCTTATGGTCTAAAAGGACAACCCTTACAGGTTCAACCTTTGGTCCGGCAACCCTAAGGTCCTTCCGGTCAACCTCAATATCAATATCAACCAGGAGCATCTTATGTTCCTGGGGGGAAAATGTATCCACCACAGGGACAACCTTTTGTGCAACAACAACAGCCTTATGTCCAGCAAGGCCAACCTTTTGTATAGCAAGGACAACCCTACAGTCTTGCTCCGGTTCAACCTAGTTATCAGGGACAACTTGGTCCATCACAACCATCGGGTCAGCCCCTTCCACAAGGGCAACCCGGTGACCCTCAGTATCCAGGCCAACCTGCTCATCTCACTCAAGAGCCAGTTCAACCTATTCAACCAGCCCAACAGCCTGTTTAACCTGTTCAACCTTCTCAGCAGGGTCCACCTGCTCAACCTCAAGGCGCTACTCACCCTCCTCAAGGTCAATATCAAGCGGTATATAGTGCACCCCAAGGTTTCACTTATTACCCTCAAATTCAATCCCAGATGGTGTATAATCCACCTCAAGGAAATGCTTACATTCTGCAATAGAATCCATACGTTGCTCAACAAGGACCTCAATGGTATGCTCAGAATCAACATCCCGGTCCTCAATCCCAGTATGGGCAAAACTATCCGGCTTATAACCCCTATGGTCAGTTTCCTCTAGGAAAAAACATATGGGGGAAGAATTTCTCCCAGACTGGGTGGAATGCTAACACGGGTCCTTATCAAAGACCTTCGATGCCTTTTGAACCTCAATTACCATTTCTCGCTACGTTGGAACTACCAGATGTGTCAAAGTTAAGGAACGATCTGATTCTTCATAACCCATATTGGCCTCCAGTTCCAACCAAGATTCCTGGTGATTGTCCTAAGTTTGAGGGCAAGTCCGAAGAATACCCCCAAGCACATGTTATGACCTACCACTTATGGTTTTCCTCTAACTCTTGGGTTGACGATTCCATCCAACTCCATCTTTTCCAACGGACTCTTACTAGTGCCGCTACAAAGTGGTACATTGAATATCTTGTGGCATCTTTCAAGATTTCAACTCTTTAGCCATAGAATTTCTTACACATTTTTAGTTAATGGTTCGTTATGAGACTGGATGCACCTCCTCACATCCTTGAAACAGGACCGAGATACTCATATCTTGGATCATATTCATGAGTGGAGGCATCGTCGTCGCTTGATCAAGTTTGATATTCCTAATCAGCTTCTAATTTATTGGTTCACTACCTCGTTTGTCAATCAAATCTCTAAAGACATAGATATGGGGGCATGTGTAACTGAAGAATAGACCATTTCTCGTGCCTAGTACCTTGACCTTATGTACTCTCAGTCTGGCATGTTGTATGATATCTTTCATGATGCTCCTCGACCTGGAACTTCCAAAGCACCAGCGACACAATCTATCAATGGTATCATTATTTCTGTGTCTCAGACTTCTCGAAATTCTTCTCCTTCAAACCTTGGGAAGGAAAAATCTAATCCTTCCAATAATTATGCTTCTCAGCCTACCCCGAATTCTGGTACCATCGTGGAAGTCAATGTCGTTCAAGACAATCCGATGGATAAAAATTCCAAGTGAAAAAAGAAGGGTAAAGGTAAGGCCAAAGCCGATACCCCGAAACAAGATTTGTCTAAACCTCATGTTGATGATGGTTCATAGCATAAGCCGAAGTACCCTTGTTTGATTTGTAACGAAGAGAACTACACCAAGGATTATCCTCGACGGGCCGAAGTAAGTAGATTTCTCAAAGGCACCCAGGGAACTACAACTGTTCTCAAAGAACCTTTTCCATCACAACAGATCCAAATGGTAGAGTAACCTCAGTCCTATGCCCCATTTGGCTCTCAGGTTTTCATGATAAATGATTTTGCATCCGTTTCTATTGCTACTCGGTCGAAATATTATACCAAATCACATCAGGCAACGGGGAAAGAGATTGCTGATGGTACTCCTCCTCCACCTGCTTCTAGCCCTCTTCAGATTGAAAGGTCGAGTACTGAGCCCGTTGTATGGCCACCTTCCAAAGGTGTACTCCGTAAGTCTTCTTACAATCCCAACGCCCGTGCTACTCAATATTACAGTGTTGTTGAGGATCTGGCTTAAGTATCATATACAATCTTTGCATTAGAATTACTTCAGAGTTGTCCATCTCAATGAAAGGCTTTGTTATCTACCATCGGCAGGGTTGATCTAGCCTTCTCGCTTTCGACTTGGAGAATTTCGTCCAATGACTTCCGCACCAAATTGCGCTCATCATACAAATTTGTATTAATGGTTTGAATATCCATCGGGAGGTTTTGGATGAGGGTGTGTCTACGTGCGTCATGGCATCTGCCTATTGGAAATCCATTGGTTCTCCATCTCTGAATTCATCACCAAATGCCCTTGAAGCATCTGATGGAAGGGAACCTAAACCTCTTGGTGTCCTTGCTAGTTTACCAATTACATTAGAAGGGAAGACAGTCAATGTCAAGGTTGAATGATTTGAAATCGTGAGAACAAAGTATTTCTCATACAGAGATTGACTGTAGGGGCATTCACCGGATCTTTCACCTTTCAAAGAAAGGATGAATCCGGAGGCTATCTAGCCCTTCTACAGACTATGCCTAAAGAAATAAAAAGTAATCACAAAGATCCGATCAATGAAAGTATTTTTTTTAAATGCAAAGTATTCATTGATCCAACTTTAATGTGTGAATAGGCAAGTATACATATTTTGCAAATGAAGTGTAGTGTTTTGAAGATGAACTAATAAGTTTTGTTCACTGTTTAAACCTGCTTGGGAAAAGATAGCTTATAAAAATTCACTGTTTAAAGGAGCAGAATCTGAAAATATGCAGCAAAATTATACATTATGACAGCAAATAATTTTTTAAGCGGTTCACCCCTCTCTTGGGCTACCTCCGCTGGGTCCAAAAGCCTCTAATTAGGCTTTTTCCTCTTTGATTAAATGCTCAAAATTTGAATACAACTGTATAGAAGCCTCAAATGGAAAAATACACTACAAAAATAGATTCATAAGGCTCAAATCAGTATAAATGACTAAACAAACACCTCCATTGGATGAAGATAGTCCAAAACAGCTCTTCTTCCCTTAGGCCCTAGTGGCTCCACGACCAAAAACGCTAGTAAATTCTCTGTTAGAGCACCCTGATGGCTCTGAAAACACTTCCAACAGCTTCAGAATGATGTCTACACCCAAAATCTAAAAAAAAATTCGTATCAAAAGGCCTCTCCTAGCCAAAGTTATGGCACTTTTACTCCAACTGCCAGTTTGGCCTAGAGATACTCCACCAAATCTGGAGAAACTCCAGATAACCCCGACAAAATAGGGGCGGCTGCTAAAAATGGCACTCCGCCAGTCGTGGGGGCTGAAGAAACGGGCCACGATACCATGACCGTCGAAGGTGGTTGAACAATTTGGCGTTATATACGTTTGAACTTTAATATATAACAAACATATATTAAATCTCCCGCTCCTGGCGCTGGTCCACGGGACCACGACCCCACTACCTGCGCGCCATCCAAAAGAACACCCACATTTTTAAAACACATGAACCTCCGTTAGCCCGTTGGTCGGGCCTACGTGTTTTGTCCGCCCCGACCCGGGGTCGAACCACACCGCGACCAAGCCAAAATTTTTAAACTCTGTTCCATTTGCACGTTTTTTTAAAAAACCCACGTGAAGTTGTTAAAACGTGCCCATAACAACTTTGACCCATACGTTATTTTAAAAGGTGAACGTTGCCACATATTAAACCTTTGAAATGACATTTTCCCACGTAAACCTTTGAAATTTTGTGTTTTAAAAATAATTCGATTTTTTTAATTATATGTGGTATTTTAATTTATTTTTAATAAGGTTTTTTTTTAAATTAAATTAATTAAAACATATATTAAATAATATGATATATGATTAATTAAAACCATATAAAATATTAATAAATATATAATTTAATTAATTAATTAAACCTTAATAAAAATAAAAATTTTCCCAACACAAAATTAAAAAAAATTCCTTTCAAAATTGAAAGTTATTGGGCAAATTCAAATTGCAATATCTCCTCCATACGGAAACGGATTTGAGTGCCGTTTGCGGCGTTGGGATCGTATTGATGAGCTCTTTCTTGTCGATCTGGTTTAGAACAATTCTTAGCAACTTCATTTTTGAGCATTTTTCTACAAGAGACTTGATCTCCTGATCACACCTCCCAAATGGGAAGCTTTTGGACCCTCAAAAGCTTTCTGATTACTGAAACTGATGATGTGGAGACTGATTCTCCACTCTTCCACCCTTGAATAACTGAAATATGCCCGATTTCATCAACTGAAGCTTTTGAGAAAATAATAACCTGTCTCTGGAATCA
This sequence comes from Pinus albicaulis, assembly GCA_034641835.2. Classification (NCBI taxonomy): domain Eukaryota; kingdom Viridiplantae; phylum Streptophyta; class Pinopsida; order Pinales; family Pinaceae; genus Pinus; species Pinus albicaulis. The sequence goes on from CM076573.1 coordinate 166,311,097, forward strand.
ACTGATCTACCATTGCTAAGATTGACTGAGTCATGATGCAAATGATTAAAATTTGCAGAACAGCAATTGTACTTTGTAGAAAAAAAAAATTCTACATTGATCAAACTTTCCAGAAGACTTAAAATGACTTTCACCTTGCAAACTGTTCCCATGGCGAATTCTACGATTCTGAAACCATCTTTTTCCCATGCTGAATGGTGTGTCCTTCTTGCTTACACTGCTTAGTTTTGACACTTCATTTTCTGCATTGGCTGACCCAAAAGGTAATTCATGCAACATAACATCATCTTCTTTCAAAGACAAACTTTTATCAAACTTAGACAAATCATTAGCAACATCATAAAATGGCGAATGCTCAAAATCTGGTCGTTTCAACATCAACAAAGTTAGACTTTGACTTGCATTAACCAGTCTTTTTAATTGACCTGCATGGAGTAAAGAAGATTCCAGCTTCTTCTTGTGAGCTCTCACAATGTACTCTTTACCATCTTTGAACAAGTGATACTTGTTTTCATGGCGATGAAAGATAGCCTTCCTGTCAAATAAATAAGGACTTCCCAAAACAATACCGGAGATATCAAGTGGCACCACATCAAGTTCCACTGTGTCAACAAAGTGTGCAGTTATTGCAAAGCGCAATATGCACTTCCTTGATACCTGAAAATTGGCATCCTTGCATATCCATCCAAGTGGATAAGGCTTCGGATGTGGAATGGTCTCAAGTTTAAGCTGCTTGACCAAGTCTTCATAAATAAGATTAGCTTGTGACCCACTATCAAACAATGTGTCAATTTTTGTATGTTTTGAAATTACCCTCACATGGAAAAGCTCTATCCTCCTCTTTTCATCATGAGTATCTTTGTGACAATTCAAAGAGCTAGAACTGGGAATTGTGTCTTGCACCACTTCTTTCCCCTTAGTGTTCTTCAAAACCATGCCTATGCTTTTTGTTTCATCTCCTGAGTCTGACCTTAAGTCTTGCTCAACTGTTGCTACAGTTTTCTCCTTTTCTTTGGTCTTGTTTTTGTTCTTGAATTTTTCTGGTTTCAGTTCAGGATGAAGCTTCCAACAATGATCTTCATCATGACTTGTCTTTGAACAGTTCTTGCAAAAGAACTTTCCTTTTTCCTTTCTTGAATTAGAAACTCTTCTCTTTCCTTTGTTTTTAAAATTACTATCCTCATCAAAAATATTCTTTCCTCTAGCTTCTAAATGTGTAGCCTGCACACAGACTTCATCTAAGCTGGTAGGATTGAACAATAGAATAGTATGTTGCAGATAATTGTGCAAACCTCCTATGTATTTCAACAAGGTGTCTTGACTTTGTAAGTCTACTCCAAGTAGAAGTGCTCTCCTTCTAAACTCTTGGGTATAATCTTGCACATTTTGACCTTTAAGTTGCCTAAAATTTTGCCAATTCATGATTACTTTCTGAACATGAGCAAGAGGATAAAACTGTTTCTTAATAGCTGTAATAAACTCATTCCAAGTTAGAGTTATCTTACCATGCTTTTTGATTTCCTCCTTGGTCTTGGCTTCCCACCAAACCAAAGCTGCTCCATCCATTCTCAAAGAGGCTAATTGGATTTTTGTGTCATCATCATGCAAATTCTGAATTCTTAGATAGACTTCCAGCTGTCTAATCCAGTTATCCAATTTTTCTGCATTAACATCACCATTAAACATCGGCAACTCAAACTTCACATCAAGCTTTAAAAAAGGATTTTTAAGAGATGTTTTTGTTTTGTGTGACTGATTAACAGAAGTAGAAGAGGATGATGTGGAGGAATAGGATGACGATGGAGATGAAGGATCACCATTTCCTCCATTCCCTTTCTTAGACTCATCTTTTTCTTTCTTTCCTCCTGAAGAATCTCCTTCTTCTCTTTGGTTTCTAGACCCTTCTCCAACAATTCTATCATTTCTCTCCTGGTATAGGATCCTAACCATCTCAGTCAAGTCCAAGAAAGCTTTTCTAAAGACTCTTTCTTCTTCCTTGGGATCCATTTCCTCATGTACTTCTCCTTCTCTGGATGACATGCTTGTGGCTGATTCTAAGGCTACTGAGGATGAAATGGAAGGTGGATGTAATGGCACTCTAGCGCTCCTTGGTTGAGGATTAACTTGTTCTCTAACCAATTGACCTTCCCTTCTTTGCAATTTCAGCCTAGTAAGCATCAAATTTTGCAAAATAATACAATTTACTTGCACAAATTTCACAAACTCTTAAGCAAAACCTTGAGCTCTGATACCAACCTGATCTGAAATCGTGAGAACAAAGTATTTCTCATACAGAGATTGACTGTAGGGGCATTCACCGGATCTTTCACCTTTCAAAGAAAGGATGAATCTGGAGGCTATCTGGCCCTTCTACAGACTATGCCTAGAGAAATAAAAAGTAATCACAAAGATCCGATCAATGAAAGTATTTGTTTTAACTGCAAAGTATTCATTGATCCAACTTTAATGTGTGAATAGGCAAGTATACATATTCTGCAAATGAAGTGTAGTGTTTTGAAGATGAACTAATAAGTTTTGTTCACTGTTTAAACCTGCTTGGGAAAAGATAGCTTATAAAAATTCATTGTTTAAAGGAGAAGAATATGAAAATATGCAGCAAAATTATACAGTATGACAGCAAATAATTTTTTAAGTGGTTCACCCCTCTCTTGGGCTACCTCCGCTGGGTCCAAAAGCCTCTAATTAGGCTTTTTCCTCTTTGATTAAATGCTCAAAATGTGAATACAACTGTATAGAAGCCTCAAATGGAAAAATAAACTGCAAATTAAGATTCAGAAGGCTCAAATCAGTATAAAATGACTAAACAAACACCTCCATTGGATGAAGATAGTCCAAAACAGCTCTTCTTCCCTTAGGCCCTAGTGGCTCCACGACCAAAAACGCTAGTAAATTCTCTATTAGAGCACCCTGATGGCTCTGAAAACACTTCCAACAGCTTCAGAATGATGTCTACACCCAAAATCAAAAACAAAATCGTATCAAAAGGCCTCTCCTAGCCAAAGTTATGGCACTTTTACTCCAACTGCCAGTTTGGCCTAGAGATACTCCACCAAATCTGGAGAAACTCCAGATAACCCCGACAAAATAGGGGCGGCCGCTAAAAATGGCACTCTGCCAGTCATGGGGGCTGAATAAATGGGCCACGAGACTGTGACCATCGGAGGTGGTTGAAAAATTTGGCGTTATATACGTTTGAACTTTAATATATAACAAACATATATTAAATCTCCCACTCCTGGCGCTGGTCCACGGGACCACGACCCCACTACCTGTGCGCCATCCAAAGGAACACCCATGTTTTTAAAACACATGAACCTCCGTTAGCCCGTTGATCGGGCCTACGTGTTGTGTCCGCCCCGACCTGGGGTCGAACCACACCGCGACTAAGCCAAAATTTTTAAACTCCGCTCCATTTGCACGTTTTTTTTAAAAAACCCACGTGAAGTTGTTAAAACTTGCCCATAACAACTTTGACCCATACGTTAAATTTTAAAAGGTGAACGTTGCCACATATTAAACCTTTGAAATTTTGTGTTTTAAAAATAATTCGATTTTTTTAATTATATGTGGTATTTTAATTTATTTTTAATAAGGTTTTTTTTTAAATTAAATTAATTAAAACATATATTAAATAATATGATATATGATTAATTAAAACCATATAAAATATTAATAAATATATAATTTAATTAATTAATTAAACCTTAATAAAAATAAAAATTTTCCCAACACAAAATTAAAAAAAATTCCTTTCAAAATTGAAAGTTATTGGGCAAATTCAAATTGCAATATCTCCTCCATACGGCAACGGATTTGAGTGTCGTTTGAGGCATTGGGATCATATTGACGAGCTCTTTCCTATCGATCTAGTTCAGAACAATTCTGAGCAACTTCATTTTTGAGCATTTTTCTACAAGAGACTTGATCTCCTGATCATTGAAGTAGTTGACGGGAAGTTCAATTACAATCTTATCCTCGGTCCCAGTTGGACTCACGCCATGTTGTGTGTTCCATCCACTCTCTTTCGTGTTTTGAAATTCTGGCACGAAGGAAATATTGTTACTGTTGATCAGTTATCATTCTTCACTTCTTCTTCCGAGAACAACTTCTATACGTGGATCAAATTCCTACTCCCTACGAGAGCGTGGGGTTGGGTCTCTTCAAATATCCTCTCCTCATGGGTATTTTTCCTCTTCCTCCACCCAACACTATTCAGATTAATATGATCTCTTGTTCTGACGACCCATGGATCATCCCTTCACCTGAGCAGATCAATTCTTTCAGATATTCGATGTCATTAAGTCTGATCGAGATAGACTATTGTGAACTTATTTCAGCGTCAGAGCCTCCGCCTTTTGATCATGCTCCTTCGATCATGTATCTTGACACTTATTCTCAATCCCCTTGGCTCGGTGATTCAGATTCACTCGATCCCTTGAAAGAGATATTTCCCTCCGATGAAGCCATCGTGGAAACTATGTCTCTCGAGGATCTTCCGTGGGATGATAGTCATCATCGTTCCTCGTTCATGCCTAGTCTCGGGGCCATGTCTACGTGTCTTGAGAGGTTTTCATCTCAGATTCCTTCTCCTCCGCTTCAAACGCCTATTCTGACACACGAAGTTTTTACGAAGGGTAACTTGAGTAATATCACGCAAATGATGCCTATCGACATCTCCGTGAAACCAAGAATGGTCGAGAACATCCATATCGGGGTTACCTATTCTTCAGATGAAGTTCAGGATTATACTAGCCTTTTCCGCGAGTTTCGCAATGTCTTTGCATGGTTTATGAAGAGATGCCGAGAATTGATCCTAGTATAATGGTGCATGAGATTCCTACCTACCCTAGTTCAAAGCCTATTCGTCAGCACCTTCATCCTGTGCACCCTAGAAAGGTTGCCGCCATTAAGGGTGAAGTTGAAAAACTTCTCAAAGCTAGTTTTATCTATCTAATTCCCTTGACAGAATGGGTGTCCAACATTGTCCCTGTAGATAAGAAACAGGGCACGATTCGGGTCTGTGTTGATTATCGTGACATAAACCGGGCCTATCCTGAGGATAATTATCCTACTCCATTTATTGATCAAATCATTGATGACTGTGCTAGGAGTGAGATCTTTTCCCTCATGGACGGCTTTTCTGGCTATAACTAGATTAACATTCTCCCGACAGATCAACATAAGACTGCCTTTATTCTTCCTTGGGGTACTTTCACATATAAGAAGCTCCCTTTTTGCTTGAAGAATTTTGGGACCACATTTCAGCGAGCAATGTCATATGCTTTTCATGATATTAAACACATTGTTCAGCCTTATCTGGATGATCTTACAGCTCATTCAAATAAACGTAAGGACCACCCTGACCATCTCCGTCAGATATATCTTCACCATCGACACAATAACATCCAGTTAAATCCGCATAAGTGCGTCTTCTGCATCGATTCCGACAAACTCTTATAGTTTATCATTTCCAAAGACGAGATTCACCTTGATCTGCTCAAATTTGAGGCTATCATTAATCTCCCCTCTCCATCCTCATTACATTAGCTACAGAGTCTGTAGGGGAAGGCTAATTTTTTGCGCCATTCTATACCAAACTATGCAGAAGTGGCTAAAGGATTCACGCGATTACTAAAGCAAGGCATCCCATTCCTTTGGGATGAGATTGCCCAGATGACTTTCGATGCTCTAAAGACATTTCTTTTCAACGCTCCTCTGTTGCATCCTTCGAACTATCATCGCAATTTTTCCCTCTATTTAGCCACCGCTTTCAGCACAATTGCCATGGTTTTGGTGCAAGATGATGATGACGGTGATGATCATGTTATTTACTACCTCTCTCGTAACCTCCTCAATCCTGAAACGTGTTATGCACATGTCTAGAAGTTAGCATTCGCTGCAGTTCAAGAAGTTCAACGTTTACGTCATTACATTCTGTTGCGTACTATGACTGTGATTTATGACTGCAACCCTATGACCTATATATTATCTCAAAAATTGTTTGGCGGCAAGTACTCGAAGTGTATTTTCATCCCCCAAGAGTTCGATTTGGAATTTACTACTGCCAAGTCAAAGAAATCACTAGTCTTTGCCGATCTGATCTACTCCCTCCCCTCTAACTCTACCTTGAATAGTTTTGAGGAATGCATTTTGGACGATCATATTTTTCTGATTAGAACCCTCGATCCTTGGTATGGTGATATCATCGTATATCTTTAAAATTCTACCTTTAGATCTGAGTTGACAAAGGATGCTCGCTGACGCATCCGTCATCAATCGCAACCTTATCGTATATTCGGAGATACACTCTACCGCATCGGAGTTGATTCCATTCTCCGCCGGTGTTTGACTCTCGAGGAGGCTGAGAAAGCCCTGAATGATTGTCACAGTGGTGCCTGTGGCGATCACATGTCTGGTTATGCTACTACATAGAAAATTCTTCTTGCTGGGTATTTATAGCCCACAATCTTCAAGGACTGCATTGTTGTTGTTTGTAAATGTCATGATTTCCAGATTTATCAGCGCAAGATGCGCGCAACACCTTCCCATCTCCACCCTCTCATTATCGTTGGCCCCTTTGCAAAGTGGGGCATCAATTTTATGATGTGTAACCCTCACTCGGTCGGGGGGCATGGTTATATCATCGTAGTCATTGACTACTTCACCAAATGGGCCGAAGCAATGCCTACACTTACGGCTGACGGTAAGACAACAACTCAATTCATATTCAATCACATCATTTCTAGGTTTGGTGTCCCTCAAGCCATCGTTACTAATCATGGTTCCCATTTTTAGCATTATATGGTGGCGGAGTTGTCTTCCAAGTTGGGTCTGCGTCACAGCTCAACGTCGTACTATCCTCATGCCAATGGCCAGGTTGAAGCCGTGAGTAAAGTTCTTGTCACCATGCTTCAACATACAATTAGGATGCACAAATCCAACTGGCATTTCATGTTATATTCGGCTCTTTGGGCATACCGAACCTCAGTTAAGGATGCGACTGGATTCACTCCATTTCAACTTGTTTACAGTCTGGAAGCTACCCTTCCGATTGAGTGTGAAATACCTTCGCTCAAGTTGGTTGTTGAATTTCTGCCGAACACCTCGCCAGAAGAAGAGTGTCTCCTCTACTTAGAAATGCTAGATGAAACTCGTCGCTTTGCTGCTTTGGTCATCGAGGCACAGAAGAAGCGGGTCAAAGCTCATTTTGACTAGCCAATTTCCCCTCACTCCTTCGTAGAAGGAGACCTCGTCCTCCTATAAAACCAAGCTCATGATAAGCTGGGGGCAGGAAAATTTCAACCCATGTGGCAAGGGCCCTACATTGTTAAACGTGTCTTGTGGAATGGGGCCTATGAGCTCATTGATTACGAATTTCATCCTCTGGATCAACCCAGAAATGGGTTTTATCTTAAAAAATATTATGCATGAGCCATTCGTGCATGTTTTGTGCACATAGGTGTTCTTTTCATTTTTGTAAATTTTTGGCTTGGTGTGCTTTACGAGCGTTTTCCTACTTATTGGGTCGTTGCTTATTCTGCAGATGTTGATTACCCCTTTTGTCGGTTTCATGGATGGTGTTTCCCACAGTACCCAGAACCTATCTTTAGCAGCCTGGGCGATTTATGATCCTGCTGGTGAGTTGATAGATCTTCAAAGTATTTTTCTAGGACGAACTATAAAAAAAATTGCTGAGTATAGTGTTGTCACATAACTATTAACAAAGGAAATTTCCCTCCGCATTCTTACATTGGTTGTAAATCTAGACTCACAAATTTTCATTCTTCAACTTAATGGACATTATTCAATTAGAAACCCTCAGATTTTAGGGTTGTATTTACGTGTTCATTTGTTGAAAGACATTTTGATTAAATTACATATCAACATATTCCTAGGCGAATGAATGCATTGACTGATACAGTGGCTACATTGTATTAGATATAAATTTGCATAATTTGTAAAATCATCATCACATGAAAAATATCCATACAGGAAAATAGATGTATATATATATATATATATATATCAAATATTTTCATCAGTGTGCATCATAAGTTCAAAAAATATGTGTGTTTCTGTTACATCCTGAGACATCATGTCTCTCAAAAATATGCAGAAAAAATCTAGGTGTCTAGTCGGCGTGATGCTCATGGTAGCATGTCACTGCCCGTACAAGCCGCCTCAGCGAGCGGTGAACTCGATTTGACACCCCTACAGTATGTCTCTGGTATGCACGAGGAACATCGTCAAATCGCGCATAGTCCGAGATCCCACAGGAGATTCCCTCTAGGTTGCGCACGATTCCTCCTCCTCGCCTCCCTCACCATGAGGGGCAATATCAAAGTCACGAGGGACTTGCCTCGCTATCAGAGACATACATGCAGTTCTCTCTGGGCCAACATATGCAAACATGTGTATTTAATATCAGAACATACATGACAAAAAATCATAATACTCCTGAAAATAAAAAATGAGTCTTACCAAGTGCTTCATCCTAATCCTCTCCTTCTGGGAGTGGCAAGTCCGGATCACTAGTGAAATCTGTTCCAGAGTAGGGCTAGTCCTCCACGACAATCAGTTTCTGGCGGAGCCAATCGAAAAACTCTGGTCTCCAGGACATCTGTTGATTTCCCCCTGACCTTGGCATCAGAGCTTCCCAACAGGCCATTCGTGGCTATTGTGTTGGTGGTGTCAGAACTATCACCTCCTATCGCTGAAAGATTCATAGTTGTTCTAGGAAGAATGATACCAGAATGGACCCATAGCCAAACTGCTTCAATTTGGTTTTCTTGCACTTTGTTAGTTGACACTTCATGTTGATTGTCGCTACCTCTGCCCAGTTGTAGAGGGTCAGTGTCAAACAATCTACAACAACAAGTAGTTGTATCTTTGTTGCTTCGTGCGGTGCCTATGATCCCACGGCTCGTGTGATGGTGTGTAGCACTACCTTTAGTGCCAAGTCCGGGATAGTCTACATATCCACTTTCTCGCTTACTGATCCTTTCTGTGCCCCTAGACATACACTGTCGATCACCATGCTCATGTTCTCCATGGTGCATCGGGTGTCGGTTAGGACTGGTGTTTCCCCCCTCCACGACAGTCCTGTTATGAAATAAACGTTTGAAACATCAATCTCGAGTTCCTAATCACGAAGAATGAATTTTTCCTTATCCTTATCCTAGATAATGATTAAGTATTGCAGCATCTCCGGTTGAGCTCTGAGGCACAGTGTCATGAAGAATTTTTTCATTCCACAGTCTTTGAGGGCTTCCATGCATCTTTCATTGTCCATGGAAAGCTCGTCTTCTTCACCGTGTTCCTGTTCCTTCCATTCGATCACCATTTTTCCACTTCACACCTGCAAACATGTTCATATGAACCTCATTAGCTGAATTAAAAGCTTTTTATCTGTGAAATTTGGCTTACTTACTTGCATTCATAAGCTTAAATGGTTTTTGCGGTTGGCGCGACTGTTTTAGAAAAATTCGCGCCAATGGGCATGCCCCAGTTCAGAAGTTTGGGCGATTGGCATGAGTCTATGCCCGATACTCGCACCAACCATCGTGCCCTATTTCTTACAAATTCCCCCACATAATTCCAAATTTGGGGTTACAAGAAATGAAAGAGGAATAAAAATGCAGGAAAGGATGTCGGCTCTTACCTGGAACTGAAGGATTCGAGATTGGTCTACCGGATTTCCCGTTATCGTCGCCACAAAATCACAGTGTAAAAAGGGTAACTATTGATCCACAAGACGTAAAAGTGAAAAGTAATAATTTTTTTCCATTTTTAGCATTTTATAACTTTTCAAAACCATAATTAGGTTTTAAGACATATTTTTTGATTATTTCACTATGTTATTTCGAGAAATGGGTTTTACGTTTATCTCTTGTGCAGTGACAGGTCTTTAATGAGATAGCGATGAAGTAATGAGTTGTATTTTATACTTTTTCGAACTCGGTAAAAACACGAAAAAGTCACTATTGGAGTCATCTTTCAGCTCTCTTTTGACTCTCTAAAATTGAAAAGATTTTTGAGACTCTTATCATTTTGAACTCGTTAAATGGTTGTGAAACGATATCTACCCAATATATGTTTACCCCTTTTTCGGGCTGGGATATATTATTTACAAAAAAGGAATATCTTAGCCTATCACGACTAAGAGGTTCTTTCAGATATTGTTTTCTACCTTTTCGGATCTAAGGGACTATATACAAAAAGGGACATGCTAGATTTTTCTTTTCTGCTTCTTTTCAAACTCTCTAAACATGAAAATATGCTGAGTTCTTCCTTTGTCAGACTCGTTAAACCCTGATGACATCGGAAATCGTCACCATGATGTACCCAAGTTCCTCCTTCCTAGGGCTCGTAAAATGTACTAGGATAGATTTGTCTGAAGGAAAAACTTACATTACAAGCATATGATATCCCCTTCAAGATTATTTTTTTAAAATAATTGGGGTACTCACCAGAAACGGTGGGGGGAAATGGAACCAGTTCTTAGTTGTGTTCACAGTATCTCGCTCTTGAACATGACACTCATCTGCATTCGTGTTCGGTTGGGGACATCTCATTTCATCATTTTTTCCTCCATGGGTTTGGGTAATATGTTTTGACCTCTCATCTGCTCTTTGCCACGTCATCATGACCTCAGATCCCTTGATGTCAAATACTACCAAATCCAAAGTCGTGTCGCTGATATGTTCAAGAGAAGTTTTCCTTTGCAGTTTTCAACCTCCCTCTGATTCTCTGCTGGTCCTGATTCATTATCATAATGTTCCTCTGTATCATGTCGATGATGTGGGAAACATTATGGCCCTTCTTCGACCGGGTCACTTCCTGTCAACTTCAGCTCATTATCCAGGAATTTTATCTAGAGACTCCCTTCTAATACCTTGGAGCTTGCATGCCTAAATAGCAAGTTCTTCGCATTTGATGATAGGTCCACAGCATTGGCCTTCGATCGAGTGATTCTATGGGTGTTCGATGCCAGGTCACTGTTCACATTTCGTGGATTGTACCTGTTGTACCTTGAGATCCATTGTCATTATTGGTGGTTTCTCTCATGCATGTTAACAGCTTTCATCATGGGCTGGTAATCAGGTGACTTTCTTGCATGTTCGACTTCAGCTCACATATTCGCATGCTTGAATTTGTACTTTTTTGGGTCGAGATGAAGTGCAAGACCTTGTGCTTTTTCTAATAAGATCCAGGCTGCGGGATATTATGGTTTATCATGACTTTATGCATGACTCTTTTGACTGGATTTTTGCGACCATACCTGAGTCTATTTGTTGATCCCTACTGCTGGATGGTTGTGTCCATACCTCGAATCTCAGTTTATATATGTACTCTATTATGGATGGTTGAGCCCATACCACATATTCATGTATCATAAATATCAGTTGTATTTGTAATTGCATGTCTTCTGACAGCGGTGTTTGGTTCGAACACGTTCTCATAAATCATTTCACCCCTCCCTCTCTCTTAGACCTCGTGCTTTAGGGGGCATCTGTTACACAACATTTTATCACTGTCCCTACAATCCCCATCCTACACATTGGAGGATCATTTCTATGACTACTAAGAAGTGTCATGCCTTGCAAAGACCATCATTGCATCCCTTGCCATGAGAACAACATTCCTTCTATTGACAATTACTTGGGCAGATCATCAGAAACATATGTTTTTTCCTTGGCGCTAGTAGACCGTTATGCCCTTGCGCCAATGAGGAATATTAACACTGGGCCCCGTGCCCATTGGCGCTCTGTCCCAATGAGTTACCCGCACCAACCTGTTTATGGAATGTTTTTTAAATATAGAGGTGAAGTTTCTAGCCTAACAACTTCGTGGGTTATTTAGCTAGAGTGGTTCGACTGAATAACCATGGACCCCCTCCTTTGGCCTCTTATTTCCACCTTTTGGGGAAACCTCCCAGAGGATAAGGCCTCCCTTCCACCATTGTAGGGATCCCAACCTCCTCCTATCGCTCTATAAATAAAGCTATCTCCCATTGATACACTGGCTGAATAATTATAGCTGAAAGGCTAAAGAGAATTCCTGAAAATTTTACTAGAGAGATAGAACAGAGAAAGAGACCTTTGTCGAGAGAGCTTAGGCTTGTGTCCTCACCTTGTTCGAATTCCCCGACGATCCTTTGAGACGCACTTCAACTGAACCCGTTGGAGGAGGTTATGACGTCAAGGCTCCAGTTGTAACTCTTTCTTCTATTTATATATATACATGACTATTGTCTAGTTCCCATCTTGTGTTAATATGGTTTATTTGATGCAATATGCTTAACCTTCCCTGACTGGTTCGTTGATTATGAATGAAATCATTGTCTTGTATGCTGCTCTTGTTTTTTGATCTTCATGCAGGCATCTGAGCACTGTTGGAGAAGGAATGTGACCCATGAAGATAGAGATCAAGAGGCCACCACCATTACAACGACTACAACATTGGACTCCAGGTAAGTCAATCTACCCCGTCCTTTTCATGCATTAATTAGGAACCTACACTTTAGCTTGTCGCTTTGTTGCTAGACTCACTCTAGGGCTAGAGGGATCATCTCTATCCACAGAGAGGATTTACCTTTCCAACACTCTCAAATTTCTTCCAAATGGAAATTTGGTTTTCTGAGTTCTGGGTTTTCTTTAGGGAGGGGTTTTTTTTAACAATTTGAGAGTATAACTACTAGAGGTGGACCTTTCTTCAATTTAATTTTAGATTAACAACACAATGCTAGAAAAATTCCCAAAAACACTTCCAAACAACATTATACCATTTAAATTAAAGTCAGCAAGGGATACACCAATGATATGTACTATACAATAGAAAACTAGCTCCTTTCCACTCATGAAATTAATTTAGAGTTACACAGCAACATGTTACAAAATTTATGGACTGATAAGAGAGCCATACAAGTAATCATCCATAGTCATTTACTCTCAACCCGCAAACTAATATTAAACCTATAAGTTTTATACACTACTGATATAAGGCAATATGAAGATAGTGCCAAGTCATAAACAATCCATTTCTTAACTTGAAATCAACATATACAATGAGTGAATAAGGGCAATAGAACCTGGTTTGGAGGATTATAAATAAGTGAAAAATATCAATTCTGAAGGCAGAAATGGACCAGCATTGACCCCTTGAATTATGAGCTTAATTTCTGGAGTATGACCAGATCTTCCTCATTTTACAAACTTAGCAACATTTATGGCTCCTTTTTTCTCCTAATTAGCACTCTTTTCACACATGTAATTAAGCCAACTCCATAACCCATGCACAGAGATTGTGATAGTAGCCAAAAGAGGTAAATCAATCCACAATAATGCTACAACAAGTAAGGAAATTTGTCTAGAAACTCATCCTTCAACACAATGTCACTCTCAGGAGGTACTAAATTCAGCAAATGAGAAAAATATCAATCCTACCTTCTAGAAACACGCCCATAAGAAAAAGACTAGATTTGAGCTCCCTTGTGACTGGTTATTGTACTTCCTTTGTTACAAAATTAGGCCAGCTGAGTGTAAGAGTGAATATGGCCCTCTTGATTGGAGAACTCGACGCCTTGGAAAAACTGAACTTGACCCATGGAACAAAGGATTTCAGCCTCTTTCACAATACTAAACTTGTTCTTCCTTGAGATGAACTTGACCAGCAATGAATAAGGATGAACTCGACCCTAAATGCAATGTTCACTTCCTTTCTAAGAATTATTGAGGGGATGGAAACTTAGAGGTTGATGTCAAAATTCCCAACTGCATTGATCCACACTTGATGTTAATGCCCAAAGATAGCCTTGCCAGCAACAAGGAAGCTCTTTGTACATGGAACTGTCAAATCAAGCACAAACTAGCATATATGGTCATTGATAATGGAAACCAAAATAACCCTCTCTTGCTTCAATTGGAAAAGGAACTCAAGTTACTAAACTCAATTCATCCCAACTCACATTAGCTTGGATGGGTCAAATATGCACATTAGCTTGTGCTAATCACTTGACAATAGATTAGAATGTTTCTAGAAGATGGCAATATTTTTCCCAATATCTTATATGTTCTTAAAAACAAAGATGAGAATATTTATGAAAATAAGATGATGATAACAAGTGTAACTAATTGTTCATTTTCCTAACTTCTCCTTTTCCTTGAAGTAATATAAGTGGAATTTAAAAAGCAAAAGGAAGCCTACAAGAGAGGAATGCCACAAATCTATATATATTGTAGTACATAAAATCCAAAATATAATGAATTTAATTAATGGGGTAATTGATGGAGAAATCAATGGGGTCATTGGTGGTTGTTTGTATCATAAACACTCGATTTACAATTAGTTTTTTACAAATGCGCTGTGATACATTCCCACTTTCCACTTGTCACCTAGTATTACTCTCACCTCTTCCTCCTTGCTTACAAGGAATTTTTCCCTAAATTAGAAAAATGGAAACCAGTAATTCCTTAAAAATCCTAGAATATCATTTTATCTAGTGACAATACTAGATACCTCTTAAATCATATCTACAACCTTTGATATCCTTTCATCAGTATTGTCACTATTTTCATCCCTAAGGAAATGTACAAACTCCTCAAGCAGAACTAGAAACACTCTAGTAAAAATATCTCTAGTTTTAGATCATGTCCAGGCTTCATAGAATTGCATTACAGTAACCAATTCCTTTCTATCTAAGTGAAGAAACACAAAAAATAGAGCCTTGTGACACCATTCCAGCGATAAAACTGGCAAAATTGTATTCAACTATGTTTCCAATTCATGCAAAGTAGCTAATGCATGGCAACTTTGTTGTTGTAAAACTAAAAGCTTTGAAAGAACCTCAGGGACCATCTCTTGAACAAGATCTACACTTGGTATACCCAAAATGACCTCTGCAAATTCAATTCTCATAACTAGGCGTGTGACAAACCTTTCTTTCAAGTATTCAAACGGCTCATCTCTAATTCCACCAAACTTGAAAAGGATTGATCTGATTCCTCCCTTCTATTTAAAACTAGTAGATTTATGTATTAACCTAGTAGCTGTTTCTCTTACCCAACTATTTGAATTGTTAAGCTGATCAATCAATAAAGAAAATGAGAACAAAAAAATATGTATCCATGGACATCAGCTATTTTCATAATTTCTACTACCGTTTCCAACAAAGTCTCAAATACATCCGGATCCTCAATGGCTTCCAAATCATGTTTCAATATTCCAAGCATATTTTCTTCTTATTTTTTATTGCATGTGTCATCATCTTCAAACAAAATATCCATTACATTATTCTCAATGAAGTAATGAATTTTCAAAAATAATTATCTCCTCACAACCTTCTTCTAATAAAGTGGCAGTATATCCAAGCATTTTATCCACAAAGGTTTTGTTCCTAGAAGGCCACTTTTGATTGCATAGCATAGAAGACGAGAAATTATTCTGACATTAGCAACACGAACTTTCTCTAATGATTCACTAAAAAGAATTCGAGAAAATAGAGACTGACAAATACTGAAAGCAAACTCTAACAGTTGTATTATTAAGCATGTATTTCCTTTATATCTGATATAAAGTTACATCAAGGTCACTTTTCCCTGAGTTAGCTAAAATTTGTTTATCACACCGAGCACAAAAGAATCCTGATATAAGAACATATATGTTTCCCAAATTCACTTTCAAACCAACATTTTTGTGGATTTGACACAGAAAGTTGGTTGCATAATCGGTTGCTAAAGAAGTAGAAAATAAACATGCAATTTATCCAATATCATGAGCTAAAATTTCACGAAATTTGTCACATTTGTCTTCAACAAAGACCTCCAATACTCTACACATGGTTGTAATAAAATCATAGCTAGAATTGAATGCAATAATTGGCATAGATGCAGCATCTTCAACTTGGACATCAGCAACCTGATCTTGCAATGCTAAGTCCAAAACCTCAAAAATGTTTTCACTCATTTCTTTGATCCCTACCTTAGGCAACATACTCATAATTCTGCACTTTTTCTTCTTGATGATATCAAATAGGATGTCAATTTCAAAAAACAACCATGGAAGTTTTAAAATTGGCAAAAGTGTTTCTGTGTTCACAAATATTTCTCTGTTGCTTGTATTTTGAAATGTCTGAGAAAACACACTTAGAATTGAGTAACTCTTTAGTTGTTCATTAAAAAATGCATCTAGGGCATATGGCATATAAATTATGAAGGAAAGCACCCATGGTCGAATCATAAATAGTGGTCCATTGAATGTACAAGATTCTTGATAGGAATTATTTATGTGTCCAGTGATGATGATGCTAAATGTATAAATTTGAAACAAGGCCTTTGTAATGTACCGTCTCATTAAGCAAGTAAACTACAAGATGCAGACATGAACGATGAGCTAATAAAGCCTTCTACTTGAAGCCTTGTTTCAACAAGGAATATATTCAGCAATTTCAACATACAAGAGGAAAATGGTTGCTAGTATACCTCTCTTATAACATCAATTAGAATACCCACACTCTCTGACAAATTGGAGAAAGTATGAAGGTCATGGAAAGGTGTTGGAGAGTTGTAAATACAAAATTCAGTAAAGGACATGTTAAATCATGTTATAGACAAAGCAGTGGAAACTGTGAAGCTGGATTCAGTTGCATAAAATGATGCAACAAATAATAGGTATGCCATAGGATAATTACATAAAGTCCATTTTCTGGAATAGGTATTCATGACCAAATTGGCTCCTAAGGAAGCATTTCTAGTTTCCCAGGTGTAAAATGAATCTCTCTCAAAATTTAGAAGTGTGACTCCTTCACCCAGAACATAGAATGGTCCACTAGATAATTAAGTCATTGGCCTTAATGGACTAAATAAGTAAGTTTCTGTGCGCTATGAAAAGAGGGTTTTCGACAAATTTTGGAAATTTTCTATAGACAAAACTAAATCTCAAGCATGGAAAGAGAATATTGATGCACATCTTCTAGAGCCTAATGAGTTCTGAAAAAAAATAACTAAAGCAAATTTCATGAAATTTTTCAAAGTAAAAAAAATAAAAGCAAGACAAAGTTCATGTAGGCTAAGAAATCCAAAACAACATGAAGAAGCCCCATTCTACTTTGACTTCATCAGATGTGGAAATTAAAATAGTGTACGAGGGTTGTTTCTAGTTCAACTCATCACTTCTTACAAATCAAAAAATTTATACAACCTGTAGCAAATATTTGAGAACAGTTTGATGTTTTTTTACACAGTTGAAGAGGCCAAGCCACTAGTGAATAGCTGATAATTTCCAACAAACTATACTCAACATTTAGAAAAAAATAAGGTAACATGAAATATAGTAGTAGTCACACATGCATTTATAGTGTTCAGTGATCAATTTTTCTACCTATGGGAAGAATATACGACTTTCTCTTAGATCTATTTCAGTGTGTTCAAGTCTAACTTGCATCTCCAACGATAATACAAACACCTTTTTCATATATGTTCATCAAGGAAAACAATTGATATGTTGGCCAAACATATGATTATAAGGCACTCACAATTTCAACAAATATTTTAAGGGTCATTACCCCTTTGAGGAATTTTTTATTCAATAGGGAGGACACCTTATTGAGAGGAAGTCACCTTGCACACATTTCCAAGCTATTATGATGAGGATGTCCACTCATTGAAAATTACTTCGTCTTCTCCTTTGTAGAATGTACTTCTACCATGGAATTTTCCAAATGGAGCCTTCTACATTGAATATTTATGGAAAGTTCTACTCATGATGCCACAAGTGCCATTTTATTATATTTTTGTGTGGACTTTTTGCATTCATTCAAGGTTCGAAGAAGGAATCTACTTTGGAGGAGGACACACATGCTTCTAAGGAGGATTCATTCGTTGTTCGTGAAGGTAGATACATGGTCAACCACTTGGAGGAGGAACCATACTTTGTGGTGCCATTTTTGGAGGATTGTTGCAAAACCAACTCCATTATCATATTATCGTTGACTTGTATCATGGAGTTGGTTTCTTGAGAGAATTATTGTAGTCTTTTTCTAAAATATTTTCATGATTTCTCTTGGAGTAGAAAGGGGATCTCAACATCCTATTGGTATCTTTAGTATAGATTTGTTTAGGAGGTTTGAATGGTAATATTTTATTGTATTCCTTGCAGAGAATACTGAAACTAGGAAAAGGTTGCAGTAATAGTTGTGAGCATGCTTACAATGCTTCAATTACAACAAATGACACTATGGCTGCTAAAAATAAGTGGTGACAAAAAAAATTCAAGGGTTTGGAATAGCACTAGCCATTCAAAAAGGCAAGAAGGAGATACAAACATTGAAGATCATTTTTGAAAACATTCAACAAATGACGACCGTTCGATGACCCCTTCCCAGATCAACGGCGCTCAACAATATCATTGGGTGTCCTGGGTCGAACTATAACGCGCGACGGTGCACAGCAAAAAGTGGTTTTGTAGAATCGTACAGGGACGCGTGTCGCCCGTTCTATGGAATTTCTCCCCACCTCTTGAATACCGCTTGCCCGTTGAGAGTGGTGCGATGAAAACCATAAACCACTTTCACTGTTCCTCCTTTGTGCTTCTGCCCTTCGCTCAAGGTTCTGTCCATGATTCCAAAGGGTTAGTCTGGGTTTGCGCTATAACTCTGGTCTATCTTTGGCAGGATTTCCAATAACCAACGAACAAATGTAGTTCTCTTCCGACGGGATTTCCTTACAAACATTGACTCGTGACAATTCAATGTCATTCCTCAATTCTGCTATGATATATATAACATGTCAACCTTCCAATTCGGAGTTCTATCCTGTCACAGTTCCACTTCTACCTGTACATTCAAAACATCATATCTCTGCCACCATTAAGTTCTTCAAAGGATACACTGAATGCGTCGAGAGCCCCCTATATATTCAACCAAGTAATTCCATGACTGCAAATATCAAACTAAGCCAGATCTTCATTACAAGAAGGTCTCATCCTGGAATTCGAATCCTACCACCATGAATCCTCAATAGGGTTTCACTTTTAACACCATTCGCAGAGACTCATACAGAGATTCAGGGGATTCCACACAAGAATTACATTAGTCAATACACATATAATACACATATTCTTAACAATTATTTCATTCTTCTCCGGGCACCGTAGGTATCCTCTGCCCATTATGAAATTGATCACACAGGTCATATATATTCCATATTTACTTATACTTAACACAATTCCACATTTCTTCATTAGCATATACAAATCTTAGCCAAATATTCAATTTGTCCTTCAATCTATTTCCTTGTCTCTTCCTAGCAGCTCTCCCTTTTGTCATCTCCTTTGCAAACTGTATTAAACCCTTAATTCAACTCTACTGCTCTATCTCATCTACTGCCTCTGCTACCTTCCTGTTTCTTTTGCCTTATGGATAGTTTAGGTGTTGCTCCTGTCTTTACCAATTCCTTTGCCATCAATGACAATATTTCCGACAATCTCCCCCTTTGGCATTGATGGCAATACTCTTCCTCTGATGGCCTTACAGAAGCCCTTTGTTGCTTTTCCTCCCCCTTTGACATCAATGGCAAAGATTTTGATCAAGATCCTTTGAACCGATAATGCCATGCTCCCCCTGAGATCATGCTGCATCTTCAAACATAATATGACCAACAATTCATCCTTTTCATATGACCAATGCTCCCCCTGAGCCTGTGCATTCAGAGATACCTAACAGCACCTCACAACCAATTTAATCTTCTGTATTTAAGTAGACCTGATCCTCTGCATGGCAGAGACTACTCCCAGTTTCTGTCTAAGATATTCAAACGCTTCCCTGGGTAGAGGTTTGGTAAATATATCAGCAACTTGTTCTTTGGAGGAAACATACTCCAATTTCACCTTTTGTGCAAGCACTTGTTCACATAAGAAGTGGTATTTGATGGGAATGTGCTTGGTCTTGTAATGCATAACAGGATTCTTTGAGATACTGATAGCACTTGTATTATCACACATAATGGAGATAGGAGGTGAACATTTGATTTGAAAGTCTTGTAGGGTTTGCATCATCCAGAGAAGTTGAGTGCAACATGATGCTGCAGCCACATATTCTGCTTCTGCTGTAGATAAGGCAATGGAGCTTTGCTTCTTGCTAAACCAAGATACTAACCAGGGCCCCATAAAGAATGCACCACCACTAGTGCTTTTCCAATCATCAACACTTCCAGCCCAATCTGCATCAGTGTATGCATGAAGAGTAAGATCAACATTCTTTGGATACCATAGTCCAAAGTCTTGAGTTCCTTGTAGATATTTTAATATTCTTTTCACAGCCTCAAGATGAGACTCTTTTGGATTAGCTTGGCATCGTCCAACAATCCCAACTGCATGCATGATGTCTGGTCTTGTCCCAGTGACATAAAGTAGACTTCCTATCATAGATTTGTATTTTGGTTGATTCACCATGGGGGAATCATCATTAGAACTGAGATTACATCCGGTTATCATTGGTGTACTTACAGGTTTGCAATCTTCCATGCCATACTTCTTCAGAATTTGCTTGAGGTACTTTGCTTGTGATAAGAATATACCATCTGTTGCTTGTTGCACTTGCAAGCCAAGAAAGAATGTTAGTTCCCCAAGTAAAGACATTTCAAATTCTTGCTGCATATCAGAAGCAAATTTCTGACTCATAGACTCTTCATTACTTCCAAAAATGATATCATCAACATATACAACCACAATCAACAGTTTGTCATTTTCAGTTTTTGTGTATAAGTTACTATCAGCAGACCCCTTTGAAAATCCTTGTTGATGAAGATGTTTGTCAAGACGATAGTACCATGCCCTTGGAGCTTGTTTGAGACCATATAGAGCCTTTTTAAGTCTACAGAAAAGTTTTTCATCATTTCCCAAAATGAATCCTTCTGGTTGTTCTATATAAACTTCTTCTTCTAAATCACCATTTAGAAAGGCAGATTTAACATCCATTTGATAAACTTTGATTTGTTGGAAGCTTGAAAAAGCAAGAAACATTCTTATGGCTTCAAGTCTGGCTATAGGAGCAAAGGTTTCTTCAAAGTCTATACCTTCTTGTTGAGCATACCCCTTGCAAACAAGTCTAGCTTTATTTCTTATAACATTCCCATTCTCATTTAACTTGTTTTTGAATATCCATTTAGTTCCAATGAAATTTTTGTCATGAGGTCTTGGTACTAATTCCCAAGTGTGATTCTTTTCAATTTGATCAAGCTCTTCATTCATGGCTTGAATCCAACATTCATCTTTGCTATCTTGACTGACATTGTGAGGTTCAATAGTGGACAGAAATGCCAGATTGCTAGAAGATCCCACTATAGTCCTTCTTGTTTGTACTCCTGATCCCTGTTCTCCCAAAATTTGAGATTCTGGATGATTCTTTTGAACATATCTAGATGGAGCTTTTTCAGATAAATCATCTTCGGGTTCTTCATTGGGTTCACTGTCTATATCATCCTTATTTGATGTAGAAGGATATGTGTCATCATCATCTTCATTTGTTGTTCACTTTTCATCTTTTGGGGCTGCAGGAGACTCATCAATAACAACATCAATACATTCAATAATCTTCCGAAGTATTTTATTGTAACATTTATATTCCCTACTCCTACAGGAGTAACCAAGAAATATTCCTTCATCTGCTCTGGGTTCAAACTTGCCAAGTTTTTCATCATTATTCTTGATAAAGCATTTGCTTCCAAAAATTTTAAAATGCTTTATAGTGGGAGGATTACCATACCAGAGTTCATATGGAGTTTTATCACTATTTACACGAACATGTGCTTTGTTGAGAATGGAGCGACGGAAGAGGGTCAGTTTCTCTCAAGAGTGTCGTGTTCCGAATCATCACATACCTAGCCATTTGTCAATTGTTCTATTCATTCTTTCCGCAACACCATTTTCCAGATGCCAGGGAGGCGAAATGACAGAAAACTCGTCTTTTTATTCCATGTTGTTCGCAAAATTCAAGGAATTCATTTGATGTATATTCTCCTCCTCGATCAGATCTGAGACACTTGATTTTTAGATCTAATTCATTTTCAACTAGTGCTTTAAAGATCTGAAATTTCTCAAATGCTTCATCTTTGTGTTTAAGCAGCCCAATCCAACACATTCTAGAGAAATCATCAATGAATAAGATATAGTATTCTTCACCACGTGGTGATTTTTTCCTCATAGGTCCAAATATGTCAGTATGAATGAGCTCAAGAGGCTTACTTGATGATTCTTCCTTGGCATTAAACTATACTCTGGTTTGCTTACGAAATTGACAAGATTTGCATATGATGTTTTCAG
Organism: Pinus albicaulis; assembly: GCA_034641835.2. Taxonomy (NCBI): domain Eukaryota; kingdom Viridiplantae; phylum Streptophyta; class Pinopsida; order Pinales; family Pinaceae; genus Pinus; species Pinus albicaulis. The sequence continues at coordinate 166,333,432 of CM076573.1, forward strand.
GTAAAGTAATATTGGGAAGATCACGAACAGCCTTGAGTCTGCTTGATTTGTTGATTTGGGAGAAGCTCAGATGCCCCAACCTTCTATGTCACAGCCAATTTTCCGAAGATTTACTCAAGTAACATTGTTCTTTACAGCTCTTCAATACATACAGGTTGCTTGGAGTTATTTTTCCTTTTATAATTGCTTTACCTGTATCAAGATCACGTACCACACATTCTTTTGAACTAAAGACAACTTCAGTTCCTTGATCACACATTTGACTTACACTTAGCAAGTTATGCTTTAATCCATCTACATACATAAATTCATTAGCTTTCACCTTTTCTTTTAGGAAAACAGACCCTTTTCCCTTAATGACTGCTGGAGTATCATTTCCAAATGTAACATTCTTTTCTTTTTCTAAAGCACTATATGCAAGAAGTTTGTTTTTGTCACCTGTCATATGTCTTGAGCATCCACTATCAATGCACCATTGGTTTTCTTCATATTCTGCAAATAACGCTATGCCACAATTTTCAACCTGTAATTCCTTCTTTTTCCATACTTTGGAGCTTGAAGGAACTTGTTCTTTTGGCTGAATTTTGCTTCTGCATTTAGATTCTTCATGACCAAAGTTATTTCAATAAGCACATTCAACTTAATTTTGAAGAGGAGAAAATTTGTTATAGGTATTCTTCTTAGGTTCCATATCAATCCTTTTCTTTCTTGCTTCTCTTGTCATTATGGTTTTATATGCTATGCATTGAACAGCTTTATGACCAAAATTTTGACATGAGAAACATTGTCCTTTGAAGAAGGAATTTCTACGATCATAAAATCTCCTTCTTGAATTTACCTGTTGATCGGTGTTTCTTTGAAATACATTCTTGTTAGTGTTCTTTGAATTGAGATGATCATGCTTTACCTGCAAAGATTCGTTATTCCCTTCCTGAATGGCAGCATGTTGTATACTAGCAGTAGCTGCTTTTAGATAATGTGGTGCTGAAGCCTGAGAAGATTCTCTGATATATCCTAGACCTGTCTTTATAAGGGGAGAACGTTGTACCTTGATAATCTCATCTAATGTTTCAGATCCTTTAGCAAATCTAAGATTCATAGTCTTTACTTTCTTAAGTTCCTTTCTTAGACTTACTACTTCACACTCTAATTTCTCATTGTGTTTCTCCTTTTCTTCAAGCTGATTTTTCAGAGTCTCTATGATTATTTTGCTCTCTTCTAAGCCAATTTTGAGTTGATTGTTTTCATCAAGAAAATCATTGTCTTCTAGAGCATCCATAAAAGTATCCTTTTCTTCTCTAGATTCTTTTTCAAATGCCATTAGAAGTCTAAGATCTTGTTCACATTCTTCCTCACTATCAGATAACCCATCACTGTCTTCATGAGTGTAGTAACTTTTTCTAGTGCTAAAGCGATTCTTATTCCTTCTTGTAACTTCCTTCCCCTTGTTATGTGTTTCTTTATGAGGACACTTAGCAGCATAATGACCAACTCTTCCACAATCAAAGCATTTGAAAGGAAGCTTACCTCTGAACCGTCCTGTGCCAAGTTGAAGTTTCTTTACAAAGTTTATCTCATCTTCTTCTGAGATATATCCCGATCCTTCTGTTTTTTGTACTTCCTTCCCTTTTGTAGAAGTTCTAAAGACTGCTTCTTTGACTTCATATGGTCCTCCTCTTCTCATTTCATATGCAGTTAGTATGCCATGAAGTTGCACCACAGTAAGATTTTGAAGATCCTGCTTTTCTTCAAGAGCTGAAACTTTTGACTCAAATTTTGTCATTAGTGATCTTAAGACTTTCTCAACCAAGGTAGACTCAGTTATAGTTTCTCCCAGATTTATCATACGATTTACAATATCATCAAGACGTAAGAAGAAATTGGCAATGCTCTCCTCATTCTCCATTTTTAGATTCTCATATTGAATTCTGAGAGTTTGGAGTTTAGCACTTTTTACCTTTGCATCACCTTCATAACTTAGAATAATTTTGTCCCATATTGCCTTTGCTGTATTTAGCTGCATGACTTTGACAAATTCTGATTCATTTAGACTTCCCAATAGAGCATTGATCGCCTTTGCATTTGTTTCATAATTCTTTCTTTCCGTCGGATCCATTGGCACTGCAACTGGATTTTGATATCCTTGTTCAACAATTTCCCATACATCTGCTCCCAGAAATTGAAGATAGGATCTCATCCTTGTTTTCCAGAAGATTAAATTATTTCCATTAAAGAGTGAAGGCCTGATAGATGTTGTTCCATCTTGGTTACTCATCTTGCTTGATCTTCCTTATAGCGGCTAAGCTTTTTAAGAAGGACCCGCTCTGATACCAATTGTTGGGAAAAATACTGAGAGGGGAGGGGTGAATCAGTATTTAGGGCTGAACAATTTTTCTTTTCTTTCTTTTAAACCATATGTTACAGAACAACATCCAACATGTATGTCCAGATATCTTATTATGTCATTACTTAGAGTATTGCATCAGATAAGCATTAAGCATGAACAGAAATAACAGAACACACCATCAATCATAAACAACACATATGAACACTAGGATTTAAGGTGGAAACCCAATTCGGGAGAAAACCCACCGCTGCTATAATCTCAGTCTTCAATATTTATTATAGAGAAAACTTCTTACAATATATGTTGGTGCAGACTTATACCAGCACGCAGGCACCCACCTGCAGAAGGCTACAACCTTATCTCATTTACCAGCCTCTCCTGGAAGGGAGCTACTACTCCCTGCTACCAGCTACCACTGCAAGGGAGCTACAACCCTCTTCTCTGAAGGCTTCGACCCTCAGCACCACTGCGGACCATGCTTCATCAATTTTCACACTGGTTCCACCATTTTCCACACGACATACCTTGCCGGTCACCAGATTTATGTATTTTCTGTATACTCACACCAGTTCTTCATATTTTCGTCTGTCATTCAAACCAGAGATTCATCATCGTCAGATCGTTATATTCATGGGTGCATCGTAGTGTTAGATTTTATTAGTTAAGAACAGAGCTCGCCCATACAGATATTCTTTTGAGAAATTTTTATTCGCCACCCTTACAATGCACACCCCGATCTCTATTTTCCTTCTCCTTTTATAGTTTTGCCTTTATTAAAACCATGAGTCAAAACCACAAACCGCTAATGGTATTACTCTGTCAGTATTCCTTTTAGTTTATCCCACGGGGCTTTTGATTTATTTTTAATTTTTATTTATCAATTTTAAAGAAATTGACAAATAAATATATTTACAATTTTTGAATTCCCAAGCCTTATGTCTAAGGTTTAACCCTTCGAACTTTATAGAAATATCCAACGCTTCCAAATAAATTATTCTTACGATAAACCTTTGACCCTGGGCCCACATACATAGTCAATAGCCAATCCAATACGCCCATCGTACCACAGTAAACTTCGCATAAGTGCAGCATCCAATCACCGTTAGATTAGCAAGCTTCCAGATCAATGGCGTATATATACATATCGCTCGATCTCCGATGCTGAACATTAACATGTGATGGTCCGTCGTACCTGTGTTAATCTTCGCGTATATTCAACAAATGATGACCGTCCGATGATGCCTTCCCAGATCAACGGCGCTCAACGATATCACTGGGCGTCCTAGGTCGAACTATAATGCACGATGGCGCACAGAAAAAAGTGGTTTTGTAGAATCGTATAGGGACACGTGTCGCCCGTTCTATGGAATTTCTCCCCACCTCTTGAATACCGCTTGCCCATTGAGAGCGGTGCGATGAAAACCATAAACCGCCTTCACTGTTCCTCCTTCGTGGTTCCACCCTTCACTCAAGGTTCCGTTTATGATTCCAAAGGGTTAGTCTAGGTTTGCGCTATAACTCTGGTCTATCTTTGGCAGGATTTCCAATAACCAACGAACAAATGTAGTTCTCTTTCGATGGGATTTCCTTACAAACATTGACTCGTGACAATTCAATGTCATTCCTCAATTCTGCTATGATATATATAACATGTCAACCTTCCATTTCGGAGTTCTATCCTGTCACAGTTCCGCTTCTACCTGTACATTCAAAACATCATATCTCTGCCACCATTAAGTTCTTCAAAGGATACACTGAATGCCTTGAGAGCCCCCTATATATTCAACCAAGTAATTCCACGACTGCAAATATCAAACTAAGCCAGATCTTCATTACAAGAAGGTCTCATCCTAGAATTCGAATCCTACCACCATGAATGCTCAACAGGGTTTCACTTTTAACACCATTCACAGAGACTCATACAGAGATTCAGGGGATTCCACACAAGAATTACATCAGTCAATACACATATAATACACATATTCTTAACAATGATTTCATTCTTCTCTAGGCACCGTAGACATCCTCTGCCCATTATGAAATTGATCACACAGGTCATATATATTCCAGATTTACTTATATTTAACACAATTCCACAGTTCTTCATTAGCATATACAAATCTTAGCCAGATATTCAATTTGTCCTTTAATCTATTACCTTGTCTCTTCCTAGCAGCTCTCCCTTTTGTCATCTCCTTTGCAAACTGTATTAAACCCCTAATTCAACTCTACTGCTCTGTCTCATCTGCTACCTCTGCTACCTTTCTGTTTCTTTTGCCTTATGGATAGTTTAGGTGCTGCTCCTATCTTTACCAATTCCTTTGCCATCAATGACAATATTTCCAACATACATGATATGGTTTACAACGTGCCTATCATGAGTCCTTTAATGATTATCTGTAGCCATTTTCACATAGATACCAACAGAGAAAATAGTTTGACATATCATTCATGGCACATCTTTCAATAATTGGAAATCTCTACAATTAAATGAGGTATTCCACACTATATTTTTTTCTAGAAATTTAAAGATCAACAATATATATTTAAGGTAGTAGAGAAATAATGTTCCCATAATTTAAAAATGTCTAGTTCATCTAAAGAGGAAAAAAGTATATGAGAAGCCTCAACACATTTTTGCAAATTGCAATACTCAAAGTAGTATGACCGTACCTCAGTCCTAGCTTTTAGCTCAAGTATCTTCTTTTCCACAGCCCCAACTGCTACTCTTCCAATTTTTTCCTGTACTGAAGATCTGTCACCTCCCTAGATTTTATAGAAATGCAGTTGAAACACATAAATCACTAAGTTGTATCTTCAAAGGTAAGAAGCATTTAAAGAGAGGCATACTACTCAGAAAATAGGCATGCTTAAGCATACTTTAACTAAACGAACACCATATTTGAAGTCATATGTGGCATCCGCATGAGATGGCCGATATGGTAATGACATTTCATTGCAATCCTGTAAAGTTCAATAAAATGCAATCAAGAAAGAGTGGATTTAGAATTTCAAAATATCATGTGTTGTAAACAACTATCTCAATTACTTTGTAAAATGCAATGTTGAAATGTATCACACAATCATGTTCTCTATTCAGAGTATAAACTCTGTAACCAAGCACTCATGATTTTAGTAGATGTAATCATCATAAAGTGAATTGTCCCCAAGGAATTTTATGATTTACCCAATTAGATATCACATACTATTACTATAATGACATATGGTTAGACTTACCAGGACCATATATACATGGTTTGCAATTATAATATACACTATGGAAATTAGGTACCAAGCCACAGGGCTTAAATGTGTCAACGGCTAAACCTTTAATGCTAAATAGTAACATTGCACTATTTCCAATGCCTTGAAGGAGTTACACCTCTACTAGATTTCACCCTCAATATCTCTAATAGATGTCTCCATGGACCATCATACCCAGTTCGTTTGATAGATAGTTGAGTAGTGCTCAGGTACAACGAGACATATTCTATATTGAATATTGATGGAAATTTCTACTCATGATGCCACAAGTGCCACTTTATTGGAGTTTTGCATGGTCTTTGTGCATTCATTAAAGTTTTGAAGAAGGAATACACTTTGGAGGAGGCCACACATTCTTCTAAGGAGGATTCATTCATTATTCGTGAAGGTAGAGACCTGGTCAACCACTTGGAGGAGAAATGTAATGTTCCAAAATTTTAGCCTCCAAGCTAAATGGAACATTAGAGTTAGCAGCAGCTCTAGCTGGTGAATAAATGGGAAGAAAATCCCATAAGTCTCCTAAGGAGGAATAAAATACTCCAAATGTGAAAGGGGAAACTCTTTCAAGCCTAATAAAACACCTCCATGTGTGAATAGGGATACAATCAAGCTGCTTTGACTAAGTCAACAACGTATTTTTAGAGGAGGAGGAATCCAAGGAGGAATAACGCAATTTTGGAGGGAGATGTATCTTGGGATAGAGATGACCTAATTGAGTGGGGCCAAGGGAAATAAAACTCATGTCTTATATAAGGAAGAGTATGGCAGCATTATTCATCATGTCTTAGATTATTATTCTTGTCTGCCAAGACTTGTTGTTGCTTTGCTGCTTAGCAAGGTTGCAGTGTTGTTTAGCACTGGGTGTTCCCGAGCGGGAATCCCACCTCTCTCCTTGAGGAGCCCCATTGGGAGAGTTTTTATTCATCATTCCACATCATGTTTTTAGGCCAAGCTTCAGCCATCTTCATCAAAGGAGTTTTTTCGAGAGATTGTGCAGTGTTGCTGGGTGCAGTAGTGGAAGGGATTGGAATCTTGGTTTCTGAGCTAGTTTCTCACTGGAGGAAGGTTTCCTTCACTTGAGAGACATGTTTGGAGAGCTCCAGAGCTTATTTCAGATCTATGGTATCAGACCACACATTTCCCATACATTCCCAACGTTGTTTCTGCTAGGGAATGCGCTATTTTGGAGGCAATGTTCGGTGCATGGTTTGGTGGCTCCGTTGTTGAGTTTCCTTGTGATTGAGAGGTTCATCCTTTCATGGGAGGAAGCCCTTGATGGATATACATCAGATAATACATATTTCCAGCCTTGTACACTCATGTGCTTCAGTTTTTCAGTGGTGATTTAGTAAATTATTGAATATCACATTTTTTATGCAGAGTGTTTGATAAGAAACCCTTGCTGGGTTGTCTTGTGTTTTGTATAAGGAGACTAGATCTCAGTTTATGAGCATGATCGTTTAATATATGAGTAGATATATTTTTCTTCTTATTTTCTAAGTTAATACCCTCATAAAACTGCGCAGTCACTTTATGCAGCAACTGCGGTAAAATGCAGTTTTGGGGTTTTTAGTCATTTTCAGCTACACTAGAGTGGGAGGTCTGTTTAACCCACCTAGTTTCATTTCTTTCTGATATCCTCTTGTATTTAGATTCTATATGGATTTATCTATGGGATCCAAGTGATAATTTTACTGTTTTATTACATATGCTGCTAGAAGTGCGTTTTTACTACATGATTCATGAGATGTTCCAGTTTTGGAATATTACAGTGGTATCAGAGCATGATCTTTGGCTCAGCCTGTGAGATCCAGCTATCAAAGGAAGGAGAGATGGAAAGAAGCTAGAAAGCTTCAGTATGTGAAGGAATAAATGAGGACAAGCTCACAAAGCTTCTTCCAAAATCTATGCAGAGCTTTCAAGGAGAGCTGAAGAAAATGAGATTGGAGATGGGATCTCCAAAGGAGGTTGAATCTAGAGTTGGATCTAGATTTTCACATGGTGAGTGTGAGCATGCAGCTACACACCATGATGCACATGACAGTCAAGTGCCCAGAACTATCTTGAGATGGATAGGAGGAGGAAGAATGCCTAAGAGGATGACTCTTAGTGATTTGTTGTTGAACTATGAATCTCAAAATAAGAGGTTTAGAGATCATACTGACTTCCAAAAGTTTTGCAAGATCCAGGTGGAGAAGAGCAAGCAGCAGGATGCAGGTAGATTTCTTCTATCTACTTTTTCCAGATCACCTACATGTTCAGCTAGAGCCTGGGTGAAGGAGCTTGATTCCTATTTGCAGCTGCACCATTTTTCCGAAGATGAAGTCATCAGAGTTGCAGCGCTGCATTTCAGAGGTAAGGCTCATGCATGGTGGATTTTTTAATCTTGTTCCTTGAAGAATGCCAACACTTTGTCTTGTGTAATATTCATAAAAACATTGATGGAAAGGTTTGGTGAAAAACTTCCTAAGACACATGAGCATGGGGAACTTGAGAAAACAAAACCCTTGCCTGTGATGGAGGAAACTCCATTTAAGAAAACCATGGGAGGACCTGACATCTTGAATTACACATTGCTGAAAGCAAGACCTCTAGTTCATATTCTTGAACAAGAGGGCATGGGGATCTCCTTTTCATAGGAGAATCCAACTGTTGATATGTTACCCAGACATTGAGGAAGATGAGGGCAACGTCGTTGTCACATCTAGATCACATTCAGTGCCTCATGCAGAGGAAGGAGGAGCACATGCTCCAATAGGAGGGATTCTTGTAACCTTACAGGAAGTTCCCTAGGGTCTCATACATGGAGTTCCAAGCACAATCAATGAGCAGCATGATTGTGCAGCATTGCAGCTGGAAGGAGAAGGAAGGTAGGAAGAGCGGCATCATTTGATGAGAGGCACACACCCTTCTCTATTTCGGAAATCCATTGCAAGAAAGAGGCAGACTGTATTGTGGTGTGAAAACAAGGGAAAGGTTTCCCAACCATATGAGCAGTCTACTCTTGACATTGATGTCTCACTATATGGAGGCATTCCACCTGGGAGGCCACCTGATCTGGAGTTGATGGAAGACATCTTGTCTTTGGATTCACCACTCTTATATTTTGGAGAGGTGAAGAGTTTGGAGGAAGACTTTGGCATGGGGGATGTTAAAGTAGTAGGTAGTAGCATGAGGAGAGCCTCACATGCCAGATCACCAGCGTTGTCTCTTAGGAGGATTGATCCTTATTGGAGATCTCAACTTTTGGTAGAGTAATCCAAGGATCTTGGTGCATGCATGATTCTTGATGACCCAGATGGAGATGTCAGATACATGGTGGATGATGTGGTCATCTATTCCTATGGCAGGATCTTCTTGACTAGATCTTCTAGTCTTAAGGAGAAGCTGCTACATGCAACACATGAGGACTTCTCTTCTATGCACTTTGATGCATATTTCCAGTTGATGGAGGAGTTCACTTGGGAGGGCATTCAGCATGACATATTTCAGCATATGGAGAGATGCATAGCCCGGATGGTGATAGAGAGGATGTCACAGCCACCTTCCTACTCATTGGGAGTAAGGGAGAATTTCCAGTTGAGCCATTTCAACTCAAGGCCTCAAGTACATGATGGAGGAGGTATAATTTCACATTTTGTATTGTAATTATTTCCCTTGTTTGAGCAACATGATGTAATAAGAAGAATTATCTCTTCTTGAATATTGTATGATGATGTACTTGCAGCTATTTGTAGCATTTATTCTGGCTATATTTTTGGTGGGTTGTCAGGGAAACCACATGATTCTTGGTGTGCACCATTGACACCATATTGTAACTTCATGTTTTCATCCTATGAGATGACTGTGGTAGCAAACAAGTGGCGGGCAAAGCACTTGTTATTTCTTATCTTGATGCAGGCCAAGGATGCATTGCGTTGGTTCCATGGGAGGGACCATGATTCACTCTCCAGTTGTCATTTGGAAACTTGTTTTTATTATACCTTGCTTCCATGTATTGTTGATGTGTTTTTACTCAAGGGAAGCTTTGTATGGAGAGAGGAACCAATTGGATGGCATGGCACCCATATGATAGAGCAGCAGAAGACTTGTTTGTATGGGGCATCATACAAGTTGGCCATCATGATCTTACTTCATGGCTTGTATGAGGGAGAGATGAGGCAGCAACAAAAAATTTTGTTGATGTGGTTACACTTGGGCGATTATGGGCAAAATTCTTCCCATAATTTTCATGATATTTCCGGAAAGAAGGAAGGCACATTCATGGTGCAAGGAGGCTACCCTTCATCTTTGAAGGATCATGAGAGACTTCCATGTAGGAAGAATATCTTCTCACATAGCAGCATGATGGTGGATGACCTTGGCATATGGAATGTCAAAGAGAGAAGTCATGGAACCTTATCACAAAGGCCTACAGCACTTTCACATAGGAGTATGTTCTTATGGATGGAATATTCCGAGGAGAAGATGTATTCCTTATTCTTGCATATTTTTATGAGGATATTCTCATGGGAGGACTTATTAATGGACCTCACTTTCATCCAGCTCACTATGTATGGTAGGGAATGCATTTTTGTACTTGTTTATTACTCCATTGATTATTTGTACTTTCTCACCATGTCTGAACAGTGCATTGCTCCTCAAGAGAGCAAGAGTATTTATGGGTTTCATGGTCACTTTAGGGCCAACTTTTATGATGATATTAGCCCATCTATACATGAATTTGGGCAAGTGTACTGTTATTTTATCTATGTGCAGCTGATAGACATTGATGCTTACTTCCCCATGTTGGAAGAACAAACATATCCAGCTTGTAACTTGTTGCAAAACCACTTGCCACGTGACATTCTCAAACAGCAGTTGGGGATACTGCGTAATATCCACTTGGAGAACCTTTGGTACCATCCAAAATTGCACATAACTTTCAAAAAAATTCTGATTTGGAGGCCAAATGGTGATGATGTGCCATTCATCTTGAATGGAATGGTTTGGGTTGGCATGTCTTATGACTTTGGAGGAAGAGTCCTTGGAGGCTCAAAATTATTCTTGCCATTGGAGGGCAATCATGTTGTAGCCCAAGATTAGCATGCCTTCTACACTTATCATAAGTGGAGAGGAGGACAGCGTGGGATAGGCCCTCTTGCCTATCATGTTCATTTATTCAGCCCACCTACCTTTCCGGAGCACAAGGTGGAGGAGATTTTTCATGAGTTACCTTGTTGGAAGGTGACTCACTTCATTTGGATGATAGCATGGGTGGAGCAAGCACTCATTCACCATGATGATCATCACTCCTACTTTGTGGAGGCCATGATATAGCAAGCAAGTTTCCATTCACACTTTCCACCTTTGATTGATGTGGACCATTTGGTTTTGCACACTTGGGAGGAAACATTGGATTACAGTTTATTTGCAGATTCTCTTGATGCAGTGATGGAGGCTATTGATGGGAGGCCACATGAGGAAGAGGGGAGAAATTTTTTTCTCCTTATGCATTTTCTTGAGGAAAAGAAAATATTTTGGATGGGAGGACTGTAATGTTTCAAAATTTTAGCCTCCAAGCTAAATGGAACATTAGAGTTAGCAGCAGCTCTAGCCAGTGAATAAATGGGAAGAAAAGCCCATAAGTCTCCTAAGGAGGAATAAAATACTCCAAATGTGAAAGGGGACACTATTTCAAGCCTAATAAAACACCTCCATGTGTGAAAAAGGATAAAATCAAGCTGCTTTGACTAAGTCAACAGCGTAGTTTTAGAGGAGAAGGAATCCAAGGAGGAATAACGCAATTTTGGAGGGAGATGTATATTGGGATAGATATGACCTAATTGAGTGGGTCCAAGGGCAAGAAAAATCATGGATTATATAAGGAAGAGGATGGCTGCATTAATCATCATGTCTTAGATTATTATTCTTGTCTGCCAATACTTGTTGTTGCTTTACTTCTTAGCAGGGTTGCAGTGTTGTTTAGCACTAGGTGTTCCCGAGCAGGAATCCCACCTCTCTCCTTGAGGAGCCTCGTTGGCAGAGTTTGTATTCATCATTCCAAATTATTTTTTTAGGCCAAGCTTCAACCATCTTCATCAGCGCAGTTTTTTCCAGAGATTGTACAGTGTTGCTGGGTGTAGTAGTGGAAGGGATTGGAATCCCGGTTTCTGAGCTAGTTTCTCACTGGAGGAAGGTTTCCTTCACTTTAGATACCTGTTTGGAGAGCTCCAGAGCTTATTTCAGATATTTGGTATCATACCACACATTTCCCATACATTCCCAGCATTGTTTCTGCTACGGAATGTGTTATTTTGGAGGCAGTGTTCAGTGCATGGTTTGGTGGCTCCGTTGCTGAGTTTCCTTGTGATTGAGAGGTTCATCCTTTCATGGGAGGAAGCCCTTGAGGGATCTACATCAGATCAGACATATTTACAGCCTTTTACACTTATTTTCTTCAGTTTTGCAGTGGTGATTCAGTAAATTACTGAATATCACATTTTTTATGCAGAGTGTTTGACAAGAAAACCTTGTCGGGTTGTCTTGTGTTTTGTATAAGGAGACTAGATCTCAATTTATGAGCATGATTGTATAATATATGAGTAGATATATTTGTCTTCTTATTTTCTGAGTTAATACCCTCATAATACTACGCAGTCACTTTATGCAACAACTCCAGTAAAATGCAATTTTGGGGTTTTTAGTCATTTTCAGCTACACTAGAGTGGGAGGTTTGTTTAACCCACCTAGTTTCATTTCTTTCTGATCTCCTCTTGTATTTAGATGCTAGATGGATGTATCTATGGGATCCAACTGATAATTTTACTGTTTTATTGCATATGTTGCTGGAAGTGCATTTTTACTGCATGATTCATGAGTTGTTCCAGTTTTGGAATATTACAAGGAATCGTACTTTGTGGTGCCATTTTTGGAGGATTGTTGCAAAACCAACTCCATTATCATGTTATCGTTGACTTGTATCATGGAGATGGTTGATTGATAGCATTATTGTAGTATTTTTCTAAAATATTTTCATGATTTTTCGTGGAGTAGAAAGGGGATCTCAACATCCTATTGCTATCTTTAGTATAGAGTTGTTGAAGAGGTTTGAATGGTAATATTTTATTATATTCCTTGCAGAGAATAATGAAACTAGGAAAAGGTTGCAGTAATAGCTGTGAGCATGCTTACAGTGCTTTAGTTACAAAAAATGACACTATGGATGCTGAAAAGAAGTGGTGGCAACAAAAGTTCAAGGGTTGGAAATAACACTAGCCATTCGAAAAGGCAAGAAGGAGATACAAACATCGAAGATAATTTTTGAAAACATTCAATAGGTGAAAATACAAAGCTTCCTATAAAATACGGTTTAAAATTTTTTGATGTATTATTTGGTAGGGGTTGGCATGCATTAGACGCCCCCTTATTTTCTGCAACTGATCAATCAATGGTTGCAATCATAGCCTTAGTACTTGTCAAGAAGTTATGTACTCTAAAGTTGCTATCCTTGTTACTTGGTAGAATGGCTTTCATTCACATTGTATATGGGAGCCTTTTGAAGGAAAGGGAGATTCATATTTAGTGTGGTTATTGGTTTTTTCAAAAACAAAATCTTTGCAGAATTCCAACACAAACTATGAAGTGTGTGGTATATGAATTAAGTAGATAGTGCTACTTAATAGGAAAAATTTATAAGCTAGTGTAGTCTGGTTTTTGAAGATGCCTCATACAGTTTGTCGAAGGAGGTTTTCAGTGACTATGGTATTTTACTAGCTGATTGACTACTCCTATAAATCCAAAAGTTTTGCATAATCACTCCAAGTTTTTTTTTCTCTTTTACTAGGTGATTGACTACCCCTTTACATCCCAAATTTTTTGAGTTAATAATTCCAGCAAGTAACTAGTTCTTATATGTTTTCTTAGATGGTTGGTTTTAGGATAATTTAACATCCCAGTCATATCTTTATTCAGGAGATATATAATCTGATAGGTGGTAAATTTCCAGGATGGTGGTTTCAAAGAAATTTTAACACATACTATCAGATTGGACATTTTGATAACATGCATTTTCATTAGTTTTCATGACTTCCACTAATATTCCATTGCTCATTTTTTTGGTTAACTAGAGGATGGCTAGAAGTTGATGGCTTTAGAGCACTTACATGTCTTAATTTTTAAATTCTGTAATTTTAGTGTCAACGAAATCCAACTTAATATTTAGTATTTCCCAAGCCACATGCCTAAAATTGGGCATGGTAAAATTCATGAGTTCAGATCCTTTGGCATAATTTCAATTCTTGAAACAATTATTCTACTCGGATCCTATGAATAACTACAAAATGGAAATTCCTACATCCTAGAAATATCAATATTCATACATGATATTGTTTACCACGTGCCTATCATGAGTCCTTTAATGATCATTTGTAGCCATTTTCACCTAAATACCAACAAAGAAAACAATTTGACATAGCATTCACGACACTGCTTTCAATAATTAGAAATTTCTTCAATTAAATGAGGTATTCCACACTATATTATTTTCTGGAAATTTAAAGATCAACGATATATCTTTAAGGTAGTAGAGAAATAATTTTCCCAAAAATTAAAAATGTCTAGTTCATCTAGAGAGGAAAAAAGTATACTAGAAGCCTCAACACATTTCTGCAAATTACAATACTGAAAGTAGTATGACCGTACCTCAATCCCAGCTTTTAGCTCAAATATCTTCTTTGCCACAACCCCAGCTGCTACTCTTCCAATTGTTTCATGTGCTGAAGATCTGCCACCTCCCTGAATTTTATAGAAATGCAATTATAACACATAAATCACTAAGTTTTATCTTCAAAAGCAAGAAACATTTAAAGAGAGGCATACTACTTAGCAAATAGGCATGCTTAAGCATACCTAAATTGAACAAACACCATATTTGAAGTCATATGTGGCATCCACATGAGATGGCCAATAGGCTAATGAAATTTCATTGTAATATTGTCAAGTTCAGTAAAATGCAATCAAGAAAGAGTGTATTTGGAATTTCAAAACCTCGTGTGTTGTAAACAACTATCTCAATTACTTTGTAAAATGCAATGTCGAAATGTATGACACGATCTTGTTCTCTATTCAGAGTATAAACTCTGTAACCAAGAACTCATGATTTCAGTAGACGTAATCATCATAGAGTGAATTTTCCCCAAGAAATTTTATGATTTATCCAATTACTTATCACATACTATTACTATAATGACATATGGTTAGACTTACCAGGACCAAATATACATGGATTTCAATTATAGCATACACTATGGAAATTGGGTACCAAGCCACAGGGCTTAAATGTGTCAACACCTAAACCTTTAATGCTAAATAGTAACATTGCACTACTGCAAATGCCTTGAAGGAGTTACACCTCTACTAGATTTCACCCTCAATACCTCTACTAGATGTCTCCATCATACCCAGTTTGTTTGATAGATAGCTGAGCAGTTCTCCAGTGTAGCTAGACATCTTCGCATTGAATATTGATGGAAATTTCTACTCATGATGCCACAAGTGCCACTGTATTGGAGTATTTCATGGTCTTTGTGCATTCATTCAAGGTTTGAAGAAGGAATCCACTTTGGAGGAGGCCACACATGCTTCTAAGGAGGATTCATTCATTGTTCGTGAAGGTAGATACATGGTCAACCACTTGGAGGAGTAACCGTACTTTGTGGTGCCATTTTTGGAGGATTGTTGCAAAACCAACTCCATTATCATGTTATCGTTGACTTGTATCATGGAGCTGGTTGATTGAGAGCATTATTGTAGTCTTTTTCTAAAATATTTTCATGATTTTTCTTGGAGTAGAAAGGGGATCTCAACATCCTATTGCTATATTTAGTATAGAGTTGTTGATGAGGTTTGAATGGTAATATTTTATTGTATTATTGTAGTATTTTTCAAAAATATTTTCATGATTTTTATTGGAGTAGAAAGGGGATCTCAACATCCTATTGCTATCTTTAGTATAGAGTTGTTGAGGAGGTTTTAATGGTAATATATTATTGTATTCCTTACAAAGAATCCTCGAGAAAGGGTATTCTAAATTTTTTTTGAAGAAACTTTAGGCAATTGAGTCACATGCATTGTGCTTTTCAAATACTCTCTTTTAGAGCCACAGACAACTAGATCATCTCTTTTATGGACAAGTTCTGATTTTATAGAAGGGATATTCTGAAATGTTTATGAAGAAACCTTAGACAATGGAGTCATGAGCATTGTGTTTTTTAGATGTTCTCTGATAAACACAACAATTCCCTGCTTCTCAAGCCCAGTGCAATTAATATCTTCAATCAACTTGATCAAGTTCTCATGCAAACAGTGAGGATGACTCAAATATGTCTTTTTCATCTCCTTTTGATCCAAACCAACGCTTGCAAAATCTAGATTGTATGCCATGGATTTTCTTGGGTCCCATTTAAGAATCTCAAGATGATTTAAAATAATGTTACCTATATTTTTCTTTCTCAGTCCTAGGTTTGACAAAACATCGATTGTAGAATACAATGTTGTCTCTAAATTGTCCATAAAAAGTTGAGGTTTTGTACGGTATATCTTGCTAATCTCATCCCAAGGGCATCCCAAGGGAAATTGATACTTGCCAAAAGTATTAGCTTTTCTAAAATACTACTACATTTCAGTGGATTTTTTTTTCCAATAAACAGAAAATCTTATTCTTCTCAACTTGAAAACCATTCAAACCATTAGAAACAGTTACAAATATTTTATATACTTCATCCTTGAGAAGCAATGGGAAACATGTATCGTAGTTACTGTAGATATATTGTGGTTATCCTAGTAATATTCAAATGCATTCAGTTTCAAAATACAATATAAAAAACCTATTACTATAAAGAATCTCAAAAAAACAAGTAACAAACAAAATAAGTACAGAAAAAGAAAAAAAACCACAAATAGTATCAGATGTGAGAAAAAAACCTCTACTGCATCTAAAAGTGTCCTTCATCTTTGTACAAAACTCCACAGTGTGTGAGATAACAAACCTCTACTGCATCTAGAAGTGTCCTTCATCTTTTTACAAAACTCCACAGTGCGTGAGAGCACAAGAATTCAGGGGATCAGGTGCAAGAGCTTCTACATTAAAAAATTCAAATTCCTTCAGCATGAGACATATTCCATTTCCAATGTGACCTCTAATGGTGATAGGCTTTGTTTCCAGAACAAATTCATAGAGACCAAGTGCATCTGCAAACTTATTCCTCCACTACAGTATATTAACATATGACAATGCATCCTTACTTGAAACCTTCTTAGCGGCGAGGAAGAAGGGGAGGAGATAGGAAGAAGAGCAGAAGTAGAGTTAGGGCTAGTACTAGAAGTGTTGCTCATTGAATGATGTTTCATTGAATAATGACTCACTACTTCATCGACATTCAAAAGGCAATGCCCTCTGTGAGTGCCCATATTTTCCTGCAACATCCCCTACTATCTTCCAACATTCACTATCATTCACTATCTGACAGTGAAGAGACTGAGTGAATTGAGGTTATGTCCCTGCCATTGCTAGACCCATTCCACTCTTGCTCCCAGTTTTCTTCAACGTGCCCAGTTTTCCATACTGTTCCACTTCAAAAAATTGTTTTACCAAAATGAAGAAAAAAAATGCATGGTTATCCTCTCGTACCTCACCCAAAATTTATTAGAACACACCAAATTCAAAATATATTCTCTCATCATAGGTAGGAAATTACACAAAAAAATTCTTTCACGATCTGACACAGCTTCACTTTTAGCTTTGTCTTTCCTTGCTGACTTCACATCCATTTCTTCCCCCATATCAACTCGAACAACATCATAAATATGGAATAACTCACGGATAGCATTTTCATTCGTTGTTTCAGCAATTCCTTTACAACTCCTCCATACTTGCTCAAAACGTGCATATTTGGTAGCACACCGATCTTTAGTGGCATCGATTTGGCGAGTGTACAAACTTCAATATTGGTTCTCCTGAAGCATCGTTCCAGCACTAGTTTATAATTTACATTGTCCAATGATGAATACACATTTCCAGCCTTAATGATAGCCTTGGAATCGCATGAAAAACTGGTCTTTTGGGTAGCACGCAACCCAAAATGAACCTACTGCAATGATAAAGTGTATAAGAGTGACTAGTCACCCAATACTGTAAACTTCAGAACCCACGGCTAGCAAAAAAGTAGAGATTCAGGCTTCGGTTGAGTAAAATCTCCAGCCTAACACTTAGTTAGGAGATAATATGTCTTGGCTGTAACTGTGTCTGAGATCCTCCAAGTACCATGCACAACCCCACCACTAGTACACAGGCAGAAAGCAAGTTAATCTCATCCAACAACAAAAAAGATGGGTGGCTTCCACTAAATACTCAAGCTGCCCTTCAATGTGAGATTCAAACCACTATAAATGGAGGAAATTGTGTCATTAGTGCCACTATAAAATACCCACAAATCCATTCAGCCTTGGGATTAATCGAAATCTAGCAGCATTCAGGGTTGGATTAACTAAAATCTAGATAATGCATTTAGCGTTTGAGATTCAAAATTTGAGATGAATACCTTATGGTATGGAAGGACATAGTCTGATTCAGCATTTGAGATGAATACCTTATGGTCTGGAAGGACAGAGTCTGAGATGATTACCTTACGGTCCAGGAGGGGTCAAAACAGACTTTGAAACCATGGAATTTTAAACTCCCACCAAATTATTAAATGCTTGGAGGGAAATAAAAAATCGAGAACACTTAAAAAAAAAGAGGGAAATAAATATTGCACTCTAAACTCTTAATTTGATGACAAATGGGATAGCTAGAGTGAACTCTTAATTTGGTGACAAAGGGGTAATGAAGAGAATGTTATAGCTTATAATAAAAGGAAGATTTCACACATTGCATGACTTTTAGATAGCCTTTCTTTTCTTTACCATTTTTCTATTTCTTGGTTTTGACAAAATGGTGGTATAGGTGGTTAGAATGAAGCCTATTAAATTTTTTTAAATAGTTTTTCTATTTTTTATTCATTTTTTTAATGTTTTTTATTGACTTTTATAATTCTTTTTATTTTCTATGTTGTTAAGAAAATTTAAACAAATAGTAAAAAAAAATTCTCTCTAAACTAAAATAATTAAAAAAACAATGTTTTTTATTGATTTTTATAATTCTTTTTATTGTCTATATTGTTAAGAAAATTTAAGCAAATAGTCAAAAAAAAAAAAAACTCTCTAAACTAAAATAATTAAAAAAATAGAAGACTAATAGATGTTGATATAGAGATATGGAAATAAATTCTTAGACAATTACAAGAGGAAGAAAATATCACAAGTGATATTGTAACATGAAGAATGGACCTTAAGATACTAGCATGCATGGTGGAAGATTTATATCCCTTGCACCTTGTAAATTGCTAATTTCATATAACTAGATGGAATTATAAATTGTTAATTTCATATAACTAGATGGAATTATTTAATTTGTTTAATTTTATTTTATTATGTTCTTCCATATTAATAAATGTTAATTGTGAAAACAGACCACTTCCCTATGTTCAAGTCTTTATTTTGCATTAATACACATCTCTTCTAATTTTCTGTATACTTGTATATTTAATTGTTAAAAACTAAATTAGGGTGAAAATGTGGTGGTGGTGATAATCATTAAGAAGAATCGTGTGTGTTTATATATACACTGGATAAATTAGGAGGATTTCAAATCACATATGTTGCTTACAAGTGTATAAAGCGCAGATTTAACCATGTTCGAGGGCACATTTTATACATAGCATAATGTATATGGGGGGCCAAATGGTTTTCAGTGCTAGTGATCTAGTCGCACAAAGGACCCCATAAATTTTTGCTTTGGGATATCCCCAAGATTCAATACGTAATCCAAAGTGAGAGGATTAATTGCTAAGGTGACAGTAGAAACAACCCTCTAGTGTTAAACTTTAGAGACAAAAGGGTATTCAAAATTTTAACATTGTAGATGGATTAAAAGACCCCTTTGTCTCTAAATTTTAGCATTGCAGATGGATTCAGAGACCCCTATAGTGAAATGTGACACTTCGATATCAAAATTGAATTTTTCATTTCTAGAGTGACACAATTAAAAAATACTAACATAAATGACTAATTCATATACTTGTTGTACTTTCTATTTGGTCATATTTTTATTCTTTGACTATAATAGTCATTTATGTTAATCAGGATTAATTTTGTCACTTATTATCTACTCATATATTTTAGTCCTAGACTAAATTAGTCATTTAATTTAGTCACTTTTAGTTTAGTCACTTATTATCTAGTCATATATTTTAGTCCTAGACTAAATTAGGCATTTAAGTTAGTCGTTTTTAGTTTAGTCACCTATTATCTAGTCATATATTTTATTCCTAGACTAAATTAATCATTTAAGTTAGTAATTTTTAGTTCGGTCACTTAAAATTGCAAAAATTTAGTAGTAATTCACTTGAAATAAATGCGGTGACTAACTTTTTTGATCACCTAGTCACTAATTTCATCATTTTCTACTAGTGATAGAGGTTAATTCCTCATCAAAGAGTGCAAGGAAATAGGAGCTTGGAGGGATTGAAAATTGGCTAAGTGTTGGCCAAAGTCAGTCAGTCAGGCAAAGGATAGAAGATACAGGTGTAGGGTGAGCTCAAGGTTGAGTAGAGCATATTTTATTCATCTAGATTATTTGATTAATACAATACAGATAGTAAGGGGTTTTGAGCAATTTCTTTCGCTTAGATATATCTTTGTGTATTTGTGTTGAGTCTTGATGCATGTTAATGATTTGTGTTCTCGATCATGAATTTAGTCCGTAGATTGGTATAGTAGAATTGAGTCTTATGTTTTAGTAAATTACATGAGAAGTTTTGAATCTATGTTAAAATTATACATGGTATCAAAGTTAGATTCACAGTAAAGAAGAGAATTTTAAGTTTTCATTGCAAGAGGTTCAAATTTGAAGATTAGTGTTGCAGGTGTTCTCCAAGACTAAGAAGATGGCTTTCAATGGACTTAGGCTTGAGTATGCTTTGGAAGGAACCAAAAATTTTGTGGCATGGAAGATATGCATGAAGGAAGTATTGGATGAAAATGGGATGCTAGAATACATCAAGAAAAATGTAGCAAAACCTCCAGCATCTGATTCCTGGGATCATGCTCAGTGGAAGAAGTATGTGGCTAAAGCGAGGAGAATCATATTGGAGGGATTTCAAGATCATATTATCTCGAATATCCATGAGAAAGAGACTACGTTTTCTATGTGGAAAACACTAACAGATTTGTTTGAAAACAATAGTGACCATAGGAAGTTGGAACTCAAGGACGAGCTTCGAAGTATTAAGATGAAAAAAGATTGAAACATTGTTGCAGTACCTAAGCAATTTTTCATTGTGTCGAGATGAACTTGGCAAGTTCGGTGTTACTATCCCTGAAGAAGATTTGGTAGCTCTAGCCCTTTTGGGCCTTCCCAAGAGCTGTCACAGTTATCAATATTCGATAAATGGTAAAGAGAAACTACCAAGTTGGGAGTGGTTATGGTCCGATCTAGTGCAGGAAGAAATACAGTAGAGAAACATAGATGGGACTTCATCCAAGGTTGAGGATGAGGATAACTGTTCCTTGGTTGGAAAGGCAAAGAAAGGGAAAGGGAATAAATCGCAATCCAAAGGAGATTCCAGTGAAGGGGGAAAGAAGAAGGTCTTATCCAAAATAAAGTGCTTTCATTATCATGAATTCAATCACTATGCCACGAAATAGACACACAAGAAAACAAGCAAGAAGACCTTAGGATGAGCAGCAGGTGAAGCTCTAACTTCACAATTCAAGCTTGATTTTACCCTCATTGCGTGCATATCAAGCACAATGATGGGAAGTGTTTGGTATCTCAAAAACGGTAACTCATTCCATATGATGGGGAGAAAATGTTTCTTCAGTGACTTGGAGGAGAAAGACCTCCATATGCACATCAAGGTGGGATATGATGGGAGGTATAGTGTGACTGGTATCAGTACAATTACTTTTCAAATGGAATCTGGCTCCCCTCTCAGGCTAAAGGATGTGATTTTTGTTCTGGGTCTAAAGAAGAATTTGGTTTTCATCACAGAGTTGGAATACCATGACTACGATGCAATATTCAACAAAGGAAAGTCATTCCTAAGATACATCGCCATGGGACAAGTGAAGCATATCGAGGTTCGAGTGAAGAACCTCTACAGGTTGGATGTGGCAGACTATGTTGCTTTGAGCACAAAGGTGGAGAAGGTGCAAAGTTGAGATTTCAGTGAATTGTGGCATAGAAGAATTGGCCATTTTCACCATGGAGCTTTGAAGATCATGCATTAGATCACCATAGACCTCCCCAATGGAGCACTAGAGCATCCAAATACATGAAAAGGGTGTACCTTGGGGAAATGCACAAAAGCCACATTCAATTATTGGGATAGTAGGGTCCATGCAATCCTTGTAAGAATCCACTCTGATGTAGGTGGACCTTTCTCGACAACCTCCATAGCCAAGCATAGGTATTATGTTCTATTTGTAGATGATTTCTCACATAAGTGTTGTATTTTATTCATGCAGAAGAAAGACTAGACATTCTCCAATTTTTTTGAATTTAAATAACTTGTTGAGAAATAAACTAACATGAATGTGAAGGCTCTCATGAGCAATAACTATGGTGAATATGTGTCGAATTACTTTAAAAAAAATTGTTCAAAGGAAGGCATTCGATGAAAGTTGACAATACCCCATAACCCACAACAAAATGGGGTGGTTGAGAGGAAGAACATAAGTATTATGGGAGAAGCACGGGCAATGTTGCATGATTGGGGCCTACCTCTACACTTGTGGGCCGCAGCATGCAACACAATGGTATATGTGCAAAGAGAATTCTTCGTTGGATTTTCAGGATGAGTACACCAGAAGACGCTTTACAATGAAGAAACCAGATGTTTCACACTTTAGGATCTTTGTATCATCAATATTTTTCCATTTTACCAAGGAAGCAAGGAAAAAGCTAGAGTCAACAACATAGTTGGGCATATTTGTGGGGTACACTGATACACCTCACAACTATCATGTGTACCTATCATCTCTCGGGATGATAGTTGTTCATAGAGATGTGAAGTTCGATGAAGAAAAGGCAATGAAGTGTTCCCTTGAGAGGGAGATTTAGTTGCATGCATATTAGGAGATTTTGACTCCAATGTAACACCCTCCTCCCACATCTACCCAAGTAATTAGCTGATCTTAAAAGACTGTATTATTTTTGTTGTGCTAAGGGTATTTCAGTTTTTAAAACATGTGCATAATTGGTTCATTAGTTTTCATAAGGATTAAGGAGTTTTTCCATGAATTATAGATGAAATTTTGTGAATTAGAAGCATAAAATAAGCATAAATAACACTGAACAGCAGTGTAAAATAGAGAAATAAGTCACCACATGAATTTTACACAGCAGGCATGATGAAGCAATTCCCCCCTCCTGGGCTACATCTGTTGGTCCAGCTCCCAATGACTTGTCCATCTTTCATTATGCTCAAATTTTTGCTATCAAATGTAGTTACAGTGCTCTAATGGTTGTTTTCTCTGCACCAATGGCTTCAGAATTCTCCAATTAGTCAAAAATGACTCTTCATTCACTCAGAATGGTCGAAAATTGAGCCTCCTACACTTTTTCCCAATATCTCCTAGGAAAAATCTGCTAAATGTGGAGAACTCCAGTTAACTGGATTTAAATTAGGGATGACCGCCAAATTTTGTGCACCCCTATCTACTCCGCCTATTAAGTTGTGCATTAAATATTATGGTTAGGGTGGTGGCCGCATGCGCACCCCCAATCGTTAGTGGGCTTGACGGTTAGCATAACCTGCGCTTGTGACTGCAATTTCAGGTGAACTGTGATTTGGATGCCATCGGGTTAGCTCTGACCATGGCGGGTGGCTTGGCTTGACCATGTCATGTAAACAACTTCCGGGAATCGCTAGTGGGTTTGGACCACCGGTGATTCCCAACCCCTAAACACATATGCGACAAACGTTAAATCAAACCCGCAACCATAGTTTGTTAAGAAACAATGTGTAGTGCAGTTGGTAAACCATGTGCATTCCCGGAGTGATGTTAGGGGGTCAAGCCCTGTGACCTCAATAAAATTTTACAAGGAATTTCAGGGCCACGTGGTGGCCTCAGGGCTTGCCACATAGTGCCTTCTTATTGGCTCCTCCAAACACAATTATCCAATAAAAAAATGACACTTGTCAAGAACTGATTGGTCTGGTAGAAAGAATAATCTAGGGAATATTCTTTTTGCTAATTGTATAGCCCATTCAAACCTAGTCAAACTATCACAAATTTACCTATTTGCCTGTTCGATCAGGACGCAATATCTTCCTCATAGGACATCGATTTTTCGAATCGTTTGCGGCGCTAGAATCAGGAAGACGAGATATACACAACCATCCTGGTTTCAACCCAATCATGTAACTTTGAATTTTGAGAAAAATTTATGAACTCCTGATCATTCCTCCTCATTGGGAAGCTTTTGGACCCCAAAATACTTGATTACCTATTAAGTAGATGAGGGTACATCTCCCTCACCTTCCCAATCTCCATCAATTTTTCCTTGCTTGGTTTAGCACCTTTGAGCCCAACTTGAAGGTATTCAACACTTCCCCTCTTTGATGCTCTTATCCTCCTATCAAGAATTGTATATTCTTTGCACTCATCCAGAAATTCTAGCAAGAAATTTTCAATAGAAGGTAGCTGAACATCACTTCCTTGATCATTGATCAAAGGAGGCTCATATAAGCGTAATTTTTCAACATTAACAACTGAATACATTTGCATGTAAGAAGGAAAATCAAGTTGGAATGCATTGTTACCAACTTTTTTTATGATCTTGAAAGGACCATAGTGAATGGGTTTGAGTTTTTACCTTCCCCTTGCATCCTTTCTTTGCTAATGTGCAACCATACCTTATCTCCCTCTTGAAACTTATGATCAACCTGGTGTTTTCCATGCCTCTCTTTGTATTTTCTTTAACTTTTCTCAAGTTTTTCTTGAACTTTTTGATGTATCATCCAAATTTTCTCAATGAACTTTTGAGCCTTATCAATATCACTATGGCCATCAATTTCAACATACTTCCCAAAGATGAAGTCTAATGGCAATTTTGGAAAATACCCAAAGCATGCTTCAACAGGTGAGGTTTATGTTGAAGAGTGCTTTGGCTGGTTGTAAGTGTGCTGAATGTAATGCAGTTTTTCATCCCACAACTTAGGATGTTTGCTGCAATATCCTCTCAATAGATGCACAAATGTTGTTTTCACCATTTCGGTTTGTCCATCTATTTGTGGATGAAAAGCGGTACTCTTTTTCAATTTTGTGTCCATCATTCTCCATATATTTGACCAAAAATTCCCAATGAACTTGGAATCCCTGTCACTAACAATAGAAGTGGGCAATCCAAAATGAACCCAAACATTTTGAAAATAAAGTTCAGTAGTATGTTTAGCAGTAATGGTCTTCTTACATGGCATAAGTATACACATTTTACTGAATCTATCCACAACTACAAAAAGATAATCATGTTGCTCTCTTGACATAGATAGACCTCTAACAAAGTCCTTGGAGATGCTCTCCCATGGCCTTGATGGTACCGGTAGTGGTGTGTACAATCCAAGCTTCCTATTACTAGGCTTACTTGTTACACACATAGAACAACCTCTTATAAAATGTGACACACTATCTATTATGCGGCCAATAACAATACCTTTGTAGATGCGCCACTGTTTTGCTTACCCCAAAGTGTCCAGCAATAAGAGAAGAATGAGCTTCTCTCATGACACTTAGCCTCTCTCCTTGTGGAATACATAGCTTTCCCAAATGAAACAACAAATTTCTATGCATGTGATAATCTCTTTCTTCAACTTGATTCCCTTCACTCAAAATAGCTTACACATATTTGAAATCAACGTCATGTGCATATGGTTCTATGTAACTCTCATGTACAACAGAATCATTTTTGAGTGAAGTAGAAGCACTAATGATTGGTCTCGAAAGAATATCTACAACTTTATTGAATATACCTTTTTTGTACCTTATAACCAAGTGAAATTGTTGAAGAAATCCCATCCACCTAAAATTTCTTGATTGCTGCAATTTTGTTTGCGACTGCAAGCACTGTAATGGTTGGTGATCGGTGTGTACAATAGTCTCTTTACCCACCAAGTAGTGTTTCCACTTCTTGAAAATTTGTACCAACACATATAGTTCTTTGTCGTATGTAGGATAATTAGTCACAACACCATTAAAATTTTATGAATGAAAGGTGATAGGCTTACCATGCTACAAAATGACTATGCCCATGGCATAGTCACTAGCATCGGTTTGTATCTCGAATGGATGTCTCAAATTTGGTAGCGCAAGGGCTGGAGCTGAACTGATATTGTCTTTTAAAGCTTCGAAAACTTGTTGATTTTTGCCTCCCCATTGGAATTCTTTCTTCACACTTGTCACTACATGCATAGGAGTTGCGATGGAAGAAAAGTTAGCAATAAATTTCCAATATTGAGCTGCACCTAAGAAAATACTTACCTCGGTAAATTTTTTGGGTGTGGGCCAATTCACAATGGCCTCCACTTTAGAAGGATCAATCCTCAATTCTCCTCCTCCTACAATATGTCCCAAATAGACCAAAGAATTCTTTCCAAACTCACATTTTGACATCATAAGAAACAATTTCTCTTTCTTCAAAATATCAAGCACTCTATTTACATGCAAGACCTGATCTTCTCTTGTTTTGCTGAAAATAAAAATGTCATCTAAGTACACAATAAAAAATTCATCAAGTAATGGTCACAAAACATTATCCATAACCCCCATAAAATTTTTCGGTGCATTACATAAACCAAAAGGCATAACTAGCCACTCAAAGAGTCCTTGTTTGGTTTTGAATGCAGTTTTCTATATATCACTTTCTGCAATTCTTACTTGATGATATCCACTTCATAAATATATTTAGTGAAAAACTTTACTTCTTTCAGTTGAACAATAAAATCATATATTCTTGGGAATGGGTATTGATTTTTTATCGTAATTTTTTTCAAAGTCAAAAATCTACACACATTCGCCAAGTCCCATCTTTCTTTGGCATCAAGGCTATGGGTGAACCGAATGGTGAGGTGCTTGGCCTTATGATACCTTTATCCAACATCTCTTTGATTTTCCTCTTTATTTCATCATTCTCCATTATCGACATGCGATATATACCGATGTTTGGAAGAGGACAATCCTACTGCAACTGAATCTCATGTTGAATTTCCCTTTTTGGAGGCAATCTTGTTGGCTCCTGAAACATCTCATGATGCCCATTAAACACATCATATATTTTTGATTTCAACTTAGGATAATATCCCTCAAAATATTCATTATTAATATCATATTTGGGCTTAATCATAAGAATAAAAAAATTTACTTGAATTTACCAACCTCTTTACTTGTCCAACATTTACCAAAGCAATGTTTGTCTTCTTGCGGTGTGCTCTAACAATGAACTCCTTGCCATCTTTTAATAAATGATACTTGTTCTCATGGTGATAGAAGATTTCTTTCCTGTCATACAATTAAGGACTCCCTAATACAATACCAACTATGTCAAGAGGAACCACATCTAATTCAACTGTGTCAACAAAGCTTGCAGTGATTGCAAACCTCAATATACATTTCCTTGTAACCTGTAGATTTGCATCCTTACAAATCGAACCCAATGGATATTGTTTTGGATGTGGTATGGTCTCAAGGTTAAGTTTTCTGACCAAATATTCAGAGATTAAGTTTGCTTCTAACCCAATATCAAACAATGTGTCAATCTTGGTATGCTTGGATATGACCCTCGCATGAAACATTTCTATTCTTTCTTCTTCATTTGGAGTGTTTATGTGGAATTTTGATGTACTAGTACTAGGTTTAGTTTCAATTTATTTTCCCTTCATGTTCTTCAATACCATGGCTATAATTTTAGTCTCATCACCTAAATCAGACCCTAAGTCATGTTGAGTTGTAGCAGCAGTTTTATGTTTCCCTTTGTTATTGGGTTTCTTTGGCCTCAATTATGGATGTAATTTCCTACAATGAGTTTCATCATGGCCTTCTTTTGAACAATGTTTACAAGTCAAATTGTCTCCCTCTTTCTTAACATATGAATTATTTTTGTTTTTACCTTTTGGGGTCTTTTCCTTGGCTTTACCCTTAAAAGGTTTATTCCTACCCTCTTCAGGAATATTCTTCCCTCTAGTGTCTAGATGTGTGGCCTGAACACAAACTTCATCTAGACTGGTGGGGTTAAACATGAGAATAGTATGTTTTAGGTACCTATGTAGGCCTCCTATGTAATTTAGCAAGGTTTATTGGGTCTGCAAATCCACCCCTAATAAAAGAGCTCTTCTCCTAAATTCCTGGGTGTATTCTTACACATTTTGTCCCTTTAACTGCCTAAAGTTCTGCCAATTCATGATGGCTTTTTGCATATGATATAATGGATAAAACTG
The DNA here is from genome assembly GCA_034641835.2 of Pinus albicaulis. Lineage (NCBI taxonomy): Eukaryota > Viridiplantae > Streptophyta > Pinopsida > Pinales > Pinaceae > Pinus > Pinus albicaulis. The sequence goes on from CM076573.1 coordinate 166,361,614, forward strand.
TAGTTTAATAGCAGCAATAAAATCTGACCATGATATAATAATCTCACCATGTTTCTTGATTTCCTCCTGTGTCTTGGCTTCCCAGCAAACAAGTGCTACATCTTTCATTCTCAAAGAAGATAATTGAATTTGTGTATCATCATCTTGAAGGTTCTGTATTCTTAAATAGACCTCCAATTTTTTAATCCAATTATCTAGCTTGTCTGCATTTACTTTACCATTAAACATTGGCAATTCGAACTTAACATCAAGTTTTAATAAAGGATATTTACCAGTGCTCTTGGACTTGTGTGGCTGATGTACTGAAGAAGAGGATGTACTGAAGAAGAGGTAGAAGATGATAATGATGATGAGGGTGAAGTTGGTGGCCCTACATTTCCTCCATTTCCTCCATTTCCCTTCTTTGACTTGTCTTCATCATCTTGTCCTCCTGAAGATCATTGTCCTTTCTTTTGGAGTTTATATACTTCTCCTTCCAGTCTCTCATTCATTTCTTGATAAATAATTCTAACCATCTCAGTCATGTCAAGAAATTCTTTCCTAAACACTCTTTCTTCTTCCTTAGGGTCAAATTCTTCATGAATTTCTCCTTCCTCATGAGGCATGCTTAATGGAGCTTTCGCTTCTTTAGGTGGTGAACTAGGTGGTGGAGATTCTAGAAATCTTGCTCTCCTTTGTTTTGGCTCCTCTTGAGACCCTCCTGCTTCCACCAGTTTTCATTCTCCCATTTTGAGCTTGAGCCTTGTAAGCATATAAAACTTGCAAACAGTTAAAAAATTATTTGCACTAAACAACACCAGAGAAAAACTCTAGCTTTGATACCATTTGATCTGAAATGACTGTATTAGTTTTGTTGTGCTAAGGATCTTTTAGTTTTAAAAACATGTGCATAATTGGTTCATTAGTTTGCATAAGGATTAAGGAGTTTTTCCATGAATTATAGATGAAATTTAGTGAATTAGAAGCATAAAATAAGCATAAATAACATTGAAAAAAGTGTAAAACAGAGAAATAAGTCACCACATGAAGTCTACACAGCAGGCATGATGAAGCATTTCACCCCTCTTGTGCTACATTTGCTGGTCCAGTTCCCAATGGCTTATCCATCTTTAATTATGCTCAAAATTTTGCTATTACATGTAGTTACAGTGCTCTAATTTCTTTTTTCTCTACACCAATGGCTTCAGAATGCTCCAATTAGTAAAAAATGACTCTTCATTCACACAGAATGGTCGAAAATTGAGCCTCCTACACTTTTGCCCAATATCTCCTAGGAAAACTCTGCTAAATGTGGAGAACTCCAATTAACTGGAGTTAAATTAGGGCTGAATGCAAAATTTTGCGCGCCCGTATCCACTCCACCTATTAAGCCGCACATTAAATGTCATGGTTAGGGTGGTGGCCACTTGCACACACCCAACCGTTAGTGGGTTTTACGGTTAGCGGAACCTCCGCTCGTGACTGTAGTTTCAGGTGAATGGTGGTTTGGATGTCGTCAGGTTAGCTTTGACCGTGGTGGGTGGCTTGGCTTGACCGTGCCATGTAAACAACTTTCGGGAACTGTTGGCGGGTTGGGACCGTCGGTGGTTGCTAACCCCCAAACACATATGCGACAAACATTAAATCAAACCCGTGACCATAGTTTGTTAAGAAACAATGTGTACTGCAGTTGGTAAACTGTGTGCATGCCCGGAGGGAGATCAGGGGTCGAGCCCTGTGACCTCAATAAAATTATACAAGGAATTTCAGGGTCATGTGGTGGCCTCAAGGCTTGCCACATGGTGCCTTCTCATTGGCTCTTCCAAACACAATTATCCAATAAAAAAATGACACTTGTCAAGAATTGATTGGTCGGTAGAAATATTATTATGGGGAATATTATTTTTTATGAATGTACAACATAGTCAAACATGGTCAAACTGTCACAAATTTACATGTTTGTCATTTCGATCAGAACGCAATATCTTCCTCATACGACATCAATTTTTCGAACCGTTTGCAGTGCTGGAATCAGGAAGACGATATCTATGCAACCATCCTAGTTTCAACCCAATCCTGTAACTTTGAATTTTGAGAAAAAATTATGAACTCCTGGTCACCAGCCAATCAGGGTAAACATGCGACAAGAGGCTACTATGATCTAATTCAACCTCCTAGGTCACCTTAAGGAAGTGGAAACAACACCACAAAAATACATAGACCTTTTGCACCTGCTATAGGACACCCATGAGCCATCCCAACCTTATAGGAGGCTAGCCCTTGAATCAAACTACCGTTTTGATGCATCAATCCCCTAGTCGCTCCCATGACATGGACATGAGTTCCATTGAGATCCTCTAGTCACTCCCACAACATGGGTATGCATGTGACTGGGGACTTTCCCAGGTAGTTTTGTGCCTGTGATCCCAGTTTTTATTCCCCTTTTCATGCCCAAAGCTTAGGTCACTTCCCAGAACTCCATGACACTTCCAAAACTAAAATATAACCATGGAATAATGATACAAACACAATTACTTGAACAAGGACTTGACTAGACTCCTACTAGCCATGACTAGAATTTCATCAAACATGTCGTAAATGTGTAATCTACAGGTTTAAACAACATATATGATCATAGAGGCCTCATACATATTTGGGAATCATTAAGAAGCATTTTTCCCTTATATCATTAGTTTCATTATCACCTATTAGGTCATATCTTCATTTCTCATTCATTTACAAATCAAAACATGATGAGAATCACACATTTTCACTGTCATAAAATGCATCTATAACCAACAGATAAAAAACAAAAATACTGAGGATAAAAAAAACATAAATGATACATATAATGCAATACATTTACACATAGATTACCAAGGAAAGGAAATTTTATTCATGAATGCAAAATCCAACTCACTATAGGACTACCACATTCCACCCAACCATAGATTGGCTGAGCCAAATCTCTCCTCAGCCAATCACCCCTGTGCCATATTCCAAGCATGAATGTGGGACTCAATAAAAAAGAATCAACTAGGGCTTCCCAAGGCTAAACCACCTCATGCTCATCAATATAAACTAGCTTTACCACAACCCTCACCAGATCACTAGGCCAAAACAATAAACATATAATAATGGGCTTTACCATGATCTCCACCAGATAACCAGGCCAAGACAAGCATGGATGCCACTAGATTTCTCCACCTACACCGTGAGGAATTTTCTTGTCTCCTAGTCTCTAGGATCTACCGCAATCCACACCGGATCACTTGGCCCTAATCAATACTCCACCCTCCAAGCCTTACCGTATATCCCATCCGGGGATTCCTAGGCTTGATGGAGAGCACCCACCTATAGGATTTACCATATATCTCGCCATTCACCAATCCAGGATTCCTAGGCCACCGAGGCAACACAAAATTCGGCTATACTGCAACCCACATTTTGGTTTAGGGGTTACTAGGTGATGCAGGGGCATTAGGCTAAAACAATTTCCATGTATTTTTGTTAGACTTAGGGGTTTCCAGTTTTCAAGAGAGTTAGATGTTTTGTAATAAAATCAGTAGGTTTTAATTTATTTTAGTTAAATGTGGAGAATTGTAACTTCCCTCGAATGATCAATTGGGCATATGAAGAGATGAGGGATTCGGAAAACTGCAAAGTAAGAATAAGTTGGAATCAGTTTCCACAAATCTAGGGACTTAGTCTAATTTTAGAACTGTAGGAATTCAAGAGTTTTGTTGAGTCATTATAGGAGCTGAAGCGATTCATTGCTATTCTGTATAAAAATAAGCCTAGAAGGCATTAATAGGAGTCCTGCAAAACTGCATAGAGCTGCATAGGGTTAGAGAACCGGAGAGGTAGAGTAGTGTAGCAGAAGGCCATAGAATTGAAGATCTAGCCTGAAAAGGAGGTTCTTGTAAGTAATTTTCAAGTATATGTTATAGAAGAAAGTGTTTCAGTACTACCTGTGTATTGTTTGATTTAGCTTCTGGGAAATGGGCTTTGAATTCAAGAAACAGTTGTAGGAACGCTACGGCATATAAACACTATAATTGGAGTTTAAATTGAGTTCTGTGTGATTTGTATGCATTTGGGTGTTGTGTGACTGAAAATTTAGTATTGACCCAGGTAGATCGATACTATTGAATGAAATTGCCATAATCCTTTGTAAAGCAGCTATTGTTGGGATGTGTCTCACAATTGGGATTTCATCTTATAATGTGTTCAAGAGAGAACTATATTCTTTTATGTAATTTCACATCACAGTGAAGAAGAGCCGAGGGTTGAATTTGTTTGGGGTTTGAATTAAATCTCTGTACTTCGGTTCGTGAAATGGTTCTGAATATTGTTGAACCAGTGCTGTAACCTCTAGTGGAAAGAATACCATAGATGGTGCCTACGTGGTGAATGACTGTGACTCCTTAACCTGTATTGAACTCTGAATAGAAATCAAGGGGCGCAGAGCCATTTCTGATAAGGAATTACGGTTCCGAAACTTTCTCTGCTTATATTCAAGGAATACTAAGACCCTGTCTGTTGGAGTAATTAGCGTTGTTTTTTTGTTAGTGGAGCGATATTTTCAGGGCTTAACCACAGAGTTAACGTGAAGAAGTTAAGTCGAAGAAATGTATTAAACCACAGTGAGAACCAAGTTAACATTGTTCAATTACCGGGATCGGTAGTTGGGTGGTTTTGAGAAACCATACCACCTATTTCGTACCGCCTTTGGGGCTCATAGCGGTTTGTGAAAAAAAACCCGATCCAGTTGAAGGTTGCCACGTCACAACACCAATACTGCCCATTTCGCATTTCTTTGGAGCATTAACCTTCAGCCCTTGAAAAAGTGCGCTATCCTTCCGAACCGTTTGATCTAGAGGACAGAAGATCAAACAGTTTTCGCAATTAAACTTGCTCGGAGGTTAATCGATGTATGGGCCAGCGTTTGAATATTATTTATTAAATAATCGCGGTATAAATGTGTGGGCCAGTGTTGGTTAAGTGGTTATGCCGAAGGGTAATAGGCATTAACATTATAGTCTTATGGCCTTTGAATGCATTGAGTTAAGAATTGAAGCGTGGGTGCGTGGGGCCCAAAAGAAATAGTTATATGCCTTGATTTCCATTTCATAAGTAAGTTTATATGGGGTTAAACCATTGAGTTAAGGTCGAATAGAATATTATTCGATTTCAGTAAAATGGGTTATAATAAAAGGGTGTATTATAGGCATTGTGGGTTTTTATGACCTTGGAAGAAAAATCCTCCAGACATATTTCATTCAAATTGCCAGTTCAAGAGATTAGTACATTGTGAGGATGCACAGATTGCTGAGATTTATTTGGGTGAAAATTTGTGATGAATTTATAGGCATAGAAGGTTGTAAACATGGGTTTATAATAAGGTTTTCTTCCGCATAAGAGAATAGAATCTGGGCTATTAAAATGTGGGGTTAAGTAAGGTATACCCTGCACCAAGTCCTCTCATGGAAATAATACCATAGATGGTGCCTATGTGGTGAATGACTACGACTCCTTAACCCGTACTGAACTTTGAATAGAAATCAAGGGGCGCAGAGCCATTTCTGATAAGGAATTACGGTTCCAAAGCCTTCTCTGCTTATATTCAAGGAATACTAAGACCCTGTCTGTTGGAGTAATTAGCGTTGTTTTGTTGTTGGCGGAGCGATATTGCCGGGGCTTAACGATAGAGTTAACGCGAAGAAGTTAAGTCGAAGAAATGTATTAAACCACAGTGAGAACCGATTTAACATTGTTCAATTACTGGGATCGGCAGCTGGGTGGTTTTGAGAAACCATACCACCTATTTCGCACCGCCTTTGGGGCTCGGAGCGGTTTGTGAAAAAAAACCCGATCCAATTGAAGGTTGCCACATCACAACACCAATACTGCCCATTTCGCATTTCTTTGGAGCTTTAACCTTCAACCCTTGAAAAAGTGTGATATCCTTCCGAACCGTTCGATCTGGAGGACGGAAGATCAAACGGTTTTTGCAATTAAACTTGCTCGGAGATTAATCGAGGTATGGGCCAGCGTTTGAATATTATTTATTAAATAATCAGGGTATAAATGTGTGGGCCAACGTTGGTTAAGTGGTTATGCCAAAGGGTTAATAGGAATTAACATTATAGTCTTATGGCCTTTGAATGCATTGAGTTAAGAATTGAAGTGTGGGTGCGTGGGGCCCGAAAGAAATAGTTATATGCCTTGATTTCCATTTCATAAGTAAGTTGATATGAGGTTAAACCATTGAGTTAAGGTCGAATTGAATATTATTTGATTTCAGTAAAATGGGTTATAATAAAAGGGTGTATTATAGGCATTGTGGGTTTTTATGACCTTGGAAGAAAAAGCCTCCAGACATATTTCATTCAAATTTCCAATTCAAGAGATGAGTACATTGTGAGGGTGCATAGATTGTTGAGATTTATTTGGGTGAAAACTTGGGATGAATTTATATGCACAGAAGGTTGTAAACATGGGTTTATAATAAGGTTTTCTTCCGCATAAGAGAATAGAATCTGGGCTATTAAAATGTGGGGTTAAGTAAGGTATACCCTGCACCAAGTGGTATCAGAGCTAGATAAGCTCTTTGAAATTTAGTTTTTGAAATGCACATGTACTGAAACAGTGAGAAAAGTTTGATGTTTAAATCTATTTAACAGAATTTACAGATTTGAAGAAGCATGCAGTGAAGGTATTTAGATTTTTTGAATCTGAAGTTGAAGACAAAGGTTTTGAAGATTGCAGCAGATAGAGATGCAGTGTGGGTGAAAGAAGAAGCAAGATCATTCAGGGATCTTGGAAGGTGATTTGATGAGCATTATTTGACTCTGGTTTGAAGATATTTTTTGCAGAATGCAGATTGCAAGAAATTGAGGAAGAAATCTCAACAAAAGGAAGATCACAGCTTTGAGAGTAGTGATGAAAGAGTCCAGCAAGGGATTTTGAGTGAAGAAGAGAGTGTGGCAGAACCTGGAGAATTCCAACAGAGGTTGGATGGAAGAATAATAGATGTGTTCTTGAGAAGTTGTAGAGTGAAGCCTAGAGAGAGCAGAGAGAGTGCTTAGAAGGTTCCAGCAGAAGGGGACCAGTACTTTCCAAAAGCCAAACCCGGAGGAGAGGATTGGTGAGGTAAGAGGCAGCAAGAGAGCTTGTTTTTGCAGAGGCTTAGTGAAGCTAATGAGTGAGGAACTCCTGGAGGAGAAAATGGCTACTGATATCCATAACAGAGATTGCAGAGGTTCTGAGAGAGGCCACAACAGAAGAGTGAGGGAATATGCCAAAGCAAATGGCATGAGGAAGAAAATCACTGATGAAAAATATTGGAAAGAGATAGCTAAGATCATAGAGCAGTTCAACAAAGTGGAATTGATGATAAAGGAAAGCCAGAGAGTTGGTTGGCTCATGCAGAAGAAGGTAAAGTGGCAGCGGCTACAGATGAAGAGAGAGCAAATGATAAATGCTCAGTTGAAAGAGAAATTACTCAGAATGATTGAGTATCTGGAAAAGGACTTGAAGACTGAAACTTCAAGTGAGACCAAGAGGTCAATTGGCCTTACACCTGACAAATTTTATATGTTTGCAGGAAAAACATGTGGAAGAAAACAAACTGCTGATGTTGTCACTAAGGAAGAAAATGAGGCAACTAGATGTTTTGAAAATTTCCATGCAAAGTTGGAGAAAGGTTTTGTTTCCCAACATATTGGAAATAGAGGAGGTTTAAATTGTGATGATGGCCAGAAGCTGGAAGTTGAACAGCTTGAGGAAATTGAAGAGAGGACCATTGAAGAATCTCTGAAGTGTATAGAAGACTTGGAACAGCAGGGAGATTTGATGATCAAATCATCAAATGAGACCATGAGGTCTTATGTTTTTACAACTGACAAGTTGTGTGTGAATGCAGGTATTGAAGAAGACAGTTCATATGATGAAACTGTGGTAAATGAAGTTGACTGTTGCCAAGTAAAGTATGATGATTATCTTTCCGATGAAGATCAGATTGGATTGCAGCAACAAAAGGAATTCATTAATTCCTTGTTTAGTGAAAGGGATTGCTTCAATGAGGACAAGACAGTTATGTCTGATGATGTTCAATTTGTTATTAATGCTGATAATGAAAAATTGTTTTTGTTGAATGGCCAAATGGAGAGTGATGGACAGATAGCTGAAGTTATTTTAGGGATGGAAGATCATAATTCTATTCTGATGAAGACTGAAGAGATGGTGACAACAGGAAACTTGACTTGTGAAGACAGTATGAATGAGATGCCAGGATTGTGGCATAAGTTAAGTGTTCTGGAGTAGAGGACAGAACCACAGAGAGAAGGTGTTCAGATGTAAGGGCAGAGGTGAATGAGAATGAGAAAGTTCATTTTTATGAACTAGAGCAAGGAGACATTCTTGAAGAGGATGATGCAGAGGAGAGACTAACTGACAGTCTCGAGAAGGATTGGAATCAACATACTGATGTGTTGATGGAGAAAAAAAGAAATTTAGGACAGCATACTGAAATGTTGGCAGAGGAAGGAGAAAGGCACTGAGGCCTTATGATTTTTATTTTGACAATTGTTTTGTGAATGCATATTCTATTGATGCTAAAGGAAAGTTGACACCATTGGGCAATCAGTTGAAAGAGGAGGAGAATTATATGGAATATTTTAACCCATGGAATGAATAATTTAAGTTGTTGAATCTGCAGGATTCAATGCAAGAGAGAGAACCTCAATTTCAGAATTGGGGATTGCAGAATGTGAAGATGCAGAGGAATGAAGATAGTGAAGATTTTCTGAGTCTCAGAAAGGAATTAGAATTGCAGAAAGAGGAATTGGTGATTGAATCATCAATTGAGACCATTGGGTCTTGTGGTTTTGAGACTGATGAATTGGCTGTGTTGACAGGGACTGTAGAAGACAATCCATCACTTGGAGTTGTCTTAAAAGGAGAAGAGCTTTTATGTTGCAGGAAAAAAGAGGGTATGGATGATTGGGAGGCAGTAAGAACTGAACAAGTAAAATTTCAGCAAGTTAGGGCTCCGCAATTAGGTGCCAGAGCCAGAGCAAAAGCAGTAGTAAGATTTCAACAAATAAGAACTCAGCAAGCAAAAGCAGGGTTAGAATTTCAGAAATTAAGGAGAACCAGTATCCAGCAGTCATAAGACATTTTAGACAGGGAGATTGAATTTATGAGAAATTTGATGGAGAAGGTGTCTCAGAAAAAGACAGCAGCAAACAAACAAAGAAGCAGCAGCAAAAGAAAGACAGAAAGATGATATAAAAGTGCAGCTAGTGGAAAGATGTAGCATAAAGTATGGAAGCCTGGAGAAGTACAAAAGAAGAATTTTGCAGTAGATGATCAGCTACAGAATAAAGTGTGGGATCCAGGAAGACAAGGATGAAAGAACATGATCAAGAGATCATGAATCATTTGAACCTGGGGAGTCTGATGCAGGGGCATTAGGCTAAAACAATTTCCATGTATTTTTGTTAGACTTAGAGGTTTCCAGTTTTCAAGAGAGTTAGATATTTTGTAATAAAATCAGTAGGTTTTAATTTATTTTAGTTAAATGTGGAGAATTGTAACTGCCCTCGAATGATCAGTTGGGCATATGAAGAGATGAGGGATTCGGAAAACTACAGAGTAAGAATAAGTTGGGATCAGTTTCCACAAATATAGGGACTTAGTCTAATTTTAGAACTGTAGGAATTCAAGAGTTTTGTTGAGTCATTGTAGGAGCTTAAGCGATTCATTGCTATTCTGTAAAAAAATAAGCATATAAGGCATTAATAGGAGTCCTGCAGAACTACATAGAGATGCATAGGGTTAGAGAGCCGAAGAGGCAGAGTAGTGTAGCAAAAGGCCATGGAATTGAAGATATGGCCTGAACAGGAGGTTCTTGTAAGTAATTTTCAAGTATATGTTATAGAAGAAAGTGTTTCAGTACTACCTGTGTATTGTTTGATTTAGCTTATGGGAAATGGGCTTTGAATTCAAGAAACAATTGTAGGAATGCTATGGCATATAAACACTATAATTGGATTTTAAATTGAGTTCTGTGTGATTTGTATGCATTTGGGTGTTGTGTGACTGATAAATTAGTATTGACCCAGGTAGATCGATACTATTGAATGAAATTTCCATAATCCTTTGTAAGGTAGCTGTTGTCGGGATGTGTCTCACAATTGGGATTTCATCTTATAATGTGTTCAAGAGAGAACTATATTCTTTTATGTAATTGCACATCACAGTGAAGAAGAGCCGAGGGTTGAATATGTTTTGGGTTTGAATTAAATCTCTGTACTTCGGTTCGTGAAATGGTTCTGAATACTGTTGAACCAGTGTTGTAAGCTCTCATGGAAAGAATACCATAGATGGTGCCTACGTGGTGAATGACTGCGACTCCTTAACCCGTATTGAACTCTAAATAGAAATCAAGGGGCGCAGAGCCATTTCTGATAAGGAATTACGGTTACGAAGCCTTCTTTGCTTATATTCAAGGAATACTAAGACCTTGTCTGTTGGAGTAATTAGCATTGTTTTTTGGTTGGCGGAGCGATATTGTCGGGGCTTAACCACAGAGTTAACGCGAAGAAGTTAAGTCGAAGAAATGTATTAAACCACAATGAGAACCGAGTTAACACTGTTCAATTACCGGGATCGGCAGCTGGGTGGTTTTGAGAAACCATACCACCTATTTCACACCGCCTTTGGGGCTCGGAGCGATTTGTGAAAAAAAAGCCCGATCTAATTGAAGGTTGCCACGTCACAATACCGATACCGCCCATTTCGCATTTCTCTAGAGCGTTAACCTTCAGCCCTTGAAAAAGTGTGATATCCTTCCGAACCGTTCAATCTGGAGGACGGAAGATCAAATGGTTTTCATAATTAAACTTGCTTGGAGGTTAATCAAGGTATGGGCCAACGTTTGAATATTATTTATTAAATAATAAGGGTATAAATGTGTGGGTCAGTGTTGGTTAAGTGGTTATGCCGAAGGGTTAATAGGCGTTAACATTATAGTCTTATGGCCTTTGAATGCATTGAGTTAAGAATTGAAGCGTGGGTGCGTGGGGCCCGAAAGAAATAGTTATATGCCTTGATTTCCATTTCATAAGTAAGTTTATATGGGGTTAAACCATTGAGTTAAGGTCAAATCGAATATTATTCGATTTTAGTAAAATGGGTTATAATAAAAGGGTGTATTATAGGCATTGTGGGTTTTTATGACCTTGGAAGAAAAAGCCTCCAGACATATTTCATTCAAATTTCAAGTTCAAGAGATTAGTACATTGTGAGGGTGCACATATTATTGAGATTTATTTGGGTGAAAATTTGGGATGAATTTATATGCACAGAAGGTTGTAAACATGGGTTTATGATAAGGTTTTCTTCCGCATAAGAGAATAGAATCTGGGCTATTAAAATGTGGGGTTAAGTAAGGTATACCCTGCACCACTAGGCCATGTGTTCTTTCATTCAAAGATCCACCTCACTCAACTTTGAATCCATCTGGAAATCCAACTCAACCAAAACATGAGAATCCCATCACACCATGGCTATTCGGAAATGTCAAGGCTAGGCTAAAAACATTATCACACCTGTAAAAACTCATGCCCATGAAAAAAATAGACCCAAGAACACACATGCAACACGATGCATGTCAAATCTAGCAAGGAAACCACACACGAAAATTGATACCTGCCAAGAATCTTGTTGTGGCTGCTTGATCCTGCTCTCCCTGGCTTGATATTTGCTTCCTCTTTTCCTTCTTTTCCTTTCTTGATCCAATGCTGAAATTCTCCAAGAAAACTCAAGTGTCCAAGAGTGAGAGAGAGAGATAGAGAATAGAAAGAGAGATCCAAAAAAGAACTGACAAAATATTACACTGACAAAAGGTACCAACTGATCACCATAAGCCTTTTTATTAATGTGGCCTCTATTTTCTTAATTTTCCATTATTTCTCCTTCATTTTCCTCCTCACATACAACTTGTGACCTTTCACCTTCATTTTCTCCTAATTTCTATTATTTTCATAAATAAATTGCCAAAAATACCATTTTTCCTTTCCAAAGCCTTTGCCATTGTCTTTGCCACTTTCCTTAGCCATAATAAAACAAATGAATACCCACACTAGGATTTTTTTTCCCAACATTCATCTTGGAATAAGTGTCCCATAACCATGATTATTATTTTTCCTTCATTGACTTTTATTACATGGAATTTTCACCAGGGTTGTTACAAGGGTGAACCTCAAGAAGATGTGGAGCAGCCATAAACAGAGGAGAAGAGAGTGTAGACAACCACTCAAGCAGAGACATCTAGGGAAGGGAAGAAGCTGAACAAGGAAGTTGACACATTATTTCAAGATTCTAGAGATAATGTGAGAGCACCCACATCACAGCGTAGGCAAAGGAGGTCTCCAGATTGGTACACAGACTACATGGCTCTGATGAGTGAGCTAGTAGAGACATAACCAACCTCATTTGAGGAATCAATAGATAATTAGTTATGGGTTGATGCTATGGTATAGGAATATGATTCCATTGTTAGAAATTGTGTTTGGGAAGTGGTCCCAAGACCTGCAGAAAATTCAGTGGTAGGTTCGAGATGACTTTATAAGGTAAAGCATGCAGCATACAAAATCATTGAGAAGCACAAGGCCAGATTCATGGCTAAGGGGTACTTTTAGGTAGAAGGGATTGAATATTAAGATACCTTTTCTCCTGTAGCAAGTTACTCTTCCATCAGATCAATTCTAACTCTGGCTGCATAGATGGGGTGGAAAATTCACCAGGTGTATGCAAAGACAACATTCCTTAATGGAGTGATTGAGGAGGAGGTGTACATTGAACAACCTAAAGGACTTGAGAACTTCAACAGAGGTTCACATGTGTGTAAACTCAAGTGAGAATTGTATGGGTTGAAGCAAGCACCCTGTGCTTGGTACACCAAGATCGATAGCTACCTCACCTATTTGGGCTTCACCAAAAGTGAAGTAGATGTAAACCTTTACCACATTTTGGTCGTAGGTAAATTGTTAATTATAGTTTTTTATGTTGATGAATTTATCTTGACCGGTGATGAACAACTTATCAGGTCTTGCAAGGAGGATATTGCAAGAGATTTCAAAATGAAGGACATGGGATTGATGCACTATTTCCTTGGTTTGGAAGTATGGCAGAGAGAAGGGGAATTGTTTGTCTCTCAAGGAAAGTATGCCAACAAGATACTTTAGAAGTTCCACATGGACAGATGCAAACCCATGGAGACTCCTCTAGCAACCAACTGGAGGAAAGAGGATGCCACTTCAGGTGAGGAAGTGGATGCTACCATGCACAAGCAGTTGGTGGGTTCTCTCATGTATTTGGTGAACACCCAGTCAGGCATGTGTTATGTAGTCAATCAGTTGAGCCAAGCCATAGTTAGACCAACCAATTATTTTCAAGGGATGCTAAATATGTACTATGATACCTCAAAGGCACCACTCAATTTGGACTTTCGTACAGATGGACAGAGGGGGTAAAGCCACAAGGCTTCAAATATGCAAATTGGACGAGAAGTCCATCAGATCAGAAGAGCACTTCAAGAGGAATTTCTAGTTGGGTCAACATCATTTTCTTGGTACAACAAGAAGCATAGATCAGTTGCACTAAGCTCAACAGAAGCATCATACATGGCTATCAGTCAAGAAACTTGTGAATCTATTTGGATGAGAAATATTATTGTTGGGTTATGTTATCAAAAAATTGTACTTGATTGGCTGCTTATCAAACAACACTATGTAACTGTTTCAAACCACTTCTAACTGAAGCTTAGCCTCTTCAGTTTGAGAGGGCTCTCTCAAGGGGGTTTTATGATATTGAATAATGATAGTACTAGATGGCTAACTCTATGAGAAATGTAACTTGTTTTTTATGTTTTCAAGTTGAAAAGAATGTAGGCTTGCTACCATTAGGCTTATGGAGTCAACAATCAGTAGTTTCAGTGGAAAATTTTCTTGACATGGAAGTTGAGACAGATAGAGGTCTTTAAAAGAGGCAATTCACACATAAAACATAGGATAACACAATCATTTCATCACTAAAGGAAGTCAGAGCATAAAATTATGAATTATGAGTAATAGAGATGAAATCTACTGCAAGTGGTAAAACATAAAGATATAGATCAATAAGACATCAAAAACCTCATGAGAATCTCAATTTTTTCAAGAAGAAAGTCACTCTGTATTACTGATATAAGTCAAATACATAAAAGCAACAGTTTGGTGCAAAAAACCTCCAACCCCTAACTACTTTGATGCTTTATCTTTAAATAGAAATTCTTTACAACAGGGATGATCTGCTTGGTGGCTAGATCATCAAATTCTCCTATGACACCTTTCATAGCTGAAAAACATAACTTCTAACATAAAACTTATAGCTATACCTTAAAGAAAACATCTCCTAATAGGAGTTTAACTCCTATTTATTACATAACTCTACCTTATCTGTGAAACAGTTACATGATGGTTACAAAATAAGTATCACATGCTCTAAAGACACATGACAGAGTTCATTACCACTTTACATATTTAAAACCCTCCTAGACTTGTGGAGCATAATGCTGTTTTTTAGGAATAGATGACCCTTATCTTCAAAGCTGCTTTGGCTGATGACCTATCTTCATAACACTTGCTTCAAGTCATAAATATTTGATAATAATCTCCCTTGACATGATGGAGGACTCCAGCTGTCCAAAAATGCCATTAAGATGCTCCAAAACCTTTAAAAATTACTCAATACAAAAACATGACAGTTTCGTGGTGAGTTTTGGTAGCGTTGGAAAAGTAACTTTTGCAACTCTGCTCCTCTGTTGTTCCATGATGTCAATCAGGTCATGACACATTACCACTGACAATTTCCCTGCTTGAAAACTAGAAAAAACTGACTTTAGAATAAAAAATGCTACTATAGGTTTTTTCGTAGCGTTTTCCTGGCTTTAAGCCTAGGGAACACTACGAAACTGTGTAAAAACCTAGAAATTTCCCATTACAAAACTATCTCCAAAAACTGACCTCCAACTGCAAAATCTTGATTTTCTGCATGTAATGAACCTTCTAAGGCATATTCAATCTCAACTTATTGTTCTTGTGGTGTTTCCTCCGCATTTATGATCAATTGAGCTATTGTCTCTTCCACCACAGTCATTTTCAAACCTTTCTTTTCCAGCTCTTCATGAATCAGATCCAATTGTTCTTGAAAGTATTTAACTTTATCCTTCAGTGTCCTATTCTTGGATTGCAAGTTCAGGTTTACCTTTTTTATGTGCTTGAACTCTCTTCTTAGTGGTTGAGTCCACTTTATTAGTTTCTCTATTTTTTCCAAGGTATTTGAGACACTTGTGACTTGATCTTCCCAAATCTTCCTCATTTGTTCAAACTGCACTCTTTCAGCTCTATGCTTCTTTGCCTCTTTCCTCAAGACTGATATTTCTTCTCTTGCCTCTTTCAACTGTTCCTTAAGGGTTTCAACTTCTGATTTTTCAGTGATTTTCTCTTTACCCTTATTTTGTTTGATGACTAATTCTTCTTTTGAAAGTGAGGAGAGGTCTATGATGCTTGGTGGTGGCTGAGTAGTTTCAGTGACCTTATGAGCTTATTTGCTACTTTCCAAGACCTTTCTTGCATGTCTTGTCATTGGTTTTCTAGTTTGAAACATGAAACCAGCATCACCACCTGCAAACTCTAACTTTTTAGCTGTTTTTCCTTTCTTTAGCTTTCTTCCCCCATCTTCAACATCTTCAGCTTGGACAATGGGAGTTTCTTCAATATCAATTGCATGCAATATGTCCTATAAGTTACCCTTAACCACTGTTTGGCTCTTAGTAACTCTCTTGCTACCATTTTTGCTAACTGTTGGCTTCTATTTTGTAGGTGTAGCTTTGGGTGTATCAACCTTCTGCAAAGGCTCTCTCTCCATGCTCATTGTTTCAACTTGCTCTGCCACTGTTGGTGATGAAATATCTCTAGGTTTGGGAACTCTTTTAGGAGTAACAACATCTACTTCAAAACCACTCATGAACAGAAAGGATGTCCAATATCTGCCTAATCTCTTCAACTCCTCTAACACCAAAAACTTAATTAAACCATGGTGAAAGAGAGAATTTTAATTTCCTTTTTTTTTTTTTAACTTGGACCTTATCTAACATTTTAGTTACACTTCTATATAAGTAAAAGGGCAAGTCAAGAGACCTCTTACCCACGACATGCAACAGAAGCCTAAGGTGGTAGGAGTAGACCATGTGAAACCTTCCTTCACAGGTGAAGTACTTCTAAATGATCATCAGAAGCTTTGAGAAGTTGTCTTTCATGTAGCTCCTTGGGATAGCATTTGTGAGATCAATTTCACTTTTCTCTGGCTTGATGAATTATTTGTAGTCCTGCATGGTGAACTTGATGCTTTTGAACCAATGTTCCCCTCCCCTAGGGATTCTAGTTGCTATTGAAATGCTTTCTGGTGTTAATGTGAGGTGTTTGGGTTCCAGTGTTTTGGCCATATTGGCAAGACCAAAAGACTAGACAACATCACAACCACTTTGGGGCCCTAGGATCTAGCCCTCCTGGACCCGGAGAGGGATCTCTCCAATAAAGAAAAGAATGATATGTCTTTGGAGCTCAAAATGAGATGTTAGGCTAGGTATGAAGCGCAAAGGGGGGGTTTTTAAGTTGATTTGGTTGGTTGTTGGGTTGGTCATGAGATCATAGACTGAGAAGGTAATGGAAGGAAAGGAGCAAAGCAGTAGGATGTTTTGGTAAAAGAGGATAGGTTAGGAAAGTGCCATCCATTGGGCTATGGAGTCGTGAATGGAGATTACTTGCAAACAACTAGCCAAGGCTTTCAGAGGGCAAGTCATCTATACTAAAGGATCTTCTTAGATAGATGGTGGAATGGAACAATAAGGAAAGAAGGTGAAAGAAGGAAAGAAACCCCATTTCTGTCTATAGATCAGGTCAGAGGTCATTTAACTCCAGACTTGCTTGGACATACTCAAAGGCAGCTTTCGATGAATTCATAGAGGGGGTAGCTTATAGATTGGACCAGAGGTCATTTAACTCCAGGTCTGCTTTAGCATGCTCCAAGGGAAAAACTGAGATAAGTTTTTAACATGAAGCTAAGGTCTATAGATCAGAGAATGAATTTTAACCCTCCCTGCTTTGTCACCAGCTAGAACATCCAAGCAACAAAATCGAATTCACACATCAGCTAGCAGTGGATAACAGCTGCTACACTGGTTAAATTACAAGCATTTGCTCTTAGATTCACAATCAGCGGAAAACATTGAAGGTAGGGAGAGCAGAAACATAGGGTACCATGCGAGGGTAAATCCTATGCCATATTTCTGATGTGTACCAGAGGAAAATGAACAACATGAAAAAATGTAATAAAACAGTGAGAGAAAACATCACCCGTAGTAATAGTCCAGGATCCTGTGAAATTTGCTTGATTAATTGATGCGAAACCAGTCACATACACTGAGCTAAATGGCTGATCACATTCCAAGCCTTCTCCTCCCTTCCTACTACATTACAAACTACTTTTCTACTCCCTCCTAAGACTGTTCTAACAGTCAAATGAATCCCTACAACTACAACAGCAACAACCGAACGCAACCCTTTACAATATGTTCTTGGGGATTCTTATAGGAGAATGAATAATAGTAGGAGTAGATGTTCATTTAATTTGATTCATTAAGATAGAGTGGAGGAAGTGTTCGATCCCACTCTGCTTAATGGTTCTGCAGTGCTGTACTCTGTAGTCTGGTTCAGAGGTCCCTGTTAGGTCGATATTGACCTCGAATGTGTTCTTGAAGTCCTTCTAGCTGTTTGGAACTCTGCGCTGCCTTCTGGGATAAGTGACACTTTTGGGAACTTTCAATTGGCGATGGTGCGATTGAGCGCCAGTTGTCCGATATAGAACGAGATCAATGACAGAGATTAAATCGGCAGGAGAAAGTCAGCTACGATGTGCAGGAATGATGAAATCTGGATCGTTGGATCGCATGTGACGGACGATTCAGATTCAATCGGGGAGGACCAATGATGCGGGATTGGGCGACTGCGATGGTGCGATTGCGCGACTGCCGTCAGATCTGGAGACAGATTGACGGCTCTCATGTAATTGGAGGGTGACAGGGGAGAGGAGATAGGCGCGCTGCGATTTTCGTGGACCGTCGGATCTTTTCAAGATCAACGGCTGGTATCGCAGCGGGAACACAGGAGAGGAAAGTCAATCACATCGGAGATCTTCAGAGTGACAAAGGAAATGCGCTCACTCACTCTTCCAATTGTGATAAGCGCATGGAGCTTAAACGCTTGGTTTCGGTGCTCGGTTACATGGTGGGGAAGTGGTAAGGGCTGGGCCGAAGGGGGCTAGCCTGTTTATAAAGTAAAAAGTGGGTTTTTGGCCTATTTTAATGCTTTTTAAGGCCACAGGAGGTATTCGGTAAGGGGAATAAGGGATTATTAAACCAAATAAGGGGTTTTTGCAAGGTTTAAAGGGGAATGGAGATGATTTAGAGGGTTAATGGGGGAAATAGAGAGGAGTAAAAAAAGGAAGAAAACAAAGGTTAAGTGGGAATGAAATAAGAGGGAAAAGGCCCTTCGGGCATTCTTCTTTGCAAACAGAGAGGCCTTTAAACTGGGAACAACAGTGAGGATTCATCAAAAGGCAAAGGCACAAGGAGGCTTCAAGGATGATGTGTTTTCAGAGGAAATGCTTTCCTTGAAGGCTCAAAAAACAGTATAGCCCCCTGTTTGCTTGTCAAAAAATTCATAGGGGGCTAACATGAGGTTTAGCATTCCCACCTTTGAAGTTGTCCCAGTGAAACTACTAACAAACTCCTGGGAAACCTATAAATGACAACCCTGCAGCCTTTGGCAGAATTGCAAACAGCTTGTTCTTATGAATACCTCCAAGGCATTTGGGTCTTCATTTAACAAATTCATGTCCATTGGCTCATATCTGTGGCAGTGACCACCTTTGTTTGTCTTCTTCCTTGCAGCCATGGTGATTTTATACCTTCTCAGCCTCGCTTGATTAATGACACCTGCAACCTTTGAAAATGCCAGCAACCTGCTTGGCTCAATGAAACAGCTCTCCAAAAACCCAATAACATGCAAGGATGAAGCGGAAAATGACAAAAAGACTCAATTGGGTAATGCTTTATGGTTTTAATGCTAACTCATGCCTTAATCATGACACATGCATGCTAAAAATGGTAATGATGATCTCAGCCATGACTTTGTACTTTTGAAATAACCCTAACTGACTTGAATGACATCCACCCTAACTCCTCCAATGATCAAATGACACTTCACCTCAGGTTTGACAAGACAAACATGAAAACTATTTTTCATAGCGTAGCTAGTTCATTTTCTGACAGTTTCGCTATGAAACTATTAGGCAGTTTCGGAGCGAAAACTGTTATTTCATAGTGTAAAACGCTACGAAAAGAAGTAAAACTGACTAAAGTGTCCCTTTTCAAATTAAACGCTTGGGAAATTAAATCTGACACCTAATGATGACTGATAAGACATGATATGACCTAAATGGGGGTGACCTTGAACCTTAGGATTAGGTTTAAACATGAAAAAAATTGAAATTATCCTATATCAAATTGAAAGGCTTAAGAAACCTTTGACTAATGAACTCTATGACCATGTCAAATAATGTTTCACATTTTTTAGAGTGATAGTTCAGGTTATTTGGTCAGATGATGGATCCTACTATGATTTACTATGACTATCAAAGTTGTATCAAACTCTCTGAGAATCCATTTTTTCACGATTGATCCAAGCACATTGATCTCTGGTAACACCATCTACGAGATTGTGTGCAGAGGCAGATCATGGTGTTGCAGTACATTCCAACAGAGGAACATGATGTAGATATTTTGACAAAGTCTTTATCAAGAGGAAAATTCGAGTTCCATAGAAGCAGGATTGGGATATCTGATAATCCATTTCTTGCTGAGAGGGAGTGTTGAAAATGCAGCCATAAATTCCTAATTTAATTTTTTCTTTGATTAAATTAGGAGAAAATCGAAATTTCACATCAACAAACAACTTGAATGAATCAACTAAGTTATTATCACTTAGTTAGCTTAGTTAATTCGAGTCGAGGGATGGACTTGAGTTGTGTACTCTGATTCCTAATTTTTAGGGGCCTAGGTTGAGTTAATTTCAATTGTAACAATTTAATTCAGTTAAATTGAGTTAAGATCAGTTAAACCAGTTCTAACTATTGGAGGAACTAGTTAGGTTTAGCAGTGGGGTCCATCTGCAGTGTTTAACCAGTTAATTGATCAATCAACCTTAATTAACTCATGCATGCATGAAATTTGAGTTAACGAATTGAAATTGTAGCTCAAGGTCAGTGTCCTATCAATTGCAAAATAGCTAAAATTCGGTGTACTATAAGTTGCAGAATTTTTCAAGTTGTACAGGTCATGCATGCAGTGAAAGGAAGGCATAAAGGAATTGCACAATTCTCTGAGTAATTTCCCTAATTAATAGGGGCTAATTCATCATCAAACAATGCAAGGACATACGAGCTTAGAGGCCTTGAAAAATGGCTAAGCGTTGGCCAAAGTCAATCAGTTAGGCA
This sequence comes from Pinus albicaulis, assembly GCA_034641835.2. Taxonomy (NCBI): domain Eukaryota; kingdom Viridiplantae; phylum Streptophyta; class Pinopsida; order Pinales; family Pinaceae; genus Pinus; species Pinus albicaulis. Next base: position 166,382,257 of record CM076573.1, read on the forward strand.
GAGGATAGAAGATACAAGTGTAGGTTGAGCTCAAGGTTGAGCATAGCATATTGCATTCATCTAGATTAATGCAATACATATAGTAAGGGGTTTTGAGCAGTTGCTTTCCCCTAGATATATGTCTGGGTATGTGTGTTGAATTTTGATGCATGTTCATGATTTGTGTTCTTGATTGTGAATTTACTTTTGTAGATTGATATAGTAGATTTGAGTCTTATGCTTTAGTACATTACATGAGCAATTTTGAATCTGCAATAAAATTCTACAAAAATTATCAGAATAATTACATATTCAACACATTTTATGTCATCACTCATAATTGAAACCAACTTAGATCCATCTTAACTTTGGATACTTTACATGAGCAATTTTGAATCTGCATTAAAATTCTACCAAAATTATCAAAATAATTACATATTCAACACATTTTGTGTCATCACACATAATTGAAACCAACCTAGATCTATCTTAACTTTAGATCTATCAAGCGCTGAAAATGATCAAATCTTTGGAGGTGCAAATATTTTCCGACCTAGATCTATCTTAACTTTAGATCTATGAAGCGCTGAAAATGATCAAATCTCTCAAAGTGCAAATATTTTCTTAAAATTTTCATGCAATGCAAAAAAAAAAATTTACATCTCAAAAAATTTAATCCCTCTGGACACTTGATAGATCCAATAAATCCAAAATTAAAATAAATTTTAGACTAATTTAATTTAACAATAATTTCAACATTCTATAAAACTCCTAAAATATATAACACATTAAAATGATCATTTTTCCAATTTTTAACTAAATGACTATGTTAAAATTTACCAAATTTCACACCGATGTTAATAATGGTTTACGAAACAACTATCGAAAACCTGCAGCCTTTCTGTCCCAAAATAAGACGTCATTGAAATCTTTCCAAATCACAAATAAAATAAAATAACTTTCAAATTTTAGTTAAAAAAAAATTTGAACGCCTGTCCACTGCACATAAATTTTAGGCAATTTCCACGATTTCATCATTACGCGGAGTGGCATTTTTTTATATTTTATTTATTTTTAGTCATTGACGATAAGTTATGGTTTTCCGCCGGACAAGGCGGACCCCACTTCCCGACAGCGAGGAATCGGCAAGGACTGCCGTCGCTTTCGCTTTCAATATTGGGAGAAATGTGGTCCCGAGGTTGAGAGCGCGCGGGCCCGCCGGCAAAACTCTCAGAATTGTCAGAGTGAAATCTGCTGCGGATTGTTGTGGCCGAAAGAACTGCCACCTGTAAGTTGAAATGACGCGTGGGTCGCTTCCTCCACTCTCTCCACTTGCAGTGGTCGCTGTCGGCCATGTTCTCTTCCATCATACATACATACGTCATTTTATGCCATCATATCTCTCATGGCCATGCATGCATGCATGTCTATGACTTTGCTCTTTCTCAATTGATTTTTTATATTTTCATTAATGAAAATTGGTGTCATGATATGGGGAATTGTGTGCATACTAAAATGAAGTCAATGCAATAAAGCAGCAATTTATATATACTAGTAAAGTTAATTAGGTTGATAAATGTTGAGAGTAATTAAAATATTTATGTGTAATTTGTAATTATGGGAATTTGTAAATAGATGGAGTGGAGCTAAGAAATGAAAAAACTGTTAGAAATTTTTTTATTTTATTTTATATGATTAAGAATATTTTTAATTTATTAAATTTTATTTATATATATATATATATATATATATATTTTAAAGAATACAAAATTTGAAAATTTTATTTTAAAGTAGATTAAGTTTATTGATTGGGTTAGTAAAAAATGATATAGTAATTTAATTTTGTAGTTTAATTGTTTTATGTTTTGGGTTTTTTTAGATGTGTTTTTTGATTAATTTTATCTAAAATTTGGTAAATATTTGTGGAATGTGAAATTTTAAGTGTGTAGTTTGTACAATTTAAATGTTTCATGTATTTTTTTAGGGTGTTGAATCCATTTATATTTACAATTGACATTGAACCAACTAAAATTTACAATGTTACAAGGAATTAGATCATCTCATTCTGACTAAAAATGCCAAAACATAGAATAGTTAGACAATGCCAAATTTAATTGTTTTATAATTTGTTTTTGTTTTTTTTTTCAATATTTTTGGTCAATTTACTTTATATTTAGTAGCGATTCTTTAAAATTGCATGTTTGAATTAAATAACAAAACGTTACAATCTCACCAATAAATGCATCACCACATTCTAACAAGAAAAAACAAAAGGCGTAGAACAATTAAACTCCGCCTATAAGATATATGAGATTGAACCTGTTAGCGATGTTAATCTATGCTATAAGGTATATGAGATTGGAGTTGTTAGCGATATTAATATTAAACAAAGATATAGGTAGAGAGTGTATTAAGAAAGACATTTTATGTTTTTTATTTTTTAAGTTTTACATCATTAGAAAGGGAACATTTTTTTTTGAAATTGCAATTTTGGATCGACAAATTTGTTATTTTTAATATAAAAATCTATTAAATGCCTTCAGATACATACATAGATTGTGCAACAATGACATTTATTCAATTAAGTCAGTACAAATTTATTCATGCTATATTTTAGGTCAAAAATCCTACTTTCCGTTCTTGTTATTTTGTCTGTTGGAAAATGGCCAATTGGTAATACATTTAGACTATGACATGAGTTAATAACGGGACAAACTGAACCTGTTTCCACATAAATTCTTTCCCAAATCCATTAAAAGTTTTATCGAAAGTTATCGTTTCGCTTTATTAATGGGAAGTTTGATTATGAAACTTTGCTCTTATGAGCTTTGACCCATTTTAGGATGATGCAAATCTCTAGAATTGGACCAAAAATTGAATTACTCAAGAAAAAACTTTATCTTGCCAAAAAAGATAAACCTAGTAGAAAAGTTTACTTTTGTCCACTTAATAACTCACCCCTGTATATCATTGACCATGTGATTAAATAACCATATGAGACAACAAAGTTTGTAGTTATGAACTATATCTATAGGAATAAAGAAAAAATTATAATAGCTATAACTATTAGTTTAATAATTTGGACCCACATCATGTACTTGTTATTCTCACTTTGATATGGCCCCTTTCACTTTACATCATAGACTTGCTACCCTATAGACACTACTCTCAATCCTCTATTTTTTGTTTGCATCATTTTCTTAGTGAATCTTGTAGTGTCTTTATTAGATGTTCATGAAACATCGATTCCTAGTATCTAATATGGAAATCCAACCTCTCTCTCATATGTGAGGGTGTTATTTATCACTCAAGACTTTGTGAGAATTTGGTGGAATGTTATATATCAACTTAAAAACTTACATCCAAAAACCAAATGTCTATATTAACAATTCTTTTGATAAGAACAATATCTCATATTGGTATGATATGGTAATTTAATTTTGTGGTTTAATTGTTCTATGTTTTGGTTTTTTTAGATGTATTTTTTGATTAATTTTATTCAAAATTTGGCAAATATTTGTGAAATTTGAAGTTTGAAGTGTGTAGTTTGCACAATTTAAATGTTTCATGGATTTTTCAAGGTGTTGAATCTATTTATGCATTTACAAATGACATTGAACCAACTAAAAATTACAATGTTGCAAGGAATTAGATCATCTCATTCTGGCTAAAAAGGCCAAAACATAGAATAGTTAGACAATGTCTAATTTAATTGTTCTATAATTTGTTTTGTTTTTTTTTTCAATATTTTTTTGTCAATTTACTCTATAATTAGTAGCAATTCTTTAAAAGTGCATATTTGAATTAAATAACAAAACGTTACAATCTCACCAATAAATGTATCACCACATTCCAATAAGAAAAAAACAAAAAAGTGTAGAACAATTAAACTCTGCCTATAAGATCTATGAGATTGAACCTGTTAGCGATGTTAAACAATTAAACTCCGCATATATGATATATGAGATTGAAGTTGTTAGTGATATTAATATTAAACAAAGATATAGATAGAGAGTGTATTAAGAAAGACATTTTATGTTTTTTGTTTTTAAAGTTTTCCATCATTAGAAAGGGAACATTCTTTTTGAAATTGCAATTACAAACTTGTAATTTTTAATATAAAAATATATTAAATGCCTTCAAATACATAGATTGTGCAACAATGACATTTGATATATTCAATTAAGTCAATCCAAATCTATTCATGCTATATTTTAGGTCAAAAATCCTACTTTCCGTTCTTGTTATTTTGCTTGTTGGAAAATGGTGAATTGGTAATACAATTAGACTATGATATGAGTTAATAAGTAGACAAACTCAACCTGTTTCCACACAAATTCATTCCCAAATCCATTAAATTTTTTATCGAAAATTATTGTTTCACTTTATTAATGGGAAGTTTGATTATGAAACTTTGTTCTTATGAGCTTTGACCCATTTTAGGATGACTCAAATCTCTAGAATTGGACCAAAAAAATGAATTAACCAAGGAAAAACTTTATCTTGCAGGAAAAGATAAACTTAGTAGAAAAGTTTACTTTTGTCCACTTAATAACTCACCCCTGTATATCATTAACCATGTGTTTAAATGACCATATGAGACAACAAAGTTTGCAGTTATGAACCATATCTAAAAGACTAAAGAAAAAAATTATAATAGCTATAACTATTAGTTTAATAATTGGGACCCAAATCATGGACTTCTTATGCTCACTTTGATATGGTCCCTTTCACTCTACATCAAAGACTTGCTACCCTATCGACACTACTCTCAATCCTCTATTTCTTGTTTGCATCATTTTCTTAGTAAATCTTGTAGTGTCCTTATTAGATGCTCATGAAACATCGATTCCTAGTATCTAATATGGAGTCCAACCTCTCTCTCATATGTGAGTGTGTTATTTGTCACTCTAGGCTTTGTAAGAATTTGGTGGAATGCTATAAACTTAAGAACTTACATCCCAAAGCCAAATGTCTATATTAACAATTCTTTTGATAAGGAAAATATCTCATAAACCAACATATCACAATGAACAAAAGAGACTCACAAAACACATATGCATATTTGAATAATGTTAATAGTAAAACATTGAAAAATATTATCAACTCAATATAAAAATGTATATCCCACTAAATTCTAAACTATCATATTTTTATTAAAATAATACTTCTTAAACTATTTTTATTTCACAATTATCATTTATATAAATTTATTCATAATATACATATCCTATCTACACAATATTCCCGAATTTTACTATCTAATAATAAACATATCTTACCTGCACTATTCCCTAATTTTACTATCTAATGAATTTCATTTGATACAACGATATTCCCTAATTTTACTAGCTAAAGAAAGAAAGAAAGTATTTTTAACGTCCACGAGGCTAAAAATTGTGTATGGGACAGATTGCTTTTCCATCTTGCTCTTGTATTCGACTCTTTTCCTGTGGAGTTTTACAATAAACGTTCCCAACTTCTCGACAAACTTTTTGCTGAATAGCTTATCCCAAAAACTAGCTGCCATAATACATCCATAATTTTTCCTGCTATATTTAAAGACCTCACATTCTAGAATAAAATGTTTTTTTGTTTCCACTTTTCAGAAAACACCAATTTTTATAATAAATTTGTAAAATTGTAAATATTACTTTTGCCAATAATTCACCAAACAAATTATGTGTCTAATACCCTCATGTGAGAGTAGTAGCATTTATTCATAACCCCAATCACGGCCCCAAATTAAGCTCCTTCGTTTTATAATCCTTTCACATGTTGTATGTGATTAGTGGGTGATCTCCAACGAATATTGGTTGGATAGAAATGTTGCTCCCTTATTTTACAACCAACTTAGTTGGTATAAATTATTGGGAAATACATGCCATGCTTCTCATGAGGGAACAAAGAGTGTTCATACCAAGCCACTTGCTTATTATTAAGATAGAGGGCATCGTGTAATTCTCTTATCAGGAACCAGCATTGTCCCTTGCAAGCAACTAGCTTAGTATTAAATTAGAGAAAATAATGCAATTCATTTTTTTTAACAATCTCCCTATGCATAAGCTTTTCATGGTGGGAATTAGGTAATCCTAAACTATATTAAAAAATGGTTACATAAATAGAAGATCAAATTAGCTTTGCCATATTAGAGAATTACTAATAATATTCTCATTTAGTAGTTAGATTTCTCATAGTTGTATAAAATTATAATGGAATAATAAAATCAGGCATAACAAACATTTATAATAAATTGCAGGTTAAGTACAATAGTGGTGTCATCCTCGCTTTAATTTTAGTTGTGTATACATTGCAGGTTGAGTGCTTTGTCCAATGTGTGGATTTCCCACATTGACAATAACCACTTTTAGCTTGTGGGAGTCATTCCTTTACAACTTAATAGGATATGACAACTACTACATTTCAAGAATATAACATCATTTTGATTTTCATTTCATGCTTAAAACAAGTGACATATTCGTATTTGGAAATTTATTATGAATTGCGGGGTAGGGAGAAAGAAGTCATAAAGATGTACATTTAAAAAAGAATTTGTATATTTTATGTGGTATAAGTGGTAAGGTGATTATTTTATACATTTTATATGTGGTAAGATGGTTAATATCACTGAATTATTTGGGAAAAGTTTGGTGCATTGTTCTAGTATGGTGGTTTGTTTGGTTTTTATTGTATATATATATTTTTTAATGGAAATGTTTTATTGTTTTATTGGTATTTATGTGGATGTATTTGTATGCCTATAAAATGTGGTTGGGTATTTTTAATTTAATAGTGATTGATTCTCCATCTTTGCTACAATGTAATGATTACATTTTGACTGATAAGTTTATAGGAAAAAAAATTGCAACTTTGTAAAAGTAATGATTATGTTTTAATATGTGTTTATATTTATATATCAAGTAAAAAAAAAAGTTTTAATTGTTATTTTTTTTTTAAGTATTATGGAATATATTTTTCTTTTCAATTTGTGCTTTGTTAATTATGTAGTTGTATTTGTTGTTTCAGTTTAATGTGTGTGCAAGTGCAATCTTTATTAGATTTTAAATGAAATGTGACTTTTAAAATATTATGTATTTTTGTTATTTTCATATAATAAAATAATTATGTTTTTATGTTTTATTTTCTTTCTATGTAAATAATTTGTTTGTTTTTATTTTATTTTATCATGAAATGTTTTTAATGAAAATTACATTAAATTTTTGTGTTGCTGAATGTATTTTTTAATGCAATATTTAATTAGGATCTTTATTTTTTAAAGTTCGTTTTAAAATTGTTTTATAGTTTTGTCCTTTAAACCAATATTGAAGTGTATTGAGTTAGATTTTTCTTGGTCTTGAAATTTTCCATATTTAAATCATTGTAAATTAAAATTTTAAAGAAAAGTAAGTTTTTTGAACTACCCAATCTCATTTTTAACAAAATAGAAAAATGATAAGATCCACTAGTTTTTAGTGGTACTAACATGAAACAATTCAAAGGAACGAAAGCATTTTCTTTGACAAAGATATATATAATCCCTTTGGAACCATATTCACCACTAGTTGGTGATTACTTATTGGAAGTAAGATCAAGAGGTTATATTAATATGTCTAAAAACTAATGTGATTAAAATGTTGAAAGAAAAAATTTGCTAAAGGGTCTTTTGGGAAATTGTCTCCCAAAACGTCATGGACATTAATAGTAAAATTGTGATACCACTTGCCTATAATTACATTAGGAAGGCCAAAAATCATAGCACTAGAGAAGCCCTCCCCAAAGTAGTTTTGGTTTGAGGAGGGTCTATGAAGTACACTCAAGAAGGATGTTTTCATATTAAATTCTTTGTATTAGGGAAATACGAGTTTTTTTTTTTTGAAAGAAACATCGTGGAAGTAAAAGGAGATATATAATCTTACCACTAGATCCCTAAATCATCTAATGGGTTAAAGCCCTAAACTCCCGCCATGGAAACAATTTGGAAAATGGTGATAAACATACTATGTACTCAAGGCTCATTGTCTCTTGTAAAAACACCAAAGTTGGCATAATTTTACTCACCATCTTCCCGAGGACTATTCTTTTAGATTCAACCTCAACAATTCTTATGTTGTAAGAAAAAATATTCACCCCCCTAACTTGAGGCTTCATTATCTCTTAAAGCCCCACTTTATTGTATGTTTCCATCCACTATGAACCTCCTAGTCTACCTGATTAATAACCTTGAATATGTTGGCTTTACGTCCTAGCATAAATTTATATTCACTAGCCAAAAAGATTTGTCAATATCTATAGGTAGACATTTTTAAGAATTAGAATCCCAAGATGTTGGCCAAGAACATGTAAACTATCTCTTTATAGTGGTTTTTGACTTTGACTTCCTTAACAAATATTTGTTGGATCCTCCTTCATCTATTTGGGAGATTCCTATTAATTCTTGTCCTACAACAATTGGTTCCCTTTATGGTTTGTTAATGGATGATGTAAGGCTTCAATTATTGGACACCCATCCTCCTTTAGATTTCTTTATCTCCAATTCAAAAGTTCTTTAATTATACTTTTAACCTATCAATTTGTGATTACATTTTTCCCTCTTGTCCTTCCTCACTCTTATTCACTATTCCATTTTAGATCCTCTTGGACAAAGTTAGGATTCAAATCCTCCATTAAGGGTCTTTTGTTCTTATTATTCTTTGTATAGGGTTCTACTAATGACATCTTTCCAAATTTAGATGGGGGAACTAGCATGTGATTATCTCCCAATACATCAATCTTTCCCCCATCACCCTTTCTCCTATAGAATTTAGTTCTTAGGTAGCAATATAAGTTATAGTCATTGCATATTAAAAGGTATTTTAATCTATCAACAAGTATAAAATTGATGCCATCAATAATATCCTTAGATATGTTGGGAACATTTTCGTTAGATATGTCCATTTCTATACAACTTTTTTGTGGTTGCAACCTGTCCCTTGATTTTGGATTTATGATTCATTCAACCTTAGGAAATCTCTTGTTTTGTTGCATATTATTAAAAAAATACCCTATCATAAAAATTTGATAAGAAGGAAGGTTAAATTAACCCATACTAGAATTTTATTTTCCTTCTCCTTAATATGATTGAATCTAAGTGGTTGTTCATATGATATTAATATCAATTTCTCCCAAAATAAATGGCCTCCACACTTAAACAATGCCTCTATTATCTATATTTATAAACACAAATTTCAAATATCCCTCCAGCTCCTAGGAAAAGTTAAGGATTGGAACCCAAGATTCTACCGCAGGGCCTCCACTCATTCAACCTACATCATAGCACCTATTTTCATGGGATATTAAATAACACTTCTATTCTCACTAGATATCGGTAATAACCTCCCAAAATAATATTGGTGGACCCCCTTCCAATACATCTTTTGAAGACCAAAATTGTCCCTTTTTGACACTATCCTTAAACTCCATTCTCCTCCTTTTTTACCACAAATATCTCAATAAGGTGTCAACTTACAAGATTTTTTTCCCCAAGGAAAAATCATAATTTTCATTATATGTGAATATTACATGCTGTAGACGCATATGCATTCCTTGTGACCATGGTCACACAATATTGTTCATCAAAAATCACCCCAAGGGTGTGTAGTTATAGTGGTCTTAATATATACAATAAATACAATAAATAAATCTGGTCATATTGTCCCATCAAAACGGTCAAAATTGTTCATGTTGCCCTTGTTCATATATTAGGCTGGTTGATGAAAGGGTGATGATAATAACTGTAATGTTGTTAGTCCATCTATTCTTCTATGTGCCATAGCTCCCGATGTTGGACCGCTGCCTCCTTGGATAAACTGTCGAAAATGTTGTTGCACTCCCTGTAAATATGAGAACAAGAAATGGATGAAAATTGTGATTTCAGTAGTTAGAGATCCTCTAATATACTTCGTAGTGTGTGCACGTGACATGTAACATATTTATTGAACCAATTGATGATGAGTTTAGAATCTCCAAAAATTTGAAGATGATGACATTCATGCTCTAATGAAAACTGAAGGAGATGACGAAGAGTGGTGAGCTCAACATAATTTTTAGTGCCCTATCCTAATCCCATATTTATCTTGAAGGAGTGCTGAAGGTTGAGGTGTAGGACAGTGCCTCCCCTGCATCCCTGGGTTGAGAAGAGCCATCGAAGTATGCCCAAGGTTGATCAAAATTTATGTCTTCAGGATTAATGGATCGAGGAGGGCATGAGGGGTCGTCATCGGGGATATTTTTGTAGATGGATATGATGTGGGATGCGATAGAGTGCCAGTGGGGTGGTCTATCTTGAAAGATAGAAAAGTTCCTAGCCAGCCATATCTCCCAGATGATAAGGAGTGACAGATTTCACACTTTCTGAGGGGAAGTCGATTTCCACCAAATTTTCCATGCCCCAAATATAAACAGACCCATCCACTATGTTTTGATATGCAACTATGATAGAATAGATGACCATAAAGCCTGAGAGGTGTTACAACTAAGAAAAATATGATCACTTTATTTTGTGGTCTGTCGACAGAGGGTGCACCATGATGGGACCTGGATGATCCTTTTGTGCCAATTATCCATGGCTTAGGCAATGTTTTTAAGAATGCACCTTATAAATAATTTGGTGGAGGCGGGGCTTTGAGTTTCGATAAGCATCTCCACCACCAAGTGATCTATTGTGGGGAGTGATCCAAGAAAATGTACGTGTATCCATCTTTGGGAGAGTATTTCCCACTCTTATAATATGCCCAAATTAATTCATCATCCCCTGGGATAATGCGAATATGCGCTTCAGATAAGGCTGATTTAAAGGTCTGCCATGATTGATACATAGGAGCAGGGAGACCAAGAAGGTCTTCTGATTTCCATCCTTGCAAATAGAGTGTTGAGGTCTGGGGATCTGCTATCTGTGATACGAAATGAATGTCGATTCCAGATAGATGTTCGATGATTTCATGGGGGAGAGTATATGCATTCCCACTCCCTGACCATGGATCTATTCCAATGCGAGCTTGATTGCCGGATCTGATGCGCCATATTAGACCATTCCGGATGTGTGGCAGTGAGGATATAACAACCTTCCAAATGGTTGATATATTCCGATGGCTCCAAGTAGGAAGTCTGATCCAATCAATGATGTTCATGAACCGGATGTATTTCATGTATATCACCTAAGTCCAGAGATTTCTGGATGTCATTATTGTCCAACCCAACTTTTCCGCAAGTGCCTTAGCAAAAATATCCAAGTTCTTAATGCCCCAACCTCCCCACTTTTTGGTAGTGCGATATGATCCCAATTGATCCAAGTGAAAGAATGTCCTTCTCGGTTCCCATTCCAAAGAAAACGACAGTATAATTGCTGGATTATGGCAATGATTGCATAAGGGATCCATGCCAGTGACATCTAGTACATAGGGGTCGCTTCCAAGACTGATTTGATCAGGGTGAGTCACCCAGCCCGAGATAACCATCTGTGGTGCCAAATAAAAATACGTTTCTCCAATTTGGCGATGAGCCATGTCCAATCAGCAATGTGGTAATCAGAGGTTTTTAACCGAAAGCCAAGGTACCGAAGACCATTAAGGGGATCAATAATGGTAAAAGAGACTCTGTTCATGGCTAGTCCCCTTTCTTGTGGTGTGCAACAAAACTCTAATATGATCAATTTGTGTGCATTACATACCATGCCTGTGGAAATACTGAAAGATGCTAGAGTAGCAGAGAAAGATAAGGTGTCTCCGATGGATCCATTGAGGAGAATGAGGACATCATCCACAAAGAGGAGATGGGTTAGGGTGCAATCCTCTGCTATCTTGATGCCCTGGAGTCGCCCTTGATTCTTTTCATCCATGATTAATCGACTTAATGCTTCCGTTATGAGAAGAAAGAGGAGTGGGGATAAAAGGCAGCACCGTTTGAGCCCTCTTTCCAAATGAAAAAAGGAGGAAGCAAATCCATTGATCAGTATGCTAAACGATAGTCAACTTACAAGGTTATTTGCAAAATAAAGTAATTAATCATCTTTAATTCCTATTTTCATTGTTATTTATTATTGTATTTAATATTTACATAAGCTACCAAATTACATCAATTTTGCATCTAATAAACGATTTTGCAGCTTACTCAAAGAATCTATAGGTTCTGAAACACCAGGTGGGGAACGAACTGTATGGACAGGTAGTGCCAACCAACATAACAATATTTACATATATCCATGATCCAACAAGATGATAAGGATGCCATATAAGCAATTCAACGTGGAATTCAACCCAGTGGAAAAGGAGCCAAAGACGAACCAGGCGAGCGAGGAGATTGATGATAAGGATGAGGCTGATATTTTGCCTTATGATTTTCTTCTCCGATAACAAATCATGAATAATCACTATTTCATTTTATCTCATGCTATTTTTAGAGTTTCTGTCGAGTAGGATATGCTTAGAAATATCCAAACAGTTTATTGAAGGAGGTTATAAAACCTACCTCTCGGCATGATGATGACAGACTGGTTATTATTTTAAGATACTCTTTGCAATCATTAAAAAGCGAGCTTGTTATTCCTCTATGCATTGTTTTTAAATGTGTATTTAGTCTCTAGTGATTACTGCATACCTACAACTCATAGGATGCCCCCCTAGGAGTTGTAAGGTTTCATTTTCATTTTTATTTCAGTTTTATATTTCAGTTCTGTAGAAAATTTAGATTATCATAATTAATCTTTCCATTTTGATCTTCAGTAAATGATTACAGAGTTTGATAAATATTTCTTTCATAGATCTAATCATTTCGTTGTTATTATAGGTCAATTTGGGCATCATCCCCAATGACCTGGTCAAACTGGACATCATCCCCATGACCAATGAAATAGGGTCTATCATCCCCTATTATTTCAATTGCTACATGCCCTAAGAGAAGAACAAATCATTCATGAATTCTATTGCAACATTTCCAAGGTTTGAAGTATATGTTATATCACTTATGAGCTCACCAACACTGCCTCTCAAGGGACTAACTGCGTTGCATATGCAGCTCCCTCCATTCAAGTGTGCACTGCAATGCACTTCTCGAAATTCAAGAGTGCGTTGGTCAAATGGGAGAGAAATTCTCATTATTCCGGAATCTCCACATGGCCAGTGCCTTCTAGAAGAGTCTATATGTGTCAAACTTTGAATCCATGTGTCCATATAACACCTCTAAGCTTGGGAACATGTATTTCCTATTATTAGAAAGTCATTTATTGTGAAACTAGCATCAGTATCCCTATAAATTGAGCACAGATCCTAGTGCTAGGGAAGGAAGAATTTTGGTAAAGAAATGTTGTTGGATTCTCAATTGAGAGAGTGATAGAAGTGATGTGCTACTGGTGAGATGTTGTTTGTGATGAGGTTGGGATGAAGTTGGAGCTAGTGACATCAAATCAATCATTAGTTGTAACCTCCCCCTTCTACTCATTAATAAAGATTGTTGTTCATTTTCCCATATATGTATTTGTTTATGTTTCTATTTCTCATGTGATGGACTCTTAAATGATATATATGTTTCATTTTTAATTGATTTAACTGATTAAGATAAATATGCATCTATATATTGCAATCTCTTTGATGTTCTTTGTTTATTCTTGTAGGAATCAATCTAGCGATCTAAGTTGGATTGGAAGCTACAACAAAAGCGATAGAAAGAGAATAGGAAGTAAGTGGATCACAAATATGTCCTCCTATATTTCTGCGTGCCTATTTACTCTTAGAGAAAGTGATGGCAAAGTATTTAATCTATTGTTCTAAATGCATAGCACCACATTTAGGGAATTTGATTTATCCGTAGATCATAATTCTATGTAACAAATTTGTGACTCCGCTAGGAGTTTCCTATCACTCCTGGTGTTTTTTCCTCTGCTTATCCACCCAGTAGAATCTACTTCTAGTTATTAGACTTTTGAGTCAAATAATTGCATAAGAAGTGTGTTTTGTAGCTTGAATTTTGAATCTCTGCTGCTCCCAACACATTGTTGGTCAAGACACAGTGCACTGTCTCCCAATCAGGGGTGCATTGCAATGCACTATCTCCCCTTAGAGACTGTTTTACCCCCTTAGCCAAGTAAATTCCATTTGAATTTGTCATTTCCATCATTCTCATCCATTTTTTTGTTGTGTTTTCAATTGTTTGATACCTCATAGAGACCAGTGAATTTGTCTGATTCTTCCTCTGAAAAGTAAGTTTGTTCAATGTATCTTTAAGCGTTTTTCTTTATCATTGACAAAGAAAATTCAAAGTATTTTATTTTTGCATTAGATCCATTTTTTTCGTAAAGGAAATTGTCGTTAAATTCTTCGTTTCCTATAGGAAAAATTGTAGTTCCATTCTTCATTTTTCCTAAAAGAGAAATTGTTGTTAAATTCATCGTTTCTCAAATAAGAAAGCATTTGTTTTTGTTGATTTGATGCATATAGTTTCATTTTTGCATTCACATTATGGGGACTGAAAATAAAAGCCTGCATTTTCATATAGTGAATTGTGTGTTTTGCATAGGAACATGTTAAGAAATTTGCATATTAGTTTGTGTTCTTTATTGTTTGCTCTCAAAATTGATTACTCTTTCCCTTAGTAGCTAGGATTTTCATTGAAAAAGCTAAAATTGAAAAGTTTGCTTATCATTTTAGTTTGCATTTTAGGAATTTCCATCACATCATCGCGGTGAACCTTGAAAGGAAATTTGATAAACAAGATCAACTTAAAATTTACATCAATTTACCTAAAAAATCATTGGAACCATAACGATAACATTTAGAAGGTCTAGGCTAGAGACATGTTCTGACATTGTAAAACATAGCAGCTGTCATCAATTGTCTGTGATACATTCTGAGTGTGATATCTCACTCCACATATGTAATTATATCAGAGCTCATCCACGTACCTTTAGGTATATCGGGCGGTGTTCTAGTACAAAAAGTATAAAGCGGTGCTCTCACTATGCGGTTTCGCATTAGACAATGCTAATACGGACTTGTGCCTCCATGTACCTTCGGGTATATTTGGGAGGACAACTTTAGGTTGCTATCTATCCATAGTGAACCGAATCGGCCGCCTTGTAAATTGTGATACACCGAACACAGTATTCGGGGAGATTTCCTGCCCATACTTCTTGGTTCGCCAGGATGTATTATGTAGTTCATAGTTTCTTGGTAAACCTTTTGCTTAGAATTACCCTTTTATTTTGTTTATTTTTTTGGTCATAAAATAAATTAGTCAACGTGGAAGAAGAACATCCCTTTCCCCGTTGTTTGTGTAGAATAGCACTGAAACCACCTTTATCACTGGAAGCTACTTTGGGTCGGGAAAGGCAAAATCGCTCTACCGAAACTAGTACTATCAATACCTCTAGTGCGACATCATCCTCACATATACCAGAGTCAGCACAAGTTGTTTCTACAAATCTTGGTTCATATAATTTTTTCGAGACGAAGTCCTCACAATTACTCGTGGTCACGATTCATCCAATCAGTGAGATCATACCTCCTAAAACCCAACATTGTTCAATTGGAAGTTGATTTAGATCCTATCACTTTTTTGCCAGAACATCTGCATCCCGAAGTTGAATGACTAGAAGTTTTTCCTGTATCGGTCACCCTTCAATATATTGTAGCCATTGAGTCTCCCATATCGTGTAATAAACCTCCTAAAATATACTTTTGGCCTAACGGCGAATTCCTTTCACCTAGTTTAATTTCGATTGAAGAAATATCACAAGATGAAACACCTTTAACTCCAACTCATTTTGGGGTGGAGCTTTACCTGTATGAGTATTTTCCTCAATCACCTGCCTCTGATTTTGTTTATCCTATGTCTATTAGAGTTCTCGTAGATCCAATAGGGTATACATTTAGTCTTAGAACCATGTCTGAGCCAACATCTTCAGCTGGACCATCTATTTCAATTGCGACAGCACTTGCTCTTGCTACCACGTCGATGTTCATGACTTCACTAGAGTCACATTTATATGGTGGCCCTTCTGTCCCACTTGGTTACCAATATTTATATGGAACCTTCTCTAGTGCATCCTCAAACCCATGGAATTCACCAATGTCATCGTCTTGTATTCTAACTAGTAAATATATAGTGAGTACTGAACGACTTGATCCTTTATACACATCATCAGGGAAATATCAAGCTGGTCCATCTAGGTATATTCCATCCAGTACAATTTCAACTGGAATTCCTGCATTTGGAGAACAATATTTTCGATATTATTATACTCCTCATGTTGGGGGGCAACCTATGGTCACCCACTTCAACAATACTCCATCATTATTTTGTCATCCTAATGTCAGAATGAATGTTTGTCAATGGTAGCCCACTCTGCCTATCCAACCACAAATGGTTATACACTGGTATCAACTAGTTCAACCTATTGCACCCACATCAAATCCACTTGTTAATACATCTTTACCCATATTACAGACTCAAATTGTTGTACCTCAACCGTCTCAAGCGGGTCCTTCGGTTGGTTTACAAAAACCACTTGTATCTGGAATCATTTATTCACAAGTTGGATTACCATATTATGAGATGTCACAACCACAACCAAGTTATACCTATCCACAACCGAATCCAAGCTATCCTAGTTTAGCTTATTACATTGGTGGACAGACCCCTTGGCAACCACAAGAACAAATGCCACAACCTTCATTTCAACAAGTAACGTATCCAATTTTTGGTCAACAGAATCCTCAAGCATTTGTTTATCAAAATAACCCCTATTTGGGTTACCAACAACAGATTCCTTATGCTGGTGCTCAAAGGCCTATTACCCAAGAAATTCCATCATACCCTGGCTATGCTCAACCCGACCTCAATCGACAGTTGCCCTATGTTTCAACTTTAGAATTACTAGATTTAAACTGGCTCACCAATGATCCAATCAACTATGCTCCTTGGTGGCTGACGATACCTCATAAATTACCCTCGGATATCCCTAAGTTCAATGGAAACCCTGGGGAAGACCCGTCGACTCATGTTATGACTTATCATTTTTGGTGTTCATCTAACTCTCTAAATGATGATTCCGTTCAACTACGTATTTTCCAGCGTACGCTCACTGGTCCGGCCACAAAATGGCACATTGAGTTACCAAGAGCTTCTTTTGATAATTTCACTACCCTAGCTATTGTCTTTTTGACCCACTTCTAGTTACCCATACGATATGAAACTGGTACGAAAATCTTGACTAATTTTAAACAGAATAATGCTAATCACATTTCTGATCATATTCATGAGTGGCATCGTCATCGTAGAATGGTTAAGACATTTTTTCCTGATCAACTCCTTGTTGAATTGTTCATTAAGTCCCTGTTACCATCTATAACTGAGGATGTGGCTAAGGGTGGCATTGCCACTGAAGAGTAGGTCATTTCTTGTGCCCAATATTTAGACTTTATTTACACTCAGTCTGGCACACTCTACAAGAATATTCCCAATGCGCCACGATCTAATTTTATTGTTCCTTCTCCATCAAAGGACTCTCATGGCGGAGACAGTATGATCGGTACTGCAAGAACGCATCACTCTACTACATCTGATCCCGCGCCTTCTTCTGAAATCCATGCCGTGTCATCTGACAAGGGAAAAAGTGACAAGCAACCTAGAAGTAAGAAAAAAGGGAAATCAAAGAAAAAGCAAACTTCTACCCCATAAGAAAGATCATCTGATCAATCGTCTAGAAATTGGAAACCTCGTTACCCTTGCATAATCTGTAATGAGGATAATTTTGTTTGGGACTATCCTCACTACACTAAAGTCTCAAAAATGGTTAAGACATCACATGTGTCAGCTGTGTTGACAGATCCATTTATGAATCTAGACACAAATTTTGTTGCTACGGATCTAGCTTCTTCCCAAGTGCTTATGTTGTTTGTCATGAAGCCATCGACTGATGTTTTGGTGTAAACGTGTAATAAATATTACGGTAGTCAGGCTATTGATCAATCTACTACCTTGAACATGAATCCGTCTATGGAATAAATACCGCCACCTGCTATTCATGAATTGACAATCAAGCTACTGAAGGGAATCGTTCATAAATTGACATTTAATCAACGAGCTAGAGTTGCTCAAAATTATAATATAGTTGAAGATTTGGATCATTCCCCTTCAACTATGTTCGTGCTTGAGGTGCTAAAAAATTTTCCCTCCCATAAATAGACTTTTTTTTCGGCAATTGGTGGAATTGATCTGATAGATTCCATGTAATGTTCCCAATCTAGACTACTCAACAAAACAGGCCTGAAAAACGAATTTTTGAGGGATGTGTGCTTCAGAAACCAGGACCAGCCCTTGGATCCCTTAGATCAGAGTATATAATACTGAAATCCAAGAGGAGGCTCAAAATAAATCACTCTAGGTGGGTTAAACAGATCTCCCACACCTAGTTGTCTTCAGAAAGTTGCCCAATGAAGGGCTGCAGCAATATAAAACACAATAATGGAGTATCAATGAGCTAATAACTCTAAAATGTGCTTAGAAACACCTCAGAAAAAATTTCATGTACAACAGCAAGAAGAATATTAATTCTCCCTATAAAGGATGGGGAAAAGCAGTGATTTATGACCTAAAATGAGTGTATTCAGAAATCCACGTAAAGATAATGGAAATGGCGAGAGGTCATTTTAACTTAGGCCGTGAGGGACTCCCATACCGAATTTTAGGTCAAAAAAATCATTCTAGCTAAGTTAAACAGTTCCTCCACTCCCGAAAGGGCTTAGAAAGGTTGATTTCCCATGACCTTGAGTATGCAGAAATTACTGAAGCTTGAGCAGTGTGATTTTTTGAAGCTAATAGATGCAAATAAGTATGAATATAATTAAATCATATCTAGGGAAATAATTATGCATTTAAAAGATGAAAACAAATATTTTACATGGATAAACCCTCAAGATTGAAGTGCTGCAACACATGAGATTAACCATAAAACTCTTCAATGTAATTTTTAGGAGGATGAAGCTTAATTTTATTATTAATAAGATCTACAACATATCCTTGCACGAAAACAGAGATCTACAACATATCTGGAAGCCAAAGAGGCTCTTTATTACACTCCCCTTGGGGATCTCATCAAATGATGGACAGCAATGAGTAGATCTGAGATCTAAGTCACAGTTATGCAACAATATTTAGAAATTATGCAGTAAATACAATATTAATAGATAAGATCTGAAGGTTACATGGATTGGTTGGCTAATCCATGTAACCTTCAGATCTTATCTATTACTGTTGTATTTACTGCAAAATTTCTGAATACTGCTGCATAACCATAGTGAAAGGTAGGAATCCATGGATCACCATAGTGAAAGGTAGGAATCCTTTCCACTAGAGATCTCTCCTCCAGGAGAACTCCAAAACACCCGCAGCTCTACTCTTCAGAAATTACGCATATCAGGGAGAGAAACTGCGCTGTTTGCTTCAGTACTGAATAGGCCTGATGCCTAGATGTGAAAATGCAGCACCAATGATCCAATACACTCTTCCAGGAGGTTAAAAGACACACTCACTGAGAAGAGGCACTAGATTTTCCTATATCTGAATAGATCTAGCTTCCACTTGCTGCAGCCCACTTATAAAATGAAACCCTCACTGGATTTATGCTGCCAAAGAGAGATGGAGCTTGGCCATATGCCAGATAGTGGAGAAGAAGCACAAAAGCCTCCAAGAGCTACTCAATAGAAGGATGGAGAACCCCCAACAGGAGATCCTCACTAGTCTCTTGCTAAACAGCCCAGAGAACTAGAATTTGTCTAAGTAGACAAATTCTCCAAAATCATAATACATTCAACCACTTTTCTCTTGAGCCTTCTCCTTCCTTTTATAAGACAAGGATGTGAAAAACCCTAAACCACCTTGAATCACTTAACCCCTTTCACATGAGGTCCTCCTTCTAGAACTGTGTTGTCCCTTTATGAGATACACTGAATCTAGACATCGCTGTAGATTTGGTCAAGGTTGACCCAGTCTCACAGCTTAACCCCTTTCACACTTGCAAGTGGATTTTATGTAAATGGCTCAGATATAGCTTTGTTTACATTGAGCATTGATTTATTCACTGATCTAAGGAGTTTTACATGTCCTCCATTAGTCATTTATTCATAAATGGAAAATAAAAAATAAATTAAATATTCCTATTAGCTTGGGCTAATTAGGAACATTACAGTCCTCCCCCCCAAAAGTGTTGCTTGCCCTCAAGCAACTGACAAGGTGAGTGTTGCAAAATCTCCAATGGAATTGTCTCCTCCTCGGAATGAACCAAATAGCTGTCATCATGAACTAGTGGGAGATACATAGAAAGAATCATATGATGTCCATTGGCATTCTCAAGGCATGAGAGATGGTGAATAGTGGGTGCTTCAACTCCCATGAGAAACTTCAATCTCCATGCTATCATCCAAACAAAGTGAGCCATCTTTGGTAGCTCAAAGAAATAGTAACCAATCCCCACCATATGCAATGTGTAGGGGCTCCATGGCTGGAAATGAGAGATAATAATACTCAAATCATGTTGTCTCTCCCTCCATTTATGATAGATATGGAGCTGGTGATCCTGGGCTGCAATAATATAGTCCTCATGAAGCCAAAAGAGACTTGGAACTTCATGATTCCCTTCATGGATTCTAGTCAGCCTCCTTGCCCAATATTCCATGCATATAGTGAATGGAGGATCTTCACCATGTGTGCTCCAAAAGAAACATGGACTAAGTGTCATATGACATATTGGATTGTGACAATAGTCCCTCCCTTGAGACTAGCGTTGTCCCTCATCTTGCTACCTCAAATCATGGGTCAATAAGTGGCCATCCCACCACCTTCTTGCTGCAAAAAGCTTCTTCAAAGCTTGGAAATAGTAGAGGATAATAGGTGTTGGCTTAATATGATTCAAGCAACACATGTCTTGCTGAAAATTCTCCCAAGTGGGAGACTTCTTCCAATGACATAAGCCCAACATATGGCTCCTTGCATAAGGAAACAAAGGATATGATGTAGCAGCCATACAATGTGTTATCCTCCTCTTGAAGCATGAATGAATATGGGAGATTTCACTCCCAAAGGACACACTCAACCAATGTGTCATCCCTCCTCTCATGTTCCCAACAAAGATCAGAGCATGATCATCATCATAAGATAAACAAGCTCTCTTATGCCATCCCATGAGAGAGTTACAATTCCTCCCAAACCCAAGTACATACATGATCATGAGATACATTCCAAAAAGAAATACATGTACATACATGAGACTCATCCCAATCATAAGCAAATATATGGACATGAAATTTGACATGGGATGTCCAAAATCTCTTTTTGTCAACCAAATCAACCATTCCTTCTTCTTCTTATGCATTCTCTCATTGAGATACAAGGCATGAGACAAGAAAATATCAAACCTTGGGTAGTACCCATACTCACCCAATAGAAACCAACGTAGGATATCTCCTACTTGCATAAAATTCAGATGTGGTAAGTGGTTTACCCACCACTTACTTGCTGCCCATAACATATCTCCATGGCTGAAAGTGGAAGACATATTTGGTGCCTTAGGAAAGCACCCATCATGCTGCAAAATATCCCTTAGTCCATCAAGGGAGTGGCCATGTTCAGAAATAGTTTTGGCCCGAAGTTGGCCATGAAGTTTATAAGATATGACATGTTGAGAATGCAACAAGATGATGGAGCTTAGTGAAATGAAGTCGCCTTCACCAAGTGGGCCCGCAGGCAAATTCTGGCACAAAGTCTATTTTTAGACATATGGAGCATGGTTCGGGGATTCCAGTTTGAGATTCTTGGAGCATTGGTCATGTTGGTAAAAATAGATGAGACTCTATTTTTTAGGTCGAAGAGGTCAAAGGCTATTTTCAGACTGCCTCTCCTAAAAATATGGAAGTCAAATATTATTTACCCTTAATAATATTTGGACTATAAACAACAATTTACTCTCTTGGAGCACTTCAGTTCGAGCTACAGAAGTGGCTCATGCAACTGACAGAGGAATCATGTGGTTCCCAAGGGTTTGATGGCACATGCATGGTTGACTTCAGTTGGACTTCAGTGGCAGAAGTTTGGAGGAGTTAATGAGACAGATAGTGGAGTTGTGTTCTGTTTATTTTAGTTGAACTAGTTGAGATTAGTTTAATTAGATAATCAATTAGTTATGAGTGGAGTGAATTAAATATTATTTAATTTATTAATTAGTAACTCATTATTCAACTCAAGAACACATCAGTTCACTACAGTGCATGATCAGTTCAGTGGAGACCAGTGAAAGAGGTAGATGAAAGGTGGAGTTAGCTATCAGTGGCGACATCAATTGTGCATGAGATTTGAACCACACTTGGAGGAATTTCCCATGATGATTGCGCTGTCAAGCCAAGGAGATTCGAACCTTGGATCTCTATATAGACAGGCCTGGATTGCGCAATAGAGGCAAGGCAATTAGTGGTGAGTTTTGAACCAGTAACCTGTTCAAAACCAAGGTAGTTTGTGTGTAACTTCATGAGATAGTACTGAGTACTTGTGAGGAGTATTGTACTGATTTTGTTACATGATTTCTCCATTATAATATACACAATAGCTATGGGGTTTTCAGCTATAAGCTTTCCCCATACATACTGTGTTAATGTGTATGATGATTTGATGTGTTATCGCTTGATTTTATTTCCGCATGTTTGATGATCTGAGTGGAAGAGATTATGTGTTGCATATAAATTCGAATTGTATGTGATCAGGATAGTCTCAGTGGATAATTAATCATTATTCAGCAAATTTATACATGGTATCGGAGCTATTGAAGCAGAGATTGATCATCACAGTGATTACAAACTTATTTCGGTAGACAGAGTCTGCATGCGGGCCAGGTAGCCTCCGGATTCATCTTTCTTCGGAAAGTGAAAGGTCTGGTAAATGCCCCTTGCAGTCAATCTCTGTGCTATAAATAATTTGTTCTCACAGATCTAGAGCGGCTGAGCTTTGAGGTGGAATTTGAAATTTTGCAGCAGTTTTGTTTTCTTGGTGCCAGTGTTGAAAATGTCTTTCAACGGTTTGCGACTCGAATATGCTCTTGAAGGCAGTTCGAATTATGTTGCATGGAAGGATCCCATGGAGGCAGTATTAGAAGATAATGGTCTGAAGGAGTTCGTAGATACGGATTTCCAAAATCCCACTGATGCAGCTGAAGTCGATGCATGGAAAAAGAAGATGGCGAAGTGTCGAAGGATCCTGTTGGAGGGCGTCAAGGATCATATTGTATCCAGCCTGCATGGAAAAGCTACTCCATATTTAATGTGGAAAGCTTTGACGGATCTATTCCAGAGTAAGAGTGACCAAAGGAAGCTGGCGCTCAAAGATAAGCTCAGGAACATCAAGATGGAGAAAGGCGACAGTATTGCCAAATACCTCAGTATCGCCAAAATCTCATTGATCGCATGCTTGGTTTCAAGTGTGCTGGGATCGGTATGGTTCTTGGACAGCGGTGCGTCATTTCATATGATGGGAGATCGGGAGTTGTTCTCAGATCTGGAGGACAAAGATTTGGGTGTGCACATCGAGATGGGCGATGACGGTAGATACAGTGCGACTGGTATCGGTACCGTATCCTTTCAGAGGGAGTCTGGTAAACCCTTTGTCTTAAAGGATGTCATGCATGTACCAGGATTGAAGAAGAACCTGATTTCAGTAGCGATGTTGGAGGATAAGGGTTATGATGTGGTCTTCAGCGAAGGAAAAGCTTTCCTGCGCAGTAAGACTACTGGAGAGACCCGGAAGATAGGGGTTCGAACTCAGAACCTTTATCAGTTGCAGGTAGATGACTGCGTAGCTATGGCATGCAAGGCGAGAGAAGTGGTGAGCCGGGATGATGAGGGCGAACTATGGCACAGGAGATTGGGCCATCTTCACCATGGAGCTTTGAAGATTCTGCAGCAGATTTCTACTGGACTTCCTAAGGGCACCCTTGCGCAGTCAGATCAGTGCAAGGGGTGTACTTTAGGGAAGTACGTGAAAGCCACCTTTCACGAGAAGGATAGTCGCGCCACGACGATCCTTGAGAGAGTTCACACAGACGTGTGTGGTCCTTTCTCAGTTGCTTCGACAGCAAAGCACAGGTATTATGTGATCTTTGTTGATGATTTATCTCGAAAGTGCTGGATCTTCTTCATGCCGAAGAAGAGCGATACATTCGCGAAGTTCTGTGAGTTTAAAGCACTGGTCGAGAAGGAGTCGGGGAAGAAGGTGATTGCTCTAAGGAGTGATAACAGTGGTGAATTCATCTCGGCTGAATTCAAGGAGTTCTGCAGCGCAGAAGGGATTCAGAGAGAGCTCATCGCACCCCATAACCCACAGCAGAACGGGGTGGCTGAGCGGAAGAATAGAACGATCGTGGGTGCTGCACGGGCGATGTTGCATGATCAGGGCCTACCCCTTCACTTGTGGGCTGAGGCATGCAATACAGCAGTGTATGTGCAGAACCGTTGTCCTCACAGGGTTCTTGGCATGAGTACACCGGAGGAGGCTTATTCTGGCAAGAGGCCTGATATTTCCCATTTGCGGATTTTTGGTTCTCCTGTCTACATGCATGTGACGAAGGATGCGAGAAGGAATTTGGATCCAACTGCTGAGGTTGGAATATTTGTGGGGTACACTGATACACCTCACAACTATCGGGTGTATGTGCCAGACAGTCGCAAGACTGTTGTGCGACGGGATATAAAATTTCAGGAGGAGAAAGCCATGCAGTGTTCGCTTGAGAGGGAGCTACACTTGCATGCAGATGAGGAGCTGTTAGGTCCTAAGGAGGAGCTTCCGGATGTGGATCAGCCACAAGAGGAGGTTCAGGAGGTGGAAGAAACCACCCAGGCAGCGCCAACCATCAGAGGGCGCATGCGCACTACAAAAGCTGAGCGACTGGCTCGGGATGTAGAGAAGGTTGTAGGACCACCTACAGCACAGTGCAGACAGAGACAGTCACCGGATCGGTACACTGGATACATGGCTCTTGTGAGTCAATGTGTTGTGACGGAGCCATCCTCTTTTGAGGAAGCTGTGGAGGAACCCGCATGGGTTGATGCCATGATCGAAGAATATGATTCAATCGTCAGGAACAGTGCATGGGAGATTGTCCCAAGACCGGTGGGGAAATCAGTGGTGGGTTCGCGATGGATCTACAAAGTGAAGCAGGCGGCTGACAGGAGTGTGGAGAAGTACAAGGCGAGATTTGTCGCCCGTGGCTTTTCACAGATCGAGGGGATCGATTATGAGGAGACCTTTGCACCCGTCGCAAGGTACTCTTCCATACGGACGATCCTTGCTCTCTCAGCGCAGATGGGGTGGCACATTCATCAGATGGATGTGAAGACTGCGTTCCTCAATGGAGTTATTGAGGAAGAGGTGTACATAGAGCAGCCTGAAGGTTTTGAGATCTTCAGCAATGAGTCGCATGTGTGCCGACTCAAGAGAGCACTGTATGGGCTGAAGCAAGCACCTCGTGCTTGGTACACTCGGATAGACAGCTACTTCACCGGGCTTGGATTCTCCAAGAGTGAGGCGGATCCAAACCTGTACCAGATTGTGGTGGAGGGGAAGCTGTTGATCATCGTACCGTATGTAGATGATCTGATTTTGACTGGCGATGAGCAGTTGATACTTTCATGCAAGGAGGATCTTGCACGAGAGTTTGAGATGAAGGACTTGGGCATCCTTCATTATTTCCTGGATTGGAGATTTGGCAGCGCAGCGGAGGACTGTTTGTTTCTCAGGGCAAGTATGCCCGGGAGATTCTGGAGAGGTTCAACATGCAAGGCTGCAAGCCTGTTGACACTCCTCTTCCTGGTGGTTGGAGGAAGGAGGATGCTACTTCAATGGAGGTAGTGGATGCCACTATCTATCGACAGTTGGTGGGGTCGCTTATGTATCTGGTCAATATACGACCCGATATATGCTATGCAGTTAACCAGCTTTCGCAAGCTATGGTTAAGCCTACCAAGCTCTTTTGGAAGGCGGGCAAGCATGTATTGCGCTATATTAGAGGCACATTGGGATATGGTTCATGGTACAGACAGGAGGATCAGTTGAGGCAGCATGGCTTCACAGATTGGTATCATCATATCAGAGATTGTGTTCAGCGGAGAATCATGATGCTTTCATATGTTCCCACGGAGGATCAGGATGCCGACATCCTGACGAAGGCGCTCACTAGGAGCAAGTTCGAATTCCACAGAGGCAGGATAGGGGTTGCAGATAATCCATATCTTGCTGAGAGGGAGTGTTGAGAATGCAGCAAGATGATGGATCTTGGTGAAATGAAGTCGCCTTCACCAAGTGGGCCCGCAGGCGAATTCTAGCGCAAAGTCTATTTTTAGACTATGTCTATTTTTAGACATATGGAGCATGGTTCGGGGATTCCAGTTTGAGATTCTTGGAGCATTGGTCATGTTGGTAAAAATAGATGAGACTCTATTTTTAGGTCGAAGAGGTCGAAGGCTATTTTTAGACTGCCTCTCCTAAAAATATGGAAGTCAAATATTATTTACCCTTAATAATATTTGGACTATAAACAACAGTTTACTCTCTTGGAGCACTTCAGTTTGAGCTACAGAAGTGGCTCATGCATCTGATAGAGGAATCACGTGGTTCCCAAGGGTTTGATGGCATCATGCATGGTTGACTTCAGTTAGGACTTCAGTGACAGAAGTTTGGAGGAGTTAATGAGACAGATAGTGGAGTTGGGTTCTGTTTATTTTAGTTGAACTGATTGAGATTATTTTAATTAGCTAATCAATTAGTTATGAGTGGAGTGAATTAAATATTATTTAATTCATTAATTAGTAACTCATTATTCAACTCAAGAACACATCAGTTCACTACAGTGCATGATCAGTTCAGTGGAGACCAGTGAAAGAGGTAGAAGAAAGGGTGGAGTTAACTATCAGTTGTGACTATACTGTTGCTATTTTCAACACACAGATAGGTGGAGTAAGCCCATGAGGATTGCGCAGTTCAGGCTGGTGGTTTATCTATATAAAGAGGCCATCCCATAGCATTGAAACACACAATAGAGGCAAGGCAATTAGTGGTGAGTTTTGAACCAGTAACATGTTCAAAACCAAGCTAGTTTGTGTGTAGCTTCATGAGATAGTACTGAGTACTTGTGAGGAGTATTGTACTGATTTAGTTACATGATTTCTCCATT
This sequence comes from Pinus albicaulis, assembly GCA_034641835.2. NCBI lineage: Eukaryota > Viridiplantae > Streptophyta > Pinopsida > Pinales > Pinaceae > Pinus > Pinus albicaulis. The sequence goes on from CM076573.1 coordinate 166,409,471, forward strand.
ATAATATACACAATAGCTGCGGGGTTTTCAGCTATAAGCTTTCCCCATACATACTATGTTAATGTGTATGATGATTTGATGTGTTATCGCTTGATTTTATTTCCGCATGTGTGATGATCTGAGTTGGTTGAGTGGAAGAGATTATGTGTTGTGTATGAAGTTCAAATAGTATGTGACCAGGATAGTCTCGGTGGATAATTAATCATTATTCAGCAAATTTCTACATGACACTCATCCTTAGAGTGATGGCCTACACATATAATGTAAAAGAATGCATACAATCAGAAAATATAACATGATTTGCATAAGTATGCTCTTCACCAATAGTTCTCCTCCAAAAAGTGGAGAGGTGCACAGATCTATCTCTTTCCTCAAGAGGAGAAAGAGAGGGCTGAACTAATTCTTTCATAGAGTTATATTGCTACTCCATCTTCATGTGATATATGCATCTTTGATAATGCTGATCTTGTGCAAGAAAAAATTGAAGAATAGGAAGATCAATCTTCTTTGGAAAGATATCTCTCTTCCAAAATTACCATAGTTTAGCCCATGCACACAAGAGTGTTGGTACCCTCTTGCCTTCTTCAGAAATATTTTTTGTATGGAGGGATATCATTTGTTTCCCCAAATCTATGGAGTGGCCTTTTTACATCCTGATAATGTCATCATATATCTCTTACTTCTTCTTTATCAGCGCAAATAGATGAGTGAGGAATAGCAAAATAAATTTCAGGAAATTGTTCAGCTCTCCTTGAAATCTATCAATAGATCTTAGTGTTGTGGAAGCTCTCCTCAAGGCTCCCTCCTTAGCTAATTTTGTCATTGATGCACAAAGTTGAGAGAACACTTTATTCTTCTTCTCATCAGGGGGTCTCCCTGGTGAAATGCCTCCATGTAAAGAGACATCAAGATTTGAAGTAGACTGCATAAATGGCTGGACTGATGTGTCCCTTTCCTTGCAACATAGTTCAGTCTCCTTCTCATGAATAGAAACCCGTTGAAATAAACAAGGGTGCATGATCCTCATCATTGGATGCTGAACCATCCTTCCTCCTCTTGCTTGGAGTAAGGTATCATTGCTCAATAAGGCTGTCACATAATGTTCCTTGGGAATCACTTGCAAAGATACACAAGCTCTTTCCCTTAAAACAAGAACTTCATCTCCATCCCCATGTGGTAATGGGTCTTCTTTTGAAGTGACAACGTTTCTATTGCCTTCTGGCTCTTCCTTCTCATCAATATTTGAGAACACCTCACTATCAACAAGAGACCTTAGATCTTGGTCTTCTTTTGAAACAGGAATCTCCATGACTTCTTTTTGAAAATAAATCTCTTCATGCAATGGGGATCTTGCCCTTGGCAAGGTATCACACAAGTTATCATCCCCTCCGACAGAAATCTGAAGTGGAGTTTCGATAGTAGGTCTTTCCAACTCATGCAAGGGTTTTGCATGCTCATGCTTTGCTAGCTCTTTCACAGATGTTTTAGCTTTCCTCTCATCAAATCTCTTCACCATTCTCCTAATGAACTTATCATAAGTGGAAATATTTGCATTCTTCAAAGAAAAAGTTTCAAATAACCACCAAGCATAAGCTTTACCTTTAAGATGCAGCGCTGCTACCTTAAGGGCTTCTTCTTCTAAAACTTGATGTAGATCCAGATATGAGTCTAGCTGATCTATCCATTCTTCAGCTGTGCATGTGGAGGATCCATCAAAGTTAGGCAGAAAGAATCTAACTCTTCTTCTTCTATTGCTGGCTCTTCTCTCCTCCTTGATCTGGAAAAAATCTTGGAAGCTCAAGCGCTCCTTGATTTCCCAAGATTTGGATTCATACTCCTAAAGATAATCGCTCAAAGTCTCCTCCTTTGGTGCATCTTCCTCCTTCATCTTCCTTGAAGTCCTCTTTACCTCCTTGGAGAGGTTGTCTCTGGATCTAAATTCTGATGAGAGTAATCTCATATTATTCATCATTCTGATCTCTTGGGCTTAGACTCACAGGTTGAGCCAAGACTATGCTCTGATACCACTGTAATGTTCCCAATCTAGACTACTCAGCAAAACAGGCCTGAAAAATGCATTTTTCAGGGATGTGTGCTTCAGAAACTAGGACCATCCCTTGGATCCCTTAGATCAGAGTATCTAAGGCTGAAATAAAATAGGAGGCTCAAAATAAATCACTCTAGGTGGGTTAAACAAATTTCCCACACCTAATTGTCTTCAGAAAGTTGCCCAATGAAGGGCTGCAACAGTATAAAACAAAATACTGGAGTATCAACAAGATAATAACTCTTAAATGTGTTTATAAACACCTCAGCAGAAATTTCATGTACAACAGCAAGAAGAATATTAATTCTCCCTACAAAGGATGGGGAAAAGCAGGGATTTATGCCGTAAAATGAGTGTATTCAGAAATCCACGTAAAAATAATGGAAATGGTGAGAGGTTATTTTAGCTTAGGCCATGAGGGACTCCCATACCTAATTTCAGGTCAAAAAAATCATTCTAGATAAGTTAAAAAGTTCCTCCACTCCCGAAAGGGCTTAGAAAGGCTGATTTCCCATGACCTTGAGTATGTAGAAATTACTGAAGCTTGAGCAGCGTGATTTTCTAAATCTAATAGATGAAAATAAGTATTAATATCATTAAATCAGATCTAGGGCAAGACTTATGCATTTACAAGATGAAAACATAGATTTTACATGGATAAACCCTTAAGATTGAGGTGCTGCAACACATGAGATTAACCAGAAAACTCTTCAGTGTAATTTTCAGAAGGTTGAAGCTTCATTTTATTATTAATCAGATCTACAATAGATACTTGCATGAAAACATAGATCTACAATAGATCTGGAAGCCAAAGAGGCTCTTTATTACACTCCCCTTGAGGATCTCACCAAATGATGGACAACAGTGAGTAGATCTGAGATCTAAGTCACAGTTATGCAACAGTATTCAGAAATTCTGTAGTAAATATAGCAGTAATAGATAATATCTGAAGGTTACATGGATTGGTTGGCCAATCCATGGATCACCATAGTGAAAGGTAGGAATCCTTTCCACTAGAGATCTCTCCTCCAGGAGAACTCCAAAACACCTGCAACTCTATTCTTTAGAAATTAAGCAGATCAGGGAGAGAAACTACTCTATTTTATTCAGTACTGAATAGGCCTGATGCCTAGATCTGAAAATTCAGCACCAATGATCCGATACACTCTTTCAGGAGGTTAAAAGACACACTCACTGAGAAGAGGCACTAGATTTTCCTCGATCTGAATAGATCTAGCTTCCACTTGCTACAACCCACTTAGACAATGAAACCCTCACTGGATTTACGCTGCCAAAGAGAGATGGAGCTTGGCCATATGCCAGATAGTGGAGAAGAAGCACAAAACCCTCCAAGAGCTACTCAATGGAAGGATGGAGAACCCCCAACAGGAGATCCTCAATAGTCTCTTGCTAAACAACCCAAAGAACTAGAATTTGTCTAAGAAGAAAAATTCTCCAAAATCATAATACATTCAACTACCTTTCTCTTGAGCCTTCTCCTTCCTTTTATAAGATGAGGTTGTGCAAAACCCTAAACCACCTTGAATCACTTAACCCCTTTCACATGAGGTCCTCCTTCTAGAACTGTGCTGTCCCTTTATGAGATACACTGAATCTAGACATTGCTGTAGATTTGGTCAAGGTTGACCCAGTCTCACAACTTAACCCCTTTCACACCTGCAAGTGGAATTTATGTAAATGGCTCAGATATAGCTTTTTTTACATTGAGCATTGATTTATTCACTGATCTAAGGAGTTTTACATGTCCTCCATTAGTCATTTATTCATAAATGGAAAATAAAACAAAATTTAAATATTCCTATTAGCTTGGGCTAGCTAGGAACATTACATTCCAATCTCGTAGTCTTTAATAATATGGGCTATGTGCCAATTACCAGCAGAATTGGCATTCTCCATCCAAGTAAATGTTCTCAATCACCTTGTTCATCGTACTATTATTGATGAGGGAGAATCTACGTGCATTATGTCTCTAAACTGTTGGAAGTCGCTTGGCTCATCGCACCTATCTCAATTGCTAATGACGTTGAAATATTTTGACGGACGTACATTTAAGCCTTGCAGTATTATCAATAACTTGCATGTTGAACTAGGGGGGAAAACAGTGAATGTTGAAGTTGAGGTCATTGACGGACCCCTTGACTACAATATTTTACTCGGAAGGCCATGGGTATATGCTATGACTACGATCATCTCTACATATTTTAGAATGATCACCTTTCCACATAAAGGTGTTGTCACAGTCATCAATCAACTATCCTTCTTTGCCTCTAGTTCCCAGGTAATTAGAAGTGTTCTGTTAGTTCACGCACCCCAACTTGCACTTCAGAACATTGGTGTAGGAATCTTAAAGGATTCCACTCTCATGGGAACCTTTACATTACCGCTGCCTGCGACATCGACAGAAATTGAAAACATAGATACCTGTTACATGATCTCTTCCACTCCATCTGGCTTAAGGAAGAGTACGGGTGATTCTGAAGTTGTTACGTTGGATGAATTTCTGCTGCCCAGCATAATTGAGCTGGCATAGAAATCAATCTTCATGGCTTGGGCAGTGAATCTGAAATCATCATCACTGGTCATTTAGGTTGATCGTTTATTAGATTTTGGTACTCCATCTGATCCTTTTTCCTCAACTTTCTTGACAGATGAAATATTTTGGAAACCATGACGTCGGAATGAGAACCATGGGAAGACCATCATCATCATTCCCATCTTCCAGATTATGAAAAAGATAATCTCAGTGAACTATATCACCCATCATTTAAAACATTATTTTTGAACTGTTTTCCTATTAATGTAATCGATTCCAAGCGAAATTATCAAATATTGAAGAAACCATTTCTATAGATATTTCGACCAAACCCGATGTTGTAGAAAACATTCATGTCAGCATGTCTTGTTCTCCATCATAACTCGAAACATATCGCTCTCTCTTTCGTGAATTTCGTGATGTATTTACTTGGTCTTACGAGGAAATGCCAGGCATAGATACTAGTATCATTGAACACAATATTAATATGAACCCTAATGTCAAGTCGGTACGTCAATGCCTTCATCCTATTCATCCAAAGAAGGCCGCTACCATTAAAGTAGAAGTTGAAAAAAAATTGCGTGCTAGTTTCATTTACCCTGTTCCGCTAACTGAGTGGGTTTCCAACATCGTTCCTGTCATGAAAAACAAGGAGCCATCAAAGTGTGCATCGATTATCGAGATGTCAATCTTGCTTGTCCAAAAGACAACTATCCTACTCCCTCTATTCCTAATGAGTCTTTGTTTCTGATTGGATCATTTGATCCTTGGTATGGGGATTTTATCATTTATCTCCAGACCCAGACTTTTCGGCCTGATACCTCTCGCTCTTACCAACAATTTATTCGATACCAAGCCAAATATTATCTAATTGTTGGCGATACCCTTTATCGCCGTGGTGTCGATATAATTTTAATAAGGCGCCTCACTCATCAGGAGGCCAAAAATGTTTTAAATGATTGTCATGATGGGGCTTGTGGTGGAAATTTGTCTGGATATTCCACCGCACAGAAGATACTCTGTATCGGTTGCTTTTGGCCTACCATATTTCATGACTGCATCCTCGCGGTCATAAGTTGTCATGCGTGCCAGATATTTGATTGTAAAATCCACAAACCGCTAGCGCCAATGCATCTTGTTGTCTCTGTGGGACCATTTTCAAAATGGGGCATTGACTTCATGACTTGTAATCCTCATTTGTCCGGGGGGCATGGTTAGATTATTGTTGCAGTGGACTACTTTACCAAGTGGGTCTAAGCAATGCCTACATTAAAAAATGCAGGACAAACAACTGCATTGTTTTTATTTAATCATGTCATTGCATGGTTTAGGGTCCCATAGGATATAGTCACATATCATGGTTCACATTTTTGCAACCATATGATGAATGAGTTGACTTCCAAATTAGGATTGTCACATGATAGTTCTACTCCTTATTATCCACAATCAAATCGACAAGTTGATGCTATTAACAAGATTCTTAAACGAATGCTTCAATGAATGATAGGAGTTCATAAACGAAATTGGCATTTAATCCTGTACTCCGCCATGTGGGTGTACCGAACCTCGGTGAGAAACACAACTGAATTTACCCCCTTTCAGTTGGCGTATAATCTGGAAGCTATCTTACCAATCCAATGTGAAATACCATCGTTAAAACTTGCAATCGACTTGTTACCTGACACCTATGTTGAAGAAGCACATCTTTTTAACCTCATCCATCTTGATGAAATGCGTTGTGAAGCCCAATTGCCAACGAAGTGCCTAAGAGACGTATAAAGGCGCAATACGACAAGCATGTACAACCTCGCATTTTCTTAGAGGGAAACTTGGTCCTTCTTTATGATCAGGAAGTTGATCTAATAGGTACAGGGAAATTTGAGCCGTTATGGCATGGCCCCTATATTGTCAAAATATTTCTTGCTAAGGGTGCCTACGAGTTGGTAGATTACAATGTAATTCTGTTGGCGCAACCCTAAAATGTGTTGTATATGAAACATTACTATGCTTAATCATGAGCGTAGTAATTTTTTGTATTATATTGTATATATATGCTGTTAATTTTCATTTACTGTCTTAGTTTTCTTTTTAGAGTTTTCTTGGCTTTAGTAATCCGCTTTACATTTCATCGTAGATGTTTGAATCTTTGGAACCATTTGTTGGGTATGCTGATGGTACTAGTCATAGTACACAGAATCTATCCTCTGCAGTGTGGGCCATTTTTTCTCCAAACGACGAGTTAGTGAGTTTTCAAGGGATTTGTATCGGTCGATCAACAAACAATATCGCTGAGTATAGCATGTTGATCGAATTCTCTCTGATGCCATTTCATTTGGTATTAACCACATCATCATAAGGTTAGACTCACAACTTGTGGTATTAAAACTTACTAGTGTTTATACTGTTAGAAATCCAACACTGCATCATATGTTCCTAAGAGTTCTAATTTTAGAGAGACATTTTGATTTCATTAAATATCAACACATTTCAAGAAACTTGAACACATTGACTAATTCTTTGGCGAATTATGTTATAAACAAAAAATTGCAACACATGTAAAGATACATTCACATAATTGAATAGGATCGTGCAATAAACATAGGAAAACAAAAATAAAATAGATAGATAGTTATAGGTTTTTACAAAAATTTGTGCCCAAGACATTGGTCCTCTGACCTCCAAAATGTATGCAACATGTCAAAAGTAAACTAGTGGTGCCCATGATAACATGCTATTGATCTAGCTATCCTATGTAGTAATTGCATCCAATGGTTAGGTAAACCAATAGTGTGGCACTGCAGTCTCATGGGTAACTCTTCGATCCGAAAATCTGAAATCCTGAAGGTCAACCCATATATGTGTTGCCGAAGCTTAGCAATAGTCTCATCCATATATAAATCCTGAAGGACTGCTCTCTCGACATCCCTCTCTGCTGGCTCATCCGCTCCATGCTCTGGCTCTCCCACTGGTTGAACTCGACCCACATCCGCATTACATTAAAACTTTAGTTTAGTCTTGGGAAAAAATCAAAATAAAAAAAACATGTATAAACCTTAGAAAAATCAAAAAACATGGTCAAAAAATTCTTACTGATTGCACCCCACTAAGTGCCTTATGGTAAAGCTAAGTCTATCTCCTCAGAAATAGATGCCTGCATATGCATATGCATCAATGGTGATAGTTTGTCGTCTGAAACAGGCGAAGAATGCAGTCAAGAATACGATGGATGATTGGCCTACATGTCTAGCCATCAATTCTACCCATCTCTGCATCCTTGGATCTCTAGGGTTAGATACACCCAATGCCACATGCTGAGGCTGCATCAGTGGAATCCGCTCTAAGGCAAAAGAAATGAGGATCGAACCATAGTTGAAATTTTTCTTCCTTCCTCCCTTTGCCTTGCTCATTTTTTCTTTCATTTGAGAGAGTACAACTTAAACTCACTTGAAAAATGTTGGTTCCATGCACTCTAGCGCATACTGCATATAAGACCTATTCGTTACATGTAGTGTAGCAGTACCAACAAGATTTGCGATCATGAATAAGATGGTTCTTAGTGGAAAATCACGAAATTCACAGATGTTTATTTTCCCATCCTTGCTAGGCTCTGCCCCTGGATAGAAATGCTACAAAATATAGTCTCTCACCATCTCTCCTCTGAGAGAGAAATGGGTGGGCCTCTCCTCGACAAGCCTGTCATAAAATAGATATCCTATACTGAAATTGGGACCACTTTTTTCCCAATGTGAAATGCCTCAATTGCCAGATCCCATGCATGAACAAGGAACTCCAATAGTTCCATTTTTTTCCTCATACTTGATAGAAATAAGTACTTTAATAACCCACAATCCCTGAGGGCTCTTACAGTACCCGGATCATTAGGGGAAATAATGTTTTGTTCTTCATGCTCTTTTTCCCTCCAAGTAATTGTCATTTTGGTCCGATGAATCCCTAAAACATAACCATAAGACTCATTAGGACCTTTTTCATGCAAAAAATTAGGCAAAATATGGGTATAATGAAAGAATAAAAAATGTGAATTGTGCCCAACACAACCTTGGTCAATAGACAATGCGTTGCATATGCACCTGATCTTCATTTCAAGTGCATTCCAACGGATTTTTTGATGCCCAAGGGTGTGTTGCCCTCTTTTTAAAATGGATTTACCCGAAGGGGCCCAAATCCCTAAAAAATTGCAATGAAATGGAATAAAAATACTACTGAAAGAAAGAGGAGGTTTATGGCACCAAATTTGATCAAACAGTGAGGAAAACCATCCACATAATCAATCACAATCAACAGCTGAAGTTCGGGGGAAAAAACAAGTTCAGAGGTCCAAAATGAAAATGGTAAGTTTAAAATGGTAAAAATGAATAGTGAAACTCTTTTAATTAGTCATTTGATTATTTTAAAATCATATTTATTGTTGTAACTGTGGTTTTATTCAATTTTTATCATGAAACATGTTTTTTTAATCCATTTGATGTTGTTCTAAACACGTTTTCAACTGATATAGCAGATTAGTCGTGCACATTTATTCCAAGAATGATTTGACCACAAAGCATACTTTTATCCTTATTTCTCGAGCTTTGTAAAAACGAAAAAAGGACTTGAAGTGCACTTTTATCTCTTTTTTGATCTTCGATAACAACGAAAAAGGAACCCCTGGAGTCTTCTTTTATCTCTTTTCAGACTCTGATAATGTGAAAATATTGCCGAGCACTTGTATTTTCGAGCTCGTAAAAGTAAATGAATTGATATCTACTCAATATAAGTTTAACCCTTTTCCGGACTGAGATAGATTATTTACGAAAAAGGAAAACCTTAGTTGAACATGGCTAGGAGGTTATCTCAGATATAATTTTACACTTTTTCGGATCTGAGCGACAACTTTATGAAAAAATACTTATGAAGTTTTCTTTTGTCCTCTTTTTCAAACTCTCTAAATATGAAAAAGGATCAGGCTGTCATTGTCATTAGGCTCGTTAAAACATAAAATAGAGACGGGTTTGTTGATCATGGCAAGAATCAAGTTTCATTCATCGCTAGACTTGTTAAATTATTAAATAGTGATACAATTTTCGCCCGAAGGGTTGAATTATAGATCAAGAATATGTTATCCTCCTCAAGCTTGTTAAAAAATAAAGAGGTACTAGTCGACAAATGACCGGGGAAAATTTGGGAAAGTGAACAAAACTTTTACAGTAGCAGGTCGCTATTGAACATGACACTTCACTCCATCATCGTGATTGTTTGGGTTGGGTAATATTCTTGACGGTTCATTCATGCCTATGGTTCATCATACCTTCACTTCGGTTTGGGTCAATTCTGCCAACTCATCTTAGTGTCGCTGATATGTTCAAGAGAAGTCATCCAGTGAATACTCATCATTCTACAATACTCACAAACCTTCTTTCTCATGACATTCATCCCTGAACATTGCTATATCAAGTCACATTTTGTCTCCAAAATCAGTAACTCATGTTTCGCAATAAAGTGGCTTCCTCTCGACATCAAATCATCATCTAGGAAGTTTACTTAGAAATATCATCTTCTAGTACCATGAGGCTTGTTACAACATCGACAAGATCCTCGATTCCGGACCTTTGACCGAAATATTTTTTTTAGCGTTCAACATCAAATCATCTATTCATGCCTTACGAAATGTACTGCAATACCTTAAGAGATATTAACATTAATGGTGGTTCTCTCCCATTTGTTAACAACTCACATCATTGGTTGGTAATCAAATGATATCTTACCATGTTCAACTACAAATCATATATTCACATGTCTAGACTTGTACTCGAACGATCGAGTGAACGAGATAAGAAGAACCTGGATCTAGTTTCAGCCATCTGGGCTGTGATTTCAGGATTGTTGTACACATCATCTATATGGTGACCTTACATACAGATTGTCATCCGAACATGGGCCTATATCTGTAGGCATGTATGTATTGGGAAACATTCTAATGTAGATGAATTTACGCACTATGTATATGTTATTAGATAGTTTATGTTTTGAGCATAGGAATGCCTCCCTCAAAAATTCATGATCAAGATGAAAATATCATGATGTAATGTATTGTAATATTGATGCAGGTCGCCACTCAGCCGCTTCAGTTCCAGCCCATTATGTCCTAAAGTATCTCATTCAAAAAATATTATTATTATTATGACTTCATGCTTTAGGGGGTAGTTGTTATAGGTCAATTTGGGCATCATCCCCCTGACCTGGTCAAACTGGACATCATCCCCAGGACTAATGAAATAGGGTCTATCATGCCCTATCATTTTAGTTGCTAAATGCCCTAAGAGAAGAACAAATCATTCATGACTTCTATTGCAATATTTCCAAGGTTTGAAGTATATATTATATCACTTATGAGCTCACCAATGCTGCCTCTCAAGGGACTAACTGCGTTGCATATGCATCTCCCTCCATTCAAGGGTGCACTGCAATGCACTTCCCAACATTCAAGAGTGTGTTGGTCAAATGGGAGCGAAATTCTCATTGTTCCGAAATCTCCACATGGCCAGTGCCTTCTAGAAGAGTCCATATGTGTCAAAATTCGATTCCATGCATCCATTTAACACCTCTGAGCTTAGGAACATGTCTTGCCTATTATTAGAAAGTCATTTATTGTGAAACTACCATCAATATCCATATAAATTGAGCACAGATCCTAGTGCTAGGGAAGGAAAAATTTTGGTAAAGAAATGTTGTTGGATTTTCGATTAAGAGAGTGATAGAAGTGATATGCTACTGGTGAGATGTTGATTGTGATGAGGTTGGGATGAAGCTGCAGCCAGTGACATCAAATCGATCATTGGTTGTAACCTCCCCCTTCTACTCGTTAATAAAGATTTATGTTCATTTTCCCATATATGTATCTGTTTATGTTTCTATTTCTCACGTGATGGACTCTTAAATGATATTTATGTTTCATGTTTAATCAATTTAACTGATTAAGATAAATAGGCATGTGTATATTGCAATCTCTTTGCTGTTATTTGTTTACTATTGCAGGAATCAATTTGGCGATCTAAGTTGGATTGGAAGCTACAACAAAAGTGACAGAAGGAGAATAGGAAGAATTTGGATCACAAGCAGGTCCTCCTATCTTTCTGTGTGTCTATCTACTCTTAGAGAAAGTGATATCAAAGTCTTTAACCTGTTGTTCTAAATGCATAGCACCATATTTAGGGAATTTGTTTTATCCATACATCATAATTGTGCATAATAGTTGTGTGAAGAAGGATGAAAGGAATAAATAAATAAAAAGGTCTATTATGCACATGGAAATTTTAGAATATAACTATTGAATTTCGAATTGCAATCAGAAGTTGGATTTTCCAGTGTGATATTTTAATTTTGCACTTAATACTTAGTTTCCTTTCTATCAAGTGTGAAGTATATTTAAATATGATTTTGTTTGTGTGATATTTTTTCTACATTTTAAGATTAGTTTACTTTTCTGTCAAGTGTGACATTTATTTCTGCACTTAAAATTAGTTTTATTTTTTTCTCAGTGTGAATTTTCCTTTTCTGCAAGAGTGAAAATATTTTTATTTTGAACTTCTTAGAAAAAGGATGTGCATGAAAACATCCTAATTCAACTTAAAAATTATTCACATGATAAGGAATCCTAGCACAAATGGTGCATATATACTTCATTAATTTACAAGTCCTAGTTGATAATTTATGAAGTAATTTAACATCAATTAAATTACCAAACTTTTTGGCACCGTTACTGGGGAAGTGTATATAGGATTCTTTTCATTTGAAAAAAAATGATAAAAATACATTTATGCATAGGGAAAGATATTCTAGGGGTATATTTATAAGTAGAGGTACGAGTTCAATTCCAACATCACCACTCACTCCACCTGATCCAGAATTATGCAGGAAAGAAATAAAATACAGAAATACACATAAACGTAGGGATGCAACAGAAATAAAACTTCATTTCATTAATGTCAAATAACCAAAATATGCTTACAGACAGAATGGAAATAAACTAGCTGGGGTGCTAGTAGCTTATATTTGAGAAGAGATGTGGCAACTATAGGCCTATGAACTGTGTTAAAATGAGGCTCAAGGGCCTTTTTATTATTAAAAAACTTAGGAAAACCATAATCAACCAAAACACTAACCCCAGGAGATGAAGCACCAAGAGTTTGTGGGCCCCGTTGGGGTTAATTGGGCAACCAACTTCCCAGGGTCGTAACTTGGTCATATTATCTATGTTTGGCACGTACGATATATCATCGGAAATATCTCTACGAGTACTACAGGTTTTGATGCAAGACCCTGCCTATAACTATGAGCTTGTTATAGATCTTAAAAAAATGTTGTTTAGGAGGTCAAAACTGCTTCAGAAATTCAGGACCCGAAAAACTGCTATAAATAGTAAATGCTGCTATAAAAAAGGAAACTAATGAAACTAACTGGAGGTACAGGTGGAATAGGTGGGTGGCCATCAATATCCACCTGTATCATTCCTCCCTCCTTAGGAAGCAATGGTCCCCATTGCGTGCAAAGCCTCGATGAGGTGAGGAAATTTATGTTGAACTTGGGCCCTGGTGAACCACTTGCCCTGGTGAAGGAGTTGGCCTGCTTTGACAACTCGATATAGTTGGATCCTCTGCTAGTGGGTGTTCTTGATCTGTGTGTCCATGATCCGATCAGTTGTGGCTTGTTACATGCAGTCTAGGTTTAACTCTGTTGGTGTGATTTGTTCTTCCATGTCGGATGTATCCAATAGAGGTGGAAAGTAGGGTCGAAGTCGGTCCGCATTGAACACTGGGTGCAGAACATGGAGTGGTGGAATAATGAGCTTGAAGGAATTATCCCTACAACCTTGGTGATGGTGTATGGCTCATATCATAGTAGGAAAAGCTTGCGGTGAGGTCAAGTGAGGAGCTCCTTCTACAAATGTAGCCACACTTTGTTGCCCACCTGGAAGTTGTGTGACACCCTATGTTGATAATGTCATTTCTTGTACTTAGCATTGGCTCTGTCTAATATGCCATGAACCTATTGGTGGATGTGTTGAATGTGCTCAATCAATTTTTTCACCTTGTCAGCTTCAGATTGGACATGAGCCGAATTTTCCTAAGCAGCTGCAAATGGCATGGTTACGTCAATGGGACATAGTTGCTGGAATCCCAAGCCCACCTGAAAGGGGTTGTGACCAGTTGAGTTGTGGAGAGATCGATTATAGTTGTGTTGTAAATATGGGAGGATCGCATCCCATATGTGTGGATTATTTGATTTTTACATGCCCAGAATGTATACAATCATCCTATTGATGACCTCTATCTGGCCATCAGTTTCGAGATGGAAAGCTCTGGAATTGGTGAGCTTGTTGTTCAACATCGACCAGAGGCTGGACCAAAATTTACTGAGGAAAATATTGTCCTGATATGAGATGATGTATTGTGGGATAGAAAATTGTACCCACACTCGTTCAAATAAGAGTTTAGCAGTGGCTTCTGCTATGATATTATTCTTGCAGGCTTCCATAATGACCGTCTTCGAGAATCTAGTGACAACAACAACAAAAAACAGTTGTTTCCATTCTTAATAGAAGGAAGGCCCAACATGTAATCCATGGATATGGATTCCCAAGGTCGACTAGGGGTAGGAATAGAAGTATAAAGGCCTTGCTTCTTGATGGTCGGTTTGTAAATGGTAAGGGAAATGCAGGATCTGATGTACTTCCCGAGATCCTGTCGAAGGTTCGGTCAATAGAAATATTTCTGTAGTATTGACACTATTTTATCGACCCCATAATTCCCAATTACCCAACTATAGTGCACTTCCCAAATCATCTTGGCACATTCGCTTGAAGGAACACAAAGGTGTCCTAGGTGACATAACGGTGCATCCTGGAGGTGAAAATATGGAACTTGCTTATCCTCCAAGAGTGTCTTGTATGTGTGGCCGAATTCTAGATCGCTTTTGTAGAGAAGTAGGCAATCAAAAGTCTCATTCCCACAAAAATTGAGCATGGTGGTTAGTGCCACGATCGATGGTCGGCTGAGGTAGTCTAAAATATTATGGGTGTTGCGCTTCTTGTAGTTGATGTCCAAATGAAATTGTTGGAAGTTATAGGTATCGTTCTACAAATCCCCTTGTGTCTATATGAACTACAGGGGTTAGTGGTCTGTGTGGATGACCGTTTCCTTCCCCAAATGTAATTATTCCATTGTCGGCAAGCCTGCACAATGTAATACATCTCTTTGTAATAAGTGGGATACTTCTAGATTGTGCTGGAAAGTGTCTCACTGTGATATGCCATAGGATGCCCATTTTGAGTAAGAACTCCCCCAATAGCATATTTATAGGCATCTGTCTCGATCTCAAATGGTTGTTTCAAGTCTGGTAATGTGAGACCTAGTGTAGGGCATAGGTGATGTTTCAACTCTACGAATGCCTTCTGTTGAGATTCAGACCAAAATCATTTTTATTTCACTCCTCCCTTGGTGAATTGACTCAAGGACCAAGTGATATGAGAGAATCCCAACACGAACCTGCGGTAGAAGTTGGAAAGACCCAGAAAGTTGCGGAGCTCTGTTAGAGTGGTTGGAGCTATGCAATCCTGAATGACTCGGATCTTGGTTGGATCCACATGCACCCCCTGCTCATCAATAATGTATCCCAAAAACTGAACCTAGGTCATGCAAAAAGTGCACTTCTCCAAATTAGCACACAACTTGTGTTTTCACAGTGTTTGGAGGACCTGTTGGATGTGGTGGAGGTGCTATTACAAAGTCTGGCTAAAGATCAAGATGTCATCCAAGTACACCACTACAAATGAGTTGGTGAATAGCCACAATATGTCTTCCATTCGCCTCATGAAGGTTGCGGGAGAATTCGTCAACCCGAAAGGCATGAACAACCATTCGAAAAGGCCCTCCTTGGATATGAAGGCAGGATTGCACACATCAGAGGGTTTGATTAGTACCTGGTGATACCTAGACTTCAAGTCAATCTTGATGAAATATTTTTCCCCCTTGAGTTGGTCCAAAAGGTCATCAATCCATGGGATCGAGTACCTAATCTGAACAGTGATCTTGTTCAGTGCCCGATAGTTAATACATAGTCTCCAAGTCCCATCCTTCTTCTGCACCAACATGATTGGGCTCCCACAAGGCAATGAATTCAGATGGATGTGACCTTTTCTACAACAGCTCCTGAATCTACCTCTTGATTTCATCGTTCTCCAAAAAAAAAGCATTGATAGATTGGTTCATTGGGCAGTGACGCTCCTGGGGTCAGATTGATGGAGTGCTTAACCTGATAGTGTAGAGGCACCCTTACAGGTGAGGTGAAGATGTCCCCGTAATACTCCATGACCTTGTCCATTTGTTGTGGTCGTGCGGAGGAGCCCTGTCTGGAGGTCGTGGCCACAATATTATTATTTCCCTAAGGGCGGGTCATCAAGAAAACAAATTTCTCAGTTTTGGAAATGATCTTACTGCATTGTTTTGTAGTAACCAAAGAGATGGTGGTAGGCGATGCTACCTTTGGTATCCTGTAAAAATTATTTCACAAAGTAATAATAAAAGTGCAAGGCCTAGACTCATACACAACATGTCGCTTCCACAAGTATGGTTGGCTTAATAATACATCACAAAAATTAAGAGGAGAAATTTCACATTATACATCATCTATGAAGGGCTTGATGTTGTAGGGAAGGCGAAAATACTAGCTGACGCAGAGATCCCATCCTTGTTGAAGCCACTCGATGGAGTATGGTTGTGGGTGTGTTGTGGTTGGCAATCTCAGTCGCTTCACGACCTCTGTTGAAATGAGGTTCTTTTGACTCCCGTTGTCGAAAATGAACTACAACAAGGAACCCTTTACCCACATCTGGGAATGGAAGAGGTGCTCCCCCTCCTTTGGATCTTTCGATTCCTCCTTTTGGATCTTCATGGTGGAAATGGTGGCATTAGGCTCCTCATCGATAATTTTCTTTCCTTTTTCATTTCTCTTGTCGAGTTCTAATTCAAAGTTAGAGCATGCATTCGATTATGAAGCCTTCAACTCAACCACCAGCGATTGCTTGGCCTGAAACTCACTTATTATGCATTCAATTATGAAGCCTTCAGCTGAACCACCAGTGACTGCTTGGCCTGACACTCACTTGTGTTGTGAGTGGAGCTCTTATGGAACTCACACCAATTTCCTGTGTCCTTCTTTGGCTTCGTGGTGTTTTTATTGGATTGTGGCTTTGGTGGGTTGTATTAGGCCACCTCGCCTTAGATTTTTCCTTTGTTTTGTAGTTTGGGGGCGCCTTTCACTTGCTTTTGATTCAAAAATCCAAAGTCTCGCTTCTTCAGTTTGAATTTATGCTCAATATTGGTAGCATATCGGTATGTTGCACCAAGCGAGGAGATGTCGAGGAACTCCATTTCCTCCTAAATGTATTTATGCAGAAAATTGTGGTACTTCAACACCAAATGCTTCTCTGAATCTTTGATAGCCACTTTGTGCCCAGGGTATGGAAAAAAAATTTCAGCTCATGCACATCTTGGTCCCTTTGATGTCGCAACGTAGTCTATTATATGTACTTGTCCTCATAGCTCCCCACATGATATTATTTTTCCTTGATGACATATTGGAAAGAATCCCAAGTGGGTGCGAATGTGAACAAAGAGGGTTCCCTCTTGTCCTTTTGCTCATAGTAGCTTTCACACCAGTCCTTGTCATGGGGGAAGACTTTGAGGAGTGAAAAAGTAATATTTTCCCAGTTAGAAAAGTCATGAACCGAGAAATATCCTTCTAATAGATTTAACCATCTATCTACAACGTCTACATCTATTTGGACTTCAAATATTGGAATGTTAGAGTTTACTTGTACCTTAAAAGGACTGGTGCCTTCAGAGTGGTTTTTGGATGCAGATGCACTGCCAGTGGGTAGTCGTTGAAGGATCTGGGCAAAGTTATTCGTCATCACATTCCTATGTTTCTAGAGGGATTCCTCAAGCAATATTTTTATATGATATCCTACTCTCTCATATTTATTTTCTTCCCCCATGGGCGGTTGTCGGGGATTGCAAGGCTCATCTTGCAAAGGTTCAACCAGATCGAGCCCTATATCCTTATACCCCGACCTCGTTGGGGACATGCAAATAAGGATCATGAAAGAGCAGATTTTTATAAAAACCATAGGAACAAGGGATGTCCACATCAATAGAATGTTGTACCAAATATTTACCGTGTCCAAGAAGCTTGTACATTGGGTGATGTAGCTTGAGATATAACCATAATTTATGCAGTCGTAGATGACCACCATGCATACCACCAAGCATCCATCATTGAGGTGGAAGGTAATATGTGTGATCAAATTGTTTCCATTTTAATTTATCTAGGTTCTAATTATAGCTATATCAGCCTAGAGCTTGTTGAAAAATGCAATTTGGTCAAGGAATTTTAGGAAGAACCATGGTTGGCTCAATTGGAAATCAAAACCAAAAGAAATATCAATCATTGGGTGAGCTCATGAACGTTTCAACTTAGTGGCATGCCTACAAAATCACATTTGAATGTATTTAAATTATGTGCATACAACATATTATTGGGCATGGATTGGTTGTACTTGCACATAAACAAAGTGGATTGTTATGAAAAATAAATTTAATGCTTAGGCGAGCGAGGAGAAATAAGACTTATGTAGGGCAGGAGAAATCTCACTTCAGTGAGGTTGATCATGGCCATGCAGGCTAAGTGCAACAATAGAAAAGGGTGCATGTTGTTTTCATTTCAAGTCTTAAGCGATGGGAAGGATGGAAGTGACACTGATAATTAGGAAAGTGGACTAATAAAAATATACTCGGTTCTGCAGAAATATGAATATGTGTTTCCAATGGAGGTTCCTAGATTACCTCCTCACAGAGAGGTAGATTTATCTATTGAGTTGGTACATAGAGTAACACTAGCATCCAAGGCACCATATGGGATGAGTACCCCTGAGTTGGTGGAGTTAAAATTACAGTTAAAGGAGATGTTGGACAAGGGCTACATAAAGCCAAGTGTGTCTCCATGGGGATCACCCATATTATTTCTAAAGAACAAGGATGGAACCCTTATATTATGCATTGAACATAGGAAGTTAAACAAGGTGAACATAAAGAATATGTACTAATTTCCAAGGATTAATGATCTATTTGATCAGTTGAGAGAGGCAACAATATTCTCCAAGATTTACCCGAGGTCAGGATATCATCACGTAAGGATCAATGAGGAGTACATTCATAAGGATGATTTCAGGACAAGAAATAGAGACTATGATTTTGTAGTGGTACCCTTTGGGCTTACTAATTCCCCTGCCATGTTGACGTGCTTAATGAACATTGTGTTTCATCATTATTTGAAAAAAATATTCATTGTGTTTGTTGATGACATATTAGTGTACTTAAAGACAAAGGAATAACGTGAAAAAAATCTAGTTGTAGTGCTACAGTTGATGAGTGAGCACAAGCTCTATGCAAAGTTCAACAAGTGTGACTTTTTCTAGTCATAGATACACTATTTATGGAATATTGTCTCCAAGAGAGAAGATCAAATCTATAATGGAGTGGCCCATGCCAAATAATGTGAATAAGGTCAAATCATTCATGGGATTGGCAAGTTACTACAATATATTTATCAAAAATATCTCCAAGATAGGCCATCCTATCACATCCTTGCATAGAAAAGGGAAGAAATTTGATTAGATAGCTTAGTGTGCAATAATTTTTTAGTAATTAAAGAAATTTATAACTAATGCATCAGTGTTGAGGATTGCAAATCCTGGAAAGGATTTTGTGGTATGCACATATTTTTGCAAGGAAGGGCTCGAGGAGTCCTGATGCATGAAGGGAAGGTAGTATTTTATGAGTCAAGGAAATTAAATGAGAATGAGGTGAATTACGTGACTCAAGATATAGAGTTAGCTGGCATAATTCATGGATTGAATA
Organism: Pinus albicaulis; assembly: GCA_034641835.2. Taxonomy (NCBI): domain Eukaryota; kingdom Viridiplantae; phylum Streptophyta; class Pinopsida; order Pinales; family Pinaceae; genus Pinus; species Pinus albicaulis. The sequence goes on from CM076573.1 coordinate 166,429,044, forward strand.
TGTGGAGGCATTACCTCCTTGGCATAAAGTTTTCACTTATGACAAACCATAGTGGGCTCAGGTATTTGCTTTAGCAACCCAAGCTGAACACACAATAGGGTAGATGGTTGGCCATACTTAGCGAGTTTGAATTTGAGATTAAGAAAATAAAAGGAAAGGAAAATAGGGTTTCTGATGCACTTAGTAGAAGGATTCAAATGAATCACTTGGAATTTATAAGCTCTTACAAAACAAACCTGGTAGAAAGGGCCAAGAATGCAGGACAACATGATGGAAAATATTAGCAAATGAAAGAAAAGTTTCTACAAGGTGGTGGGTATGAGGAATATTATCTCATTGATGATGACCTAATTCGATTTAAGAGAAGAATTTATGTGCCAAATGGTGATGAATTAAAAATACTTATAATGAAAGGATTCCATGTTAAGTCGTATTCAAGCCATCTAGGGTACCAAAAGACCTTGACGACCATTACAAAGTTATACTACTGACCAAATTTGAAGAAATAAGTGGTTGATTTTGTGTCCAAATGCATAGAATTCTAGCAAATGAAGGTTGAATGCAAACATCCAGTAGGATTATTGTATCCTATCCCCATTTCAGAATGGAAATAGGAGGTAATTTCTATGGATTTCATCATAGGTTTGCCTAGAACCTCCAGGAAACATGATACAATCATGGTAGTTATTGAAAAATTGAGAAACGTAGCCCACTTTGTGGCAGTAAAGTCCACTAAATTGGCTAGTGAAGTGGCACAAATATTCATAAAGGATATTGTGAGACTGCATGGATTTCCCAAGAAAATTACTTCAGATAAATATGTTGAGTTCTTTTCAAGGTTTTGGAAGGAATTGTTTGCAACTTTTGGGATAGAGTTGGCATTATATACAACAAATCATCCACAAACTGATGGGAAAACAGAGAGGACAAATAGTATCCCCGAGGACATGTTGAGGATGTATGTGATGCATCGTCCCAAGAAGTGGGAGGAGTACCCGCCACTTGTAGAGTTTGCATACAACCATGTATACCAAGAATCCATAAATATGAGTCTCTTTGAAGCATTGCACGGGAGGAGTTTCAATAGTCCTATCGGTTGAAGTAATCCAGTGATCAAGTTCCTTGTTGATCTTGATATACTTAAGGAAATGGAGCAGTAAATTCAGATCATTAACCAGAATTTGAAAATGAAAAGATATGTAGACCAACATATGGTACATAAGAGTTCCAAGTTGGGGAACATGGCTACTTGAGGATCAAACCCAAGAAGAGTTCCTTAAATATTAGGTCATGTTCCAAGTTTGCACCATGGTATTATGGGCCTTTTGAGATCCTTGAAAGGATTGGAATAGTGGCCTATAGGCTGGCTTTACCATGATGTTTTCCATGTTTATTTGCTTTAAAGATATGTGAAGTATTATAATCATGTGATTTATTGGTTTGTGCTACAGGTGGAACTAGAGGAAGAATTCCAGCCAGATCCATTGTGTATTCTAGACCAAAGGAGTCTCATGCTCCAAAATTGAGCCATAGAGCAAGTTAAAGTGTAGTGGAGGCACTTTGGGCTAGAGGAATCCACTTGGGAAATGATTGAATCCATGAGAGTAGCATATACATTTATGTTTGTTGGTTGAAGTAAATGTGTATATAAATGTAAATATTGTATAGAGTTGTACCTATGAAGCTCCATGAAACAATATGCATTTTATTTTGTTTCATGTATTTCATATGAATAGAAGAACACTGAGGGTGATGTTCCCTCAGGGAGGGGGGTGTTTGTGACAACCCCAACCCAGGTTTCCCTCATGAAAGGAAATATAAATGCCTTTCCAAAATATAGTAAAATGGTCTAAGTTAGAGGGACACATATTCCATAGTTGGAGAGGTTTCTTGCTTGGAATGTATGAAGTTTCCTTGCTATAGGAAGTCTGAATTGTTTTTGGAAACCATTAAAGGTTGGTTTGTATGTGTGTGTTTAATGGATTGGTTTTATGAAATTAATGGGACTGAAAGAGAAGGACAAGGACCATGCTTCCTTGGAAAACAATTTCAAGGCAAGAAGGATGGGAAATTTATGATGATGGACTGTGTTGGTAGCAAGGACAGGGAAAATCAATTCCTGCGTAGGAAAGAAAAAAGAGGGCAGAGGAAAAGAGAGGGTTCGACCCACATTCTGCAGGAGATATTCATTCAGACACAGAAAAACACAAAATAGGAGTAAAAGCAAGGAGTTTTTCTGAATATAAGAGAAGACAATGATATCAATTTGGTTTGTAAGATTGGCAAGAAGAAAGTCTCTCGTTGGTGAGGATTGAATGGCCTCTCAATTCCCTGTATAGCCAGAGGGTGGAGATGGGATTTCTCTGGATTCTCTTGATGGCTGGGGTGGATGGTTGTTCCTTGTATTCTTGGGGGGAGGACCTATGAAGCCTTTCTTGTTTTTTGTTTTTTTATAGTGGGTTATGGATTCCCAAAAGTGGGTGGAACCACTGTGTTTTTTTTGAAGGGTGGAGATTTGCTTCTCTAGACTCCCTTTACACACTTGGTTGGAAGCAACTAGTCTCTGGATTCCCTATTTGTTCTTGGATGGAGAAGAAGCCTTTGTGTTCCCTATGTATTTTTAATTGTCTTTCATAGGGTAGGTGGAGGGTGGAGACATTTGACCTCTAGATTCCCTATGGATTGTTTAACTGTTGAGTGGTTAGTGGGTGGAGGAAGGAGGTCCTCTAGAGTCCTTGTTTCAACTAGCAGTTGGTTTTTTAATCCTTTGAGTAAGCCCCTCAATATCTGGAAAATGGCTCAGGGTTGAAAGTTGTAAGTGAGCTTGGTTGAAACTGCCTATGGCTGGGCAAATATTCCTTGTGCCAGACTCAATTTCCCTGAAAATGCTTACAAGATAAGTGCTCTTTTGCATTTGCTTAACTAACAATGTATGTATGTGACATTTCTGATTTGAAATGTTGTTGTATAGTATGATTTATGACTACATTCATATATTATGATCATGAATGGTATATTTTGCAATGCCTTTAAATGATAACTAGAATTATGTTGCATTTCTAGATTGAAATGATGTTCTGTGTGAAGTTCGATACATCATTTTTGATAACTCATAATAAATAAGATAATGTGAAAAGTATAAAGTCATTGAAATGATCCATGAGGAACTAATCTAAATCATGGAAACAATTGACATAATGATTTATTTTATTAATGTAAAATTATTACATTGGATACATCATGTTTGACAAGGTTTGTGCATATGATGGCTAAAGTCATATGTTATAATTTATGTTGCACTATATTGATGCCAAGGATGGCTTCCTGTTTTAACTATAACAACTTGTGAATTTAAAATAGAGGCTACTAAAACCTTCCAATTTTAGCAGTCCTGGAGGTATTCGACAAGCACCAAAGTGCTGCTGGCTAGGTCACTACAAGTCTAGGGGTGCACCTCGGCACAGGGATCCTTGAGGAGTTTTTAGCTCCTCATAGCCCTCTCGACACCTTGGGAATCCCAGGGACTCGGGACGTTTGATGCTAACTTAAGCTCAGGAGGGGTAGCACCTGTAAGGGCTTAAAAAACCATAAAGGCCATAGCGGAACACTGGCATAGATCATGTCGATTGCAGAACCCCTGCAGTTGAAGCCTAAGTAAATCCTTGCTCAAATGGATAAGTTTTCCACAGAGCTGTGTGTGGAAAAGTTAAGTGGGAACTAAACTCATAATTTTTTCATGTAATCATTATCCTTAAAATCTAAGGAAAACCTAGCCATGGGAGATCCTGATTATATGTCGAGATTAAACCTTATTACAATTGGGCGAAAGGAGGGTGACATGGCTTGGAGGCTGCATCCCAAAGACTTTTGATTGGTAGTGCAAAGGAGAGGGAGGAGTGACGTAAGCTAGGCCATGATGGTAGAAACATGAACCCAACAATCATGTTATTGGCAGGGGTGGACCCACCTAGCCAGTCAAACCATCGATCCAACCCCAGAGTATTTTGAAGAGTGCATGAGAAAGGAAACGAGGTGAATAGTAGTGGGATTTCATGCCACTTCCATGATGTGCACCAATTGGAAGTAAGGATTGTGTGGAGATGTGGGACACAGAACCACATGGCCTAGAAGGCACATCCTAGAGAGTCGGTTTTTGCATCATAGGGGAAAAAAAGGGTTAATGGGGCATTGGGACAGCTGGACTCATAGATCGGAGGTGGGGAGCATTCCCATTGGTTGGGATGGAGCCCATATGATAGCTCATACCTGAGGAAAAAACCCCACGAGCTAAAAAGGGAAGCTCATTTCAAAGGAATAGGATGACGTGGCATCAAGATGACTCAAGATAGGGTGCCATGACTTTGTAAATCCGTGGACCAACCAAAAGCTTGGGCGTCGAGAGTTGTGGCCCACTGCTCCATGTAAACCTGGAGGTACCTACTCCAGAGGTATAATATGAGTGGAAAAGTGAGTTATTAGGGTGATGGGACAATGATAACATTTCCTTTAGGTCCCACCCCAAAGGTGCAATGGGGAGAAACTATGAAAAGTGTTGGGACAAGGCGTAGTGGGAAAACGTGGCGGTCGGAGAGAGAGAGGTGACCCCCCTCATAACCTTCGTTCACATTACCCAGTCGGAATCACATGTGATGATATCGTTGTTTGAATGTGTGGGGATCTGCTCGAAAGCTGCACATATTTTATGTGACAATGGCAGGGACTAATAAAGCAAGCAACTTGAAAAAGTGTTATTGGTGTTGGGGCATAGAGGCAGGGGCCACCACATTGATGGAAGGTGGAAATCCCTGGGAATCTAATGGCAGCGATGATTTGAGACACCCCACAGCCCATGTGACATCAGTAGGGAAGGGTCGTGGCGCAATTGAAATGAGTCATTGGATGGGAGCAAGTAGAAACCGCTAAAATATTGCATCAAGGATTATATATATATATATATATATATATATATATATATATAGGAATTGGATTATCAAATAACAACTGTCCCACTAGAACAAGTGAGATGGCCTGTTACATATATATTCTATATAAAAAATTATATATTCTATAACAAGTCAACCATTATACAATTCACTTATTAATAATTTTTTTTAGTACACAACGCTTATTCTTAACCCTTATTCTCTTTATTTCTATCTTGTTTATAATATATCTATCTCAATTATATATACAACACAAGTAATCAATAAGAAGAAAAAAACAATTATCTCAATTATATATACAACACAAGCCATCAATAAAAAGTGAGAAGAAAAAAGCAATAGGAAAAATGAAACAATAAGAAAAGAGTAAATAAGAAAATAGTAAGCATTTGCTATTGTAACAATTTCAAAATGCATATGTCAGCTCGGATAAAAAAATTAAAATTTATATTTATCAAAAACTTAATATACATTAAAAACACTTACATTAATTTAATATTTTCAATCCAAAAATTACATAGAAACGAAGAAAAGTGTAAATTAAACATTAAATATATATTAAACATTATTAAAAAAAATACAAAAGAAAAAGTAATGTCAAATCAATAGGGGATATAATAGCCTTCGACAAAGACTCGAGAATATGTGTGCACTTTAATAATTTTCATTTTCATGATTCAACAATTTATTAAGTTGAGAATCTAAATTATATGTGTGCACTTTAATAATTTTCATTTTCATGATGCTACAATTTATTAAGTTGAAAATCTACATTATAGTATCATTATGGTATGAGGATGATGTTGTTGTGAATAAAATTGAGAATCTACACTATAGTATGAGGATGATGTTGTTGCGAATAAAATTGATATAAAAAGGAAACACTATTTTTAAACAGTGCAAAACAAATATATGTCTTCCCTGAAATCCTATAAATATAATTAACTAGATACATATATCTAGATACATAGATATATACATAGATATATGATTGATGGAGGGCGAAGATCAATACAAGATATGGTATATCTACGTGCGTGAGTAGAATCTTGACTTATATTTAAAAGTATCTATCAACATTTAGAAACTTTTGTATATTAATGACTTTCATTTTACATTTATGGATTATTTCCTTTGCTTTGCATTTCAGGTAGAAAAATAACAATTTCAGAGTACTTCTAAGTATGAATAAATGATTTTCCTTCCTAGAAAATCATGTATTAAAGTGTTTGTTTTAAAATTAAATTGAAATAAAAATGTAATTATTATATTTTTTAAAACAAAATTTAATATATATGCTTATGTTTATTGTAAAATTAATAAAAGTACTTTAAATAATATTATGTGATTTATTTAATTATTACATTTAATATATATTTAAATAATATGTGTATATTCATATTAAAAACAATTTATATTACTTTTTGGTGGGATGATTTGGGACACGAGCATGTTGAGAGGGGTTAATAACGAGTTGCACCATTGTGAAAAATCGAAAAGTGATGTGGCATCGAACATGCTCCCATTTGGAATTCCTCCTCCTTGCATTGAAATCACCTTAGGCATATTCTAATATTCTGAGACTCAGATCCATTTTGCTTAATTTTTTAATGAATAAGCTGGATGGTTTGGAGGCCATCATTTATGGTGTTGCTAGCACCAAGGCGCCCCATGAAAGATAATATGATTCAAAGGGGAAGGTCTCCATTCTATTCATTACTTTGTGCTCTCATGAATAGTAAGTTACAAAGCCAAACGGGGACTATTAGTGTCTAGAGACAACTTTTCACCTCCTTGCTTGTGCTCGACAAAAGGAAGGATTGGTCCCTCCTAGCCTAGTTCCTTCTTCTTATCCTCGGTCATTTAAATTCATAGCATTATTCACATCTTATATATCAAGTTTTTGCGAGGATATTATGTCGATTATGGGGGGTCCTTGAGGCTGGCTTTCACTCCTCATACCCGGTTTCCTCGTTCTCTCACCACTCGTGACTATATTTCCCTGCCTCTCGTATACATTTTATCTCAGGTCCTGTTATTTTTCTATGTATTTAGGTCTCTATCTCATTATATTTGGCTTGGGATCAATTATCCATTTGCTACCATTTTCCTCTCATCTATCTCAGCCTCAATTTTTGGTTCATCGTCATTCTCTAAACTTCACCTAGACTTTCAACGTTTTCTACTATTGTGGTGTCTTCCTTGCCATTGTGCCCAACCAGACTTATTTTTCCTCTTATTTGTATTATGAGCACCTTCTACCTTTTTCCATGCCCCACCAATGGGCATGTTCTATGAGGGGATATAGTATCCATAACGCTATCAATAGTGCCCAGGATAATTCTAGAGCCCATGCCTTTGCAAACATATATCATTGGCACACTCCTTTTGGCATTAAACATGAAATTGATGACATTGAATAGGAGGTCAGTTAAGAAGGGAAAATTTTCCAATTCGAGTCATGGCTTCAATATTGAATTGTATTGTGATCTAGGTAATGATCGGTACGAAAAATCAATGCCTTCTCACCATCGTCCTCACTAATACATTTTGTCAATAATCTCTTAAAAAGTTATGTTCAAGTGAAATGAAAGTAGGGTGAGCTTCTCCTCTACATGAAGGAGTTACACTTGCTCTGTCAACTTATGGATGAGCGAATGGAACACATGGAGGTGGTCCTTCTTCACATGAGAGAGCCACATCTCCCAGGGTTACCTTGATTTCCCTGTTTTTACCAACTTGCTTTAATGTCTTTAGTGTGTATGGTATAGTTAACAACTATCTAATTCTATTATTTTTCATGTTTTAGTTGTTGTTGTGTTTATGGAAACTATGTGAAGATTTTGTATTAGGGACATCTGTCACACTAAGCATGCCATGCTAATTTTGAAGGCCTTGAGTCTAATTCTCAACTACTATGTTTGGTTTGGTTTCCAATTTGGAAACCATGACTATTTGAGAAGTTGAACATATGTATGCAATGTAATTATATTTTCTATAAATATAAAATTTGAACTTACAAAAAAACATGTATATATATATATACTACATGAAAGTGACGGTTTCATGAAATATTGAATAAAACACATTATAGGGGCTTAGATTAATTTGATTTTCTTACTATCTCCCCCCACCCTCATAGGTGGTGGAATTAGTGTGATTTTCATAAAATCTCCCCACCACCCACAAATTAATTTGTTTAAGGGGTGGGTTGGTGGGGAGATGATATGCAAAATCATATCATTTAAAGCTTTGGGGTTAGGAGAAGATAGTATGCAAATCATATTAATAATAATGAAATAGTTTGCATATTATCCTCTTCCCCCACCTTATTTCTATAAGGTATATGCAAATAATACTATTGTTTTCATATCCCCCCCACAAAGGTATTTATTTTGTGTGTGGGGTGAGGAGGAGGTGGGGGGGCAAGTGGGTGGAGATAACATGCAAATCATATTGCTTGAGGATCAAGGAGGGTGGGAGATAACATGTTGATCATATTAATAATATTATTTTCATATTATATCCCCGCCCACCGACACCCCTTCCTATCACCACACAAATTATAACATATTATCTGCCCCCGCCCCCTATAAAGGATAGAAGGGAGATAATATGAAAATATTATTATTATTATTATTATTAGCTGCATATTATATTCTCCCAACCGAGCCCCTTAAATAATATGATTATGCATATTATCACCTTACCACACTCAACCCCTAAACAATATGATTTTGCATATTATCTGCTTTCCACCTCCACCTTCTAAACAATATGATTTGTGGGTGGCCCAGAGATAATATGTAAAACTTATTAATCTCACCCTCTACGATGGTGGGGTGAATGTAATATGCAAAACATATTATTATTAATATGATTTTCATATTATCTCCCCCAAATCCTCGCCCCTTAAATAATATGATTATGCATATTATCTCCCCCTAGCCTTCACAGATAATAATTTGTGGGTGGAGGGAGATAATATGCAAATCATATTATTAATATGATTTGCATATTATCTCTCCTCCCCATCAACTATATGTTTAAACAAATATTTCTTTACTAATAATTTTTTATTCAAATTTGAAAAAAATATATATATATTAGATAAATTAAAATGAAAATAACTAATTTTAAAAACATTAAAGATAGTAAGTATACTCTAATATTAAAAAAAACATTAAAAATAATAACTGTATTCACTTATTAAAAAAAACCATTACACATCATAATTTTTTTCCACAGAAAAAAATCGGATTTTCTATATATTAGAGAATCACAGAGCATATGCAAAAGCATTACAAAAAACCAACCTGATACCCTTCGAGAAGGGAAGTAATAAGGCGGTTACGACTACCTTGTGTACTCATCGCACTACAAAGGCTGCCATAGCAGAAAAAAGACAAAAATTCATCAAACTGTTCGCTTCCTGTCATTCCTATCTCCCGGCATGATGCCGAAACAGAGATGTGGAAGGTATAAGAAGCCAGGACTTCAGAAAATCAAGGAACATTTACCGGATATTGTGCAATGGTACATAAAAACACTGCTGGGGTCGGTAGTAGTCACTGTTCCGAACCCAGAAAATTCTCAAAAAGCAGCATAATAATAGTTTTGTTTTTAGACTGTTTTTGACTGTTAACACAGGCCTCCTCGGACGAGGAAAACAACCTGTTTTGTGGAAATTCTGTCAACATGGTCCATGAAAAATATACAAAAACATTACAGTAAAGATGAAATATAACCCGAAAGTTTTTTAAAACAACACAAACTTTGCAGAAAATAAAAAAACATAATGCTGACAACACAGCATCATCCGAACTCTGGCTGATCCAGAGGAGTGATCACCCCCTTATCCATCTCAGTTACTGCCCAGGTCCCCAGAGCTTGCTGTACACCTGCTTTAGATAGGGTATCGGCCTCCTGATTTCTTTCCCTGTAAATGTGGCAAACAGTAATATCATGAAAAAAACTTTTGATATTCATAATCTCATTAAGCAAAGGAAGTAAAATGTAATTTCTGCATTGTTGGGTCCTGTTGAACCAGTTCACAACATTCTTTGAGTCACCAAAAATCTGAACCTGTCGCATTTGTTTCAAGGAGAGCCAACATAGTAAGTGATGTAAAGACTTGAGTTCTGCAGAATTATTTGTTCCCTGTCCCAGACCTACTGATGCTCGTAAGGATTTATCGGTGTTTTCATGGATAACCAAACCAGCTCCACATTGACCATTTTGATCTGCTGCACCATCGAAAAAAGCCCATGGAACAGATTCTCTGATGTATTCTGTCTGTATGAAGCGAGAGCTAGATTGACCTGATGAGGATGGAATGCTGTCGAAAATGGCTACCCCTGTCACAGCCAATTTCCCGATAGGGAAAAGGAGATCTTTGAATATTAATTGATTTCTTGCTAGCCACATGCCCCAAGAGATCAAGAGAGGTAGGGAGCGGATTTTGTCATCAGAGGTTGACTGCCACCATCGATGCCAAGCTTGCTGTATACTGTCTCCTTCCCATTTGAGAGGTGAATTGATAAGTCTCAAAGTTTCTGCCCACAGACTGGCATTGTAAGGACAAGTTAGAAACAAATGCAGAGTAGATTCCTCATTTGATTTACAAAGAGAGCACCAGCCAGGGCCAATTTTCCCCCTTTTCTGCAAGAGATCCCAAGTAGGTACCTTTTTCTGAAGGATGCACCAGAAGAAAAGTCTGGTTTTTGCTAGACATTTTAGCTTCCAAAGGGGCTTAGACCACCAGGCAGGGTCTTCCCATCCTTGTTGGGACATCATCCATTTGTAGCCCATCTTAGGGGAATAGATTCCAGTCTGTGCATGCACCCAAACTAACTCATCATTTCTTTCTGAAATCCGCACAGAAGAGTTTTGAAGGTCTGTCACATAGAGGCTCCATTCCTCCCTCCACCTTTCCTCCAAAAGAAGATCAGCACCTGTCAGCCACCCTTGTCTCCATATGGATGTTGTCCATGGGTTTGCCACTTGATTCAAAAATTGATAGCCCCTTGCATTCAAAAACTGTCTCAGGTCGTTTGATAGGGCATATCTTTCCGAGCACCCCACCCAGGGGTCACAGCCAATTCTCACCCCATTACCTTCTCCTACTTTCCACGCAAGACCTTGTTCTATGATGTGTGCCGAAGCTACTACTGCCTTCCAAACTACTGAGGCATTTTTGGAAGACTTTGTAGGATTGCGGACCCATTCTAATACAGAGGCCGGGGCTATGTACTTCCTTTTTGTGACCATCGACCATAGAGAATCAGTCGAGATAAATCTCCATGTTAGTTTTGCTGCTAGGGATTTTGAAATGGAGGACAGCTGCTTGATTCCCCAACCGCCCCAATCTTTTGGTCTCGAGATCTTATCCCAAGCAACCCAAGGTGTCACATGTTCTGATTTGGTTCCAGCCCATAAAAATCTGCTGCACAATTTATCTATAGAGGCTAGTATACCTTTGGGTACCCACATTAGACTTGCCCAGTACACCGGAATGGCCATCAGAACTGATTTTATTAGGACTAGCCTCCCTGCTCGAGACAACCATTTATGGCTCCAGAGATTTAGTTTCTTTTCTATTTTGATCAGGAGCCATTTCCAATCCTGATTCCTGTAGGAGTCAGGTTTCAAAGAAAATCCCAAGTATTTGAAACTTTCCTGCAGAGTTCTGACTTCAAAGGGAAGAAGTGCCCCTGCGCTACCTCTCTCTTCCAAAGACATTCCAGATACTGTGAGGGTCGATTTTTGCTCATTAACTTTGAGTCCTGTGGCTTTGAGGAAAAGTTCCAGAATGTTCTTGAGAGCTCTACAGTCCTCTGTACTGCCATTGCTAAAAAGGATGATATCATCCACAAAGAGCAGATGAGTTATCCATAAGTTAATAGCCACTTCAAAACCTTTGACTTCGCCTTGCCTTTTTGCCCTGTTAATCATCAAGCTTAACCCTTCAGCTGCCAACAAAAAAAGGAGTGGAGACAGGGGGCATCCTTGTCTTAGACCTCTTCCCGGATTGAAGAAAGATGAGGCTGCTCCATTGATTAGCAAGGAGATGGATGAAGTAGTTATGCAGCTCATGATCCATCTTACTATATCTACTCTGAACCCAAGGTGAGTTAACAGAAGGCGCAAGTACATCCAACTTATTCTGTCATAAGCCTTTAATAGATCTATTTTTACAATTGCCCCTTTCTTTCCGCTTCTTTTTAAGGTATGCAGGGTTTCTTGGGCAATACCCACTGCTTCATGAATCTGTCTTCCATCCAAGAAGCCAAACTGCTCTGGAGAGATATGTCTTGATAAGAAAGGCTTCATTCTGGAGGCAATTAGTTTGGAAATGATTTTATAAACACAGGTGCAAAGGGAGATTGGTCGAAAGTCATCAAAGGAGGTTGGCTGATCTGATTTGGGAATAAGGGCAAGAAAAGTAGAATTGAAAGGTTGATAGATGGCTCCAGTGGATCTCGATTCCTCCACCACCCCAACTAGATCGTCCCCCAGGAACTCAAAGAAATGAAGAAAAAATTCTACTGTCCAACCATCTGGCCCAGGACTTTTGTCCTTCTGCATTTCCTTGAGAATGTCTTCCACTTCCTGTTTAGAGACTACTTCCATGATAGAGTCATTTTCTTCTTCCTCAACATATCTTGGGAAAAATTGAGCAACTCTGATGATCTCTGCTATGGAGACTTCCTCTGGAGCTTTGAAGAGATTTTTGAAATGATTTACTCCAAGGGCTGCCAACTCTTCAAAGGATTTTGCCATTTCCCCGTCCTCTTTTTTCAGTTCCCAGATAGTGTTAGCTATCTTTCGACCCTTTGCATAATTATGAAAGAACTTGGAGTTTTCATCTCCTGCTTGCAACCAAATAGCTCTGCTTTTCAATCTCCAACTTTCCTCCCTAAGCTGGAGAATTTTCCTCCGAGCTGCTTCCAGGTCTTTTATTCTCTTTCGGGATTCGAAAGATTCATAGCCAATTCCATCCGACTGTTCCAGAAGTTCCAGCTCAAAATTTAGACTCTTGAGTTCTTCTTCTTCCTTCAAGTGCCTCTGTTTCGCCCAATCTTTTGTTGCTTTCTTCATTCGCTTAAGATTATTACAGAACCAGGTGCTTCTGCTTCCCTCTTCTTGAAAGGTGTCCTTTCTCCATGTATCATGGAAGAGGGCTTCAAAGGAGGCATCCGTCAACCAGGCGGAATTGAATTTGAAAGGGATTCCAGGTTTTCCTGAGGTTCCTTTTAATTCGAGAAGAACAGGGAAGTGGTCCGAGATACCCCCTTCCCCAACCCAGTGTCAGAAAACTGAAAGCCATTCCACCAGAGGTTCACAGAGAAGAAAGCGATCAAGTCTTTTGCCCACCCAATCTGCTCCAACTCGTCTATTCCTCCAGGTGGGGCGCAATTTGATCAGAGGAGCATCCACCAGAAGTGAGGATGCCAATTTATTTCTGAAGAAAGAAGAGAGGGGATCCGAGTGTGCATTATCTCCCCAGGACTCCGAATCTCCAAGGGAAAAATTCAGGTCACCCCCTATAATGAGATTGGGATGGGAGAGACAAGAGAGATTGAAGAAGGAATTCCAGAAGCTTTCCCTTTCCATACAGGGCCCATAGATGTTTAAAAACAGGATAGGAATGCACAACTCTCCAGAGTAGAGTTCCGTGGCCAAACAGTTTGGAGATCCCCAAGAGGAGACTTCCTTAAGCTTCCTCGAGTTAAAGCCTGTTGCCACACCCCCCGACCTGCCTGAGGCATCCAGGGCTGAAAAAACCCAGCCAGGCAAGAGCTTCTGAAGAGAGCAAATTACATCCTCACTTTTCCCCATGGTTTCTTGTAGATAAATAACATCAGGATTATAAGAGTGAACCAGGTGTTTGAAGGCTAGCTTTTTCGGCTGGCTAGCTAAGCCTCTGCAATTGAAAGAAAGAAGGATCATCAGGGACAGGGGGGGGGTGGTGGCTCTGCTCTAAGCACCCCAGGAAAGGTTTTCTGCTTCCCGTCGGCTATGTCCATGATGGCTTTAAATTGGGCTTTTGAGAGATAAGATTTCCTGCCCCTTAATTTCCTTGGTCCTAATATAATGGGGTCCGAGGCAATACCTCCTACTGCCATACCCTTGCCCCTTCTATTAGCCAAGGGACGGAGATTATACGGGGGATTGTCCAGGGATTGAGCGCAAGAGACATCAGCCAAGGTAACACCCTCACAGGGCTCAGCAAGAGAAAAGGCCACCTCTGGGGTTGGATGAGCATCCACAGGAGAGGAGGGAATAGAGATAAGCAGGCTATCGGAAGACGCTTTTGAAAGATTAAGTGCAGAAAAATCATTAACAATCTGCCCCCGATGGACCAGGCAAAAATGAAAAAGACTGTAAAGATGAAACAGATGAAACATCACAAGAGGTGGATAATGAGATCATACCCGCCAAAGACGCCCCAGCGAGCTCGTCTGAAGGTGGAGCTAGGGAGACCGGCGGAGTAGCCTGAGAGGAATAAGCAGCGATGCCTTCCGGAAGGGGGATCTGCTCCATAGAGACTTCCGTTGTTCTCATCTGCTCAGCTACAGTATCAGGGGCCTTTTGCTGGACCCCCCGAAAACCCTGTGCAGAAGGTCCCTGGGCGCTGAAGGATTTCCAATGTCTGCGACGGCGTCGGTGTCCCAGTGGACATTCCTTCGCAAGATGGCCGCACTGATGACACCTTAAACAGCGGAACGGAAGATTTTCATAGTCCAAAATTTGTAAGAATTCTAGTTCCCGGTATTTTAGGGTCATTGCATCCGCCAAACCCTCCTTTGGATTTAAGCTTACCAGAACACGTGCCATACTTCTATCCTTGGTTGTGAGGTAGGATTTGTCATAATCCAGGTATTTCCCCAGCGTATTGCCAATTGAGACGAACACAGATTCCGTCCAGAACTGAAGGGGAAGTCCCGGGACTTTAACCCAGACAGGTGACTCGGCCATTTTCTCCTTCTGCGCATCAAAGAGAGGCGTCCATCTACGAAACAGAATTGGGCGCTTCCCAAAGCTCCAAATCTTTTCGAGAACCCAATCCACATGTGTTTTGCTCTCGAAATGTAAACTGAACCATCCCCTTTCCAGAACCAAGATCTCAGTAGGCTTCCCCGGAGCTTCATTCCACTCTGTATTAACCCAATTCTTTATGTATTCAGCCGAATACTTTCTGCCTCTGACGCGGCCAACCAGGACAGTCTCTGTCGCGTTCATTGCGTCCTCTATGCCAATGTCTGCTCCCAAGAGGCAAAGTGGACGATTTTCTTTCTTCTTTATGGGCTTGGACTTCTGTCGTTTGTCCCCGACGACCTCCTTCGAAATGCCGATTGTTCCTTCAGCATTTGGGATTGGGGCTTCCGGCAGATCCACAGGTATCGACCCTTGACCCGCTCCTTCAAGGACGACGGGTACTTCACCTTCCTCAACCGACCTCGGAGGGTTTCCTTCGATCTTCTCCGCCTCTATCGCACAGTTAATAGAAAGAGGGTTTAAAGTGCAAGTCGTTTGCCAAGTCGTTTGCCGTAAACTCTTTGCAACCCCATCACCATTTGTGGCCCATATCTGTCGATTTTGGGCCCCGACGGCTTGTGGTAGACTTCTTGGCAGTCCTCCTCCCCTTTGGAACCCGCCTTGAAAAACTGAAACTGGAGGCCTTGGAAAACCTTGCCATGGATGTACTTGATCTTGTAGAGGTTCTCCGACCTGAACCTCTTTCCCTTTTGCTTGTGAACTTGTCGCACCTTGAAAAACGAGAGATCCTACAATATCTTCCAAACCACCCGAGAGATTAGGGCATGATGTATTACCTTGTTCGTTGTTCGCCGAGCTGATACGGGAGAAGAGTTTCAGAAATTCCGCCCTATCTTCGACGGCTCTTAGCTGTCCTTGACTCTCCACAGGGATCGCTCTCTCCTTCCCAAGACCATACCACGGGCTCAGAATGTCCTTATCTCGACGTCCCGAAAGAGCATTTTCGGCAAAAACCTCGCTGCTGGGACCAGGTAGGGCTGAGTTCTTTGGGAAGAACAAATCAAGGTTCTTCGTTGATATCTCGTGACCCCAACACGTCAGGAGGTCTTCCGGCGCAGGGTCGAGCTCCAGGAATTCACTATCGTAACCCATTATAGCCGCACCTTAGCAACTAAAAACAAAAAACGCTTGGAAATCGCCACCGATTCGGAAAACTTGTTGTTAAGAAACTGCTCAGTAAACAAAACAAGTTACATGAGTTAACTTCATCCCAGGGTTGAGAAACTCGATCTCCCGGTTCCAACCTTTCCTCCTCTGCCTCGGGTTCTGAGAAGATAACGTCGGTTCAGGTCAGCCGGTACCCAGCCTGACATACTAGCTGTCGCCGTGATCATTGTAGTGCCAGAGTCATCATTACGGGGGCCGAGACCTGAGAGAAACGACCGCCATCGCCCTGTGCTCCATCTTAGGGTTTCCTCCCTCATTACACATCATAATTATAATCCAATATAAAGTTATTTAAATAAATTTTGAGATAACATTTATTTGAATAATTTAATATTAATAAAAAAATAACTAAGTAAATAAATGATTATATATATATATATATATATATATATATATATATATATATATATATATATATATATATATCACTCTTTAATATTACTCAAATATGTTTTCTAACAATGAATAAAAATTATTTTTATGCAAATTTGACTTAGATAAATATGTTATAATATGCCAATCATATTATTATTAAGATTTTTCTTATTATATCTTCTCCAAACCTCATTCTTCAAATAACATTTTTATGCAAAATTTACTTAAATAAATATGTCATAATATCCAAATCATATTATTATGATTTTCATATTATCTCCCCACAAGCCCCACCATTTAAATAATATGATTTTGCATATTATATCCCCACTACCCTTATTCTTTGTGTGTTTCTCAGGTACAATCATGTGTCATTGTGATTTTTTGTTTCTTTGTTCTCTACTTTCTTCATAATTTTAATTCACATGCATACGCTATTAATAATAATCTATAGATCTATAAATATGAAGAGATATAAAATTGTAATAGTGTAGATTTTGGATTTTTTTAAAGTATACTTTATCAGATTTGTTGTGACGAACTGTCCAATAGAATATCCACGACAATTTACGTATCATGGGGGAAGGATATATGCAAATCATGTTATTATTAATATGTTTTAAATATTACCTCCCCGAAACCCTGACCCCTTAAATAATATTATTTTTCACATTATATTCCCCCCACCCACAACTCATATTGTGTAAGGGCTAGGGGAAGATAATATGAAAATCATATTATTTAAGGTTTCGGGGTTTGGGGAAGGTAATATGCAAATCATGGGTGAATGTATGAATATGGGTTACACTTTCGTGAGAAATGCGCCCAAAAATTTCACTCTCCCACAAGTTCGGTCGAAAATTTCATAAGTTGGGTCAAACTTTTGAAATTAATTCGGTCGAACTTCTTATGCCATTAATCAAACTTATTTCATCGTTTAGCTTGATGGCAACGGTAACCGGATTTTTGGCTAGAGGAAAAAAATCCGGCATTAAAAGTTCGGCTGAATTTTGTTCTTATAAATATAGCGACCCCCAGACCACAAGAATACTTCTAGCATTTTTCTATTGCGTGATCATTGGAGAGGGCTTTTGTTGCGTGACCGTTGGTGTGTTTTTCTGTTTTGTTGCTTCTGTTTGGCTTGTTTTTCTGTTTTTTTTAATGCATGTTTTTCTGTGTTTTATTCTAATTTCATTTTTTGCGGTGTTTGCAAGGCATCCTTGGTGTGCTCGTCCTTGTCTCCTTGTGGCCTCAACGTGATTTTTCGATGTGTTTTTCCTTGTCTCTTCATCATCTGCTCTGCGTCCTCGCCGTGCTCGAACTATTCTCCTCATCTCCGTTACAGGTTTTCTTCGGAGTACCTGCAAATCATAATGTAACTGAGGAGAGGCCAGAGGAGAGGATCAAGGATCGATCCTTTCACCTCTGGCCAAGGACAGACCCATTGTAAGGACTGTTCACATTTTTAGCCCCATGTAATCTTATGCACTGCCCACGTTCTTCAATTTCATATAATTTTTATTTTTTCAATTTTGTAGCATGGGATTGGAATTCACTTCAATGTAAAAATCATTTTTCATGTAACTATTATGTATGGCTATGATTCTACTAATCTTTTGCCCCATGGGTATCTATCTGGACTATTTCGGACTATTTCAGACTATGATATTTAAAACAAAATTTAATATGTATGCTTATGTTTATTGCAAAATTAATAAAAGCACTTTAAATAATATTATGTGATTTATTTAATTATTACAGTTAATATATATTTAAATAATATGTGTATATTCATATTAAAAACAATTTATATTACTTTTTGGTGGGATGATTTGGGACACAAGCATGTTGAGAGGGGTTAATAACGAGTTGCACCATTGTGAAAAATCGAAAAGTGATGTGGCATAGAACATGCTCCCATTTGGAATCCCTCCTCCTTGCATTGAAATCACCTTAGGCATATTCTAATATTTTGAGACTCAGATCCATTTTTCTTAATTTTTTAATGAATAAGATGGATGGTTTGGAGGCCATCATTTATGGTGTTTCTAGCACCAAGGTGCCCCATGAAAGATAATATGATTCAAAGGGGAAGGTCTCCATTCTATTTATTACTTTGTGCTCTCATGAATAGTAAGTTACAAAGCCAAACGGGGACTATTAATGTCTAGAGACAACTTTTCACCTCCTTGCTTGTGCTCGACAAAAGGAAGGATTGGTCCCTCCTAGCCTAGTTCCTTCTTCTTATCCTCGGTCATTTAAATTCATAGCATTATTCACATCTTATATATCAAGTTGTTGCGAGGATATTATGTCGATTATGGGGGGTCCTTGAGGCTGGCTTTCACTCCTCATACCCGGTTTCCTCGTTCTCTCACCACTCGTGACTATATTTCCCTGCCTCTCGTATACATTTTATCTCAGGTCCTGTTATTTTTCTATGTATTTAGGTCTCTATCTCATTATATTTGGCTTGGGATCAATTATCCATTTGCTACCATTTTCCTCTCATCTATCTCAGCCTCAATTTTTGGTTCATCGTCATTCTCTAAACTTCACCTAGACTTTCAACGTTTTCTACTATTGTGGTGTCTTCCTTGCCATTGTGCCCAACCAGACTTATTTTTCCTCTTATTTGTATTATGAGCACCTTCTACCTTTTTCCATGCCCCACCAATGGGCATGTTCTATGAGGGGATATAGTATCCATAACGCTATCAATAGTGCCCAGGATAATTCTAGAGCCCATGCCTTTGCAAACATATATCATTGGCACACTCCTTTTGGCATTAAACATGAAATTGATGACATTGAATAGGAGGTCAGTTAAGAAGGGAAAATTTTCCAATTCAGAAGTCATGGCTTCAATATTGAATTATGTCCATGATCTGGGTAATGATCGAGGTCTAAAAAATCAATGCCTTCTCACCATCGTCCTCTATTGGCACATCAATAATCTCTTACAAAAAGTTATGTTCAAGTGAAATGAAAGTAGGTTGAGCTTCTCTTCTACATGAAGGATTTAAACTTGCTCTATCAACTTATGGATGAGCAAATGGAACACATGGAGGTAGTTATTATTCACACCAGAGAGCCACATCTCCCAGGTTACCTTGATTTCCCTGCACCTACCAACTTTATTTAATGTCTTTAGTGTGTATGGTATAGTTAACAACTATCTAATTCTATTATTTTTCATGTTTTAGTTGTTGTTGTGTTTATGGAAACTATGTGAAGATTTTGTATTAGGGACATCTGTCACACTAAGCATGCCATGCTAATTTTGAAGGCCTTGAGTCTAATTCTCAACTACTATGTTTGGTTTGGTTTCCAATTTGGAAACCATGACTATTTGAGAAGTTGAACATATGTATGCAATGTAATTATATTTTCTATAAATATAAAATTTGAACTTACAAAAAAACGTGTATATATATATATATACTACATGAAAGTGACGGTTTCATGAAATATTGAATAAAACACATTATAGGGGCTTGGATTAATTTGATTTTCTTACTATCTCCCCCCACCCTCATAGGTGGTGGAATTAGTGTGATTTTCATAAAATCTCCTCACCACCCACAAATTAATTTGTTTAAGGGGTGGGTTGGTGGGGAGATGATATGCAAAATCATATCATTTAAAGCTTGGGGGTTAGGAGAAGATAGTATGCAAATCATATTAATAATAATGAAATAGTTTGCATATTATCCCCTTCCCCCACCTTATTTCTATAAGGTATATGCAAATAATACTATTGTTTTCATATCCCCCCCACAAAGGTATTTATTTTGTGTGTGGGGTGAGGAGGAGGGGGGGGGGAAGTGGGTGGAGATAATATGCAAATCATATTGCTTGAGGATCAAGGAGGGTGGGAGATAACATGTTGATCATATTAATAATATTATTTTCATATTATATCCCCGCCCACCGACACCCCTTCCTATCTCCACACAAATTATAACATATTATCTGCCCCCGGCCCCTATAAAGGATAGAAGGGAGATAATATGAAAATAGTATTATTATTATTATTATTATTATTATTATTAGCTGCATATTATATTCTCCCAACCGAGCCCCTTAAATAATATGATTATGCATATTATCACCTTACCACACTCAACCCCTAAACAATATGATTTTGCATATTATCTGCTTTCCACCTCCACCTTCTAAACAATATGATTTGTGGGTGGCCCAGAGATAATATGTAAAACTTATTAATCTCACCCTCTACGATGGTGGGGTGAATGTAATATGCAAAACATATTATTATTAATATGATTTTCATATTATCTCCCCCAAATCCTCGCCCCTTAAATAATATGATTATGCATATTATCTCCCCCTAGCCTTCACAGATAATAATTTGTGGGTGGAGGGAGATAATATGCAAATCATATTATTAATATGATTTGCATATTATCTCTCCTCCCCATCAACTATATGTTTAAACAAATATTTCTTTACTAATAATTTTTTATTCAAATTTGAAAAAAATATATATATATTAGATAAATTAAAATGAAAATAACTAATTTTAAAAACATTAAAGATAGTAAGTATACTCTAATATTAAAAAAAACATTAAAAATAATAACTATATTCACTTATTAAAAAAAACCATTACACATCATAATTATAATCCAATATAAAGCTATTTAAATAAATTTTCGAGATAACATTTATTTGAATAATTTAATATTAATAAAAAAATAACTAAGTAAATAAATTATATATATATATATATATATATATATATATCACTCTTTAATATTACTCAAATATGTTTTCTAACAATGAATAAAAATTATTTTTATGCAAATTTGACTTAGATAAATATGTTATAATATGCCAATCATATTATTATTAAGATTTTTCTTATTATATCTTCTCCAAACCTCATTCTTCAAATAACATTTTTATGCAAAATTTACTTAAATAAATATGTCATAATATCCAAATCATATTATTATGATTTTCATATTATCTCCCCACAAGCCCCACCATTTAAATAATATGATTTTGCATATTATATCCCCACTACCCTTATTCTTTGTGTGTTTCTCAGGTACAATCATGTGTCATTGTGATTTTTTGTTTCTTTGTTCTCTACTTTCTTCATAATTTTAATTCACATGCATACGCTATTAATAATAATCTATAGATCTATAAATATGAAGAGATATAAAATTGTAATAGTGTAGATTTTGGATTTTTTTAAAGTATACTTTATCAGATTTGTTGTGACGAACTGTCCAATAGAATATCCACGACAATTTCTGTATCATGGGGGAAGGATATATGCAAATCATATTATTATTAATATGTTTTAAATATTACCTCCCCGAAACCCTGACCCATTAAATAATATTATTTTTCACATTATATTCCCCCCACCCACAACTCATATTGTGTAAGGGCTAGGGGGAGATAATATGAAAATCATATTATTTAAGGTTTCGGGGTTTGGGGAAGGTAATATGCAAATCATGGGTTAATGTATGAATATGGGTTACACTTTCGTGAGAAATGCGCCCAAAAATTTCACTCTCCCACAAGTTCGATCGAAAATTTCATAAGTTGGGTCAAACTTTTGAAATTAATTCGGTCGAACTTCTTATGCCATTAATCAAACTTATTTTGTCGTTTAGCTTGATGGCAACGGTAACCGGATTTTTGGCTAGGGGAAAAAAATCCGGCATTAAAAGTTCGGCTGAATTTTGTTCTTATAAATATAGCGACCCCCAGACCACAAGAATACTTCTAGCATTTTTCTATTGCGTGATCATTGGAGAGCACTTTTGTTGCGTGACCGTTGGTGTGTTTTTCTGTTTTGTTGCTTCTGTTTGGCTTGTTTTTCTGTTTTTTTTAATGCATGTTTTTCTGTGTTGTATTCTAATTTCATTTTTTGCGGTGTTTGCAAGGCATCCTCGGTGTGCTCGTCCTTGTCTCCTTGTGGCCTCAACGTGATTTTTCGATGTGTTTTTCCTCGTCTCTTCGTCATCTGCTCTGCGTCCTCGCCGTGCTCGAACTATTCTCCTCATCTCCGTTAAAGGTTTTCTTCGGAGTGCCTGCAAATCATAATGTAACTGAGGAGAGGCCAGAGGAGAGGATCGAGGATTGATCCTTTCACCTCTGGCCAAGGACTGACCCATTGTAAGGACTGTTCACATTTTTAGCCCCATGTAATCTTATGCACTGCCCACGTTCTTCAATTTCATATAATTTTTATTTTTTCAATTTTGTAGCATGGGATTGGAATTCACTTCAATGTAAAAATCATTTTTCATGTAACTATTATGTATGGCTATGATTCTACTAATCTTCTGCCCCATGGGTATCTATCTGGACTATTTCGGACTATTTCAGACTATGATATGTTCAACTTTGTAATCTGATTATCTGATTTAAATCCTCTAAAAAATAACAAGTAGATGTTATTTGTGGACATAGAATGTACTAGATTAATATAATAAAAAACATTAAAAAAAAACATATCACCGCCAACTATCTTATCACTTCCAACTAGGTTCTGAACACGGGGGTGTCACTCAATTAACCTATGGCATAGCACGTGTGTTCGTGGCATACTAAAAAATACCCTTAGTTTGACTACATATTGGAAAATACCTTTAAAAATCACTTTATTTAACCCCCTACCAATACTAACCCATTGCATTTTCCCAATTTAAAAACCCCCTACTTTCACTAGATATTGTAGGTATCCATTTTTTCATTAACATTTTGTATACCCCTTTATATTTATATCCTTAACATAATGACATGATGCCTCTCTTATCACCCCACATGCATTCTAAAATTCACCTTTCTTCTTGTGATATACATAAGAGATGCATATTAGTATTCCCACAATGTGATTACTCAATCCACACTCAAGCACATCTCACTATGATTTGTGGCATTTAATGGTCTAAGGCATACAAAGATCAACCATGTTTTAGGAAGATTGATTATGTGCATGTTTATAAAATGACATAGAAATTGATCTATATGATGATGAAAAATCAATTGATCAATCTTCATGAATATGTTTGCACCAAATAAGGTGTTCAATCACAAGTCTAGACCCTCTTCCCTTTGAAAGCTTCTTGTTCAAAAATCCAACTACAATCTCATGTACCCAAACTAGTGTCTTATTAAGGTGGAACAACAAAAGTTACAGTTTCAGAGAGTTATATAGAGAAGAAAAGGCAAGGTGAGGATGAGAGTTATGAGACCCTCCCTTTGCTTTAATGAAAAAAAACTAAAAACATTGTTCTTTGTTGTTTTTAATTTAAGTGTTTTAATGAGAGAGCCATGGTATATTTTATTAAGACATCATTTGGAAACGACCCATGTGGATGGCATTAATGGTTTTTTAAGCTTGGTGATGTGATTTAAAGAGCTCTTACCGCTAGATTTCTTGTTTTCGGGATTATCAAAAATATTTTGTAAGCATTGTAGATAGTTTCCCCCAAGTTCAAATGGATGGTATTATGTGGCTATGTTTTGTGAACCTTGCCAACATCAACATGATAGGTAGGTCTACCCCCAAGTTTTTCAGTAAGCATCTTTCAAAGATGGGATTTCACATTTGGAGGGATCTGTGGTGTCACAACACTATCTTGGTTGGATTGGAGAAGATTTAATAAGCCCAACATTCACTAGCTTAAGACAAGAATGTGTTTTCAAAATGATACCAGAAATTTCAAGGCCCATTTGGAAGCACTGGAGATGTAGTCATAATTACTGTAACAACTATACTCAACAACCTCAAGATTAATCTTCAATCATAATCACTGTAACAACTATATTCAACAACCTCAAGATGAATCTTCAACAATGTTCACAAAAGGGGATCATTGTCACCATGTCACGAAGAAGATTGTTGCTATACAGATGTCAAGGTTATTGTGACAAAAGCAAGATCTGTCATGTTGTCATTAAACATTAGTATACAAATGTGAAACAGGGTCAATCACAGACACATAGGTCACCATCTATAAATTACTTCCCTTGACAGTCTCATTATTATCTATCCACAAGATTATTATAAATGTCATTTTCAAATCAAGGTTCTCTTATGTCACCAAAGGTGTCAAGACATCGTGAAGATATTAAATGCTCAATCACCATGCTCAACCATACTGCCTCAAGAATCAAATCTTGCAGCAACCAACTAAAATTTATTTTGTTAATAAACTTTAGAACATGCTATCTATGATACACAGATATACTCAAGACTTATTTGCATCTAGCTAGACAACTCAATACATCAAGATCCTAGACAATTTTATACTTTAAGGCTTGGTCATTAACGCACAAGCACATAGAATTCCATTAGTTCTTTTCACTTCCACAGAAGCCCTTGCTTTTGAACCTATTCCAATTTAATCATGTCTAATTTTAATTTTTGATTAACTAGCAATAGCAAAACAATACATAAAAAATACATGTCACTTTCCAAGTATTCATAAATGGTAAACCAGGTAGACCATCAGTATTGATTAGAGTGCATAACCCCAAAGGAATCCGAGTATTCATAAATGGTAAACCAGGTAGACCATTAGTATTGATTACAGTGCATAACCCCAAAGGAATCACGGGAGTTGAACTCGTGACATCCCACTTCAAAGGAATCACAGGAGTTGAACTCGTGACATCCCACTTCTGAGAAGTTCAATGTCTGACTCCAAGGCCAATCAAGCCAATCCTCGGGGCTCAAAAATAATATAATAAAAAATATTTGTATTTGGTAACAACGCGTGATACCTATCATCTAGCTTAGAAAGGATATAAGTTGGTAACAATTGAAGTAGACTTACAAATTGGCTAATTTAGATATTTTCATTGTGGGCAAAATCAAGAATCTCATTCTAGATTATGATTCAAGTTGGGAATCAAACCCTACTCAAGGCTGAAATTTTCCAAACCCCTTTCTAGTACTAATTTAAATATGTAGACTATATATTGACAATCCCCAGCTGACATTATCAAGCAGTACATCGGTAGCTCCAGAGTGATTGATATAGATGTGGATGCTTCTTCTCCCTCTACTTTTTACATCTATCCCTAATGACAAGTAATGGGCACTCCCATAGTATGTTGTAACTGGTGTACTTTTGAGCCCCATTGACCTATCTTTTTGTCGCCCACTGCCATTAATAAAACTAGTCTTATCTTATCTTCTATCGTCCGTTAATAGGAAATGGTACTGTAATATAAAAACAATACTAAATAGCTAGGACTAACTCTCACCAATTTAGATCCTCATCTAGGAGTGAGCACTTAGTGCCTATACTTTCTTTTCTATATTTGAGGCCAATGTACATCGAGGAATTACACTGTACAATACAAGTATTCAAGAGACATCTGCTATCAATTCCATCTCAGCAACGCCAATCTCAGTTACATACCATGAACCACGTAATCCAAATGTACACCAAGAAATTAAACTGTACAAAACAACTATTCGAGCAACACCTCCCATCAGTTCCGTTTCAGCAAAAACAATCTCAATTATTTACCCTAAACCTTAAAATTTTGACGACATGGTTCATGGTATACAACTGAGATTGCTGTTGCTGAAATGGAATTAATGGAAGGTGTCACTCGAATAATTGTTTTCTACAGTGTAATTTATTGAGGTACAATGGCCTCAATAACAATTAGGTTCTAGGCTTATTCTACATTATATCTTTAATATCTGAAGCAAGATCCACAATGACCTGCTGAGGCTTCTTGTTTTTAAATGATAATTAGATTTACTTGCGGTTATTCTTAGCTGTAAAAATTTTACACATTTAGGGACTAAAGGCACACTCATCATAAGTTTTACTTCATCAATTGGAAGGTCAGTGTACCAAAAGAAATATATTATTTTCTTGGAAATTGCACCGAGAGTAACAAGGTGCTCTACAACCTGGTATGACATAGATGTTGTTACATACATACATGGAAACATCTAAACTATCAATTGCACCAGGAGGCGCAAAGGAACGCCGGAAGGTGTGCTACATGTGGGACATAATGAACGTTAAAAAAAGGGGGCCCACGGTGGGGTTTCCTCCTGTTTGCTGCCTTTAAGTATTCCCGCCATTCTGACTCTTCACATTAACATTAGGTTGAGAGGATCCTGCAGTGGGATTTCCCCCTGTTTGCTGCCTTTGAATGTGCCCACCATTTTGAATCTTCGGAATAGAATTAGGTTGAGGATGGCCTGTAGTGGAATTTCCTCTAGACTGGCCTATTGGCCCATTTTCTCGCTTCACACTGGAAAGAAACAAATAGATATCAACAATCTGATCAAAATCACATGTGTCTATATTGTGAGAACCATCACACGTGTCTGAACTTCACCCACCCCCAGATAGTGAGGCTGCATATCCACTAAACTCGTGAGATTACACAAAATACATCAAATCAAAAAGGTATTTACTTTAATTCATAAACTAGATATTTACTTTAAAACATTCAAAGGTATTTACCAGTTGGATTTCCTTTACCGGAATTCAATTTTTAAACCAGAGTTACAGTCTACTTATTAGAAGCTTACAGTCTACTTATTAGAAGCTTGCAGATATGTCCCTTTGTTATTTGGAACCCATAATAGCACTTCTATAAAGAAGTTAGAAACACATATATCAATTTCAATGTCTTACCTCTGATGTCTTTTAATGCTATGAGATTTGAACTATAGAGCCTAGTGATCATCAATCAACAAATCATTTCCCACATAACCAAGTAGTATTCAGTACAAATAGCCTATACACAGTTCATTGCAATAACAAAGGACTGAAGATGCTATGCAACCAAACTCATGTATTGCCATAGTGGGGGCTTTATGTTTAAAATTGTCTATTTATGCTTCAAAGTTAGCAATTTCATTTGGTTTCAGAAACAAAAGTCTTGAAAGTAAAGCACAGACATGGCAAGAAAAAGGTCAAGTTTTCACCTTAACTTAATTTAGACCAAATATATAACTACAAGAAGTCACAGAAGTTTTGGGCCTTGAAATGGACGCTCTATGTGCCTATCTCATGTGTTGATCATTTAGTTTGTACATTTTCAAACCAAGGAGGAAAATTCAAATTTGATGCCACCAAACAGAAAATATCCAAGATTTCAACATATCCTACAAATTGCTGACAACAGGTCTAAGAACTCAAGGAATCAAAGACACGTAAGAAAAATGCCTATACAGATTTCATTTTGACCAGCTATTTTCATCTTGGCTATGCACTATCTAAAGACAATGACAAAAATTCCTGCTCAACCTTATGATGTCACAGCACAAACCAAAGAAGCCTTGGCAGTAAGTTGATACAGAGAAAGCTTTTACAACATCAAAGATGTTACACCCTAAATGAAAGTAAACTAGGGTTTCAAAAGATTATATGGACTCAAGCTCCCTATTCTCACTTGTCTGCCTCTGTAAGCAGGGCCTATGTCGTCTATGACTATGCACTTGCAATGACAATTAGTTATAATGACCAAGAAATTGAATCCAGTGCAAAACATACCTAAGAACCCATCATCCAAGGTAAAGGTGCGACAAGGTATATATATATAGTAACCCATGTGAAGGGCATCACAAGGTGAAACTCGAGAGGCCACAGAAAATATATATGTATCTGTCTGTTGATCGATCTCGGTGAGTCGCCAAGCATAAGTGTTTTGTATCTCCACCAAGTTTCAAACTTTAAATCTCCTGTAAACATTAAAAAATATATATGCTTTGGGTTTTCTTGATAGAGAATATTTCATGTAGATGGGCTAAGTGCAAATTGTGTTTAATAGCTAGAAACCTCGACCAAAGCTTCTCAGTCAAAGGGAGCTTCTAGCATGTTGTAACTGTAACACTTCTAGGGTGGAAAAGAGCCCGTTCGAAAGTTTTGGGTTATATCTCCTACAAACATAAACATGATTTGGGTTTTAAGGATAGAGAATGTTTCATGCAGGTGGGCTAAGTGCAAATTCTATTTAAAGTATAGAAACCTCACCCAAAACTTCTCAGTCAAAGGGAGGTTCTAGCATGTTGTGACAACAATACCTAGAATGGAAAAGAGCCTATTAGAAATTTTTGGGTTAGAGTGAGGAAGGGCGTGTTTGGAAATTTGGGACATCTTGTCCAAAATTTTAAAACAAAAGGGGTGAAATTTTGAATTTCAAGAGGCTCCATTCTATAGGTTAGCGCTTAAACCACAAACCAAAAAAAAATTAAAAACAGAAGGGCGTTTTTGGAAATTTGGGACATCTTGTCCAAAATTTAAAAACAAAAGGGGTGAAATTTTGAATTTCAAGAGGCTCTGTTCTATAGGTTAGCACTGAAACAACAAACCAAAAAAATGAAAAAACAAGAAATTAAATTAAAGATGAATAAGGATGAGGGTACCTGCTCCACCATCTTGTGTTTGAGGACATTCTCTTTATCGAGGATCTTGATGGCTACGTTTTCACAATTCTCTGTATTTTTGGCAAGCTTGACCTTGGAAAAGGTGCCTTCGCCAAGGGTATGTCCCAACTCATACTTGCCCACACGAGTCACACTCTGCACGCTCATTCTCTGCCTCTCTCTTCTCCAAAAAAACACAGAAAAATCTAAGAAGAAAAAGGGGCTCCTTCGTGTGGATCAATTACCTATGGAACTCACTCCCTTTATTGTATTCTTGCCTCTGGATCTATGCCCCTCCCTCCTCCCCTGGTCTAATAATGCTTACGATTACAAAGCTGCCAGACCTGTGACTTTACAACATTCATCTTGCTAAAAATATCAACCGCCCAAAAATGAGCAGCTGCAATTTCCCTGAACCGACCTTCTTGTCAGCTGCTCAGAATTCCTAATGCAATCACTTGAATTGTGCACAAAATACCAGAAAAAGATGACCGACTAATAAAAGGAAAACCCTCTGGGCACCTTAACCCTCATGAAGGCGGCGACCAGCAGGTTTTCGAACTTTCAGAAGGTACCATAGCCTTTACTGAAAGTCTTGATACCCTGCAATTTGAACAGTAAATGATGTTATTGGAGGTTGCTCCTTCAACAGCTTTGAAGGTTCTGGAAAACATCGTACATATGATAGTTTAATTTTTTCTAGTGAAATGTGCCTCCAAAATTAAAACCAGTGTTATGAGTCATGTTATCTAAATCAGGTCTAAGAAACCCCTTCCCTCATCTGTAAAAAAATTGTACATTTAAGATAGTACATTATCAATACTTGTAGGGGGCAGGGAGAAAAAATAATTGAAAAGAAAAAAATGCAATCACAAACATTAAATCAGTTCTTCCTGGCACGCACATTCTAACCACAAGAGGTTGGTTAATTCATTAACAAAATACTCTTTATCTTTCAATGCTTATGATATTGATGTTGCTCTTTATCTTGTAATGCTTATGATATTGATGTTGTTGTTTGATTTGGTTTCATAGGTTATAACTTATAACTTATAAGTGGCATGAAGAACAAGAGAAATTAGATGCAATTGTAGCTAGTATATCTCTTAAGTTCGAAAGCAAATGGCCTATCATAGGACTGGAAATATTCTGCCCAGTTATTAAAATTTAAAAGGAAGGCCATAATTCTGCACTTCTAATAAAAATGTGTTTGTTTAAACATGTTTTTCTTGCAAATTATATCTATAAAAATTACTTCAAGGGGATGCTTCCTTGATTTTTCATATGAAGAGCTGTTGGGGAACACCGTTCTTATTGAAGGGTGAGGTTTCTCATAAAGTTTAATGAGGGGAGACAATGACCCAAGTATGTTACTAGCCCCTAGATTTTCAAATAGGAGACCTCGGTAAAATGTATATGTCACATTTTTTCAAACAATAGCCATGACACTGAAATAAGAATCGCTCATTTTGTAGATCTCAAATCAAGTGGCAATCAAGCAGAAGAGTAGGGCTGAAGAATAATGGTCAAATAGGAGTATAGTGGCCAAATAAATGTAGCTTACAAACACAACGATGCAGGAAATTGACATTGGAAATGGAAATGAACTTTGGCTTCATCATAAATCAAATCACATTGATCCCCAAACAAATATGATTTAGGCCCAGGAAGGAAGAGAAGCCTTGGGTAATGCACAGATCAAAAACCTAAAAATCTGAAATAAAATGTCCAAAGGCAGGAAGTACAAAGAAATTAAAGCAAGATATTCACTTGACACTAAGACAAAAGAAACTATGATGCCAAAATAAACCTTCAGAGAGATTCAGATCGCAAAAACCAACAAATCAGGAATAAAATGTAGAAAATATAGGACTTGATGACTGAACCCAGATTCTTAGAACTAATGATTTGATTCTTAAAATCAGAAAAGTAAAGCCAACTTAAGACACGATAGGAAGTCTAAAACATCTACAAATCTTGCAAGGAATAAAAAAGATAAAATCCTCCCATGCTCATCACAGAGCTTGTTACTCTTTTACTATAGCAAATAGATAACTGACAAAATAAAAATCACCAATGTTTCACAAGCACTCTCACACAATAAATTTTCACGAACTTGGAAGTTGCACATAACTTCTTTTTGGCATCTCATCTAGCTGGCATAATACATACCAAAAAATGCAAGTTTCCAACATAGGATTCAAGAAAAAATAGATTTAATAACAGAATAAAGATGTTTACCAATTCCACACCCCTATCTTGAAAGGATCAGACTTCCTGTAGGAAGTATAAGAAGCCAAATTTTCTATTCTCCATTGGGCAAGCCTGGCTGTAGTGTCAACTCTGCAGCCAGCCTCACCCATCCATGTAAGAGTCAGCGCTGCAGCAATCTCCGTGATGCAGTCAAAGAAACTGTCCAACAGAATGCCTGGCTTCCCCAGCTTGACAAATTAGAATATAATCCAATTATCAAATCCCTAAATGCAAACATAAATTGATATCCCCAGTGTGGCAGAAAGGAACATACAGAAAAAATCGAACTTGCAAATATACACATATAATCATATCCCCTGTATTGCAGAATAGAAGATACTCTGATAATCAAATTATCTAGACATAAAAAGTTTAAAGAAATATAAAGCTGCCTGTAGTAATTTTGGTTCTTTTTCTTCCAATTCTGGGTTGGAAAAGCTCTGGGTTTAAACATAGTTTCATGCCTTTTTGGCACCCATGTTGTCATAATGTCTTAGGAGCTCTACACTGACCACTTACAAACTTTACAACAACTCATATTTCAGCATCTAAGCAACACAGACCGATCTTTAAACAAAATGGGGAACCAAGCTTGGGAGCTCTGCACTGGCCACTTTAATTTTACAACTCTTATCCCACCATCTAAGCAACATACATCAATCCTCAAACAAAAAAGAGAACAAAGCTCAAGCGCGTAGTGGGAGACTGCAGGCTATTGATAACTGTGGAAAACCCTTTCCCCTCATTATTTTTTTAAATTTTGTATTTATCATCCATTCATACCATATTGGTATTCAACTTGTCATCAGATTTGAACTACCAACATATCTTGTTGGCAATTGCCACCTAACAAGGACAACCATCGCTAGCAATTGCCACCTAACAAGGGAAATCCATCGCTCAACCCTTTATGCAAGAACAACCAAGAACTCGGACTCCAATTAACAAAACCCAAAGCTAATCATACAAAAACCCTCTTCTCCCGGACTCCCTCTATATAAATTCGGTTCCAAGCATACTTGCAAAGAGCTAGGCCAGACCCACTACATCTGCTCCTCATGACTCACCCAAAATGCATCCTTTCTCTCACACACAAGAAGAAGACGACTCTGCATTATGTGTCCATGGAAATAAAGAATTCATGAACACCGACTTCTTATGGAAAAACTGTTAAACATTTCAAAACCTCAAACAAAGAAACAGAAGACAAAAGGAAAACTAGGCAAATCAAGCTAGAAAACCTTATTTATACTGAAGAACTCCTCCTTTCCTTTAGGCTTAGACGATGCCATGGAGCTATTCTCTGTGTTGGAGATCATATCATCATAACAGATATGTGTGACACACCGCCAATCTCAATTGACACCGTCAAATTCTCTGCAGATACCGACTTTCAGAACTCGAAATATCTCTCCGCTATTCAAATTGAAAAGAATCTTAAGATGAACCAACAATTGCAAGGGTATATAAGGTACATAAAAACAAAGGTGAGGAGGAAACAGTATCATACAGGAACTTGTTACAACGTGACCATGACAAACTAGGAAACTAAACTAGAAGGGGATTCTGCATTTGCATTTGTTTGAAGAAGAGGAGTATTATATGAAGTATTTAACTCAGGTAATGAATGATTTTATTATATTATATGAAGTAAATTACATTTAAATTACATTTTTTTTAATAAAAACCAGTCAAATCCATAAATAACTAATTCAATTCAGTTACAGAGAACCAGGACAACCCATATGTACATTAGTTTTTTCCCTTCAAATAAAAACCAGTTAAATCCACAAGTAACTAATCATTTAATCACAGAGCACTAAGAAAAACCATATGTAATCTTGCTGCCTTGTCGCCATTCTAATGAGGAATGCATCGTTTAAGCAGTAATTAAATTCTGAAACGTAAAATGATGCCCAAGAACAATAAAAGAAATATTGCTCATCAGATAGGATGAGCCATGTGAACCAGGGGATATAAAAAACCCTCTTTGTTTTCATCTTCACATCACAGAGGAGACACTGCTTTCTTGCGGATTCTACTCGATCTTCTCACCGGGGTGACTACCTTGTGCTCCTCATCTCGACCACCCTCTTTTCGGACAATGTTCTCATAAGTTGTAAAGATTCCATAAGAAGGTGAGTCTGTGGAAAACTCTGGTGTAACTGAATACTCTTGATCAGTTGCAGAGGATATGCTGTCTCCTCTTCTTGACCTTCTTTCATATGTCCGAGAAATATTATCATATGCACTAGCTCTACTGATGATACTTCTATCTGAGCTGCTCATCTCTCCTGGAAAATATTCAGCAAGTAATTCCACACGAGGTGGAGAAAGCCTGGAATTTACTCGCTTCTCTATTCTGTTTTGAGAGGATGACATAAACTGCACCCTAGAGTATGGGGAGTAGTAAATTTTTCCTGGTTCTTTCGTTGCTTTAACTGATTTCCCTCCAACTTCACTAGGGATTTTAGAATTTCTCCTAGAGGCAGAAACAAAATAAATAGCAGCTAATGCAATAGCTACTAGAATTGATAAACCTATAGTTGGACTAGGCAGAAGCTCTCTTACTGAGTTCTTTGGAAGGGTGGAGGCATCAACTCTAGAACCAATGAAGTCTCTTGCAACAGATGAAGGAGATTCTTCTAGTGCTCTCTCTTCCACTTGGGAAATCATAGAGTCAGTCATCTCTGTGAATTGTAACTCCTTCACAAGGTACTCACCATCTACATTTGAAGGAGAAGCACTGTAACTTTCATCTTCGACAGTCACATTCTCAGGTGTTTGGCTGTCCATGTCTAGTGCCTCAGATTCTTGCTTGACTTTTGTATTGCTCTGTGAAACCAAGGTTCACTGACTTCTGAATCTTCGCTGACAACTGATGCAAACTTCTGGTCATGGTTAGGAATGACGGTAGTTTCAGGAATCTCATCAATGTCTGCTGCTTCATTGATATTATCTGCTTCTTCAGAATGAACCATAGGCAGAGATTCCTCAGAAGCAACAGAAATGTCTATTCTATATGAAGAATATGAGAACATAGATTCCTCAAAACCGTATCTATCGTTTTCATCATCTATGTCAGAGTAGGAGGATAAAGGTATGTCTAAACAAGGAAGGGTTTCTGGAGAAGATAACGACATTAAGTCTCCATGTTCTTGTACTCCAACCTTATTGTCATTTTCTTGCATTCCAGAGGATGACAGGTTCTCAGATGCACTGTGAAGATCAGCTTCAAGCTTAGTATTCCCCTCTGGAACATGCCCTCCCTCCCTTGCACTAGATATTTGGGTGGAATGTTCATTATGAACTGAAGAAGCAACAAACTGATCGAATCCTTTCAGAGTAGCCTCTGTGCTACTCCCCTTCTCCAGTAGGCCCTCATCGGAGGAAAGGCTATGGTCCTTGATATACCTTTCTACAATAGTTTCCAAGCCAAGATGATTACCCATTCCTTCAATACCACTGCTATGGGTTTTCTCAAAGGAGTTCTCCATTATTCTTTCCATAACAGAATTTGTTAGCACCTTTCGCTTGGTCAAGGATGAATCAACCTAGAACTTAACATTCTCTACAATAACATCGAATTTTTCCCTTGAATACTGTAAAAGAGAATGATTCATATCTTTGACAAAATCCTTTCTCCAAAACCCTTGTACATCTTTAACAACATTCACTGCCGAGGCATAAAACTCATCATTAGCCAATGCATTGTTCTGCAGAGATGGTGGTAGAAGACCAGGGCTTCCCTATCCCAACAAAGCAACTGAAGCAGACAACAAAACAAATACAAACAGCAATGACATTTTCAACCAACCAGAGGGTTTCTCCTCCTCCTCCTCATCTTCATCATCATAGATTGCCCGCTCTTTTTCAAAAATATTAAACCTAGGTTCAAAGGCTGCACCACCAGTGTTGCAGGGTGTTTCCTCAGATTTATCAACTGATGCTATTTCTTTTTCTTCAACCTCATGGATTTCTCTGCAATCAGTGGATATACCTACAGAAGCCATTCGGTCTCCTAGGGACTGTATTTTCTTAATCTCTGTGACTTCGCTAAGCCCACTTTCCGGTCCAGATTCCAAAAACCCCTGCTCCCCACAATCTTGTCCCCCAACTTCCAACTCTAAGTCTCTTTCTGGACGATAACGGAGAAACTGAGGCCGGGGAGACATATAATTAGTCTTAGGATCATAGGGTGGAAGGATTTTGGGCTCGTTGCCAGGGTCAGGAAACTGAGCCAGAAAGGCTAATGACTCACCTTCCTCGCTTAATTCAAGGTTAGGTTTCTTTCCCTCGTCGGGATTGGAAACAAACCCAGCTTCAAAAAGAACCTTGCAGGCCCTGCTTTTAGTCTGCAGCGTGGATTGGACTTTGTCCACCTCCATACAATCCACTGAAACTTCTTCATGCTCTTCTCTAGCAAGTGGGCTATCTTCCATCATAGGCTCATACAGGACCGAATTTTGAGGCTTCGGCACAGATGGCGATTTCACCAAGAGTTTGGCCGGTGATTGCATTGAAGAAGCAGGATGACCAACAGTCTCATTTTTCTCCATCAAAATCCTCTTTCTGGGTTCAGCAACCTTAGAAGCAGCTGGAAACGTTGGGGCCATGAAAATTTTGATGCCTTTGGGTGTGGGCGACCTCATGCTTGCAAATTTATGAGGCCTGATGTTCTTAGGCCCATTGTTCTCTTTGATCTCCTCAGCTTGCCTGGAAAATGAATCCTTGAACGGAGATGGTGCTCTTTGAGGATACTCTGCAGGGCTATTGGCTAGGGTGGAGGCGCAAAGATTCTTGGCGGGAACCCTGGAATGCACATTAACATTGAAGCTCTTCCGAAGGCCATTCCCGTTTCCTGGGCTTGTGAAGGCAGTCTTGGGCCGCTCCAGAGCAGGAGAAAGAAATCTGAATGGAGATGCCATAATTAGACTCTGAAATTGTTCTTTACCTTCAACAGAAGCAACTTTCTCGCTAAAAAAAATGATAGTATTCTACTCTAGCGCTCTGAGAATGCGATTTCTACGACAAAACTAGACTCACCAGCGGATATCACCAGAAGCTACAGTAGAGACAAGAGAATTTGCTTGCGAATCTCAAATTCGTCCACCGCCTGTCTAAACCCTAGTCTGTCCACCTCTGATGTCTGCAATGCTCGTCCGCCTCTGCTTAATCTAATGGCAATGGTCGGCCTCTGCTGAATCGAATGGCAATGAACCTCCGCTGAATCGAACGTGCTCCAATGGAAAAATTTGTGGTCGGCCTCTGGTGAATTTCTGATCTGCTGAATCTGAATCGAACGACAATGGCAATGGTTCTCTGCAATGGAATGCACTCCAATGAAAAAATTGTCGGAGGCGCTTTTTTTATTTTTGACATGCCCGCACAACAAGCCATTTGGCCAAATAAATTAATAATAAATACCCTAAAATATTTATATTTCCTATGTAATAAAAAAAAACTCTCTAACCCATGGTTATATGTCCAATATAATGTTTTGGGTTTTACTAAAAAAATTTACCCCAATATGAACGCACGTGATATAATATTGCTTTATCAGTGACGCCCCTGTGGTTCTGAAATAGACTGTGTTGTAGCTAAACTCCAAGACAAATTTCCATGTAACTTTAATTTCAAAATAGTTCTTTCAAAAAAGGCTTGCAACGAGCTTTGAGGAAAAATATAAATTTGAGTTCTCTTATTCTCCACTGGATCACATATCTAAAGCACATATACTTCAACCGAGTAAGTGGGTATGTAAGTTATACCCAGGTCCACACGAGATATGTCAAGACTAGCTGTAAAAAATATTCTTCACTGGTTCAAAAAAGGTCTGCACTGAAATATCAGGTACACGATTTCCCTGTCAGTTCGAAACATGAAATCCTCCACAGGTCGAGAAACCAGTCTCCAATTTGCATAGGTCCACAGTGAATATTACAAAATATATTCAAGAACCCTCCATGGTGAATATTACAGAATATATTACATAATATTACATAATATATTAAAGAATATATTAAATAACCCTCCACCACAGGTCGAGAATAACAAGTCTGTCTTTTGCATAGGTCCATGGTATCTAAATAACATGTCATATGACATAGAAAACTCCAAAATTATTCTATGATCTTTATGGAAGTATAGGAGGATGTACATGTAATGTAGTAATTTAGTTTTCAAGCCTCCCAAAAAATAACAAGTCTCCAATTTTCACAAGTCCACGGTGAATATTACAGAATATATTAAAGAACCCTCCACCACAGGTTGAGAATAACGAGTCTATATTTTGCATAGGTACACGATATCTAACTAACATGTGATATGACATAGAAATCTCCATAATTTGTGTATAATCTTTATGGCAATACATGAAGATGTACACGTAATGTAGTAATTTAGTTGTCAAGCCTCCCAAAAAATAACGAAACAAAAATGTGGTAGGAATTCAAAATTATCTTGATGGTCGTACACAAGGATAGTTTGTTTAGTATTTATGTAATTTGATTCTAAATTCTAGAATATTTAAAAATTTTGATTTAATAGTGAAGTTAAATAAATAATTAACTTTTTTAAATATTTATGAGATTCCTAAAATATTTTAAGATCTACATAAAACTACCTTTACAAAAGAGTGTTTTTGTCTGCCTTTGAAATACTTGATCAATGGAAAATGGACATATGTTTTCCTGAAGTTCAATATTTTTTTCTAAATTCCATTCCTACATCATTATATAACAACTTAGAGTCCATAGATTTCTAGACTCTATAAAATTTTGAATAATGTTATCATTTCATTGGTTTTAAAATTGATATCACATTGTAATGAAAATTCTACCAGCCATTGAATGTAGAAATTATACAAAAAATATGTATATCATGGATTCAATACGATATAACAATGTACTAAAGATAGATACTGAATCACTTCTACAAATCAATTACGTAAATTAAAACATAATCGCTAATCACATGAAGCAAAGAAAGAAACAAATCAAACCACAACAAAGATATTTTCCCGGGGAAAGCTTACTACTCAAAACCCCTCTATCATATATTGTATATTCCATAAGGAATCATGAAACAATTACAATGCACTCTTCTCACAAGAGTCTCCTGCAATATGCCTATCGTCTCACACTGATTTAGACAAAATCGGGCCAACACTTAACCAATTCTCAGCCTATCTTGCTCACGCAATTCATGATGAATGCAATCCCTATTATTTAGGAGTTTTAGCCTTCCTCAACTGCATTGAGTATTATGGGCATCTTGTGGTGCTTTAACTGCATCCGGGCAGCCTTCTAATATCACAACTGATAGTTAACTTCCCTTTAACCTTTGTCTCAACTGGGTCTCCACTGGAATTGACATGCATGCAACTATTAATAGTAAATCATTAGTTGCATGGTAGATCACTGATTGTGAATTAAATAATATTTAATTCACTTGATCTCTCACTAGTGCAACAAATAGTTACAACTAGCACAATTGTATTTAACTCACTAAACTTAGTTAACTGATTACAGCATGCATTAAACTAATGCACCATTGCACTTCGAACTCTGTTACAACTAGAATTACTCTGCATGCCTCGCCAACTACCCTTAACTTGAAATTCGTGAGCTAACTGAGTTTATCACACTCAGTTAAATATTACAAGTGATTATGAGATAAGATTAAATTTTATTGTCCATTTAAATTAAGGGAAAACTAAAATAGACATTGCACCAAATTTAGCCCACACCAGCGTAGGTGCTGCTAAGACCTGTTGGTCCCACACTAGTGTAGGTGCTGCTTGGACCTATTGGTCCCACACTAGTGTAGGTGTTGTCATGTTGTTCATGGATGCCAATTTCACTGTTTCTTGTTGCAAAATTCAACACTGAATCGATAACCTTCACTTTACAGGGTCAATTGTGCTTGGAATTGAAAAATTTGACTACCTACTAAATTGATAGGCCTTCACCCAATAGGTTCGATTGCGTTTGGAATTGACAAAGTCAAATAAGTACCCCACTAATGATGACTTAAAAAACATAAAGCAATAATAAACCAATGAATTTTGGTACTTTGTTACGTTTTTGCGTCCTCATAGTCACCAAGTTGAGAAGTATTCAGTTCCATGCCAAGCCACACTATTCTCCCACTTTTAATTTTTGACAGAAAAAAATCAGAATTAACTGTGCAATTCAAAAAAAAGTAACAATTAAAGCCTATTATTCAGTTGTTCAAAAATTTCATTTATATGTATGCATATTTTTTTTTGTTAAATTGTTCTGATTTTTGTTAAATCGTTAAATTGTTTTATTTTAATTAAACTCTATTAAATTGCTAAATTACATGTTTAAAACTGAGAATTAAATTTTATTACTTGGCATAAATAATTCACCTATTGTTGTTTAAAATTTTTACCATCAACCAGTGGCATTTTTCCTCTCATATCGTCTAGATCATACTTCTTTTTATAATGCCTAAATTTACACAATTTACATATAATACAACTCAACATTTTTGTCTACTTATCACCCCTTTCAAAAATGTCTTTGGACTCTGAGAAACACTGGAAGTTGACATAGTTAATGTCCATTTCAAAGAAGGTAAAATTTTCACGATATTAAATATAATATTTTCCTTGCAACCTTCCTCTTTTACATTCCAGGTATGTAGGACTTCTGGACCCTCCTCTTTGGTGACAACTCCATTTTGTTGGAAGTTTTGCTACCCTGTCAAAATTGTAGGTACAAACCTAGATTGTCATCAATTGTATCAATGAGTGACTGTAAAATTCCATCCTTTGGCTCAGGAAACTCATCACCTCCTCTGCCCAACAACATGATTGACATTGTTGACATCAACAGTGCCACTAGCTACATATGTATCATTGTTTTGTCCATTTTCTGTCTTGTTCTTTTAAACATCCTCCATTGATTTAAAATTTAGTTTTGGTTAAGTTGTTCATTTGGAATTCCTCACTTCTAACTCTTTTATTTCATGGCCTAAGTGTAACACCACGTTCTCTATTATCATTATCATCATTGTCACACAAGATTTCCAATTTATGGTTTCAACTTTTTCATCACCATCTTCCCAATGGTTAAAAACCATGTCTTTAGTGGATCATGCATTTAAGAAGTGATCAATACTAATTTTCTCAAACTCTGAGTACGAAATATGTTCCGCCCAACCTCATTTCTTGTTTGAGAAATTAGACCTCTAACAAACCCAATTCAAGTTTGGGAAGGGAGATATGAAAATGATCATAAACTGGTTAGTTATTAAAACATATTATTTATGATATGCCTCCCATCTTCCTCTGTTTTGCTGAAAGAACAGATCCAAATTCATTTGGGAATCAAGTTTGATGTGGAATTTTTCTTTCAAATTTGTAGTAACTTCTTCAAAAATGCTAGAAGTGTTGTTCTTCATGAATTCTGGGCATAAAAATTCACTTCTAGTGTAGCAACAACATTATTATCATGATTTGGGACATCATCTTCCACGCCGTCTCTTTCATCTAGGGAGCTCCAATATTATGAAGGAGGTTGATTGGATTTTCGTTAAGGATTTCCAATAGCCCCTGTCCTTTTTAATAGCAAGGATGCTTTCAAAATCACATGAGTCATGCTAGTCTCTTTTTCCTTACTTTGAGGCAGCAATATCTTCATCACACTTACGAAAAAAATTTGTTCATCACACTTAGGGGACTCAACTGGAAAATCTTGATGGTTCGCTCACTTCTTGTGTTCCACCTTTTATGACTGCTTCAGTAATGTCAAAAAATTCTAGCAGGTTATAATGAATAAAATAGCAGGTTTGTGTCTATCACCTCATAGGGGTCCATTATCATCTCACTAACCATAATGTCTAGGATGTGTTGTTACTCATTTTCATTGGCAGTAAACTATTATAAAACTTTTAGCTAAATGCAGGGATGGTCCTAGTGTTTTTGGAAACCATGTACATGTCATTTCTCCCATAAACTAAGGCATTTGCAATAAACCTTCATATAATATTTTATTGAATTTGATTTTTTCAAGGACCAAAAATCCCACTAAACATGGTTGAAAAATGAACATTATGCATAGATGTTTCTTGTTATCCCAATCCAGGGAAAGTAATGATTACATATGTGCTATGAAATATTGTGACTAACAAAGTCCTCCAAAGGAAAATGAATATACCTGGAAGAACAACAAACAATAAAGCACATTATATTTCATTGATAGAAGGCTTGGGAAAAACTAGGGAGTATGGATCCAATGGAATTG
This sequence comes from Pinus albicaulis, assembly GCA_034641835.2. Taxonomy (NCBI): domain Eukaryota; kingdom Viridiplantae; phylum Streptophyta; class Pinopsida; order Pinales; family Pinaceae; genus Pinus; species Pinus albicaulis. The sequence continues at coordinate 166,470,521 of CM076573.1, forward strand.
TAGTTTTTACCAATCTGAACTTGTGCGCAACCATATAAAAGATGTGTACCAAGTTAAGAAGGGGAGGCTAAAACAACTGCATGGAAAAACAAACAATATTGTTAGAAAATTTCAATCATTTAGTATAAGAAATTATGCAAATGTTAATAAGATGTTTGGTAATCTATTGTATAGGGCAATTCCAATTCAATATTTTTCTGTCAAAGATGAATTAATATTGAGACACTCTGCATCAAAATTTATTGATGGACATTGTAAGATATCTTGGATATGTGTGTGTTTTTTAGTTATAAATGTGTCATTTTTAATGACCATGTGTGTTTTTTCAATTATATAGCAAGTGTGCTCCCACTATGTAAGCAAAACTTAGTTAACTTCATGTTTTAGAACATTTTGTATTTAATATTGAAAATGTGTACCCACTATGTAAGCACAACTTGGTGAACTTCACGTTTTACAATTTTGGATTTAATTTTCAAAATGTGCATGACTTCAACAAATTTTTGTTTAAATAGTCAAGTGAGTTTTACACATCAATTTGTGCTTTGAAAGTTTTGTGTTTTACATAATTTGTGTTCACATTGTGCTCCAACATTTGTGTAAATTACATCAATTTTTTGAATTCTTTTGATTTTTTTTTTTTAAATAGTAATTTAAAAAATAATTGTAAATGCATGAGGTAATTTTTTAAACATCATGTATTTATGTATTTGTAGATATCCATATATATCATGGATGATCATTTGCCACATGATTCTTTGAGGCTTTAAACATCATGTGTATCTATGTATCTGTAGATATCCACATATATATCATGGAGGATGATCATTTTCCATGTGATTCTTCAAGGCGAACATCAATAGAGTCCCATGCCTCTATGAGAGAGGGGGATCATGGATCGGGGGAAATCCATCGTGTTCATGGTATTTATATTAAATGTGAAAGCTTTTAAATGACATTTGAATATATAATATTATCCCCATACATACATGTATACATATGGAATTGATTTTTTATCAATTTAGTGAGTTAAATTAATGTTTAATAAATTTCATTTTTTAGGATTTCGAAGGAAAAGAGTATCTACTCAATCAATGGAGCTTGGCCATGGTTCACGCAATCAAGGTATGGTCCACACAATATACTCAATCATATGTATGTATGTACATGTATGTATATTTAAATTGATTAGAAATTCACATTTTTTTTATGAAGCTTCGCTCTTGTTGAGTGACGGTGGTGGTGGTGGTACACATTCCCCTAGTGTCCAATCAATAGGTGGTGGCCAATCGAGTGAGGGTGGTGGTACACATTCCCTTGGTGGCCAATAAATGGGTAGTCATGTTGGTTATCAACCATCTCCGAGTGAGCATGATGTTGGTCATCCATATCGAGGTGGCCATCAATTTAAAAATTATTATGATTATTAATTTGTTAAATCATTTATATAATTTTTGTATGGTTAAAAAAAAAAATTGTACAAATTTTTTCATACACACACACACATATATATTGATGCAGAGGGTGAAAATGTTGCTCAAAAAAGACATAGGCCAGATCACGTAATTCAAGAAGAAGGTTATACACCAAACATGAATTATCCATTTGAAATTACTGATTATTTACCTTTGGAAACAAACATCCAACAATGAACATTACAAAAGTGAAAACATCTTTATTCAAAATTGAGGAAATATCTTGTGTGTTTGAAACTCCCTGTAGAGAGTTGAGAAAGCTTACAAATAGTTACGCACTCTCTAAGCACACTTGTAAATGTTTACAAAATTCTTGGGACAACAAATGCTACCTTTGTAGAAGTGATGAAGAAAATAAAAGAAGCAGTAATGGGTTTCGATACATGGGATGATGTTAAAAACAAGGTTACAACACAAATGAAAAAATCTATGTTTAATTTCAAAGAAGGATCGAAAAGAAAGATGATGAATGTGGAATATTTCAAGCACCCTAATATAGATTTCCATTTCTATGATAGACACCTTGAAGCGTATGGAAGACTATCATGGAATGGCAAGGTTCCTGTTTAATTTGCAAAATTATTTTATGCAGAATTAGTCTTAGGAATTAAACCCAATTATAATGACCTTCCTTCTGATTTTTTTTGGTCTTGGGAAATGTTGATTATGTGATTGTAAGTGCACTAAGCATGATACTAATATACCTCACCCTAAGCCACCTTTGGTAAGCCAACCTCCTCGTGCGAAGACTTTGCAGTCATAGATGGATGTCGCTTCTCAAATTAGTCGAGAAGCAAGGCATGCCATCATAGACAATGTTCAGACTGGACTTGGTGGAATTGATATTGGTCTGAATCGAAAAAGATAATGAGATAATGCACATGTTATTTTTTTGTATAATATATATGATGAGATAGACAACATGAGTATTGAAGAGATTAGAACATATGCAAAGCATTGTCACAATGGTTGGCAGTACTTAATTATTCATGAGGAAGAGGGTGTAAGATCGGTATGTGTTAATGGTTATACTTGTACATGTATATTTTACAATTTATCCTAGAGGATGCATTGATGCAGGGCCAACACGGGGAAATTGAGGGGGAACTACATGAGGTATTGCATGATTTTTTTTTTTTTTTCATTTTATTTGTTTTATTGAAGTTCTACATTCTCATTCAGTTTTAAAACATTAAATTTTAATTTTATTACATACACATAAATTTATATATATATATATATATCTGATTCAGGCTAACCATAATGGAGGAACTCGCAGTTCCCCATGATTTTTTATTTTTTTTTCATTTTGTTTTTTATGAAGTCCTACATTCTGATTCAATTTTAATGTTAATACATGTACATAAATTTCTTATACATGTGTATATATGCAATTACACGTTGTGTAGGTTCCACATTCTTCAAATGATAGCACAAGGAGGCTACTGGAAAATACATTTCAGCCAAATTCTCGATTTAATTGATGCACACAACATTTATTTGATCTTTTCTTTTTATATTACATGTTATATTTAATTTTCTATATAACTTGATACTTGTAACACTTGGTACATTTTTAAATTTAATTTTATTGAATGATTTTAAATTTTGGATAGTTGTTACATTTGACATGTGATCACATGTTGTTATAATGTTAACTTAGATGATCGTAGATTATGTTTTGTTTTTAAAGCTTGTTGTTTTTCCCCTTGTTATTTAAAATGAATGACAGATTGAAATTGCAAATTACAAATTACAGAACACATGTGGTATATGTTATGCATTTGAACATGTGTGAATGTTATATAATTAGGTGTAAATGTCTATTAAAGGTGATATTTAGCTACATTTTGCATGATCATGTGTCATTTAAAAAAATCGTAGATGGTTTTACATATTTAAGTTCATGAATATGTAACAGTGATTGAAGTACATTTGCATTTAGTTGTTACATTTTGCATACATGATCACATGTTGTTATAATGTTAACTTAGATTCAATCTTAGATTATGTTTTGTTTTTAAAACTCAAGTTGTTTTGTCATTTGTTATTTAAAATGAAGCTAGATTGAAATTGAAAATTACAAAACACATGTGGTACATGTTATGCATTTGAACATGTATCATTGTTAAATAATTAGGATGTCTATTAATATTGATATTTGGGTACATTTTTCATGATCATGTGTCATTTTAAAGAAATCATATATGGTTTTACATATTTAAGTTCATGCAGATGTAACAATGATTGAAGTACATTTGCATTTAGTTGTTACATTTTGCATACATGATCACATGTTGTTATAATTTTAACTTAGATGATCTTAGTTTATGTTTTGTTTTTAAAACTCAAGTTGTTTTGTCACTTGTTATTTAAAGTGAATCTAGATTGAAATTGAAAATTACAAAACACATGTGGTACATGTTATGCATTTGAATATGTGTGAATGTTATATAATTACGATGTCTATTAAAGGTGATATTTAGATAAATTTTGCATGATCATGTGTCATTTAAAACAACCATAGAAGGTTTTACATATTTAAGTTCATGAATATGTAACAATGACTGAAGTACATTTGCATTTAGTTGTTACATTTTGCATGTGATCACATGTTGTTATAATGTTAACTTAGATGATCTTAGATTATGTTTTGTTTTTAAAACTTGTTGTTTTATTACTTGTTATTTAAAATTAATCTAGATTGAAATTTCAAATTACAAAATACCTGTGGTACATGTTATGCATTTGAACATGTGTGAATGTTATATAATTATATGTAGATGTCTATTAAAGTGATAGTTAACTTTTAATATAAAGTTGTAAATGAACATGTGCATAAACATATAAGTTATAAAACATGACTGTGTACAATTTGCATAGTGTGAGTGTGATTTGATGCTTTTAAAGGTTAAATACATATATTTAAGTTCATGAATATGGAGCAATGAAAGAAAATTTGCAATTTAATTCATACATTTTGCATTTGAAATCATTCTTATAATGTTAATATACAGTACACATATATACATTTAAAAGCAATCATAAAATTCTAGTTGTACATATATGTGTCTAAAACAATCATAAAATTTTAAAAGTATTAAAAAATATGGTATGCAACATTTTGCATTAATGTACATATAATGGCTACTATGGATGTTAGTTTATAGTTAACTTTTAATATAATAAAACTTGAAATTACAAAACATGGTACACATTTTGCATTTGAATGAATATTATAATTTTCTTTAGATGTCTAAAACAATTATAACTTAAAATTTTCACTATATCAAATATGCTAGATATATACATTTTGCAATAATGACATAAAATTAACTAGTTCATGCCAGAGAATGTATGAAATCATTTAAGACTAGAGAATGTTTTTCTGTGTACATGTATAAATTAATTTTTGTGCGCATGTGAAAACACAATATCAATATAATCAAATCCTCAATACACTTTTACATAACAGACAATATACATATAAATTCAAGTATCTTAATACATTATTAATAATGTACAACTTAAGAATGCACAAAAAAAGGCTAACGATTTGTACTTAAACTGTAAGTTCTCAAACATGAATACGAAGGAGAAGAAATTGTTGGGTAGTTCGATAAAAAAAAATCTAATGAAATTCCATCCTCAATGATCTATTCATGGTCAGCTTTTGACATTTTCTATTTCTTAACTTCCAATTTTTTCTTTGATTGAAATTCTATCAACTTTGTGCGCACCGCACACACCAAGTGACTATATTGAAAACTTATGACATCAGGTTCATATTCTTGAAAGTAAACAATATTCTGACTTTGATGAGTTTGTTGGAAAAAACAACCTTTCAGTATAATAAACCCTTTGTCTATATAAAACCGTTATCATCATAGTCTTCCAATAATTTCATCTTTCGTTCAGTGCAATGCATCAAATAATACTTGAAATTTTCTACGTTACTAGTAGGTGCAGCTACAACAAAAACATCTCCTGCACAAAACAAGTACATAAATTTAGATCATAATTAACATGAAAAAATAACTTTAAAATTAACATGTGTACTTGATTTTATTATCTATTTCTAGATCTCTATCATTTGAAAGCAATTGAAATGTTACCTTCTCTAACAAGATCAGAAACTCGATCACCTTCAGATGATACTATAGTCTCCACTGATTGCATCTCTTCAAAGTTTGCAACATACATTTTCCCCTTTGTATTTAGTTCTGTATGTTTCCAATCTTTTACATACATATTATTTTCACAAACATCATTGAATTTTGTATCGTCTATGCAAACATGACAAAAATAAGAATATTTTCTTTTATCAAATGCAAACACATTTTGGTACTCCTTTGTTTTAATTGAATGCAATTTTCGAGTCCCTTTTACTGTTTCAATGTCATTTCCAATCGATCTAGGTACATCTTGGACCCCAATATGCCAAAAAAACCTATATGGAAAATTCAAACAAGAATATAAATATGTTATTCCAAATAAAATTTATATATGATCAACGATAATAAATGTGATAAATAATGTTTAAAATTAGAAAATTAATAAAATTAGATCATATATTAACCTTTTATATATATATGAAAGTTAATTTATATATATGTATGTGTACCTTTGTACTTTCCTTGACTAGTTAGTCTCATGGCTTAGTGCAACGATGCACCATTGAATAAATTTTTCCACCGAAACAAGTCAATCTGCAGAGTGGTCCATTTGATATCTTCGAAGTGCTTATTTTATACATGCCCCTGCACCATCATGTTCTCCTTTTCCATGACCAGTCTCAAATAAATTCCAACAATGTTTAATGCGGGTTTTCATATGAAGAGAAGAAAACCAAAAGAATAATCATGAAGATTTGAATTGGCCTACGCATCCATCTAATAATATCCAATGTTATTTTAATTTTATTCCACGACCTTTCAATGAGTCATAAATCTTATCAAAACAATGTTGTACAAAATGTGTATCATGTGTATGATCATTGCTGATATAAAAGTGATATTCTTTAATAACATGTCGATTTTCACTGGTGCTTTCTGTATGATCAACATTTTGTTTAGCGTGTCTATATAGAATATGGAAAAGCATAGAGACTTGGTCAGAATGATAGTATTCACTTTGTATTTCATTTTGTGCAACAAATGTGCAATTCTCTACAAAATCAACTATTCACAAAATGGTCCCTGGAGGAAAAAAATTCATGGGATTTTTGAATTGCAAGCCCTGCCATCGAGCTCTATGGGAATTATTGGTGTATTTATAAATTTCTACCTCAAACTTTCTCAAAAAATCTCACAAAAATTCCTTCTTCTTGTAAATCAATCCTTTTAGTACTTGTAGTACTATATTGAAGAAATATGTGGATTATCCACAACGTTATAAAACAATGGTCTATGTTTCGAATCCCAATGGGGATCCATCTTGTCGTGAACATGGATCCTTGTTTGGATTCGAAACGTCGACCATTTTTTTATAACACTGTGGATAATCCAGAGATTTCTTCAATAAGCGATAACCACAGAAGCTTGAAAACTTGTAGTAATACTTGAACCAATCGATGTATGAATATATTCATATCTCTACCATTTCACTTTTATATTTTTTGTGAAATAAAGTCAAATTTACATAATGATCACATTTTTTTACCACCAACACATTTATTTTGGTAAAATAACTCATGGATTTCTCTTGCACATAGAATTTGGGATATGAAATCATGGATAGTGGAAGGAGGACGTGAATTTTTCCAAAATGTTTTACCAAAATTAAGGAATGTGTCGTAATATAACTGAAATTCCACATGATAATGACAACAAAAGTGTCGCGTACAGTGATAGGTTTAACATACCATGGTTTTTGTTGCAAAAAAGCACTGATTAAGACATTAATTCCATGATTCTATTATATGTAATTATTTAAAAGCTCTATCTGAGTGGTGTCCAAGATATTTTTTGCATGTTCTTCATACTGATTTTGTGCTATTCTTCGCCGCATCACATCCCTTGCTTTTGGTGAAACACGTGAATTTTTCATGCAACATATGTTATTTTTTTTAACATCTTATCCAAGTCTATCTGTGTATGGTTGCCTACAAATAACTATCCAACAAGCTAGATCATCATTTACATCTATTTGCAATCGAAATTTCCGATGTTTGTGCAATGTTTTTCGTGAGGTCCCTAATTCTTGTACCATAGATTTTACCAAATGATTTTTTTTAATACTTGATGAAATCACTGCCACTTGTATTTCTATACATGCGCCTAAATCACTTTTCTTTCTAGATCTTCCAATTGACTTTAGAGCACTATTTATATTTTGTACCACATTTTCCTTCATTTTTTTATCTTTCGTTGATTTTTGAATGCTCAATAGAGTCATATGATAATTAAATGTAAGAAATGAGTTTAAATGTAAGAAATGAGTTTAAATATTCAATAAATAATTAAATTAAAAAATAAAATTTGAATGAAATTGAAAAATTAATAAATATGTATAATTTGAATAATATACATGACATATATATGCAGACCTCGTGATTCAATTTCTTCACTTGAATTTCTTTCAACATTTTCAACATCTTCAATCATTGGTTCATTATCTCTTTCACTTTCTCTTTCAACTTTTTCTATTTCATCATCAATGTTATGAGGAATATCTCTCTCTGTTTACATTGAAAAATATTTTCAATTCTTTTCATCAAATAAAAATTAAGTTTCACAATACACTAGTTAAATTTTAAATATCTTTTATAATATTTACATTTACATACCTGCTTCAACTTCTAGTTGAGGTTGACTTTCCCTTTCAATATTTGAGCATTATTCTCTCCTTTTTTGTGATATTATCTCTCGTATTCTCTATGAGCCTCAAGGTTTCTTGTTTGAACGTATTCCTTTTTGCAATTTCTTTGATTTCCCATGATAATTTAGTATGAAGCTCAAAAAATTTCCTTCAAAATCATGCAAAAAAACTCACTATCAAAATTTAAACAAAAACTCACTTCAAAAAATCATCACAAAAGATTTAATTTAAAAAAAAAACTCACTTTAAATTTTTTTCACAAAAGACATACTTCAACCCAAAACACTTGCTTTAAAGAAAAGTCGCTTTAAAAATTCCGCCAAAAAAATGTCTTTTAAAAATGAAGCTCAAAATATTTCCTGCAAAGTCCTGGAAAAAAAACTCACTTTAAAAATTTAGACAAAACTCACTTTAAAAAATCATTGTAAAATATTTACTTCAGCTGAAAACACTTTAAAAAAGTGTCACTTTAAAAAATACACCAAAAAAATGTCCTTTGAAAATTCAGCCCAAAAGATTGCCTTTGAAAATTCAACCCAAAAAGTTTCCTTTGAAAATTCAGCCCAAAATATTTCCTTTGAAAATTTAGCCCAAAAACTTTCCTTTCAAAACCCAAAAAAATTCCTTTGCAAACTCAGTCCAGACCTCCCTCTGGATTTTTGAGATATGCGACACTATATGTAGGAAACACCAATGGTCTGCAATATTAGCATTGGTTTTATAGTGAAGAAAACACCAGGATGCTTCAATGTACCTATAGACAGTTGCAGCATGAAGAGGAATCAAAGCTTTGATTTTTGTTTATGCCAATACCTACCCTTTCTCTTCACTAACATGGTATGATTATTGTGCTAGTTCCTACCCTCTCCTCTAAGAATATATAACCCTAATGTTGTTTTATATGGAGGTCTGAGCTTGATAGATTCAATTATATCCTCTTCAAGCGATTCCGTCTTCATATATTGTTGTAGAAGACTTGTATACATTTTTCTACATGGTATGTGTCCATTAAACCTATCAAAACCTCCATTACATGGTAATTTGGAACAATATTTCTTATTGTATTCTTGTTCTCATGGCCTCTCTTAAACAACATTATACATTATGGCGTGAGCACTATGATAACCAACTAAGAACTACATGATTCTCAATATAGTTATATTGGTATGATAACCAACCAAGAATTGTATTCTACTAAATATAGTGATTTTGGTATGATAACCAACCAAGAAGTGGAACTTTTCTCAATATAGTGATTATGGTATCAATATAGTGAAATTATGCAAATTTCTACAATAGATAGGTTATAATCCAATACTCCAAATCCTAAACTTTGATTGACATAAGGTATTTTGAATTTCATCTCTAAGTGCTAGAAATTCAATTAGTTTTCTCATGGGGCGGAGAAAAGTATTGGCCATCACCTTGTCTAGATGGAAGGATGATAAGATTACCATGGTTAGTGTTACAATCACTTAAGTGTAGTGAAATCACATATCCTGATTCCTAATTATAATGAAAGACGTTAATAATGGTAATAATATTTGACATGTGGTTATATGAGGGAAAAAATAAGACTTATTTTGTGTAGAGTTTTGAAAGCTTGAGAAATACGTCTTATTTCAAAGGGAGGCATATTTCCTTAACCACTTCTGTTAGGTTGTGTTGATATATTACTAATGCTCTTGTTGATTCTTATGTACGAAATGCATTTTTTTTAAAAACGTGTCTAAGCCCTAGATTAGAACGTTGGTGAAAATGTATTCATTCATCTTCATTATTGGTTTGGTGCCCATTGGAAAAGAGAACTACCAAAACTGGTATGAACTCCTTTTCAATGATTTGTGGAATCACATCTATGAAGGAGAAAAGGTCATTGGAAAAAGAGAGGAGCTAGTAGACTTATAAAACCAACATTAGATAAGGAGTTATCCACATGGGAAAACAAAGATAATAATATTACGCCCTGATTGTTGCATCACTAAGTGAATATATGAGCCATCATATTGTCTCAATTATATATTCTTATTGTGCTTCAAATAATTTAAAGGACTTTTGTGACTCACATTCAAAACTAGAGTTAATACAACTATTGATTAAGCTCATAAACATAGATTTGAAGGATGATAATCCCATGGCCATAGCTTCTAATATCAAATCCATCATGCATGACATATATGCCACTATATTCAAGATAGATATTCCTCTCACAAAATCCATAAAGACCCTCTACCCTACATACTCTCACTACCTTGAATCCCTACAAGATACTGATAAACTGAAACCTACTACATTTGACTCTTTGGTGAAAAATTTGTAGAATGTGAGAATGCATTTGGAAATATGAATAAAATAGCTCATCCATATGGAGATACCATATGAATTTCTTAGAAAAGAAGAATCTGTCACATGATTCTTCTAGAGAGAAATAAATAAAACAATACATCAAAGAAATAGGTTAAACATAATCGAGGTGAGGTACTTGATATTAATTATATTCATTGAATAAGAAATGGAAATGATGCATCAACATGTAGAATTCCTTAGGAGAATATCAAATAAAAGCAAGATCAGGAAGAAAATAGAGGTACAACACCAAATCCAACGAAAGGTAAAGCACCTGATTCCACTCATTACATTGTTGTCCATTGTAACATTGGAGTAACTGGAGATTTGTTTAATACTTCATTTAGTTATTGGAGAGATGCATGGCTAATTGAAATATGTACAACATGCCACATGAAATTATGAAGAGTATTCTTTGACAATTATAGTGGAAATCTATATGGCATTATGTATTTTGCAGATAAATCAAGACTCAAACCTTCATGATTTGGCACCATCAAGCTTAAAATACCTAGATTCTCTTATTTTCTTCTACATAATGCACTCTTTGCCTTGGAATTGCAGAATTGGTAGAATTCCATCAAATGGATGTGAAGATTAATTTCTTGAATAGAGACTTGAAAGAGAATGTATTCATGTATCAACCATATTTTTTTGTTGTGAAGGTACAAGAACTCAAAGTATGCAAACTCGTCGAATCCGTTTATGAATTAAAGCAAGCATAATGAGCCCTATTATGAAAAGTTAACTGAGCATATTCTAAAATTGAAATTCAAGCACTTTAACCTTGATGATGCAGCTATATTCATCAAGAAAGTTGGAAAAAATACTGTATATATTGTGGTGTATGTTGATGATCTATTGATGATATGGAACAATGAAAACTATAGTACATCCATAATAAAGAGTTGAATAAGGAATTTGAGATGATAGATTTGGGACACCTTCACTACTAGTTGGGCATTGAAGTGAATCAACATTCAAAGCACATATTCATTTCCCAATAGAATTACATTGAATAATTTTTGAATAGGTTTGGCATGGCTAAATTTAAGCCTCTTTCTATTCCAATGGGACAAAATTTGAAGCTCATGTCTAAAGGATGGAATGAAGTTTAGGATGAAACCAAGTAAAAACAGTTTTTAGAATGTGTTATTTGCCTTACCAACACTAGACAAAATATTAAATTTGTTGTTGGGATGATATCCAAGTTTATGTAAAATCTTTGTGAAGGACATTGCTTTTCTACAAAAAAAATTAAAAAATTAAAAATTAAAGAGAACTGAAGACTTTAGACTCAAATATTCCCAAGTAGATGACTTTATCTTGAATGGATATATTCATTTAGAATTTTATGGGGATGAATAAAATGTAGAATTCAAGCTATCTCATCAGTCATGGTCAAGTAATTATATCTTATAAGTCACTCAAATAGCCAATTCCAGTCAATTATAAATTAGAGGAAAAATGCATGATAGATGTAGAAGCAACAAAGGAAATTGTGTGGCTTAGGGAATGATCTAGGTGGATATTGGTGGCCACATGCATATTCCACTTGAACCCCCACCATTTTTTCTTTCAGTTTTTCAGTTTCTTTAATTGTAGCACAATTTACTATTTTTGGCAGTTTTTCGGGTCCTCAACTTCCAGAGCCGTTTTGAGGCCCTAAACGGCGGTTTTTGGGAATCAAACCTCTGGAAAATGTGACTATATTCTGAAATTGACAATTTATATCAATATTTGTAGTCCCCGTATAGATATTTCTAACGATGTATCATGTGCATCCAACGAAGATAGTATGCCAAAGTTACGACCCCGAGAAATTGATGTACCAATTTACCCCGACGGGGCCCATATTTTGGCATTTCATCTCCTAGGGTTAGGTTTTTGGATGTTTATGGTTTTCCATTGTTTCTAAATAATATATAGGCCTTTTAGACTCATTGTAAAACATAGTTCAGAGCCTTGTAGCCACCACATATCTTCTCAGAGATAAGCTACCAACGCCCTAACTATTTTATTTCCATTGTCTGTAAACAAAT